>CM060086.1:11151545-11336545 GCA_030522485.1 Stenchaetothrips biformis
GGCGTAGTGCGGCGACGTTCGTCGTGCCTCCCCCACCGCGCCGCAGTGGGCCAGAAGACCGGCGCAGGCGGCCACGACTCGTTTTCCGTTTCTCAGACGCAGGAGACACTGACACCACTGAAAATAGAAAGGTCATATTTCTGACCCTTAAAGGGGTGATACTAAAATGTTAGACCGAAAAAAGGGTCATACACAAATGTATGACCGAAGAAAATGGTCATACACCAATGTATGACCGTTGTAAAGGTCATACACAAATGTATGACCGTTTTGAAGGTCATACACAATTGTATGACCGAAAAAGGGTGATACTTTTTCGTATCACCGATGAAGGTTTGAATATATCCCCAAGGTAAAAGAAGGGCCAGTCTCGCTAATGTCTGACCTTTACTCGGTCATACATACGTGTATGACCGTTTTTCGGTCATACATTCGTGTATGACTTTTCTTCGGTCATACATTTGAGTATGACCTTATTATCGGTCATACTCTTTGTATTGCCAAAAATTGGTCCGATGTCTCACCTTTTTGAATTACAGTGACTGCAGAAGTCGCTGAAAACGGGACTCGAACCGGACGTGTGACCCCACCAATGGGTTCCTCGTTCGGAGAGCAATCCATTGGTGGTGGTCACAACGTTCGGTTGTAGTCCAGCTAAGCGACTCCGAAGCTCAAAACCCGCCCGGGACCGCCGGTCTTTTGGCCCACTATGCGCGCGCAGTCCGGCTGTCCTGAGCGGAGCGCCCGCGGAACCGCGGGTAGGCCGGCCCGCCACGCGCTTGCGTCGCCACACTGGCCGCGCGGCCTACCTTGCAGGCGCTCGGCCGGGTTGCAAGGCTGCAATGCAGTGGCACTGCAACGATCCAATCGTCCGATAAATTATGAGACCAGCCCCAAAAAGATTGTGCTGGAAGCGTGATTTTGATTTAGGTGCAATACACTGCACGTGCTGCGCTGCAGGACTAGTGGGGAGGCCCAGTATCTTTATCGTGGCGACTCCTCACTTGTCACCTCTTGTTTCCAGAATACCCGTAAATTTGAAGGTACAATCTCTTTTTTTGTGTGTCATTTCCCCCCCCCCTTTTTTTTTTTTTTTTTTTTTTTTTTTTAGGCACGAAGTAGCCTTATAGCCTCACCGGGGTTGGGTTTTTTTTTTTTTAATTTTTATTTCCAGTCTGGCCCCTTATGCAGTTTCGAAATTCTCTATATCGATTCTGATGAGACTTGGCAGGGTGGTAGAACTTTGTACCCTGATTTCAGTGGTGAAATCTAGTTGAAAAGTGCAGGGCCAATTTTGAGAAATTTTGAGTTGAAATCGCCGTTTCCATGGCAAAACTCGACTCGTCAGCGAAAAAACGGAGGGGGAGGGGGGAGCCGAGCCACCGGAAATGGAATCCGACCAATAGCAGCGCTCCTTTTCGCCTCTGTACAGCTTACAACCAAAAACGCTCGCTCCCTTGAAAAAGCGGCGTTCGAATCAAAATTGTCTTTTACTGCAGCTAGAAGAGCTCCAACAATGGTATAGACGTTGTTTTCGAACGTGGCCATTTGGATCGGCCGGTCGGTCGGTGATTGTTGGCCAGAGTGTCCCCGCGCCGCTGCGCGCAGGCCCTGTTGTTTTCAAAAATACCAACCCTAAATGTTCTAAACTCTTTGAATCGGAGTGAAATAGGACATGAAACTGCGTGCCTGTGCAAATGCATTTGTGAAAAAACTATCCCTAACGTAGTTTGAGTGTGACTATAAGTCCCTTTTCGAAAACAGTGGGCGTGTAGCTGCACCTTGTAGCGAGGTTTGATGGTACTTCTGAATCTAAGACGAAACGATCTAGACACGGGGGCTGTGCTTTTTTCTAACCTTAAAGCTGGGTGAACTGGACTATTTTACTGCACGTTTCTGTGAATAACTTGTCCTTCAGGTATTATGAGACTGTCTTAAATGTCTGTTTTTGACACAAATTGATACGCAGCTGGTCTTTACGTAAGTTTTAGTATTATTTATAATGGTCTGACAAACATAAACAGAACTATACACAACGCAGTCCTAGCCTTAGTTATCTTTGTTAAACCAGAACATAAATGAAAATTAACTTCGTGACTACCAGGATTTCGTGAAATCGTATTTTTTTTTGTTGGGGTCACTAGAAACACGTAGCGTTGTTTTGATTTTTAAAGGAGTCCCTGTTAATTTCAACACACACCAAATACTCCCCTTAAAACAGAAAATAAGTCCTGTGCCGTCGGACTCGCGAGGGAGGGGGAGGCGCGGCAAGCGCGTGGAGTCTGCCTGGACCAGCGCTACCCCAGCTGCGGGCGTCGGCGACGTGGTTCGCGCGTTCGCCGCCAGGGGGCCGCTGCGCTGCCGTGGCCGCGGTGGCGCTGCCGCACAGTGGGCCAGAAGACCGGCGCCAGCGGCCCAAACTCCAGACGCGTTTGGACCTCCAGAGTAGCTGAACAGGACTCGAAACCGAACGTGTGACCCCACCAATGGATCCCGCGTTCGGCGAGCAATTGGTGGGGTCACACGTTCGGTTCGAGTCCCATTCAGCGACTCTGGAGCTCAGAACGCGTCTGGAGTTTGGGCCGCCTGCTGCCGGTCCTCTGGCCCACTGTGTGGCGCCCGGCCTGGGGTGGGCGTGGCAGCGCCGCGGCCGTGTTCCTCCAGTCGGGCCGCGGCCGCCGAGGCGGCAAGAGGCCACGCCGCCGGCCGGGGTGCCGCGGCGGACGACGCGAGGACGGCGCGTCGGTGGGAACGATGGCTGCGAACGGGGAGGAAAACAAGAATGCATGTTACACTGGAAATAACTGAAAATGAGATTTGAGCCACGTTACACTGAATAATGCGGTGCGGGCACAACCCGGAGCAAAATTTTCTCCACGAGACCAGGGGCTGATACGACTAATCTTTCCTGGATTCCCATTGCGAGAGTCAAAGATACAGTTACTGCGTTTGAACTATTTTCTTCGTGTTATGCGATCTTTCCTGGATTTTCTCTCCAGACGACAAAGAAACTATGTTTGCACTATTTGCTTCGTATTGTGGGACCTTTCCAAGATTTTCTTTGTAAACGACAAAGAAACAGCGTTTGCGCAACGCTTTGCACGAATTCCTCCGTATAATGGGAAATCTCTTCGCAAGACATTTACTTTGTTCTCAGCTCCGCTTCAAGGTCCTCCGCCAAGCAGGTCGCTGCCTGCGCCCGGGCACGATGGCGGTCCTAGAGCCGAAGGAGACGCTTCTCTCTTTTCGATAGATCCAGCTGTCACGATTCGTTTCTGAGCTGTTTCGGCGAGGACATGAGCCGTCCGCGATGTGCCCCTTTCTCCCTCCCCATTCCCACGGCACACTCCCCGCCTGGCCCTAGAGGCCCCACTTCAGTCCCAGACGTCACCGCGCCACAGTGGACCTAAAGACCGGCACAGGCGGCGGGGGGATCACTAAGGTCCAGAATGTACAACGATTTTTTGATTTTTGAATATTTTTTTTATTTTTTGATTTTATTCAATTGATTTTTTTTTCACATCTTCTGAGTACAATGGCCTAACTTACAAGGGTTTTTGAAGTCTGAAGTGTGATACACGAAAAGATGTGAGCTTTTGACTTACTATTAAACCAAATGATTCGTCATATAGAAGAAATGACATAAAAATACACTGTTAACACTTTTCTCTTTTCCAAGTAGGGTTTTTTTTTACTTTCCTTTTTTCTGATTTTTTTCCTAGTGTACAATGATTTATTCGAGTGATCCTCCCCTCGGGCGGCCAGAACTTTAGACGCGTTTTGAGCTCCAGGGTCGCTTAATGAGACTCGAACCGAACGTGTGACCCCACCAATGGATTCCTCGTTCGGAGAGCCATCCATTGGCGGGGACGCACGGACGCACGTTCGTCTCGAGTTCCATTCAGCGACGAGGTAGCTCAAAACGCGTCTAGAGTTTTGGCCGCCTCTACCACTGGTCCTCTGGCCCACTGTGCGCCGCACGAAGGCCCCTTGGAGCACACCTTTGTGCGCCTGTCAAACATTCAGGGACTGACTTCAACACATACTTAGGCACATCCCACACAGAAAACGCGCGTGCGCGCAGGTGCCCCCCCCCCCCTTCCCTCTCACACCCGTGCGCACACACTTCACGCACACACCACACGCACACACCACACGCACACACTACACGCACACACCACACGCACACACCAGACGCACACACACACGAAGCACTCCTCGAGTGTCGCGTCTGTGACGGCTGCGGCCGACGAAGCTCCCCAGGGACCTCTGGGGCGATGCATACCGCGTTGGCGGCACTCGCAGATGGACTCCTTGGATCGGAGCAGGTCGCTGTGTTTCCTCTTGGAGCAGCTCGCCCAGTTTTGGTGCACGTTCATCGGAGCCGGAAAAATCGGCCGGAAGCTGTTTGTCATGCAACAATCCACGACGTTGGACTGATTAGCCGGCTGTTTGCCTCCCCACGGCTGCTTGCCTCCCCACGGCTGCTTGCCTCCCCACGGCTGCTTGCCTCCCCACGGCTGCTTGCCTCCCCACGGCTGCTTGCCTCCCCACGGCTGCTTGCCTCCCCACGGCTGCTTGCCGCCTCAGCGTTCTTGTTTGGATGGCGTCACACTGTGGGCCAGAAGACCGGCGCAGGCGGCTAAAATCCCGGACACGTTTTGTGCTCCAGAGTCGCTAAATGGGACTCAAATCGAACGTGTGACTCCACTAATGGATTGCTCTCCACACGAGGAATCCATTGGTGGGGCCACACGTTCGATTCAATGGTTCGAGTCCTGTTTAGCGACTCGGAAACTCAAAACGCGTCGAGAGTTTTGACTGCCTGCGTCGGTCTTCTTGCCCACTGTGCGCCGTCCGCCTCCTCTGCTCTCTGCCTCCGTCCTGGCCGCTTCCATGCTTACTGCGCTGTAATCAGTGTAATAAATAAATCCAATCTCGAGTCTTAAAATCTGGAATCACGTCGCGTCATGGCCGCCTCTTTGATCTCCGCCTCCCGACCTGGTTGCCTCCGCATTTTTGTAAATCCGGCGGCTAGTAGTCAACTTATCAAAAAAAATAAAAAAAAAATGGCGCGTGTTTTTGAAAGCTTAAAATTGGTAAGTCCATTGACCTAGTATTTTCATCAGCTTGCTAATATTTTGCGCTTCAGCCGCCTGCGATGTCAAAGTTTAGCAAGCAGGGGAACATTGCAGTACCAGACTTGCACATTCTTGACATTCGAAACGGCCAGCCAATATTTGGCATTCAAAATGAATTGCCAATTTTTGGCATACAAAACGGCCCATTTCGTGGCCAGAAAATTGGCCTCTGGTTTTGCAGTGTCAACGGCGTACAGTAGGCCAGGAGCCCGGCGCAGGTGCCCAAAACTCTAGACACGTTCGAAGCTCCCGAGTCGCTAAACAGGACTATAACCGAACGTGCGACCCTTCCAATGGATTCCTCGTTCGAAAAGCAATGCCCAAGGGGTATTCACTCAGGTAATAGTCGGTTGTCTGCTGTGTAATTGATCTGTAATAGTTTTGTAATGTAATTGGTAATGAGGGCAGCAAGTAGGCAAAATAAGTGGCAAGTTTGGTTCTTTTTAGACCGTTGTTGCCGTTGTTACTTTTTGAGAGGTTTTTCGGTTCAGATAGATCAACATCACGCATACAAAAACTGCACCCAATGAAAAGGACGCATTTACTAATTCGCAAAAAAATTAAAACCGTCCAAAATTGCCAAAAATGCTCGTTTTACGCTTAAAATCCAGGTCCGTAATGAAATGTGTAATTGGCGTAATTGGTGTAATACTTTCGGAAAGGTAATAGTTGGTTGACCATTTCCGAGAGTGAATACCCCCTTGGCAATGCCTTGCTGGGGTCACACGTTTGTTTCGAGTCCAATTTAGCGACTCTGGAGTTAAAAGCGCGTCTAGAATTTTTGCTGCCTGCGCCGCACTGGTAAAACTAAAGCGTAAACTCTATCCTTGAGTCAAGCATAAAGCTACGCTTGAAGACGTTACGCTTGAAATGAAGCATGGACTAGAAATTCCCCCTTGCATTTCGGTAGGGGGAATCTTGGCGGACGAGCCTGTTACGCTTCATTTCAAACGTAAACTGATAACGCTTGAAAACAGAGGGTAATACTACGCTTTAGTTTTACCAGTGCGGTCTTCGGCCCACTGTGCGGTAAGCCCCAGGGTGGGGGGGGTGGGGGGGGGGGGGGGGGGGGGGGGGTCCCGGCTTAGACATGTGCACTCGATGGCCGGCTGAGGGTTGGAGGACGTGTCGTCCGCCTGACGCATAACTCCGGACACAACCCAGCCGGGGCCCAGCGCCGAGGGTCGAGCGAAGAGGGTGGGGCTAAGTGCTTCCTCGTTGAGGGCGCCCTGCAGGGGCATGGTGGCCGTGGTGCTGGCCCTGGCCGCCCCCCAGCCAGAAGAGCCTAAACGATAGCCGTCTGACTTTCCCGTATAGGGCCTGCCCCCCCCCCCCTCTCTCTCTCTCTCTCTCTCTCTCTCTCTCTCTCTCTCTCTCTCTCTCTCTCTCTCTAACTCACTCTCTCACACACTTCCCGATCACGGGCTTGCTATGGAGTTGACCCAGACGACGGCAGTTAGACGGGGTGGCGGCCGCGTCAGCACGGCTGGTCGACACCTTTAAGAAGTTTGGCGCCCGAGCAGTCATATTGAATCGGCGGTCCCTTGGAGGCCAGACCCCAAAATGGGCCAGCCACACCCCACAGTGGGCCAGAAGGCCGGCGCAGGCGGCTATAACTCTAGACGCGTTTTGAGCTCCAGCACTGAGAATGAAAGAGTCATGATCAATACCCATTTTTGGGTGAGGAACACTTTATCACCCGAATTTGGGTGAGGAAGGGGTATCGGCTACCTATATGGCTACATAGTATTCTCACCCAAATTTGGGCGAGGAAACCCTCCTCACCCAAATTTGGGTGATGAAGAATTCCGCACCCTAATTTTTAGTCATGATCATGACTCTTTCATTCGCAGTGAGAGTCGCTAAATGAGACTCGAACCGAACCTGCGACCCTACCAAAGGATTCCTTGTTCGGAGAGCAATGCATTGGTCGGGTCACACGTTCGGTTCAAGTACCTCTAAGGGTGAGTCCCTTGCAGTGGCAATCCCTGTATTCTGCATATTTGAAGCCATCGTCGACTATTCCGGATGCCGTTACACACATCTGCACGACCCTCCCCCCCTCCCCCAAACCCCCCCCCCCCACACACCTCTGCACATGTGCACGTGCGCGTAGGTACCTGCTGCTGATTTGTTTTCGCGTGGTGCTGTTGGAGAGTGTTTCGCGGCCGCTCCGCCTCCATGGTGGGCGCGGCGCGTGCTCCGGACGCCATTCGCAGGCTAGAAAGCGACGCCACGGCCAGGGCGACACAAAAAAAAGGCGGCGGCGGCCAGCGAGAAGAAACGAGGACAATTATGGCCAAAAAAAATTATGGTAGGATAGGGAAAGGGGGAGAGGGAAACGCGAGGGGATACCGAGTTAGTATGGGCGTGCGCCGATGAAAGACCCGAATTTATCGACGGGCAGATCGTTATCGCTCCAGCCGGCTCAGCGCGCTGCTCTAGCCCACTGTGCGCGAGTGTATTCGAGTCATTCGGCCGGCCGGGGCCACTGGCCGCATAATGGTGGTGTGATTCAGGGTGATACTGAACCTCCAGGCGCGGCGGCAACTTCTGAACCTCCAATTGCAGAAATGTAACAAGGCGCACGGAGCGCACACGCTTAAAACCTTACGAAGTATTTGGAGCATATAATACCAACTAATATTACTTTGTTATATGAAGAAATAGTTCGTAAACAACTAAGTATTTTCTTTGTAAGCTTACGTAGGCTCAAAATACTTTGTTATAACAAACTGCTTTTCTTTGTAAGGCCTAAAATAGTTTGTAAGGTTTTCTCAGTGCAGCGCTTCGAGCAGTTCGTGCGTTCGTTCTTTTCATTTTCGTCACGCTCTTATCCTTAAATAGACATTTTATTAACAATCCTTTACGTTTGTGGCCATCATTAAGATTTCGTTAAAAAGCTTAAACGATTTGTCAAGACGAAATTGAAAACAATGTTACTGTTACAAATACACTGAAAATTTAATGAAAAGACTTTGCGCCAAAATATGGCGAGACAAAAAAAGTCCTGCCCAGTTTTGGTCAGACATGGGAGTCTCACCAAGACTTGGTCAAACAGAACTGTCTCGCCACAAAATGGTGAGACTTTACTGTCTGACCACGTTGTTGTCTGACCAAATTACGGCGAGACTTCGATGTCTGACCAAAACTGGGCAAGACATTTTGCCTCGCCTCAGAAGTCTCACCTTTGGATTTACAGTGTAAAAATGTTAATAAGCTCATTAATGTGCACAAACGCGAATACGTTATGAAACAAAAAATCAGTAACGAGTCTGAGAGTGCATCAATTAGACCTCAGACGAGACTATGCACTGATATGCTCACTCTTCTCCCCCATGACTTTGACCTGCTTTGACCGTATTCCGAATTACGGAAACCCTGCGCGGCCGCTCCATGCCGTTTATGACGGTCAGCCGCACTGCTTATCCCATGGCTGTGCCGCGTCATATTCGCGGCACAACAGGGGTGCGTTCCAGGTGATCGAACCCAACGGCGCACAGTGGGCCAGAAGCCCGGTGCAGGCGGCTGAAACTCTTGACGCGTTTTGAGCTCCAGAGTCTGTAAATGAGACTCGAACCGGACGCGTGACCCCCACCAACGGATTCCTCGTTCGAAGAAAAATCCATTGGGCAGGGTCACACGTTCGGTTCGAGTCCCATTTACCGACTCTGGAGCTCAAAACGCGTCCGGGATGTGGACCTCCTCCGGGCCCACTGTGCTGCGGCGCGTCTCTCGGTGTTGCTACGCGTTGATCGAGTGGCGCCGAGAGTGGTGCTGGTCTGGAAACGATAGTTAGTTCTCTTGAAACACTCCCCAACCCTTTTCGTCTCACTGCCTCCTTCCCCTCCCTTTCACACTCTCCTTCCACTCCCCTTGCCCCCTTGCACAGGATGGTGTTCCGAACAAGGGGCGAGGAGGCTAAAGCATTGAGCTGGCCGAGTGGCGAAGCGTGCTCAAAGAACCGGAGAGAACGCGGCATTTAGGAGTGCTCGTGGTGCGCTTCCTGTTTGTGCACGCAGAGCTCCACACCTTACAATTTTTCACACTCTCATCCCTCAATAGACATTTTATTGACATTCAGTCACGTTTGTGCACATTAATTGATGTCGTCCATGAGCTTAACAGATTTGTGAAGACGAAATCGTTAATATTGTTTATAAAACAAATGAAAATGTTGATATGCTCATTAATGCGCACAAACGCCGATTCGTTATTGAAGGAAAGCTCAGTGCGAGTCTGAGAGTGTTAGTGTTCGCATTCTAACGAACATATAACGTCACGTTCCTTGAGTAACAGTGTCCCATTGAGTAATGAACACCCAGTCACAGCCTGAGCAACTTCTTTGGCCGGCGACAGGGCCGCAGTGGAGGGAGGGCAGCTTCCGGCGAGCCCTTCCAGCAGCCATGCACTCCTTCAATCAGGGTTGCCACGCGTCATGGAAAACCTGGAAATCATGGAAAAGTCATGGAAAAAAAATTTGTCATGGAAATCATGGAAAAGTCATGGAAAAGTGTCATGGTGTCAGGGAAAATCACAAAGAATTGGGAGGGAAAGTATGAAAATTACCAGCCGCGCCGCGTCGTCTGCTTCCGGGCGCACTAGGGCGCCCGTCGTCGGGGTAGTTCCTTCCTTTGCCGCTGAACCATTTTTAGTTTGTTTTTTAACCTGGTGGAATCCCCCTTATGTTTCCCTAGAAAGTCATGGAAAAGCTCAATTTTTGTCAGGGAGAAGTCATGGAAATGTCATGGAAACGGAAATTCCAAATCGTGTGGCAACCCTGCTTCAATGGATATTTTTATTAATATTCATTCACGTTTGTGCACATTAATAGAATTTCGTTACGAAGCTCAACATATTTGTCAAGACTTAATTGGTGATATAGTTTATAAGACAAAAATGAAAATGTTAATGTGCTTGCACTAACGTCAATACGTTGTTAAAGAAATACTCAGTACGAGTCTGACAGTGTCATTTAACCTTCGCTTTGCTAGGCCTCGCGCTCCGGGCCTTGCCGGAGGCTCTGCTTTCCGGAAGGGCCGGACCTGGCGGGGCGGGGCTTGGCGGGGCGAGGGGGCGGGTCAGTGGCTCCCTTTGACTCCCCGAGGCAGCGCCGGCAGCGCCCCGCCTCCGGCCTGAAGCTGTATTCAAACCCCTTTAATCTCGCCCTTTCTTCCGCAGGCTGGTTTTTCACGCCGGTAGGCCTAGTCTCTCTCTCTCTCTCTCTCTCTCTCTCTCTCTCTCTCTCTCTCTCTCTCTCTCGGTCTTGGCAGCGACCTCCGAACGTGTCGCTGGCGCACTCAAGGAGAGGAAGGAAGGCTTCGTTGAGGAACGAACCACGCACTCCTCTCAGCATAATCAGACGTCTGAATCTTTTGTTAACCTGACAAGCGTTCCTGCGGGGCGTGCACACTAAATGCCATGGGACTTTTTTTGTCCCATAACCTAAATGATGCAATTTTAAGCACATCCGTCAGTGATACAATGTTGTGTCCTCCAGGTGATACAAATTGTCCAAGAAAATAGCAATTTGCATTAAGCATTGGACAATTGGTATCACGTGGTGAACACAAAATTGTATCACCGACGGAAGTGCTTAAAATGCATCATTCATGTGACAAAAAAAGTCCCATGACATTTAGTGTGTGTTGGTGCGTGGCTAGCTGTTTGTTTTTCTGTGGTTTGTGTTCTGGTCATGGTTTGGTTCAAGGTTAAATAAGTACGAAAGTACTCCTCAGAATACTGGTACGACTTTACTCTCTATGAGTGCAAAGGGGAATACACTGGTCTGGTCCGCATGGCGCGAACCTTTAAGTTACGCTTAGAACATAATCCCTACTGAGTCTCTACTCATTTACACTTAGAACACCTTCCCCTTTTAGTGCTTTAGCACATCAAGTCACAAATTTTTAGTTTTCAATATTTCTTTGTTTAAAAGAAAGAAAACTGTCCAAAATTTCCATTTTAAAAAGAAGAAAAATAACTTATTTAAAAAAAACTTCTTTTTTTTTAGCTGTGTCAACAAGCCATTCCTAACAATTTGCTACAATTGATAGTAACAGAATATTTCTCCATCAATCGGGAATCGAGATTTATACAATAGCCAGACATATCATGTTAGTCCTCGTGGCACTAAATCAGGACCCTTTTTCAATTTTTGAGAATCAGAGAGTTGGCACTAAATCTAGCAGAAAACTTCCATTTAATTTGTATTGCTTGATTTGCTTTCTGCAGTTGTCCTGTAGTTTCTCACAAAGCTGTATCACATGACATGATTATTATTTTTTTTTTATGGCAATTTAGGCAGTAAAGTTCGACAGCATCACACCTTTCAAACTGACGTTTGAGAAATACTGTAACTCTTCATTCTGTTTCGCTCCTGTTGTTTGGAATGACCTCTGTATCTTCATTTTAAAACACACAGGAGTAAGCCTTACACTTTGCTAGATTTTACATTAATTCCCTTCAACTCATTAGCGTACGTTTTTATACATGAATAACTTGTCCCATTTCTTTATTCTTTGAATCTTTACGCTACAGACACTCCTTGCGCACAGCAAAGCTTATCTTTTTCTGAATCAACAGATTATTTACCATAGACGATATTTTGCTCGCAGCAATTGAATGTATTCGCCATTTATTTTCATTTAATTCACCATTTGCATCTTTAATTATGCGTCTCATTTCAGCGTAGCACGCTCCTTTCAGTGAACAGCACGCCGAGCACGTGTGAGCTTTAGCTCAAGGCATAAAAAATATTTTTACAATTTACTTTAAAATAAAGCAGCACGTTTTCCCTTTATTGCTTGGTACGATTTCATATACCAAAATTGTTTCAAGATACTTTCGATTTTTCGAATTTTCCTTTCACTCCGGATGCTGTTCCAGATGAAAACTTTTTTTTTTATCTTTGCTCTATTCGAACATATCAGAAGAACATCACTCATGATGTCTACGACCTGCGTTCGGTATTTTTACCTTTCTTTGCTCTTTGAGTTATGACTCAGAATTAGAGTTATACTCAGAATTGCTATCGACAACCACAGGAAACACGCCTTTGTTTTCTCTTCCTTAGAATCCTTCAAATGTACTCAGGCCAATCCATCTTTAGAAAACAACGCCGTTTTCTATTGTCAATCCATTTCTGAGTTGCTTGATTCTGTTTTTTCTTGATGCTCTTACTAATGCTCGGCTAACTTCGCTACCTCCTCTAAAAGACAGTATAGCTACTTAACCGCATCATACATCGCTTCATCAATGTTTTGTTCAACTCAGGTATTGGCATTTCTTTTTGTCACTTCAGACACAATTTTAATCATTTCTGGACCCCTTAGCTGAACATCCAGGTAGTTATTCGTTTCTTAATAATCACTACTTGCAGGATTGTCAAAAGATTGCCAGAAGTTTTGATACACTCTTTAGAATATACCAAGAATCATTTCTAGATGTATTTCATGTCTCCTGGAATTTAGGTCAAAATTCAGGGGATTCCTTTTGAAGTTCATTTCACCGCCAGGGATTCATTTCTGGACCTCATGCAAGACTCCAGGGATTCATTTCTGGATCTCATTCAGACTCCAGGGATTCATTTCTGGATCTCATTCAGACTCCAGGGATTCATTTCTGGATCTCATTCAGACTCCAGGGATTGTCAAGATTATGTCAGCTATTACACAATTTGTATGTGTGAACATAACATTTTAAATTTGAATTGTCTTCAACTCTTAGTCTTTATTTTTCCATATTAAGACTAGCATTGAATTGAGATGTCACTATGTGTATACCGGACATCTTTTCACCGAATAACTTTTGGGCATTAGCAATTTGTACAGTTACCAAAACATTTGTACAGAAACCTTTTTGACCATTGCTGCAACTGAATGCCAGCAACAACTTCAAAGTAGGGCATTACCTTTTCACTTTTTGGTGAGGAATTGCAACACTCGCGCAATTGCTTGTTTTTTATTTTCCAACAGTTCGTTTTGACTTTTTCAACTTTATCCGGGTTAGATTAAGCCAGCACTATAGTTTAAAAATGTATTCAACATTTATAAAGTCACTTCAGTTCTGTCTGTTCTTTGTTTGGTAGTAACCATTATCAGTACATTTAGTATTTTCTTTTTAGCTCTTTGTAGGCTAGCATTGAACGGCTAGGACACACAATCCACTATGTTCACAGCATACTACCACAGTATACACAGTAAGCTACATTGAGCTATGAGCATTACAACGAATTGCATCTCTTACAAGACCGTATGACACTTTTCACGCAGCTTGAAACAAACAATAACTGCTTTCAGACAAACTTCGTTTGATTCACTGAATCAATCACACAATTTAGGAAATAATTATTTTGATAACCAGACATACTTCAGTTCAGGATGGACACACACGCCTCGATCCTGGCATTAATTTGCTTTTTGTTTTATTCCTGTGCTCAATCTCTCAGGATTCTGACACAGTTTCTCTTTAGTTACTTTGGTAACTAAGTACTTTAGTACATAAGGCATTTTCGTTTTTCTTAAGTTACTTTAGTAACTTAGTACTTTAGTACATTAGGCATTTTCTAGTTACTTTAGTAACCATTGCCATCTCTCTCACTTCAATAGTTCCGTTCAGTCTGAACTGCGGAAGGCGACACTAATGCACCTAGACTGTCTAGTGTACCACAATTTCGCAGCTTGTTTGAACGCTCGCAGACTAATAACATTTTGTTTTGATGTTTTTACAAATTTACTCTTAGATTTGGGCAACTTAAAGTCTACGTTGCATTACAACACTTTTCCATTTGTAAGTTTAAAATTCTCTTGGTCAGATTTAAAACTGTACAAGCTTTAGCTTTAAGTCCCAGAAAGGGTTTACATTATCTTTAACACGGTATTAAATCTTGTTCAATTGGGCTGAACAATTTATCAGATTAAAACACGTAAACATTTTATAACCTTTAGCCAATTTCTACAGTTTAGCATTTTAAGCCTTTTACATAACTTTGAAATGACAAGTAACTTCCAATGACAAAGTAAACTCTTCATCCAAACTGTCCACTCATTCATGAGCAAACTTCAAATTTGCAGGTAAAATATCTTCCTCTAAACCGCTGATATTGCCATAATAATTTTGGCTTTATGATCAGGAGCTGATCATGAACCAGTTAATTAATTTTGCTCTCTCTCTCTTCCATAGATATCGTTCTTTCCTCGGAATTCTCAACATCTTATTGAATTTCAATGACATTTTCTCAGCTCAAATAGCTTCCCGGTGGTACTTGCAACAGACAACAAAATTGCATCAGCAGTAAATTCATTCAAGGGAAATTTTAATTTCACATCTTGAAAATTCATTGAACCCACCTTTAGTTTGTAATGTAGAGATGATGCAGTTGGAAAGTTCATCACGACGTCAATCTAAGACCATCGTATCCATTGTGCATACTACAGTGGCGTGATATCATTAACTTCACAGTCCTTGGCATTTAGAACATTGCCGGCATCAGGACGACTTTTGAATCTGTACCGCCCTTTCTGCTGCAAAGCGTCTTGGATACTTCGCATCGCACTCCACTCTTGGGCTCCACGGCCAGGGACGGTATTCCCCGCACGACGGCCAGGGAGGTATTCCCCGTGCCACGGCCCTTCGATGTCACTTTGGCCTCGCTCACTACCACGGCCTTCTGAGTTCTTTCGTCAACTCATGCATAGTCGCTGTTACTTAACTTGCACTTTATCCACTCTTAATCTGGACGAGGCTTTGACGGCCTTGAACTGGTACCCACTTCTGCTTTAGGTTAGCTCATCATCTTTTAAAAGTTCTGTAGCTCAAAATTCCACATACTTAACGTCCAGAATACTCTGTATCGTCCTTGTACTTACAACACTTGACCAGATTAGTTTCAATTCCATTTTTGCTCTCTTTTGTGCACTTGCACCACCCGATCAGGCTTCTCTTCTCGGCCGTAAAATTTAATTCCTCTGATAAGTATCCGATGAATTAATTGAAATCACATTACGTCACGCAAATGGCACTTATTTTCTACAAAACTTTCACATTCTATCGGCCTGGTTGCCTAAATTATCTTCTCTCCGTGGGGTGTGGCATCGCACATTTCTCTCAAAGTCCAAACTTTCACAAATTCACGTTTTCCACTGTTACTTTTTCACTTTTGAAAACGAAGCACTCTTAAATGTCCTTTACGACTGCGCCATGTTCTGGTCATGGTTTGGTTCAAGGTTAAATAAGTACGAAAGTACTCCTCAGAATACTGGTACGACTTTACTCTCTATGAGTGCAAAGGGGAATACACTGGTCCACTCACACGAGTAGGAGACAAAGGATAACAGTTGACAGTCGACATGACGTGGCACCCATGTTGGCAACCTGGTCCGCATGGCGCGAACCTTTAAGTTACGCTTAGAACATAATCCCTACTGAGTCTCTACTCATTTACACTTAGAACAGTTTGTGTGTGTGAGTGAGTAAGAGAGAGAGAGAGAGAGAGAGAGAGAGAGAGAGAGAGAGAGAGAGAGAGAGAGAGAGAGAGAGAGGGGGGGGAAGAAGGGTAGAGGTAGTGTGAGTGAGTGGCTGTGTGTGTGTGATGGGGGTAATTACCCTTCCCCCACGCCCCACACCCCCACCGGTGGATTCTAGATTGGCCGCTTGGAAGGTGGGCAACGCGCACTTTCTTTGCCCCTGTAAGTGGGCAAAAAATCGCTGCATTACCTCCTTTTTGGACAAATCCTGGACCCGCGCCTGGGCTGCTGGGGGCGGGCTGGTGTAAATTGAGTCAGAATGTCAGAAACTTGTCTGAAATCCTGATCAAAATTCTCGGACTTCTGGAAGCGCTGAGATTCGGAAAACTTCTTCTGATATTGATAGCCTGAGTTCTTCAGAATGTCTGAATCAATTTTCAGCTTTCAGGGGTGCGCGCATTTCGATGAGGTTTTCAGACAGGTTTCTGACATTCTGACAAGATTTACACGAGTGTCACACGTAATTCTGTGCAAGTCTTATTTAGCGACTGTGGCGTCTAGAGTTTTGGCCACCTGCGCCGATTTTCTGGCCCACTGTGCGGAGGAGAGCCTTTATAACGATGAAGGGATTCGGCTTCACTTGCCGCTAAACCGTTTGGCTCGCCCCTGCGCGACCTTCGCTCGAAAGTTTGTCTGGGTGAAAAGAAGTCATCGGAGCAATCAAAAACGTCTCCAAAGCATTTGCTATCCACAAGGGCGAAAGGAAATCGAGCATTGTACAAAACAGCTGCTTCGTTCGTTTTCTTCGTCACGAAGTGACGCTTTGTAGACTTCTGACGGTGCACGTGTTCTGGTTCTTTCTCCTGTCTGCTCGCTGGAGCAGTATGTGGGCCCACACAGCTTTGCAAGCCCCTGTGTCGTGCAGCAGCAAATAACGACCCCCATGCAAATAGCACCAGTCGATGCTCGTGGCTCCGCACGCGCGCGCGCTTGTGTGTGTGTTAGAGAGAGAGAGAGAGAGAGAGAGAGAGAGAGAGAGAGAGAGAGAGAGAGAGAGAGACAGAGAGAGAGAGAGAGAGAACGAGAGAACGAGAGAACGAGAGAGCGAGAGAGAGAGAGAGAGAGAGAGAGAACGAGAGAGCGAGAGAGAGAGAGAGAGAGAAAGAAAGAAAGAAAGAAAGAAAGAAAGAAAGAAAGAAAGAAAGAAAGAAAGAAAGAAAGAAAGAAAGCGCATTCCGTTCTATTTGTGGCTGGCCCCCCTAGTGCCCCCTTTGACGGCTGATGAGCCTTAGAGGAGCGGGCAAAAAAGAGCATTCTGAAAATCGGCATCGCCTGAACCGTATCGGACGGGCAGAATCGGGGAACCACCTAAACGATTTGGGTGAGGGTGGGGGATGTTTGCGCGCAAACCCATGACCCATTATTGGCTGACCATTTGCAAAACAAAACGTCCAATTATTTTTTAAGTCGTTTTTTTCCCAACGAGGTGCTTTGGCGCCAGAAGCCGCGGTCAGTCCACACCCAGAGAAATGAATTCTAGATTCTTGATCCTTTCAAGAAATGTTTCTTGATTCAAGAAAAAAATTCTTGGCTCAAGAAAAAAATTCTTGGCTCACGTAAAAAAGTCTTGAATCAAGAAATATTTCTTGAAAGGATCAAGAATCTAGAATTCATTTCTCTGGGTGCATTACGTACAGAACAGTACGTTCCTTGGCAGTGAGTACGTTTGGCTTTCGTGTAAATTTTGTCAGAATGTGAGAGACATGTCTGATATTCTGCTCTAAATTCGCGCACCTCTGAAAGCTGAGATTCCCAAAACTTGTTCTGATTTTGATGGCGTGAGTTGTACAGAATGTCGAAATAAATTTTCTGATTTTTAAGATGCGTGAATTTTGGTCAAGATTTTAGACAGGGTTCTGACATTCTGACAAAATTTACACGAGTCAGCCAAGAACGAAATTTTCTGAGTACATCTCTGAGCGCAAGCCTTCTTCCCGCCCTGCGCTCGCCGTCACATTCTCTCTGTTTCTTGAGGTCGTTGCCACATTATCCGTCTCTCTCTCTCTCTCTCTCTCTCTCTCTCTCTCTCTCTCTCTCTCTCTCTCTCTCTCTCTCTCTCTCTCTCTCTCTCATCTTCTCACAGCCAGCAGCCAGCCCCCGGCCCCCGGCCCCACGAGGGTCTCCCGGGAAGAAAACCGGACAGACCGCTCCCAAATTAATTATTTTCTCGGGAGAAGGAGTTGATTCTGTTGCATTAATTTTGGACGTGTGCTGCGGTTAGGGCCCTTTACCGCGCCACAAAAACGAAAACAGAGATCGTGCCGCACACTGGAAATGAAATTATTGGCGGTAATATTTTGTACCTTCTTTTTCACACTACCTAAATGGCGCGTGATTGGTTTTGTGCCGCCTTTCACCTTTCGCAATATGGTCTGTTAGGGTGCGTGATTGGCGGCTAGACTGTACCGCCAAATGAAGTATGTTCCACCGCCTTTGCGACACCGCACCGTACCGCCCCACAGTGGGTCAGAATACCGTTGAGGCGGCTAAAATACTGGACACGTTTTGAGCTCCACAGTCGCTAAATGGGACTCGAATCGAACGTGTGACCCCACTAATGGATTCCTCGGTTAAAAAGCAATCCATTGGTGGGGTCACACGTTTGGTTCGAGTCCCATTCAGCGAATCTGGAGCCCAAAACGCGTCTTCAATTTTGGCCGCCTCAACGGTCTTCTTACCCACTGTGCGCCCGCCGCCCACAGAGTGCAGCAAGGTTCAAGACCCGGGGTGGAACGGGGTGCATAGGGTGGGCCGTGCACTTGGTCTGGGGATGGCTGCGGCATGCCACGGTGTTTTGGAGAGCGCTCATTCCGATTTCCAAGTCAGATACGCTTTGCGTTCCTTCCTCTTCTTTGTGGTCCTTCCCTTTCCCTCCCTTCCTCTGCCCTTCCCCTTCCACTGCCCTTTCCCTGGGGTACTCTGGCAAGTCGTGTGCCGCGCTTGACATTCGTTTCATACGGAGGGAGACTGAGAATCCAAAGGCTATGAATGTAACGTCGATAGGTGCAATGCATTTGAAGCCGTTTTCATCGCGCCAATTGGTGCAATGCTTTTTAACCGCAGGCGAAGTGCAATGCCTTCCCATGCATTAGCATAGGGCATTTTCGGGAAGCATCGAACGTAAGGTGCGATGAGGCTGTGGCATTGCACGTGTGGTGCGATGTCTCAACGCATTGCACCATACGCGCTATGTTCATAGCCTTTGGAATCACAGTGAAGACAGACGGATAGCCTATGAACCATTCCTGTCGCGATTCCTGTCGTGGTCTCCTAGATTCCACAGCAGCCAGACGCATCGGATCAGCACTCACTGCAAAGAGCACACAGACAGACACACTCAGTGAATCATTCATGGAGGAAATTTGAAGATGGTAAGCCAGCCCCCGCGCGCGCAAAAAATAAGTTCCGAAATGTGAGAACGCACCCGGTCCTCCATGTTGCCCCGGGTTTCTGCCGTAAGCAACCTCAAGTGAAATTTCCGCATTGTGGCGTTCTCTGCAGCTGGTGTCTTTTGCTTTTTCTGACCTTTGCGTTGTGTTTTGCCCGCAGGTAAGACCGTCTCGCTGGCCAGGCTCGTCTATCCGCTACCGGGTGAGTTCCTGTCCCTGGTCTCAGTCTTGGGTTCTTCTGAAACGTGGACGGAAAAACGCTCCGGGTCCTTGCTGCCACCGTGTCGAATACTAAACTCTTTTTCAAACGGTGGCCCCCTACTCTCTCTCTCTCTCTCTCTCTCTCTCTCTCTCTCTCTCTCTCTCTCTCTCTCCCTCTCTCCCTCTCCCTCTCCCTCTCCCTCTCTCTCTCTCTCTCTCTCTCTCCCTTTCTCTCCCCCTCTCCCTCTCTCCCTCTCTCCCCCTCTCCCCCTCTCCCTCTCTCCCTCTCTCTCTCTCTCTCTCTCTCTCTCTCTCTCTCTCTCTCTCTCTCTCTCTCTCTCTCTCTCTCTCGATGCTCGTATTAGACCATCTCGAACGGCGCCTTGGGCATTCCTCAGAGGTCCGGGTGGAGCACACTGTGCTGCGAGCGCAGAAAGTTTTTGGCGAGATGAGGAGATGGCGTCCCCGCCCCGCCCCACCTCAGCCCGATCCCCCCCACGCCCCGCCACGTCCTTGGCCTTTGGAAGGCCCCTTGGATCTGGCCACTTGCGGTCTGCTGCGTCTCCAACGTGTGTCCAAAAGATCCTATTAGAGCTGTTTCGTCGCAATACGAACAAAAAGCTTCACTGCAAGAAATAAACACAACAAAGGTGCGAAAAAAAATCCGGATTTTTTTTTTTTTAGACTTGTTGTACTTTGCGCCAGGGTGGAAACATTGAGGTTCTTGGCTTCAATGCGCGGCAAAGGAAGTACAACGATTATTGTCCAAACTCTGAAAATCTATCGGCATGACTTCATGCCGCTGCAGGGGCGTGAATAAAGTACGTGTCACGCCAAAAAACGGCATGACAGGAAAGTCATGCCAAAAATCGGCGTGACTCAAAAATGTTACGCCAATGTTTGGCGTGAATTTCCTGTCATGCCGGCGTTTTGGCATTCTCGTAAAACGCATTGTGCGCACCAATTTGCATGGCACATTCACGCCAGATGGCGGCGTGATTCACGTGTCATGCCGCTTTTCAGCGTGAATTTTCTGTCACGCCAATTTTGGGCGTGACTTTTTTTCACGCCGTAATTTGGCCTTGTGTCCGACCATTCAATTTTCAGTGAAGTACAATGAGGCCCGTATGCCCAGCTTTAAATCCCATATGGATATCTGGTCTGGAATATTTCCATTCTGGTTTCTGATATCCATATGGTTTTATTATCCATATGTAAATTGGAACATTTTTCCACTCTGGGTTTTCATATTCCATACTGGAAAAAAAAATGCCATAATGGAAACTGAAAATCCATTCTGGAAACAATGAGATCCATAGTGGTGCATGAGTGGTGCATACTGGTTCTGGTTATAAATTCGTCTAAAGTCTTGAGCTTTGATAGCTGACCTAATCGGCTATGCAGAGGCTAGCACCCAGAGGGCGAAAAGGCAAGCCTTTAAAATATGTGATGTGCGGTTAGCAGTCCACATCGCACACATAGCAGGTAAGAGAGCCCGCTTACCTAACTAAATCGCGACCCGTAGCGACAAGCGAGAGCCACCCAAGATTTTAAATAGCTAAGGCTACAATTATCATACAGAGTTCAATCATACGTAGGTACGTGAGTCTCAAGTAGACCTTGCAGTCTCCGTCTACTTCGAAGTGTTGGAACATTCTCTCCCGGCTTGGGGAGCTCTTTTAACTGCTTGACTAGAAAAAGCGACACTAGCGCCACCTTGCGGATGAAGCTCACGAAATCCACTCTGGAAATTTGAAAATCCATTATGGATTTGGTCCTTTAATAAACCACTCTGGTATTTCATAATTCCATAGTGGATTATTATTCCCATTCTGGATTTGACAATTCCACATGGAAACTAAAATTCCATCTGGAATCATAATTTCCAGACAAAAGACCAGTATGGAATTTCTCTTTTCCATCTGGTTATTTCTAAATCCATATGGATAAGAATATTCCAGATGGAAACCCGGAAATCCAGAGTAAAATCCAGATGGAATTTAAAGCTGGGTGATGAAACGGTAACCGCACTGCACTTCCCTGCGGCGTGGACATAAAAATATTTTTGCTTACGCGGCGTGCCTGTAATCACTCCGATGTCCAGTGTCCAGAAGGTTCAATGGATTATCGAAGGTAAGCTAACTTTAAAGTCAGCAGCACCACCATAATATGGAGACTTCCCATCATAATATATGGAGAATCTTGTCCGTTTACCCAGGTGGATCTGCGGCGGCGCACCGACCGGTTAGTTTCCGCGGGATGCGAGCTCAAGTGGATGATAACTACATGGAAATTTATGGGCGTTATTGAGGCGACGATGGGCCCCGCCTGCTTATCTGCGTTCGTCGGCACCTCGCGGCCTGTGGCCTGCCCTCCTGATAGCCCTGAGAAATGCACCCAGAAAAATGATGTCTTGAGCCAAGTGAAATATTTTTCGTGATTAAGATACTTGATTCAAGCTAAACTGAGTGTTAGATCAATACTAATAGGCTTTGCATTCATTCAACTCTAAACATATATAGAACATTTCTACTTCATTCAAAGCAGAACTTTACTTAGGTACATCAATGTAAAAAATTACTTGCATCAAGTAAATTTTACTTGATTCAAGAATTTATTTTTCTGGGTGTGCCGTGCAGTCATAGCACCAAGCTAATTCTTGGAATACTCTGCAAGACAAATCGATCGTAAATACAGAGAAATTAGTTCGTAACATGAGGAAGTTGCTAAGAACCCTAGCTTTTTCTTCGTAATACGCACGAACAAAAAACTTAGTTTCATGACAGCACAGCGAAGGTAGTAACCCATGGTGAAGGGCTGTCAGTAACTTATGACCAGTTTCTTCGTATTACGAACGAATTTCTCCGTATTACGATCGATTTGGGTCGTAGAGTACCAAGAAGTAGCTTAGTATTATGACATCACGGCATTTCTTAGTAGGAAATTGGGAGTTTTCGCTGTGATGTCAGAACACGGAGCTTTTCATCCTTTTTTGTTGAGCCTACTACGAAATAAAATCTCAGTAGAATCATGAGAGAGCAGGAAAAGCAGATAACCGCAGTGCCATTAGCAATGATCCCCACATTGAGCTGCCGCATAATGGCAAGCCTCTCCTGTTCGCTGCGCCAAACTCTTTTTCCGTTTATCCTCTTTTTCATTTTTTTCCGGCTTCCTGCCCTTGCTTCCGCCTCCGCCCTCTTGTTGTGGGCCCGGCGGCCTCGCCCCGGCAGCGCTCCGCCTGCTAGGGACCATAGAGAGTGGGATGACGGGATGACCCACAGTGGGCCAGAGGACCGGTCGAGAAATGACCCACTGTAAGATTTTGTGTACAATGAATGGGAATGTGTTAGAATGTATACAAGATTTCTGCTGTATTTGTCACGCGTGTTGCCTACCCACTGGCGTTTTTGCCTCCAGAATATGTGGGAATGTGTTCAAAGTTTGTACGTGCAATGAATGTGGGAAGCTGTTTCCATCTCGGGACCGGTGAAGGCGGTCAAAATTGCGGATGGGTGTTGAGCTATCCTGAGTCGCTAAATGGGACTCGCGCAGAACGTTGTGACCCCACCAATGGACTGCTCTCCAAACGAGGAATCCATAGGTGGGGTCACGCGTTCGGGTCGAGTCCCGTTTAGCCACTTTGGAGCTCAAAACGCGTCTGGAATTTTGGCCGCATGCGCCGGTGGTCTGCCGGCCCACTGTGCGTCCCGGACGATGAGTCGGAGTGGGGTCGCGGCGGCGACGCGGGTCCTTCCCGCCCGATCCGTCTCTCCGCGATTGTCTGCGCGCCACTTAGACCCCGCCGGCCGCGTCATCAACTATGGCCCACTGTTCGCGCGGCCTTGCTATTGCCGCCCATTATTCATCCCTCTCCCCTTGTCGGGAGTCTGCGGCCAATAAATACATCAGCCCCTCTTCAAAGTTGTCCAAGTTTTCTCCGACGCGGTGCGCGGGGCGACCTGCCGCCATGCCGATGCGGCCGGCGCCAGCGGAGCGCGGCCGGCGGCGCTCCGAGGTATTTGTTTACGCAAAAAGAAATCTAGGTCTTGCTATACTGTAAGGGGGCCGGGAGGGGGGTGGGGAGGGGCGGTGTCCTTTGCGTCGTCGTCCGGAAACGGAGGGCCGATGGGCAAAGAATGTCTGAGCTGCTTTCCGGACGCTTGCTGTGGCCTCCCGCCGCCGGGCGGGAAACGGGTTGGAACTTGTGTTCGTGAAGCCCTGCTATTGAGAGAGTGCTAAAAGCTGCCGAAGGAAATTTCGAGAATTTGCGAAGTCTCTTGCGATTCCGCGGGGATTCTGGGCAATTTACAAAATTGCTTCACCCATTCCACGAACACTTATCGTAAATTCACGAAGATTCGTATTGTAAATGACCTAAGGGTCCTCGCGGATGTACGAAGGACTCTGGGGCAACTTTTCGGCAGAGGTACCTTCGTTTATTCCCAAATTATTTCTTACAGTGAGGGGCGGGCTAAGCCAGAGCAGCACAGTGGGCCAGGCCAGAAGACCGGTGGCGGCGGCCGAATCCCGGACAAGTTTTGAGCTCCAGAGTCGCTAAAAATTGGACCCCGACCAAACGTGTGACCCAACCAATGGATTGCTCACCGAACGAGGAATCCATCCGTGAGGTCACACGTTTCAGTTAGAGTCCTGTTTAGCAACTCTGGAGCTCAAAACGCGTGTAGAGTTTTGTCCGGCAGGGGCGGTCTTCTGCCCCGGGCAGGCCAGGGCCTGCTCGCCAGGGTCTGGGGATGCGCAAGGCTGGACCGCACGAGCCGCACGGCACCCTAAAGAGACAGAGGTTCGGGCCGAGCGTGCCCGGGGGCGTCGTGTCGGGGTCCTAACCCGGACGCCCGCCTCATGGCACCAGTGCGCCCGTTGTTGTGTGGGGCCGGACCCCCGGACCCCCGGAGCCCCGGAGCAGGCCGGGGCCGAGGGCGCCGAGGGCACGGAGGGCCGCACGGCCGCGGCGCTGCAGCTGGGGTGCGAGAAGCCGCTTGGACAGCGCGTCGGTCGTCATGGCAACGCGGGGCCAGCCGCCGGAGCGTGCGCAGATCTTCCCTCGCGCCCCCACCGCCCCCCCGCGCCCCCCACCGCACGCGTGGAGGAAGGGCCGGGCGGGGCGCACCCGCGCTGCGCCGCCGCGCCGCCGCCGCGTTCAGAGTCCGCCCGAGTCCAGGCCCGTGAGCTCGCCGCGCCGCCGCGCCCACAGTGCCGCCGCCGCGCCTTCTGTGCCGCCGAGTCGAGCCGCGCCGAGCCGAGCAGGGGCGGCACGCGGAGCGCACCGTACGGACGCTGCAAGGGGCGGCCGCGGCCACCCCCAGGGATAAGCGCCCAATTTCGTTTTGAGTCCGCGCGTCTGTCCGCCGTGCCGCGCCGTGCCGTGCCGCGCCGTGCCGTGCCGCGCCGTGCCGCGCGTGTCGGTGACAACGAACAACGGGTAAATCGCTGTGGAGTCAAGCCGCGCCGCCACTCGACGCAGCGGCGGCGGCGGCGGCCCCCCTCCGGGCACGGCCGGGCGGGCAGGGCCTATCCCAGCGTGTTTGAATTATGAATTCAATTTCATGTCAGCGCGGTGGGCCCATGTGTGTGCGACACCCCGAGGCGAACCCCGCCCGTGAGTGCGTCTCGTGTGTGTGTGTGTGTGTGTGTGTGTGTGTGTGTGTGTGTGTGTGTGTGCGCGCGCGCGCGCGTATGTGTGTGTGTCGGTATGTGTGTGAAATGTTTGTGTGCGCTTTTGTGCGTGTGCGTTAGGTGTGTGCGTGTGAATGGCGCGGGTGTGCAGGCGAGACCGAGATAAGCTATGCCAGCAGGTGATTGATGCTGCCAATACGCGAGGCCGTGCAATGCACCGTCATGCTCTGTCGCCGAGAGTCCGGAGTAATTGAGTGAACACAGGGAGGGCGTAGGACGACCTCCTGGACCTTCTCGGGAAGATAAATTTGTTTGTGTGTGTATGTGTGTGTGTGTGTGTGTGTGAGAGAGAGAGAGAGAGAGAGAGAGAGAGAGAGAGAGAGAGAGAGAGAGAGAGAGAGAGAGAGACAGAGAGAGAGAGACAGAGACAGAGACAGAGACAGAGACAGAGAGAGAGAGAGAGAGAGAGAGAGAGAGAGCGACTGAGTGAGTGAGTGAGTGCGGGAGGGGAGGAGCACTTAGCGTGTGCGTGTGTGTGTCTATGTGAGGGCGCGCCAAGGCGATGGACGCGTTCCTCTCCTCTTCTCGAATTCCTCTCAGTCGTCCCCGTTCCTTTGTGTCAATGCCGGAGTGCAGTGACTTTTTTCCCCCCTCGTTTGGGAGACGCAGCGTGCGGACCGCTGGCTGGCGGCGGCCCCGCAGATTGTGGCCAAGCCTCAGTGTAAGCTGGAGGCTGTCGGTCTGCTTTGGATTCTCGGCGAATTCCCACGGAATGGCCTCGTTCGTCCTGGCATAGAGGCCGACAGAGGAACGACAGGCCAGGCGCGTATCGGGGAGGGGCGGGGGCATGACCCCCCCCCCTTTTGCCCTGAATAAAACGCCTAAAGGAAGGCAATTAGCAGCACAATCCGCCTGTAAGTAGGCAAAAGGCGCGACATGACGCCCTCCTTTTCTCGAGTCTGGATACGCCACCCTCAATAAAAACGCCTAAAGGTAGGCAATTAGCAGCACAATCCGCCTGTAAGTAGGCAAAGGGCGCGACATGACGCCCTCCTTTTCTCGAGTCTAGATACGCCACTGCGACAGGCAGGACAAGCCGCACGGTGGGCCAAAAGACCGGTGAGGCGGCCACTGAAAGGAACTCGAACCGAACGTGTGACCCCACCAATGGATTCCTCGTGCGAAGAGCAGTCCATTGGTGGCGTCATGATGCGGTCGGTTCGAGTCCCTTTAAGCGACTCTGGAGCTCAAAACTTGTCCAGGGTTCTGGCCGTCTGCGCCGGTCTTTTGGCCCACTGTGAGTCAGTCGCGCTAGACAAGCCGCCAGCGTGTGACGAGGCAGCCCATCGACAGTCCGGCCTCGCCAACTAGTTTTCTCCGCAAGAGCGGCGTGTGGAGAGATCTGGCCCTGCTGGGGGAGAGGGGGAATGTTGGCCGCGGACCCGCACGCCCCTTTTTGTTTGTTCGTTTAGGAAAGGAGGGGGGGGATTGGCTGCGTCGCTGTCGCACCACCCCCATCCGCCGCACAGTGGGCCAGAAGACCGGCGCAGGCGGCCAAAATTCTGGACGCGTGTCGAGCTCCAGAGTCGCTGAAAGGGACTCGAACCGACCGTATGACGCCACCAATGGACTGCTCTCCGCACGAGGAATCCATTGGTGGGGTCACACGTTCGGTTCGAGTCCTGTTCAGCGACTCTGGAGCTCAAAACGCGTCGCGAGTTTCGACCGCCTGGTCTTCTGGCCCACTGTGCGCCGCCGCGCCGCCCGCCGCCTCGGTCTTGCGCGCCCAATGTCCTTACGGCCTCCAATAAAAGCGAAAGGTTGATTAAAAAGAAACCACACGGAGTGGAACAGGCGGAGGTCCCGGGCTCACGAAGCGCGCGGCTGCAGCTCGGCACGGCAGACATGCCGCGCGGACCTATCTTCTCATTTTTGCTCATCTTACCGCGGCGAGGTTGAGTGAATTTGGCTGCTGGCTGCGAGATTGTCTGTCCGTCCGTCCGTCCGTCCGTCCGTCCGTCTGCCTGTATGTCCGTCCGTCCCACCTGCTGCCTGTATGTCCGTCCGTCCGTCTGCCTGTATGTCCGTCCGTCCGTCTGCCTGTATGTCCGTCCGTTCCACCGTCTGGCGCGACTGCACGTCGGCTCATGGAAGGCCGACGATGACGACGCACAGTGAGTCAGAGGACCGTTGAGCCGGCCAAAATCTCGGACACGTTTTGAACTCCAGAGTGGCTAAATGCGACTCGAATTGAACGTGTGACCCCACCAGTTGATTCCGTGTTTAGAGAACACTCATTTGGTGGGGTCACACGTTCGATTCGAGTCCCGTTTAGCGACTCTTGAGCTCAAAACGCGCGTCTTGAACACTGTGAAAATTTGAGTCATCACTTGACGACAATGTCAAGGCTAATTTTCCTTACAAAAATGTCATCACAACAATTGATGGCATTGTTGTCACGCCCATGCAATAAGTATAGGAGCTTTGATAAAAATGTCATCAATTTGTGATGAGATAGTCATCATTTGAAAGTGATGAAAATATCATCCACGATTTTGTCATAAAGTGACAACAAATTTTCACAGTGAATTTTGTCCGCCCCAACGGTTGTGCGACGCTCTCACGGGGTGGCAAGAGAAACTCGCACCGCGCAGACCCGCGCAACGCGGCCCCGGGGGGGGGGGGGAGTAGTGGAAACCTCTGCCTTCGCACCAACAACATTTGCGCTGCTGGAACATTTACTCGTTCCATAGCCGGAAGAGCCCTGCCGCGGAACTGTAACGGATGGCGCGCGGCGTTTGGTTAACAATCCCTGCAGCAAAAAAAAACGGAACGAAAACAGCCCGCGGTGACTCGCCACGACGCGCTGCCACCGGCTCGTGGGCCAGATGACCGGCGAAGGGCACCGACATTCTCAACGCGCGTGGAGCTCTGGAGTCGCTAGTAAGTGAGCCTCGGTCCGAACCACACCAATGGATTGCTCTCCGAATGAGGAATCCATTGGTTGGGAAACAAGTTCGGTTCGAGTCCAATTTAGCGACTCTAGGGTTCGAAACGCGTCTAGAGTTTTGGCCGCCTGCGCCGTTCTTCTGGCCCACTGTGCTGGTGGGTTCCATCCGGAGGGTGCCGTGCCACCGGATCGGACAGATGCGACAAAACCCCGAAACTTGGACGGACCTCGTTTCCGTGTAATTGGAGGCTGTTTTCGGGGAATGTTCTTCGCAAGACCAGCCGCGGGGCAGGGCATAGCCCCCACGCTCGCATCGGGGGCCGACAGACCCAAAAAAAATGACGGACCCGTGATGAAAAAAAAAAATAACATGAGAGCAGAAAAATTAGGCTGAATAGCGAAAACAATAGGGGTTCTTTGGAACCCCTAAAAAAGGAGACGTGCATGGCACGGGTAAAAAAAAGCAGAGAACGGCTGGAGGCGGTATTGGCCCAACCCTTGATGTGCGGTCGATCTATTGTTGCCAACTTAATAGTGCTTTCGACCAGGGATTTATTGTTTGTGCAGAGTGCAGGGGATGGTTTACGCGACGGCACGTACAACGTTGTGTTCGGTTGCAGCGCGTTGCTGCCATTACCCTGCTGCCCAAATGCACGATGCGTGGCGAGGGCTGAGGGGCTGAGGGCTGATGGAGAAGTGTGTGTATGTGTGAGTGCACACACACACACATATATATATATATATATATATATATATATATATATATATATATATATATATATATATATATATATATATATATATATATATATATATATATATATATATATACCCATGTGTGTGTGTGTGTGTCTCTGTCTGTCTGTCTGAGAGTGCGATCCATTGGTGGGGTCACACGTTCGGTTTGTGTCCCGTGTTAGCGACTCTGTAGCTCAAAACTCGCGTCCAGAGTTTTGCCCGCCTGTGCCGGTGCCTTCTGGCCCACTGCTGTGTACCGCAACGAATGGAGAGGAATCCTTGCGGGTGTGATGGCCGGCTGGTGCCAACACGCCACCACCGCCTCGGCGCGGCACAGCGCGGCGTCTCGTTCCGAACATGAAGCCCGAGGATGACGCACGGAAGTGCGGCTTTGTGGAACATATTGGGTTTCGCCGGAGATTTACGCCCCGTGGTTTTGCCCCGCCCGGCTGCGCGGTGTGGCGCGATCCAGCACCGACCTCTTGCTCTTTCTTGGGCACAAAGAAGCCTTAGGAGCTTTGCTCAGGATTTTTTTTTTTTTTTTTTTCCAAAGAATGGCCCCTGATCGAATATTTGAATTTTTTAAATACGATTTCGATAAGACTTGGCAAATTGGCAGAACAAAGTACCCTGATTTCACTGGTAAAATCTAGTAATATTTTTTTGTTTCTTTTTTGTTGTAGTGTGTTGTTTGTTGTCTGTCTTTTTTTCTCTTTTTTGTTATTTTTTTATTCTGGCCCCTTATGCAGTTCAACTGCTGTGTAGTAGAACCGCACACTGGGCCAGCAGAAAACCGGCGCAGACGGCAAAAAATTCTGGACGCGTGTTGAGCTCTAGAGTTGCTGAACGGGACTTAAACTGAACGTGTGACCCCACCAATGGATTGGTCTCCTAGCGATTTTGTTGACGTTGCATCGATTTGCGTGTTGAGTGTTACGTTGTAGCGAAGACTTCGTCGGCTTTCAAAGTTGTTTATATGAAGGATTTAGGTTCGCGTAAGCAGTGGCGTATCTTCGCTCGAGAAAAGGAGGCCTACTTACAGGCGGATTGTGCTGCAAATTGCCTACCTTTAGGCGTTTTATTAAGGGCAAAGGGGGGGGGGGTTATGACACCCGTGGACACCCCCCCCCCCCGGATACGTGCCCGCGCGTAAGGAAAAAACGGAAATCCGTCGCATTAACGGCAAAGCAGACAAAAAATCGCTCCCAAGATGTGCAGTGGCCTGTCGTGACCTTGGCCGTCGACCTTCAAGAATGGCGCGCTCGGCCTCTGCTTTTCACTTCAGCGATCTTGAAATAATACGCCGCCGGTCAATCTGGGCTGTATATTTATTGATTGTTTTTATTTTATCTCTTTTAACGATCGCTCACGCGGCCCGTTGCCGCCGGCATCACAGAGATTGGTTCGAGCGCCATCACCAGGTGCTGACATGCCTAACGGCGAAGGGCCATCAACTCATAGTGGGCCAGATGACCGGCGCGGGCGGCTAAACTCTAGGCGCGTTTTAAGCTCCAGAGTCGCTAAACAAGACTCGTACTGAACGTGCGACCCCACCAACGGATTACTCGTTCGGAGAGCAATTCATTGGTGAGGTCACACGTTCGGTTTGAGCCCCATTTCGCGACTCTGGAGCTCAAAAAGCGTCCTGGATTTTGACCGCCGCTACCGGTCTTCTGGCCCACTCTACAACGAGGCCTTGAACCATTCTGTGGGAAGTGCCCTTTCTTGCAAGAACAGCTCACAGGCCCACCCTTTTTCTTTCCCCGGAGAAGTCAATTGTTGTTTTTGCTGCTTGTCGGCAGAGGCATTCCTCCCTGGTCCTGTGCGTGGTGGGGCGTAAGTGCACACTGGGCCATCCTCCTCCTTCTCTTCCTTCTCTTCCTTCTCCTCCTCCTCCTCCTTCCCCCTCCTTCCCCCGCCCCCTCCCCTCCACTCATTTCCCCTTTTCCACTTGGTGCGTGAGTTTAGGCGAGGGCAGCTAGTGCCGGGACGTGTTGAGCAGTAATTATTCGAAACGATTCTCTCTCTCTCTCTCTCTCTCTTTGTGCCTTAATCTCTTCTCCTTCCTCCTCCTCCCTCTATCCGCTCCTCTGCAACTTTCTTTCTCTCCCGCATCCTTTTCGTCCTTCGCCGCACTTTTTTTTTTTATTATTATTGTTGGTGTCGCTGCTGAATTTAAATGTGGGTATATAATCCTTACTTCATTTACTCCCGCTTTTCCCACGAGATTTGCATTGCGAAATTAAAAGAAGAGCCACTGAGAAATGTGTGGACAGCACGTATAATTCTGTTAGAAAAAGCGAGTGAGCAGAGGGAGCCGCGGGCTGGCCGTTTGCACAGCGCGGGGCTGGAGCGACAAAGGATCGCCTCGTGCTGTTGACCCAGTGACACGGTGGTAATTATAGTGTCCATCGCCAGAAAATGTCCATGACGGAGAGCATAGCCACCTCGCAACGTGGCACGTTGGAAAAGCATCGTCGTGTCGGGCTTTCCTATGCGAGGAGGCGCGCGCTGATTTTTCCAAAAGACGTGCTCTGATAAAAAAATGCTCATTGTGGTTCCCTTTAAGTTATCACAACAAGCCACATTCTACATACGGTATCCACAACCCTAGCTGCTGTGCTGTCAAGGCCTTTACCCTTTTTGTTCGCTCTGAGCAAAAACACCCCCCCCCCAAAAAAAAAAAAAAAACAGCAAAAAACTTGTTGAATCAAGAAAAAAAAAACTTTTCTTGGTTTTCTCAAGAATTTTTTTTTGGGGGGGGCCTTGCCTTTTTTTTTCGTACGAAGAAAAATTTTCTTGTATCAAGACTTTTTTTTCTTGAAAAAGAAACAAAACAAGAAAACAAAAAAAATCTCGCCGTGTGTCTGTGTGCATGTGCATGTCTGTGGCTTGGCGGGGAGAGTGCACCGCACAGTCTCTGACTGGCAACAGCGAGAGCAGCAGGCCTCGCGGCTGAGAAGTCGATGGAAGTCCTCTGCGTTGCGAAGTTCTGACCGCGTGGTGTGGCGCGCGCATTCTGCATGGAGGAGGAGCTGTGTCGCGTTGTGCAGATGCGATGCACGTAGAGCGCTGGACGGTTCGTTTATGCCGCGAGTGCTGCTAAGCCGCGCGACGCGCCGGAATGTATGTGTGTGTGTGTGTGTGTGTGTGTGTGTGTGTGTGTGTGCGCGCGTGTGTTGGAAGGGGAACATAAATTTGGGGGGGGGGGGATGAAATCATTAACGTTGTGGATCTGCCGCGGCCACGCGCACGCGGATGATCGCAGAGACTCGCAATCAAGCCACGCACGGTGGCCAATGCAGACTCCATGATCCGCAAAGAAATGCTTTTACCGGGATTCGCATTTCATGATTTCACCGCCATGTTTCCCATTTCGTGTTTCAGTGCGCCGTCATTTGCACGCCGGAAGGTCCCCCCGCCGCAAGTTGCGGCCGCAAAATATGACCGCTTTCGTGATAGTTGTCAGTCGCGCGCGACTCCGGTCATTTTGTGGTGTATTGGACTAAAGCTCCTGAAAATGGACACAATTAATTGGATCGTTTCGCGCGACTCCTTTTGCAAAGGAGACAGAGACATGTAGGGCCCTGATAGGAATAGGTAGAGTGGTGGCAATGCTGCTGAAGCGTGCTGAAGTTCTTTCAATGTGCGACTTAGTTCCTACCTCCTATATCCGTGCTTAGGCAATTGATCTCTTTCCTTATAAAACATTTTTTTTTCTTTCGGGAAGTAGGGTGTTAGTAAGGCTTTTTTTTCTTTTTTTTTCATTTTTGTTTTTATTTATTTAGGTACAACTGGAGACTTAACTTGGGCAACTTGTCGGTCGTCTTTGTTTGGTAATCGGCCTGCTCGGTGCTGCGACAGATCCCAGTGGGCGGGGCGTCTTCGCGAGGTTCCCCTGGGGCAGGCTCAGGTGATTGCCGATAAGACCAGATGAAGCTTTCCGCTCCAGCGGTGCCAAAAATTATGGCCGGTGTTTTGGTCGGATTGAAGATAAAAACTTCTTCATCTGGTGCTGCGACCTTCTTTTTTTTCTTTATTTTTCTACATGATTGAGTAATTGGTTTTGGTTTTAATAAATGAACGATGATAACGACAGCCAATAACGATAACATTTATGATCTTCTTGAATGGATGAGGCATCGCGTCGTTGGCGTTGAAAAATGGGTCCTAAAAGGATGGCAGGGCAGGCGTTGGTGCGGCCTTTCGTTTTGCCAATGCTTTCCAAGTTTGTGGGGCATAGTCTGTGGTCAGGGCGGCGTCGCCGTAGTGAGTGCCACTGTGCCCCTGCCAAATCTCTCTCTCGGAGAGGCAACGCCAGGGTGATCCTCCGTCTGTCTGTCTCTCCGTCTCTCTCCCTCTCTCTCTCTCTCTCTCTCTCTCTCTCTCTCTCTCTCTCTCTCTCTCTCTCTCTCTCTCTCTCTCTCTCTCTCTCTCTCTGGTACAAATCGCTCCGTCGTTATTCCGTCCTGATCCCTTACGGGCGGCGCCAATGCATTCGGCCAGCCAGGCTACGTATATCCAAGGACCCTCCCACCCCGCTCCTTCCCCAGCCTAAGGTTAAACCATCTCTCTCTTTCTCTCTCTCTCTCTCTCTCTCTCTCTCTCTCTCTCTCTCTCTCTCTCTCTCTCTCTCTCTCTCTCTCTCTCTCTCTCTCTCTCTCTCTCTCACACACACATACTAGCGCGCAGCGTAGAAGTCTGGCGGGGTGCCTAAATCTCTCTCAATATCCGCGTCTGATCTATCAGCTGAGTGGTGTTCCGCCTGGCTGCTTCCCGCGAATTTCTTTTGTTCATCTTATTCTCCTCCCTCCCTCCCCCACCCACCCAGGTCGCTCGCTCTTTATTTGCTGAGGCACTGGCTTGCGGAATAATCGAAGAATTATTTTAAGTCGAGGGCCAGTGTTGTCCGAGCGGCGTCCCCCCCACCGTAATAACGCGTTGCGGGGGACAGCCCTTCCGGCAGTTTGTTTCCTGGACCCACCGTCCGACACCCCAGGAACGGGCCGCCAACGTCCTGCCAACGCCTTAATACACTCCCTGCCAGCGCTTTGACAACGCCCTGCCAACTTCCTGACAACTTACTGTCAACGCCTTGACAACGCCCTGCCAACTCCCTGCCAACTCCCTGCCAACTCCCTGCCAACTTCCTGACAACTCCCTGTCAACGCCTTGACAACGCCCTGCCAAGTCCCTGCCAACGCCTTGACAACGCCCTGCCAAGTCCCTGCCAAGTCCCTGCCAACTCCCTGCCAAGACCTTGCCAAACGCCTTGACAACACCCCACCAAAATCTCATAAGCATACTCGCACTCGTGTAAATGTTGTGTTGTCAGAGATCTGTCTGAAATCCTGCACCTCTGCATTCGCGCACCTCTGAAAGCTCAGATTCTGAAAACTTCTTCACGGTAAAATCGATTCCCAGTTTTTCCAGGAAGCCGGTAGAAAAGACAAAGGCGATTTCCAGGGAGTTCCTACGAAAACCAGGAACCGTTTTCACCGTGTTCCTAAAATCTGCAGAATGTCAGAATCAGTTTTCAGCTTTCAGAGGCGCACGAATTTTGATCAGGTTTTAAGACAGGTTTCTGACATGCTGACTTGATTTTACACGAGCTCGTGAAGCAATAGTATCGTGCTCAACGTAGGAATTGATCAACTAAAAAAAAATAAAAAAATAACAACTTTTTTTTTTTTTTTAAGGGCAGAAACTTTTATTTTATCCGTCAATTTTAGGGGCGCGCCAGCGCGACCTCGTTGCCGCCTGCCGCCGCGAGTTGAAAATACTTGTGATGACGTCACTCTTCCGCTTCATCACCCACTTCCGTCTCCAGTTAACGCTTCCTCCGTCGGGGGCGGGGGAATACATTTTCCTCCACCAAGCTGTTGGTGGGCCCTTTTCCCTTATTCACCCTCCCCTTTTTCTTCCCTCGGTGGTGGCGGTGGTGGCACGACGTGTCGCGTTGTCGGCTGCTTGACGCGACGCCCATATTTTACGGCCCGCTGGCCGTTCTGAATGTTGGTATCCCGGAAGGAGGTCCTCCTGGAGCGGCCACAGTGGGCCAGAAGACCAGTCGAGTCGTGGCTAACATACCAGTCGAGTCGTGGTCAAAATACCAGCCGGGTTTGAGGCCCCAGAGTGGCCGAGTGGGGCTTGAACCGGACGTCGTGTAACCCCTCGTGTTATTCAACGAATGTGACGTCTTAGTCCGTTTGGATGTGAATTTTGTCACGTTCGTTTGAATACCATGTCACATACGTTTGAACGTGACACGGCCGTTAAATTAGTGGTCACATTCCGTTTGAACGTGTGTCAACATTCAAACGAATGTGACGTCATATGCAAACAAACGTGACAAAATTCACATTTGAACGAGTACGACGTCACATTCGTTGAATGACAGTGACCCCACCAATGGATCCCTCGGTTGCATTGCAACCCATTGATGGGGTCACACGATCTGTTCGAGTCCTGTTCATAGCGACTCGCTCAAAACGCCCGTCCGGCATTTTGTGACCGCCTCCATACCGGTCTTCTGGCCCACTGTGCAGGGGTGGCCGGAGGGGAGGCGTTGGCGCTACAAGGCTGCACATGACTGACACTTGCGTTGCGCGCAGCAGGGCGGCGTCGCCAAGACGTCAACCCCATTCCGTGTTGGCCCTGGCTGGGGAGCAGCCCCCCCCCCCCCACCTCCTTTTCCTTCCCCCTGTTTTCGCTTTGCACTTGAACAGACTGCGCGCCGTCCGCCAAGCCTACCTGCCTGCCACCTCGCCAGGGCATCATCCTGAGCAGGCCGGATGGAGACAATGTTGCCACATCGACAGGCAAAAATTGCAACGATCACGCACCAGTGTCGATAGCGTCGCCGGCGAGGGGGAAACGACTAAGAAATTTTGTGTACATCGGATAGGGATTATCCCGGATAACCCGCAGATTGCCTCTGGATTATATAGAAAAATTTCCAGGATTACCATTGGATTACGCCGGATTACCTCAGAATTTCCCCGGATATTACCACCGGATTACTTCGAAATGTTTGGTTATCCGGATTACGGATTACCATTTTGCTGTACGCCGGATAACCGAAGCCGCTATTGCATCGTGGAAACTTTTGGGGGAAAAAAGTACAGAATTTGGCAACATGCAACAATGAACTGCTTACCGACACTCGTATCCGTTTTAAGGACAGTTTTGTGCAAACGTAATTACGGATGGATTTATTTAACTTTCATACGGATGTTTTCATCCGTAGTACAAAGATTTCTTCGTCCGCACTTTACTTCAGAATTTTTATTATTATTATTATTAATATTATTATTATTAATATTATTATTATTTATTATTATTATTATTATTATTATTATTATTATTATTATTATTATTATTATTATTATTATTATTTATTTTTTTATTTTTTTTTTTTTTTTTTTTTTTTTTGCACGTTACGGATACGACCACCTTTGTAATCCAAAGCGCGAACCCTGTCGAACCGTGGGGGGCGCCGCTGTGATGACAACGCGCCACCCTGACAGCTGTGCGTCCCGACGACAAATAAGGAACGTCACGCGACACGCTGTGAGCAGAAACGACAAAAAAAGGAACGCGCCTGAAAAGAAAAAAAAAGAAGAAAAAAACACGCATGAACAACAACAGCAATGACAATGCAGAAACGTGGTACTGCCCATAAAGCGTCATCACTTTTTATTTTTTGTTGTTATTTATGTCGACTTTGTTCGTCCAAACCACTGCTGTCGGTGAGTTAAGAGAGATGTGCACGGCTGGACTCGCTAACGGCCACTCGGCGTACCCTTTGCTCCAGTCCGCGGAACAGAGGGAAATTAAGACGGATCCTCGCAAGTCCTCCTCGGGCCTCCCTGGCCCACTGTGATGGCGGAGCGGCTGGAGAAAAGATGGTGGTCCTAATAAATGTCAGGGCCCACAGAAGTTTTCCGTGAAATGAATTGAGTTTCAGCGGCGCGTGGGGGCATTGTTGTGTGTGTGTGTGCGCACGCGCGCGCACTATTATTCAACGTCATATTCAACGTCATGTGAATTTTTTCACGTTCGTTTGAATGTGACACCCTTATTTAACGGCCGTGTCACGTTCAAACGAATGTGACATCGTATTCAAACGAACGTGACAAAATTCACATACGAAGGAATATGACGTCTCATTCGTTGAATAACTCTGTGTGTGTGTGTGTGTGTGTGTGTGTGTGGGTGGGTGTAGGTGTAGGTGTAGGTGTGTGTAGAGGTGTGTGTGTAGAGGTGTGTGACATTAGTGAAAAAATTGGGAACGACCACCCGGAGAATCAGACGTACCAGCTTCATAGAAGCGCGTTACCGACTTTTCCGTGCCGCACAGAGAGGATACATAATTTTGGCGGTTCCATTTTGCACCTCCTTTTACGCGCCATCTCGATTTGCGTGTGCGCGTGATAGGCTTTGGCATGCTAGTGCCTTTCACGAATGGTTTGTAAGGGTGCGTAATACGCGGACTCAAGATTTTACGACCATAAACCTTGATTCGCAACACCATGCGCACCGCCAATACATGCAGTCGGCCAGAAGACCGGCGCAGGCGGCCGAAACTCTAGGCGCGTTTTGAGCTCCAGGGTCGCTAAACAGGAGTCCAACCGAACGGGTGACCCCACCGATGGAATTCTCGTTCGGAAAGCAATCCATTGGTTGGGTCTCTCGTTCAGTTCGAGTCCCATTTAGCGACTACGAAGCTCAAAACGCGTGTTTGGAGTTTCGGCCACCTGGGCCGGTCTTCTAGCCCACTGTGCAATGGATACATGGAGTGCACCCAGCTCGTACATCCCACCCCGCGTGATGAGCTGCCCCGTCCCCCAGCTGCTCCACGCCCACGCCCCGGCCCGGCCCTAAGCCTCATCAGCCGCGGCCCCGGACACCTCGGCCCCCGCCGCGCCTCCTTTCCATCCGGGCGACGACGACGTGTCCAAATTAACGCGGGGCCCGTCGGACTTGCTAATTGATTTAATTAAACACTGAGCGACGCACCGTCAAAGCGAGGCGACCTCCGTCGAGAGTCCTAAATACTGACGGAGAAACGTCAGCGCCGATAAACGCACCAACAGGTGATCATACTCCTCGTGTGCGGGCGCAGAGCTTCCATGCCAGACCTAATGGCGGCGCACAGACTCAACGGCTTGAGAAGGTTTTTCGATCACAGCTTCCAAACCGTTCTAGATGGAGGGGTATAGTAACACTCTCATATTCTTACGCTGAAACGGTCTGCGTAACATACGTAAAAATGCAAACATGCATACTGCAGTAAAATTCATCGTACCTTACGCTTAATCATGCGTAATGCGATGAAATCATACGTACCTTATGTACGAAACATGCATAATACGGCTAAATCATGCATACCTTACGTACACAACTATGCATATTACGTATGTGCAAATTTAAGCATACCTTACGGTGACAAATCATCGCATTATGTATAAAAATCATCGTAAGAAAATGAGCGTGAAGCGAGCCGATTGTAGTTCTTTGTTCAGGCTACAATCGGCTCGCTTACTGTACCCCTCTAACTTGAACGGTTTTCGAGCTGTGGCCGAAAAACTGTTACGGCTGTCTGCCGCGCTCCGCCTCACCGCACCGCTCCCCTCTGGGCCGGCCCATACAAAATGGCCGCCGGCCCGGACGGCGCTGACTTTTCTCCGTCAGTATTTAGTACTCTACCTCCGTCTGGGCGCGCGCGGGGCGTGGACGTGCAGCAGCGGGGCGTGGACGTGCAGCAGCGGGGCGTGGACGTGCAGCAGCAGGGCGTGGACGTGCAGCAGCGGGGCGTAGACGTGCAGCAGCGGGGCGTGGACGTGCAGCAGCGGGGCGTGGACGTGCAGCAGCGGGGCGTGGACGTGCAGCAGCGGGGCATGGACGTGCAGCAGCGGGGCGTGCACGTGCAGCAGCGGGGCGTGGACGTGCAACAGCGGGGCGTGCACGTGCAGCAGCGGGGCGTGGACGTGCAACAGCGGGGCGTGGACGTGCAGCAGCGGGGCGTGGACGTGCAGCAGCGGGGCGTGGACGTGCAGCAGCGGGGCGTGGACGTGCAGCAGCGGGTGCTTCATCATCGGCGTCGCCTTCACTGGCGCGCAGAAGTGGGGTAGGGTCAAGGAAAGGGCGGAGGAGGAAAAATTGCAGGACAATTCTTAGCAACACCCTTGAAAGTTAGTCAATATTTTAGCCCGTAGCTGTCCTGCCGCGCCGTGGAGCTGTGCTCGGGCTCGCTGCTGGCCTGAACGCCTGCGAGGCGGGCCGTCCCGCCGCGCACGCACGTGCCCGGCTGGCCTACTCGCCGGTCCGCGGGCGCTCGACTTGCCGGACCCACAGTGCACTGCAAACCTAACTGTCTACTTAGCACGCACTTACAAATGCATGCTTGGAAAGTATACATTACTACAAATGCATATGCGTAGCATGGAGTTATATGGCCCCAAGCATGCAGTTGTAATTTTGTACTTGCCAAGCATGCGTTTGTAAGTGCATGCTTGGCCAAGCACGCGTTTGTAAGTGTGTACTTGCAAGCATGCGTTTGTAAGTGCGTGCTAAGTAGACAGTTAGGTTTGCAGTGTGGGCTGGACGACTGGCGGAGGTGCGGTCAAAATCGCGGACGGGTTTTGAGCTCCAGAGTTGCTGAATGGGACCCGAACCGAACGTGCAGCCTCACCAATGGAATGCTCTCCGAACGGGGAATCCATTGGTGGGGTCACACGTTCGGTTTGGGTCCCTTTTCGCGTATGGAGCTCAACACGCGCCTCGAGTTTTGGCCGGCTGCGCCGGTCTTCTGGCTCACTGTGCGACCCCGGCCTGCCCCCACCGTGCAACAAGCACGGCGGCTCGAGCAGCGGGCTTGGGGCTTGCTCCCAAGGAACACGCCTCGCGTATCGACGCCAAGTGGAGCCACAGTTTCGAGCAAAGTTTTATCGCGTTGGTAAATTTCCGCTTCCGGAAGCAGAGCGGCGGCGGAGCGGTAGGCCAGGCCAGAAGACCGGCGCAGGTGTGGTCAAATAATTCCGGACGCGTTTTGAGCTCCGGAGTCGCTAAATGGGACTCGAACCGAACGTGTGACCCCACTAATGGATTCCTCGTACGGAGAACTATCTATACTGGTGGGTGGTGGGGGTCAAACGTTCGGTTCATACACGCTAAGAATTTTTTCGAAAACTCACGTCGTATTTGCGACGAAAATAGCCTTTTCGACGAGAAACTGCTGGTGGCCGTCGAAGCCGGCGAGGACGCTCGTCGAAGTCACGAGACAACGACGGTGAAAAGAGGTCTCCGAATCTTTGACGAGACCACGACGGGTTCCCGTCGATGAGTATGCCGTCGAAGCACGACGGGAACTGGTCACCACGAGAAACACCCCCTACGAGGTCCCCGATGGTGTCTCCAAGACCCCTTTGACACGGGGACTCCAACGCCGAGGTCGGCATGCCTCTAGGGCAAGCGGATCCGGAGATACGAGGACGTACCACGAGGAGTCCGTCAAAGCCACTTTTTTATTGGAGGCCAAAAGGGGCTGCGGCCTCTGGCCTCGTTCCCTTTGGATGTCCGGGACTTCTGACTGGGGCATCGCGTCGGTGTGGTCTCGGGTCACCCGGGAACCCTCATTGGTCGACGTCGGACCACCGGTGCGCCCAGGATGCCGATGAACGTGGGAGCTGTGCCGCCATCCGGTTCGTCACGGGTACGGCCCTCACCGACGAGGCTCGTGATGATGTCCCCGAGACTCCTTTGACACGGGGACTCCAACGCCGAGGTCGGCATGCCTCTAGGGCAAGCGGATCCGGAGATACGAAGACGTACCACGAGGAGTCCGTCAAAGCCACTTTTTTATTGGAGGCCAAAAGGGGCTGCGGCCTCTGGCCTCGTTCCCTTTGGATGTCCGGGACTTCTGACTGGGGCATCGCGTCGGTGTGGTCTCGGGTCACCCGGGAACCCTCATTGGTCGACGTCGGACCACCGGTACGCCCAGGATGCCGATGAACGTGGGAGCTGTGCCGCCATCCGGTTCGTCACGGGTACGGCCCTCACCGACGAGGCTCCTGATGGTGTTCCCCGAGACCCATCGATAGGCTCCCGAGGGCGACGCCGTGGACGACGACGCCCGACGCCGTGGCTGCCGATCCGTTAGCGGCGATAGGCTGCCGATGTCGACGCCGTGGACGGCGACGCCTGACGCCGTGGCCGGCGACGCCTGACGCCGTGGCCGGCGACGCCTGACGCCGTGGCCGGCGACGCCGTGGACGACGACGCCCGACGCCGTGGCTGCCGATCCGTGGGCGGCGATAGGCTGCCGAGGTCGACGCCGTGGCCGGCGACGCCGTGGCCGACGCCTGACGCCGTGGCCGGCGACGCCTGACGCCGTGGCCGGCGACGTCTGACGCCGTGGCCGGCGACGCCTGACGCCGTGGCCGGCGACGCCTGACGCCGTGGCCGGCGACGCCGTGGACGGCGACGCCCGACGCCGTGGGCGGCGACGCCCGACGCCGTGGACGGCGACGCCCGACGCCGTGGACGACGACGCCCGACGCCGTGGACGGCGACGCCGTGGCGGCCGATCCGTGAGCGGCGATAGTCTTAGTCACTGCACTGGCCAAGAGGCATCAACACAAAATCGTACACGATAAACGGCCTCGCATTTGGCGTGTCCTGCGGTGCGCCGCTGCTGGCGGCGACCCTTGGCATTATAGCCCGCATAGCCACGATACCGTCATGGTGTGGACCTCGGCGGCCACGGCGTGGACCTCGGCGGCCACGGCGTGGACCTCGGCAGCCTATCGGTGGCCACGGCGTGGACCTGGACAGTCACGGCGTCGCCGGCCACGGCGTCGACCTCGGCAGCCTATCGCCGCTCACGGATCGGCCGCCACGGCGTCGCCGCCCACGGCGTCGCCGTCCACGGCGTCGGGCGTCGCCGGCCACGGCGTCAGGCGTCGCCGTCCACGGCGTCAGGCGTCGCCGTCCACGGCGTCAGGCGTCGCCGGCCACGGCGTCAGGCGTCGCCGTCCACGGCGTCAGGCGTCGCCGGCCACGGCGTCAGGCGTCGCCGGCCACGGCGTCAGGCGTCGCCGGCCACGGCGTCAGGCGTCGCCGGCCACGGCGTCAGGCGTCGCCGGCCACGGCGTCAGGCGTCGCCGGCCACGGCGTCGACCTCGGCAGCCTATCGCCGCCCACGGCGTCGACCTCGGAGCCTATCGATGGGTCTCGGGGAACACCATCAGGAGCCTCGTCGGTGAGGGCCGTACCCGTGCCGAACCGGATGGCGGCACAGCTCCCACGTTCATCGGCATCCTGGGCGCACCGGTGGTCCGACGTCGACCAATGAGGGTTCCCGGGTGACCCGAGACCACACCGACGCGATGCCCCAGTCAGAAGTCCCGGACATCCAAAGAGAACGAGGCCAGAGGCCGCAGCCCCTTTTGGCCTCCAATAAAAAAGTGGCTTTGACGGACTCCTCGTGGTACGTCCTCGTATCTCCGGATCCGCTTGCCCTAGAGGCATGCCGACCTCGGCGTTGGAGTCCCCGTGTCAGGGGGATCTCGGAGACACCATCGGGGACCTCGTACGGTGTGTTTTCGTGGTGACCAGTTCCCGTCGTGCTTCGACGGTAAAAACTGCTGGTGGACCCGTCGCGTTTTCGACGATGTTTCGTCGAGTTTTTGAAAATATTCTTAGCGTGTATGCTGCTCAGCGACCCTGGATCTCAAAGTGCGTCCAGAATTTTGGCCGCACGAGCTGGTCTTCTGGCCCACTGTGCGGCCCTCCTTGCGCGGCCCGCGGCTCCCTCTTCCGCATTTTTTGTCCCTCGGGTGGCAGGCAAAAAAAGAAGGGGGGGGGGGTCGCGTCGCGGGGGCATGATTTGGAAAGCAATGATGGTGCGCCGGCCTCTCCACGGCTGCAGTTCTTCGCTCTCAATCTCCCCCTTCCTCTCTCCCTCCCCCTCCCTCCCCCTCCCCCCTCCCCCTAATCCCTCCCCGCCTCTCCCCCCGGCAAGTTATTAATAGACTGGTGGGTGGCGGCAGGGAGGTGGGGGAGCCTTTGATGAAAAGCACACCCTGGAACATCTAATTACTTGTTACCGTTGCCCGTGTTGTCTAGTGGGGCTCTGTCTCGTCTGGCGTGTGAGTGTGTGTTTGTGAATGTGAGTGAGTGTGTAGGTATGTGTTTGCGTGTTACGCGCGCGCGTGAGTGTGATTGTGTCCGTCTGTCTGCGTGTCTGCCTGCATGCCTGGCTGGCTGGCTAGCAGGTTGTGCGTGGAGGTGTGTATGTGGGTTCCAGACCGCTCCTTCATTTGATTGGAAACGCGCGCGCGTCGTGGAGCATGGTCCGGGATGGCAGGCCTAGCCTCGCGGCGTCCGTCGCCGCCAGTCTCAGTGGGCCGGTCGGTCCCAGTGGAGTCAACGAGTCCGCCTTGCAGGGTCACCGCTGCGGGCCTCGACGGCCTCCTCGCGGATGCGCGACGGCGCTGACTCGGCGAAGGCCACCGATGCCGCAAGATGAGTGAGTGCGGCGGTGCGCGGCGTCCACTGCGGTCGTCAAGGTCGTCGCCAAGGTCATCGTCGTCGAGGTCGTCGCCAAGGTCGTCGCCGTCCAGGTGGTCCTCGAGGTCGTCGGCGCGGCCCCGGGGCCCCTGATGCCGGACTATGCGTCCCCACGGCGCGGTGGCCACGGCATGCCTCTGCTGCGCGCTGCTGTCCGCGCTGGCGGCCTCGCTGGCCAGCCCCGCGCCGCCCGCGTCGTCGGCGTCCTGGCGACAGCCGACGGGCAGCGGCGCGCCGGGCGGCGGCACGACGCGCGGCTCCGGGTCCGGGCGGGCGGGCCGCCCCCGCGAAGAAGAGCCCGCCGCGCCGCCGACGCCGCGCAACCTCACCATCGGCCTGCTCGTGCCGCACACCAACTTCGGCGTGCGCGAGTACATCCGCGCCGTGAACCAGGCCGTGGGCGGGCTGTCGCGCTCCAGGGGCACCACGCGGCGCTTCGACTTCATGAAGAAGTACAACTTCACGCAGGCCAACGTGCACTCGAGCTTCATGACGCTCACACCGGCGCCTAAAGGTAAGCAAATGCCGTTGGCGCTAACGAACTCGACGCGCTGAGTAGGTTAAAGCAGACCCTCCAGCGCCACGCCGGTCCCGCTGCCGAGCCCCGCCGACCCCACAGGGGCCTCCCGGGACGACTTTGCGCTGTGACCTGCTCCATGTGGGCGTCGGGGTGTGTGTACAGTGTCGTGACCCTTGCTGTGGGTTGGGCGCGGCGGATTATCTTACCGAAAGGGTGTTTACAGCGCATGTGTCACTGTCCTGAGCCACCCCCTTGCCCTTCCTGCCCTTGCTTGTCCCCCGCTCCACAGTGGGCCAGAAGACCGGTGCAGGTGGCTTGAACTCTAGATGTGTTTTTAGCTCTAGAGTTGCCAATCGGGACTCGAATCAAACGTGTGACCCCACCAGGATCGCTCTCCGAACGAGGAATCCATTGGTAGGGTCACACGTGGTTCGAGTCCCATAACGACTCTGGCTCAAAAGACGTCCGGGATTTTGCCCGCTTCCCCCAGTCCTCTGGCCCACTGTGCGCTCAGTTCACTCGGGCAGGGCGCGGGGCCTCAGGCTTTTGAGTTCTAGTCAAACACCTCCCCTCCCCCAGCTTGGCCGACTCGCTTCTGGTCAAACTTTGTGAAACTGTTAGGTACGGATGAAATGCGTGCTGCGTGGCGTGCTGTAGTCGAAGGGACCGCCGCAGGGCAAGGGACGAGTCTCGACGAGCCCCATGTGGTCGCAACGGCATTGGATCGCGCGGGGACATAGTGGGCCAAAGGACCGGCGCCAAAAACTCGACACGCCTCTTGAGCTCCAGAATCGCTTGCATGGGACTCGAACCGAACGAGTGACCCCACCAACGGATTGCAATTTTACACGTTCGGTTTGAGTCCTGTTTAGCGACTTTGAATCTCAATAAACGCATATGGAGTGTAGAGCGTGTTGGCCGCCTGCGCCGGTCTTCTGGACCACTGTGCGGCAGTGCAGAGCCAGGAAAAAGAAACAAAAAACATCCTATATTCTGAAATTTGTATTGATATTGAAGAGTGTTGTTGGGTACTTGAATCGACTGCTGTGACCTGGAGGTCAATCATAACCTGATTCGGAAGGACTTTTTGTACAGGTCTAGACGGGCCAGGACCAAACATTCATCTCCAATTCAAAATATTCCAAAGCTAATCAAGTCATTTTGTTCGCAATGCGACGTCATTTTATTTGGTCCAGTCGTCCTTTTCGGTTGCGGTCCTGCCTGGCCCTTCCTCTCTCTTTCTCTCGCTTCCCCTCTCTGGCCCCTCTTTCACTTACTTCCCTCCCCCCGCCCCCTCCCTTTACCGTGTCATGCTGTGGCCCTGCCGCGACGCGTACGCCGAGTTTTGTCGGCGACGAACTTTGACACGGCGCATTAAGCTTGCTCCCTCGCGCCGCATGTCTCCTGCCTCCCTGCGGCGACACGTGGGGACGCGTTAGGGAATCCTCGACGGGTCCTAATCGTATTTGCGCTTCGTTTAAGCAACACCCTTCCCCCCAAATAAAAAGGCGTTTCTTGAACCAAGGTAATATATTTGCCATAGGGTCAGTCCGGGGAAAACCCGTTCAGGGGGAGAACTGAACACCACATGTTATATTTCCAATGCAGTATGTTAATACTTAACAACTATCATGTAATGAACCGCTGATGCCACGGAACAACTTTTGATGGTTGTTCTGCCCGTGCATACGGTATTTGATGTAAAATATGGGGTTTTCGGTTCTTTCCCTGTCCAGTTCTTCCCCGCACTGACCTAAGTGAATTTACTTCGAATATACAAGAAAATTAACTTAGGGCAAGAATATTATGTTGGTTTTACCAACGCCGATTTAAAAGCATCCGCTCGGTTTCTCGTACCGTGTGGAACTATCGGATCGTTTTAGAAACCGTTTAAAAATATCAGATTGGTTTCAATGCCGTTTAAGATTATTGCATCTGTTTTCGGCCGTTTCTGCAGTTTGTGGTTTGAAAGCTGAATATCTACCCGTCGTAATGACCGAAGACCGAATGATGTCACAAACATGCTCATGAAGGTAAACTGTACCTCACAGCAAGAATTTTCGTCACACAACTGCAATCAGCATTTATACCAAATCATTTAAAATCACACACTGGTCAAAAAATTGTGACCAGCCAGCCGGTTACAAATTTGTCACAATTTTGTTACGATAAAAATCCCCAAAATGGAGTGCACATTTATCCATGGCAATGTAATTGTTTCACGCACGGGAGAAACCAATTAACGAACCCCCTTGCGCCATCGCTTCGTGCGCCATTACTTCCGTTTCCACGAATCTGCCAGAAAGCCCGTTGTGCCCCCACGTGGCTGCTTGGGGCTCTGCATGGCCCCAGAGAAAGGAGGCAGCTCCGCCCTGGCGTGCCAACCAGACGGTCTATCCTCTTTGCTCTTTGTCTAACACACTGCACTTCAAGGCAGAATCTATCCATTTCTGTAAAAATTGGTTGCTTGTTATATCCCATTTCGGTCTAATAGCCATTTTTGCTTGGTTTTAGTTTTTTTTTGCATACATATGCCGATGGTACCTCTGTGACCCCACCGCCGACTGGGTCCATACTAAGCAGGCACCTTATTTGGGCGTGTACCTATGCTCTGTCAAAAAAATTGGCTGCTCTTTTTAATATTTGTATTTTTTATTGCCATGTTTAGTCCAAATTGCGACGTATTTTACACTTTTTCGGAAGGTTTCTTCTAACACCGACTACCTGGGGAGACCAAATAGTCGTCAATAACCTTTCTTCTGTTTTTGTAATGAACTAAGTCGACTCAAGTCATAAAATAATTTTTTCCTATTCTTAAGTCTTTCGTTACACTGTGCGGCGTCCCCGCGTCTCTCCGGAGCCTTGCGTCTCGCTTTGTCGGGCACGGCTCAAGGTGGGCCGCTGCAAGCGGCCAAAACTCCAGACGCGTTTTGAGCTGCAGAGCAGTCGTTAAACCCGAACCGAACGTGTGTCCCCTCCACTGGATTCTTAGTTCGGAGAGCAATGCAATGGTAGGGTCTCGAGTTCGGTTCGAGTCCCATTCCCATTTAGCACCTCTGGAGCTCAACACGCGTCTAGAATTTTGGCCGCCCTCACCGGTCTTATGGCCCACTGTGCGAGGCTTCCTTCGCTTGAACAGGGAAAAGAATCAAAACAACGAATACCAGAGCAGTATTCCAGGCGGGAAGGCAGGATACTGTGCCATCGATTTCATCGTGTTGCACCGTCGAGCGCACCGGGTTGATTAAATTCGGCTCGGTCGCGTTTCACTGTACCATTGATTGCACCTGGCGTCGGGCCAAGCGTCCCCTGTCCCCCTGAACCAGAGCTGTAATACCATACGGCGAGCAGCGCACGCCTCAGCCGAGGGGATCGTGCACTCTCAGGACCTTACCCGACTATGGCATGAGATACGCTCGAGATACGCCTCGAAATCATCATCGGGATGTTGCTGTAAAGAGCCCTGAACAACAACCCAAAGATAGGTAAAATTCGGAGAATACCACACATTACGCGTGCTGTACGGATAGACTGACGCGACGTGAGGCGGGCATACCTCTTCGGCTTTAGCCTTGCCACCGCTGCAGAGATCAGTAGTGGGCCGAGAGACGAAGACGTTGAAGAAGACGCCAGTTTCAGTTGGGGTAATTTTGGGACAAGGGGTAAAAATTGGACAGCTACTATTTCCGGGACAAGATTTACATTTTAAAACTCCTGTCATACCAAATGTCGTTTTCAGAGTTAAAACATCACATCTGGTGTATCAGGAGTCCCATCAAGTCAAGTTTTGTCCTTGAAACAGCTGTCCTGTTTCTAACCCCTTGTCACAAAATTACCCCAACTGACCCCTACGCGCACGAAGACGTTCACGCAGCGTTCACCAAGCGATTCTCAACGCTTTTCTTGAGGCGAGCTGCGTAAGAAAACATTGTTCATTTTTTAGTCCTATGCGTGCACTTCGACACATTTGCACGAGAAGCATAAGCCTACGCGGAAGTGTGTCAAAGCACGTGCCAAAAATTGTAGAAAGGAATTTAGTTGTGTTGTGCACGCAGAGCAGACAGATTGGCTCTCAAACGTGGTCCGCGCGTCTGTGCCAGACTTAGCTGCCCCCAGCGATGCTCTGCCCTGAGGACGACTGCTGATTGACAGTGAAGGATGGCGGCGATGTCATCGTGACCGACAATAAATCCGGGGGTGTCGTGGATCTGGCGGCTGGGGGTGCTTGGGCTCGCGATAAGTGCATACTGAACCATTTCTTCGTACGTACACGTTTTTATCGGTGGTCTTGCAATAATAATTCACAAAAACAAAGAGATCGACGGAAACAAATTACTGTCAGTTTCATGTGCATGAGAAACGGAGGCAACCCTCATTCTATGTCATTCCTGTCACCTTCGTCTGCGTCTTCGTCTTCGGGGGGAAGGGTCCAGCCAGCAGCAGCAGTCTGCCCGCGGGAGGGGGGTGCCATCCGATGCGCAGCGTTGTTCCGCTTCATTCTGTCCGCGCTGTCTTACAAGACGACCATTAAAGGCTCCGCAGCCTTGGCAGGGCCCCCGGGTGAGGGCACGGCCTTCTTGATGTGGAGACCGGCGGTACGCAATTTCCTGCAAGACGCCACGCCAGGCGGCTTGCCCATCACCGCTTCGCGGCGGTCCCGACCCTCAGTGGAGTAGAAGACCGGCGGAGGCGGCAAAAACTCTAGACGCGTTTTGAGCTCGGGAGTCACTAAAAGACCAAACGTGGTCTAGACAACACCAACTGATGCAGTCAAATGAGTGCCATTTTGCCCGCATCATTTGCGTTAGTCTAGACCACGTTTGGTGTGGTCATTTCATTGAAAGAGCACTTCAAACGTGGTCTAGACCACACCAGAGCACTCCAAACGTGGTCAGGACCGCACCAGTGGTGTGGTCTGGACCACGTTTGCTTTTACAGTGGTTGCCAAATGTTACTCGAACCGAACGTATGACCCTTCTAATAGATTGCTCTTCGAACAAGGAATCCATTGGTGGGTTCACACGTTCGGTTGGAGCACCTTTTCGTGACTCTGGAGCTCAAAACGCGCGTCTAGAGTTTTAGCCGCGTGCGCCGGACTGTAGCCGCGCATTTGGCACGCGCTCACATCATCACTAGCGCTGGCCTCGCAGGCCCTGCAGCGTCTGAGTCTGATTGGGCGACAGGAAACGTGGTATGCAGGCAGATTCCTGTTTCATGCACGACTAAAATTCCTCACGTCGTTGTACGTTGGTCTCACACAATTTGGCGCATTCGTGCCCTGAGAATCCAAAGACTACGAGTAAAGCGTCAATTGGTGCGATGCATTTGAAGACACTCTCAGCGCAATACTGACTTTTTGGTCACTTTGTCAATAGTGTTTCAAGTAATTTGTGCAACCATAACACGTACTTTCCGTTTCTTAAGGAACTACTTATGAATTGTTTAGTAGTGTACTGACAATTTGGTTTTGCTAATAATTTTACAAAGCAAATTGGTACTTCACAAAATAATAAGTATTATGCTTGCTTAAACGAGTACGTAGTTAATGAGGAAAAAGTCGGTGACGCGCTGAGAGTGGACGTGTTCATCGCACCAATTGGTGGAATGCTTTTGCATCGCACGTGAAGTGCAATGCCTTCCCATGCATTTGCATAGGGCCTTTTCGGGACGCATCGCACGTAAGGTGCGATGTGGCTGTGGCATTGCACGTGTGGTGCGATGTGTCAATGCATTGCACCATACGCGCTATGCTCATAGCCTTTGGAATCACAGTGTGCTTTTCGCACAATTTTGAAGTAGGTCAGAGTCCCGTTTGGCGACCGCAGAGCTCAAAACCCATCCAGATTGTTGGCCGCCTGCGGCGTCTTCTGGTCCACTGTGCGGCATCCGCGCGCCGGGTACGCAGCAAGTTGGGTGCCGCGTGGCCGGGCGGGGCGAAGGGGGTGAAAGCGAAGTAGGCCAATGGGGCTCTTGGCTGCGGCTTATAGGGAGGGGGTGGCCGAAGCTTGTACCCCCGCGGGCGGCGCGGGATAGACGGGGCTCTCGCGCCTAGGCTGATAGGGCTGGGTCCGCCCGATGGCAGCCCCGATGGCAGCCCCGGCGGCAGCCCCAATGCGGATGGGACCAATCCCATTCCAATCCGTGCCATCGCGCAGGTGGCGCTCCCGCCGGACTTTTTTCGCTTGCGTCGTCATACTCTCCTCGTCCTGCATGGCGCGGAGTGGGTCAGAAGACCGCGCAGGCGGCCAAGACTCTAGACGCGTTTTGCGCTCCAGAGTCGCTAAATGGGACTCGGATCGAACTCATGACCCCTCCAATGGATTCCTGGTTCGGAGAGCAATCCATTGGTGGTTTCACGCGTTCGATTGAAGTCCCTCTTAGGGGCCGTGCACAAACTACGTCACGCGTTTTTAGGGCATTTTGAACCCCCACCCCCCTCCGTCACAACTTCGTCACATCCGGCTGACCCCCCACCCCTCCCCCCCTTTGTGACGTATTTTCCGAAAAAAATTCAAAATGACGCTAAAATAAAAAGGGAAAAGAAATGATACTCAGCAAATTTTTAGATAAAATTTATTCAATCAAGTCCTCAGTCCATGGGGAAGCAACTCAGGATGAACGTCTCACAGGCGCCCTTTTTGAACGTTATCCTATCAACAAGGCCGTTTTCGACGGTAATTTCGGAAAATACGTCACAAGACCCCGACCACCCTCCTCCCCCCCACGTCTCATCTCGTCACATCTGGCCATACCCCCTCCCCCCCCCCCAAACGCGTGACGTAGTTTGTGCACGGCCCCTTAGCGACTCTGGAGCTCAAAACGCGTCTAGAGGTTCGGCCTCCTACGCGGTCTTCTGACCCAGTGAGTGGCGGTGGCGGTGCCTGCATGGTCTACGCCATGGTGGAGGCAGTAGAGAAAATCCCGTGGAGCCCATGGTGGAGTCGAGGCGAGGCAAGGTCAATGTGGTCCACCGCCCCGGGGCGCACACCACGCAAGGGCCTCCAGGGGAGCATATGCCCTGTGTTTGGCTGTCTGTGTGTTTGTGTGTGTATGCGTGAGTGTGTGTGTAGGAGAGAGGGAGAGAGAGAGAGAGAGAGAGAGAGAGAGAGAGAGAGAGAGAGAGAGAGAGAGACGAGACGAGACGAGACAGAGCGACATACAGATAGAGAGAGCACCTTTGTGTCGGTGCCACTGAGTGGAAGAACGAGACCTACTCATGCTCGTCACACAACGCCCCGCCGAGGTCCCATCGGCAGGACCAGCTGCTCGTTGTCGACAAACATTTTCTTTTAGCTCCGACGCCGCGTGAGTGTAACTGCGCGAGAATATAGCACTTGCGCGGGCCAGAAGACTGGCAAGGGCGCCAAAACTCTAGACGCGTTTTGAGCTCCAGAGTCGCTAAACAGAAATCGAACCGACCGTGTGACCCCACCAATGGATTGCTCTCCGAGCGAGAAATCCACTGGTTAGGTTCGCGCTCGGTTTGAGTCCCAATTTATTTACTCTGGGGCTCAAAATTCGTCCGGGAACTTGACCGCCTCCGCCGGTTTTCTGGCCCACTGTGGATAGGCGCTCCGCGGGGCGGTGCGTAATAAGGAGGGTGTGAGGCGCCGCCGCAGGCCCAGGCCGCCCAGGCCCAGCTGGCGGGCAATATTCCGGCACCAGACTCGTGCTGCGGGGCGGCGTCTTTGCGGGGTGGGGCGTAAAGTACACGGGTGAGGCGGGCGAACAGACAGGTAGGCTTGACGGACAGACAGACCGCGTGTCAACTTTTATTAGGCGTGGAGAGCGACGGAGTGCCGCGGCGGCGCCACCCAGTGGGCCAGGAGACCGGTGGCGGCGGGCTGGACCCCGGATCGGTGTGGGACTCGAACCGAACGTGCGACCCCACCAATGGATTGCTCTCTTAACGAGGGATTCGTTGGTGGGGTCTCACGTTCGGTTCGAGTGCTGTTCAGCTTCTCTAAAGCTCAAAACGCGTGTAGGGTGTTGGCCCGCCTGCGCCGGTCTTCTGGCCCACCGTGCGCCTCTCCTTGTCGCGGAAGGACGCCCGGAGTAACGGGCGGCAGCGAGAACGAGGCGGCGATGATGGAAGTTTCAAACGAATCGCACCGCCCGTCATTCGTCGCCTGGCGTGCGGCCCTCTCGAGGGGGGGAACAACTTTTCACATTATTGTACGAAGTTTGAATTCATTCCCACATTCATGTTGCGAACATGCCTGCACGTAGGCAACATGTGAGGCAAATACGCCAGAAGTCTTACACATTCTGGCACCACTGCAATTCCATTGGTAAGTTTGCTTGCCACTCCAGTGGCGCTCCGTTTTGAATGCCAAAATTTGGCATTCTGGGCCGGATTGGCCTTTTAAAATGCCGAAATTTGGCGTTCTAGTTCACCCGAATGCCAAATTTTGGCATTCAAAGAGGCCAATCCGGGCCCAGAAGGCCAAATTTTGGCATTCAAAACGGAGCGCCACTGGAGTGGCAAGCAAAACTTACCAATCGAATTGCAGTGACATCCCCGCAATTGTTGTACACAAAATTTTACAGTGGGTCACCCCTCGGGCCCTCTCGCCCTTGGCCCTTCCGGCCCGGGTGAAGGATGCCGGCGCGTCTCGATGCCTCCGTCAGCGGGATTGCCTTCGTTTTCGTTGTCGTTCCCAACTTTTTCGACCGGCAGAGCCCAGTGGGTCAGAAAACCTCGGCCAAAACGAATCGAACGTGTGACCCTACCAATGGATATTCCTAGCGCGGAGAGCAATCCATACGTTCGGTTCGAGTCGCATGTAGTGACTGGAATTTGAAAACCCATCCGGAATTCCGACGTTGCGTCCACCGGTCATCTGACCCAATGTGCAGAGGCCCATCCCGTCCAAAAACTGGGAAATCAACCATCTTCGTTTTACGACGTGTTTCGTTTTCAACATTTTTGATGTCTAATTTATTTCACAAAGTTGACTTTAGTGAGTGCTTTTGTAATATGTAAGGAAATACTTCGTTATTTTTAATTTTTTTTTGTTTTGTTTTATTTTTTCTTTGCAATCCACGGCGTTGTGCAGTTGCTTCCCCCTCCGGTCCATGCTACCGCCTTGCAGTGGCGTGGTTCTACTGCAGGCAGGCACGGCTATAAATTTCAAGCCCCCGCCGCCGGCCGCAAGCTACTGTTCTAGATGCTGATGCGCTCGTGAACGACGCACCACGGGGCAACGTGGCCCCGGGAGGAGTAGATAGCCCACCCAAACAACTTTACCGAAGGTGAGCTCGAGGTCGTCTCGAGAGCTAGTTCGGGCGCGTCCAATCAGGTGACCCGAGAGCCGTCCGCAACTCCGCTGCACAGTGGGCCAGAAGACCGGTGGAGGCGGTCAAAGTCCGCCGGACGCGTTTTGAGCTCCAGAGTTTTGCTCAATGGTAACCCGAACCGAATATCGAGTGACCCCTCCATTGGAATGCTCTGCAAACGAGCAATCCATTGGTGAGGTCACGCGTCCGGTTCGAGTCCTGTTCAGCGACGCTGGAGCTCAACACGCGTCTAGAGTTTCGGCCCCATGAGCCGGTCTTCTGGCCCACTGTGCGCCGTCCTTGTTGCCGCTGGCGCGCGCTGAGGCCAGCTAGCTAGTCACGCAACGCGGTAAGCGCGTCTCCATCGGCCCGGGGCGGGGAAGCTGCCGGGATTGGGGCCGAGGCTGGAGCCGAGGCTGGAGCCGAGGAAGTTAATAACTTTGCGTGACAAACGTGTTTTCTTCCTTTGTTGCAGGTAAGCGGTGGCGCCGTGCTGTGAAGACTCCGCCACGGCCAGGACGCTAAAGTCATCGGGACGCAAACTTATTGGTTTGATGGAGAGCAGCAGCGCGCCGAGCACTTTGTAGCGGCGCTGCTCCGGCGCCTAAGTGCGCCCCGCCGCGCCCCGCCCCGCCGCGCCCCGACCCCTCAAAGCCTTATCTTCGAGGGGTCAACCACTCAAGAAATCATGTGTCCCCTTGAGCGCCAAAAATCTCTGTAAATCGGAAATCTTCCCCATAAAAAGCAAAAAAAAACAAGCAACTTGTGCGCGTAAAATCGGTCGAAATCTTGAGAAATCCGGCGAAATCTCTTCCCTTGAGAAATCTTGTGTCCCGAAACATACTAAGTGGTTGCCCCCTCGCTTATCGCGCACGCCCGGCTGGCCGGAAGGCCGGGCCGTCAAAATCCCGATCGAGTTTTGAGCTCCAGAGTCGCTCTAATGGGACTCGAACCGAACGTGGGACTCCACCTTGATCTCAGAACGAACAATCCATTAGTATGGCCACACGTCCCGATCCCGCCTTGTAAATCTGGAGGGGCTGGGGGTTGGGGAGTGAAGGTCTAGAGATCGGGCCCCATTCATAGGTTTTATATTTCTCACTCAACCCTATTTTACGCAACGCGAAGAAAACAGCATGTTCCACACCGCAACAAATATTGAGCACGTGTAAAGCTACAAACTAAAACGTCCTAGTTTACGAAGTAGTTTTTCGTACGACATAGTAAATAGCCTGTACAATGAGCACTTTGTTTTTTGTTGTTTTTTTAAAGTAAATAAAACAAGAGGAGGCCACGGGCGGATGTTTCATACCGCGCGGCACGCGACGTGCCCGTGTCTGGCACTGTAAACGCTTCATTTGGGGTTCTATTTACAAATTTACAAGACGGAAGTGGTGAAAACGCACCCAGAGTCATGTCCGGTCGCCAAACCGTTCCCTCGGCGCCGCGTGGGTGGAGCCGCCGGGGGAGGGGGGGGGGGGGGGGGGGGGGGGGTCGACCGGCCGTGGCAGAGCAAACCGACAACAGAGAAACAAATCATCGCGTTGGGCTTCACGGGGGCTTCGCGCTTGACGCTTCCGGACGGAGGTTTAATCCCACTCTGTAATCACCGCGCAGAGCTCGCGGCCCGCTGCACAGTGGGCCGGAAGACCGACGCAGGCGGCTGAAATTCTAGAGTCGCACTGAATGGGACTTGAACAACTGACCGTGTGACCCTTACCAATGGACTCGTCGTTCGGAGAGCAATCCATTGGTGGGGTCACACGTTCGCTGTTCGGTTCGAGTCCTATTTAGCTGGAAAACGCGCCTAGACTTTTGGCCGCCTGCTCCGGTCCGCTCCGGTCCCCTGGCCCCACTGTGCCCCGCCCCTCCGCGCGGACGCTCGCTCGGTGAAATGAGTTCGCGTACCTCCCCGGCTGGCTGGCGATGTAGACGGCTGCTTTCAAAAACTTATGTTTCCGGTTCGACACCCGCCTTTTTCGGAAGCAGGCCAACGGAATTCCCCCCTCACCCCCACCCGGTGTCTGTCGCAAACCTTCCCGACAGGTGCTGCCCTCTGGCAAGCAAGGGTTCAGTCTAGCGGCTATCGTTCGGCTCCGACCGGCCCGTCGTTCTTCGGGTGGCTTCGTCGACCGAGCTCGCCCCGCCCCGCCCCGCCCCGCCTCGCCCCAGTCCGGCTCGCCCGGCTCGGCGCCAAACCGAGCCGGACGAGCGGGGCTCGACAGAAGCCTTCGTTGTCGGTCAAGCGGACAGGCAGTGTCTGCTCGTTTGGGCTCGGTACTGAGCGAGAGGGAGAGTTACTGTTTTTAAAAGCAGCCGTCTAAATCGCTTCACCAGCGTGTGCCACGCGGTGTATTCCAAAACGAGAGCCGTGACCCACTTTACACGAGACGGCTTACCACTACGGCTCTTTGAATCTCATCCAGCGCCGGCCTAAAGTGGTTTGCTCTTTTTGTTATCATATGTGTGTGTGGGTTTTTTTTCTCCTTGTGTGTGTGTGTGTGTGTGTGTGTGTGTAAAAGGGAGAGGTGTAGAGAGAGAGAGAGAGAGATGCGTTTGCGCCTGCGTGTGTGTGTGTGAGTGTACGTGTGAGTGTGTGTTTTCCCGCTCCTCGACGCGTTTCGCACACGGGGCGAATTAAATGTATGTGAAGCGAGGGCGCTCACGCGAGGCGCGGGAAATTAAACCCACGGAAATGATAGGCGCGTTGTGGGTGTTTTTGGGGAAAATGGCGCTGGCAGCGCTGGGAATCCAGGAACGTGACGTCACATTCCTGGACCCTGTACTCCGTGATCGCGGGGGGCGCTTCATATTCATTCATATGTTGGCATTGCGCCGACCGGGCGCCGACCGGCTCAGCGTCGGTCGCCCTCAGTATTTTTTCGCGCTCGTTCGGAGGGGTGCGGGACGAGGCAGGGGGAGGTTGGGGGCGGGGTGGGGGACAGAGCAAGGGCCACTCGGATTTCACAGCGCCTTTGGAGCGGACTGGCCGTCCGCCGCTGTGCCCGCCGCCCCAAGAGCCTCCTGTCGAGGATGCCGCACAGTGGGCCAGAAGACCGCCGCAGACTAGACGCGTTTTGGGCTCCAGGGTCGTTTCATAACGTATAAACGCTTGTCCACATTAATGAGGATATAAATATTTTCATTTCTTTCATAAACTATATTATCAATTGCGTCGTGACAAATGTGTTACGCTTCTTAACGAAATTCTATTAGTGTGCACAAACGTTAATGAATATTAATAAAATGTCCATCGAAGCATGAGAGTGTACCTTCTTAAATTCCGGACATAACTCTTCCAGTGCATGCGTTTTCGTAGGGCGCTCCGTTTGTCTTGACGGCCGTCCAAACCACGCTGCTTGTAGGAAGAGGGTTTATAGTTCTCCGGGAAGCGGTCTGGGGCCCTGGCACAACATTCCGTAGAGGCCCTCTCGGAATGGACCCTCGAGCCTTCATGGCGGAGCCATGTCCAGCCGCTGGACTCCAGGACTCCAGCCGACCGGCCAGAGCCCTCCCCCCCCCCCTTGACACGAGGCCAGGGGTGAGAGGTGGGGTCGGTCCCCTCCCCAGCTGACGCACAGTGGGCCAGACGACCGGCGCAGGCGGCCAAAACTTTAGATGCGTTTTTACCTCCAGAGTCGCCAAACAGGACTAGAACCGAACGTGTGACCCCACCAATGGATTCCTTTTTCGGAGAGCAATCTATTGGTGATGTCACACGTTCGTTTCGAGGCCCAACCTAGCGACGCTGGAGTCCAAAAGCCGTCCGGGATTTTGACCCCCTCCACCCGTCCTCTGGCCCACTGTGTAACGGTGCTCAGGACCCACGGAAGCGCAAGGGGAACTGATGTAACTCTGTGCGGGGTAAGTGCTCACCCCCCACCCCTCCCCCTTTCCATTTCCCTCCCCCCCTTAGCCGACCCCCTCCCTGTCCAAGCAAACCGCTGGTTAATTGAACGGAAATGGGAGTAATGTTACCTGTACATCTTCCCCTCCCCCTTCCCACCCTGCGGACCACGTGATCTCTCTGATTTGCCCCGCACCGTTTAGTGCGGCCGCGCGCCGCCACTGTGGCAAAAAGTTACGGAGGGATCTGAACACAACCTGTGGGATCAGTTGGGGTAATTTTGGGACTCGGGGTAAAAATGGGACAGCTGTTTTATGAACAAGATTTGACATGATTCAACTCCAGCTATACCAGATGCCTTTTTTTTTTTTTGTTGTGAAAATGACATTTTATCTGGCAGGAGTCCTAAAATGTCACGTCTGGACCCTGAAACGGCTGTCCCATTTTTACCCCGTGTCCCAAAATTACCCCGACTGACCCTGCTCATTTCACCGTGCAGTCGACTCCGCGCACTCAATGGTCGCCGACGCGGAGAAGACTGTGCTGAGTCGCACAGTGAATGTTGTAAAGAGGCTACGGAAAATGTTGCGTTAAGGGTGCGGAAAATCATGGCCAAAAAAAAACTTGACTTTTCCGTAGTGTTTTTTTTTTTGCCGCGCCGCAGTGGCGCCTGACCTGCTGTGCTTCCGCATTGGACGCGAACGCAGTCATTTCCTGTGTGTAGAAAGGCACAGTGCTATCTTACCTAGAAAATAAAGTGGTGTTTTAAGTGGGCGGTGGATCAACCGAGGGATAAACGAGGGAGCGCGGCGAGCGGCCACACCGGGCTTAGCGCGCCAGGCGCGCCCTTTGATCCGGTCACGAAAGACTGGCCGAACGATTCCGAACAGTTTCGTCGCCCTGTGTCATCCCGTGCGGTGAGAGAGAGACGGATCAACGAAACAATAATGTTGGTCTGCTGATCGCGTGACCGTAGCACTTTGCGGAACCAGTGCATTAGAGGGCAAGAGTCGTTCCTTCAAAGACCCGCCTTTCTCTCTCTCTCTCTCTCTCTCTCTCTCTCTCTCTCTCTCTCTCTCTCTCTCTCTCTCTCTCTCTCTCTCTCTCTCTCTCTCTCTCTCTCTCTCTCACTTTCTCTCTCTCTCTCTGTCTCTCTCTCTTTCCCTCTCGCTGTCTCTCTCTCTCTCTCTCTCTCTCTCTCTCTCTCTCTCTCTCTCTCTCTCTCTCGATAGAATTTAAATATTCCCCCCCTCCTTGTTGCCTTCCCTTCCTAGACCGCTCCATCTTCCTTCAGTCAGCTGCGCAGCCCCCGTCCGCCACCGTGTTGCCCGCCGTCTGAATACTAACCTGCAGATGGATTCCGAACCGCGCTTCAACACGCCGTCTCCCTCGCCCCCTTGCCCGGCGCCCCCTGTGAGAGAGACAGAGTGAGTGATGCAGCCGCCCGACCGTGCCCCGCCCTTGTCGGCTTTTGACGCGCCACCTTCGTCTCAGCCAGCGGCGGCACTCAGCGAACAGAATGGTCAACGCTTGGCTCGGCTTGGCTTGGACGGGCCTGGGTTCGCAAAGCGCGGCCGCGTAGCTTCCTGGTGGTGAGGCCGGGCTCTGCGGAACAGGCGAAGAAGACCCTGTAACAAGACGTCCCTCGGCCCTCTGCTCTCCTCGGCCCTCTGCTCTCCGCGGCCCTCTGCTCTCCGCGGCCCTCTGCTCTCCGCGGCCCTCTGCTCTCCGCGGCCCTCTGCTCTCCGCGGCCCTCTGCTCTCCTCGGCCCTCTGCTCTCCGCGGCCCTCTGCTCTCCGCGGCCCTCTGCTCTCCGCGGCCCTCTGCTCTCCGCGGCCCTCTGCTCTCCGCGGCCCTCTGCTCTCCGCGGCTCTCTGCTCTCCGCGGCCCTCTGCTCTCCGCGGCCCTCTGCTCTCCTCGGCCCTCCGGGCCTCGAAATGAATGACACGGAAGGTCCGCAACGTGGCCGGGAGGAATCTTTTCAATCTGCGCGTCATTCGCCCTGCGATGAAGCGCCCCCCATCTGATTGGGCGCGGCGGGTCTCTCTCTCTCTCTCTCTCTCTCTCTCTCTCTCTCTCTCTCTCTCTCTCTCTCTCTCTCTCTCTCTCTCTCTCTCTCTCTCTCTCTCTCTCTCTCTCCCCTCACTCTGCATACCGCACCGCGATGATTGAATCTGTTTTCATTTGCCTTCCAGCAACGAGGACCGCGATGACGGGTGCCGGATGCCGCCGCGGTATGCAGATGGGCTGCGATGACGGGGCATATCGAATTACGCGGCGAATTGTTGTGTTTTTTTTTTGTTTGTTTTTTCGGAGGAACATGATCTTCTTCGAAAAACGATTCCCGCCGTCTTTTTTTCTTAGCGCGGTCCAAAGCGCTCTGCACACCACTTCCATGCAGAAGTGGGGGGAGGGGGGGGGGCGAAAAGAAGTGATGATTATAGTTTGCTGTCTGTCGGGCCACAAACATTTGAGGAAGTGTGGAAAGAATAGAATCCAGTTTACAGAAAGCCAGGCAAAATTTCTATGAATTTCGATGTACAATTATTATTCAAATGAATTTCAGATGAATTTCAAAGAATTTCGGGCTTAAACACCTGAATGTTCAGAAGAGCTTCGATAAACTTTTGTAAATTTTAGCAAATTTCCATTTTTGGAGAATTTTCGGGTACAAATTTGACTAGAGTTGTTCTCCCTCGACAGAAAGGTCTTTTGAATCGACCTGGAAGAGGAAAGAAGGTCCGGAATCTCGGAACAGTGAATTAATGTGAAGATGACAACTCATAGGGGGAGGACCCGAGGACACGCAATCATCTCCTTGTTTCGTCTCTGCGCTCGCCACTTACGGAGACAAAAAAAAATCTATTGTCATTCTCGTCAGTATGGACCAGCAAGGACGTTTTGCTATCATCGTGTGAGAGAGGAAACCGAGGAGGAAACACGGTAAGAAATAAATTGGGAACTACAGTATCAATAAGGTACCTCTGAAAATATTCTTTGCTCAAGGTTCCTTTGAGCATTCACGAAGATCCTTGTTAAATTTGAGATCGTCGTGAATTAATGATGAATGTTAGAGGAATCTTCGAAGTTCACCACCCTCTTGATCAGCACTCCGCCGCGCTCGATACAGTAGGTGCCGCTGCGGAGCGCCCCTCTTGACGCCTGCCTGACTGACAGGCCGGCCGGCCCAGCCGCTCGCATGCAGGCCCCGCTCACTCGCGAGCTGACGCAGCCACAAAGGCGGGGTGGCACCGGGCGGGCCGGGGCGCACAGTGGGCCAGAGGACCGGCGCGGGCGGCCAATACTCTAGGCGCGTTTGGAGCTCCATGGTCGCTAAATGGCACTCGAACCAAACGAGTGCCCCAATAGATTGCTCTCCAAACGAGGAATCCATTGGTGGAGTCGCACGTTCGATTCGAGTCCCATTTAGCGACTCTGGAGCTCAAAACGCGTCGAGAGTTTCGACTGCCTGCGCCCTGGTTTTCTGGCCCACTGTGGCGGGGCGGTGGGGCGATTGGGCGCGCCGCCACGTGCCCCGGCCCGGCCTGCCCGGTCGGCTGGACCCGTTTCATTATTGCAGGCGTGACCTCGTGGGCGCCACCAAGGCCATTATTAGAAAAAAAGGAAAAAAAAAAAAAGATGAAGGAAGAGAGGAAAGGCATTCGTCCACGAGGCCTTCGTTGTGCTGCGGTGCCCTTCCCCTTCCCCGTGGTGTTGTTCAGGTGCTGCGCGGCACTCACCATGGAAGAGCACCGTAAACTGGGGTCACTTGCTGGTGTCATTTCGACGGGCACTAAAACGCAACTTTTGTTGCTCCGAATGGTATTTTTAAGACAGTGTCGAAGTCGGGGTGACTTGCCACAGTCACCCGGAAGTCGGCCCTACTTCCGGCACCAAAAATCGGCGGTGATAATTTTGTGCCGCTTTTAAGGCGATTGCGCCCCTAAATTCAAGTCAACGGATTGGGCTCAAATTTGGAACACATGTTGGGCACACAGTTATGATGCCCCTCATAAATTGTTAAGACGCTAGTTCAAATTTTAACAAAGTTATTGAACCCTGAAATGTCCAAACTTCGTGCAGCTCACCCGTCAAAAGTACGATACGTGGATCAAAACCAATTACATATTCGTGCAGTAAAAATGAGCGCCTATTCAGAGTGACCCCTCCGAAGTCCGAGGCTACACTCCTTGTAGTCCAAATAGGTGGTCAAAGTTGGGCCAAAATTGGTTCAAAGTTCTACTCCAGATTTGAGAGACATGATCACGGGATTTCATTCCCCAAGGGGCCACATTGAATGCGCACGTCTGTACCCTACACAAATCTAGCTTCAGATTTGTCCTGGCATCAGTACTTTTTGAGGGTGAGTTGCACAAGTAAAGCACTGTTTTTCCGCTCCTTCAGCCTATTTTGAAGTTGGCGGTCGTCTGGCGGGGCTCTGGACAGTGGCGCGGTGACAGGTATCCGAACTCGGTGCAGGCCGGTCGGTGCGGCGCGACACATTTATGACAGACAGGTCGCCTGCAGCCGGGCATTGTCTTCGCCGCCTCCCCCCTCCCCCTCTCCCCCCGCGGTAAGCCGGGGCTGCAGACGATGACCTGGAGCGAGCCGGGTGAGGTGCCGGGCCTGCTCGGACTCCGATCCAGCCAGTCCACCAACGAGTCCCTCGCGACTTGATCGCGTCGCGCTGGCCACAATTTGGCGAGAAGGATGACGCGAGGGGAAAGGGGTGACACGTTTCATCCTCGGAGTCTGATAAGAGGATCTGAAGGCCGTTAGAGAAATTTTATCCCCCATTTAAAATCGACGTTGAACTGGTGTCAAAATAATCGTAAAAGAAAAAGGAAATTGTTGGTACCCAGCCGCCACCTCTCAGTTGCAACATTCAAATTTTAAATTTGGCAACTGGAGCGCGTCGGACTCCAGGGCGAGCCGCGCGCCTCGCCAGTCGGCCGCTGCTTCCCCCTCCATGCCTCGCCTCGGCCGTCTCGCTCGCACTGCGCGAGTGAGACAGAGACGGACAATGACATGTGTTTGAGCGCACGGCGTGGCCCGGGCTGCACCGGCGGCGCCGCAGTGTCTGGCCATCGACACTGTCAAAACGCATCGCGCTGTCCGTCACTGGCGAGAATGCACGGCAGGTATAGGATTCTCCACCCAGAACTAGGACCTTTTTATTTTTTGGAAGTACCTGACTGTGGTGCCATCTTTTGGAAAAGTGCTACACTACCTGAACGAAAATGGCACGGAGTATTCGCATGGAGGGACTCCCGTCAATACACAAAATAAGTTCCTTTAGCCAACGCCGGGGACCAGGAGGGGCGCAATCGCCTTAAAGAGCGGTTCACTCTCAGACTTGTGCTGAGTGTTTCTTTAATAACGTATTGGCGTTTGTGCACTTTGATGAGCACCCTTACATTTTGATTTGTTTCAGTTATCCATTTCGTCTTGACAAATCTGTTAAGCTCCTTCACGAAATCCTAATCTGCACAACACTGTCCCAAAAGTAATGTTAAATCGACGAATTTGTTTTAGTCGATTTTACTAATAACTTAGTTTAGTCGATTTGACAAAGAGAAGGTCGATTAGGTCGATTTTTTTCGTATTGGTGAATTTCTCATACCAACTATGACGTCAGTTTGGCCGTCAGCGCTCAGGTGGCCGCCACGCCAAGTCCGTTATCAGTCATTCCGACCTTGACCTGAATGAATCATGGACGCCACGAGCCCCGACGTTTCCGCGCTGCTCACCGCGTGGGGGCTGGAGCAGCTGATAGCTACATTCAGTGGTAAGCGTGAATCTAAGTTCTTTTTTCTATGCCAAGCCTCAACGCACGCAGAAATCAAATGTTAGTAGTTATTCATATCTTATGTCTTTTTACGGCTGGGAAGTCAAATTTGAATTTCGCTCCATAACATAAGCTCGCACTCCCAACCGGCGAAGCGTGGTTCGAGTGATTTTCGTCACTCTTGTTTCCCATTCTTATGTATTAGTCGTTGCATCAGATCACATCGTCTTGCTTTGAAACAAATTCATCTTGTTACTTTGTCTTTTGGGCTTATCACGATGGTTTCCACAACCTCTGTTACGAAGAGATCTTTAGTGTAGCGTTGTTGGCTGCTACGGGCCCGTTGCCAAGAGGCAAGAGGTTATGGTTTCTTGTCTGAGCACGAGTTTTATTATTGATTCTTTGACTGTCTGTCTGTAGCCATAGTTTTCACGGTTCTACTATGAATTTTATGTGTGTTCCGCACAAGGGTGGAATTCGTTTTTAAAATGGTGTCAAAGCATTGGTCAAAGTAAGCGTTAAGGGAAGGGGAAGAATGTTTTGATCAAACAGCAGGTGTCAAAGAGCCATCTGAGAATCATAAGAATGATTGCCTCGACTCATGTTGTGTAAGGATTTTTGTATTTTCCCAACTTAGCCATGCTATTATTCGTCTTGCTTTCGATTGTGTTTCACATTCATTTCCTATAAGTTTTCATTCTAGACTAGAGCCTCGGTTTTTAAGAATGAAGGTTATATGTAGCTCGCCTGTTCTAGTCTTGTATTTTTCTCCCCTTCAGAGGGGCAATTGCCTCAAAATTAAGTTGTTGACATAGCGAAATCAACCCTGAACAGCCTAACTGCCCTGACTTTGATTAAATATGTAATATAACCTAGACTCTTTGCTTGAGGATACATGACTAACTTATTTATTGTTTACAGATCAGGATATATCCCTGGAGGTGTTGAAAACCATAGATGGGCAGCTGCTGAAGGAGCTTATTCCCTCCATTGGCCTGCGATCAACTTTCCTCTCCAAGAGAAAACAGGTAGTGCATGTCGTGCAGTTTTGCAGTTTTGTCGCTGAACTTCTAGTGTCATAGTCTCTGTTTCATTCTTTTCTTGGTTTTTGTGTTACAGTTCTTGAAAATAAGGGAGAGTCATTTGATGGTGAGTTAACTTTTATTATCATTTGGAATGTTCACCCGAACCTATTGTTATTTACCTGTTCATATATTTTTTAATTTGTTTTGTTTAGGAATCAGAGTCTACACCTGGCGAGTCCCTTGAGGTTGTAGCGATACGTCCAATTCCATCAAGAACTATCGTAGCTGGCACAAGTTCAACGGTCACTTCAATTTCAACTCCTCCCTCTTCAGTTCCAACACGCTCTTCAGTTGGAACTTCCACTTCAGTGTCAACCAATTCAGTGGCATCATGTTCAAAATCGGTAAGCTATTATACCCATAGATTACTATGTAAGAGGGCAGTAGCTCTTATGTATGTGGGCATGTTCAGTGCTTTTTTTAATCTCCCGTGTTAAATGTAGACTAATGTGTGTGTTTTCTTTAATGCAATGTTGGGCACGGACAGAGTATGTCAATTCACATCCATTTAGAGAAAGTATGCCAAAGTACCATGTCTTTTAGAAAAACACATTAATCTGCAACCTAAACAATCAAATTAAAAAGCATTGAAACTGCCTCAGATTTTCTGCTCAGAGTGTGACTACCTCCACAATTGCTGTAATATGTTCTTACATTATCATTCTCCACCCTCAGACTGATTCTGCCTTCGTAAAAGCTGTAGCTGCTCAATTTTGCCTTAACAAGTTCATATCTGATATTGTGAGTTTTTTTTTGTTTGTTTGTGTTTTTGTATGCATGCACATGTATATTTTCTTATGTTGTAAGTTGGTTTTAATTATTACAGGACATTGATGCTGTCTTAAGGGGCCACTAAAGGCTGGCCCGAGGCAGCGATCGGAGCAGCTCGGAGGCCCGCGGAGCCTCCGCACGGCGACACATACACCTCGATTGTGCCCACACGCGTTGACGGATCGAGTTGAAACTTTGCAGGGGCACTCGAGATGAACCAGCCTCGACGCCGGTCCGTTCAAAAAAAATCCCAAAATTTTGGATTGGCTGATATTGATCGAAAACTGCCCCGGGTCTTCCAGACCAGATATCGAAAAAAGCGTTCTGTTATTTTGTAGCTACTAGCTGCACTAAGAAGTTCCTGTAATCCGGTTTCGATTCCTTGAACGGTGTGGCCGTAAACCGCGAAACGCCGATCGAAAATCGGGACTTAGCCGCTGGATGCGCGCTGAGACCAGGCCGGCTAGGCGAATCTATGGACCGGCCCCGAAGCCCCCGCCGCCCCTCCCGCACCCCGCCGGCCCAGCACTGCACCGAGCGCAGCCCCAGCCTACCTGGCAGCCTGAGAGGCCTCGATGTGGTTCCAGCCGAACCCGAGTCAGCCGCCTCCAAGTGCCAAGGACTAAGCTCAAAAAGTCGCGATTTCAAAAATCGATTACAATGCTCATTTTGAAGCGCGCTGATCAATTCTACACCTATTTAAATTCTCCTATCCTTTGCCGTCGAAATTGTCGTAGCGAAGTCCCGTTTTCACACAAATTCTTGGTTTTATCTGCTCTTTCCGGCACCGTTCTCAAAATACCAATTTCCTCAAAATTGCAAAATTTCGTATCGGAGATTTCTGAGCGCCAGTCCCTTTTGTTTGAGGTCAATGCGGCCTGGAGTCGGGTAGGCTGGGGCAACATGCCTGGGCCGTCCGACCCTCGAGCAGGTCAATTGCCGTTGCCAAACAAAAGGGACTGGCGCTCAGAAATCTCCGTTACGAAATTTTGCAATTTTTAAGAAAGGGTTATTTTGAGAACGGTGCCGGAAAGAGCAGATAAAACCAAGAATTTGTGTGAAAACGGGACTTTGCTACGACAATTTCGACGGCAAAGGATAGGAGAATTTAAATAGGTGTAGAATTGATCAGCGCGCTTTAAGGGCATTCATCAAGCCAAAAATTTTTTTTTTGAAAATTTGACTGTTGGTTGGGAATATGCTTCTGAAACATGTCCCAAAATATTATTGCTCTACGACCAATACTTTGGGCGTAACGACGCTCCAAAGTTCAAAACGGCAACGCACTAGACGGCCAAACCAAAAAAGATATCGAAACGAAAATTTGAAGGCCTGTTGTCAGTAACTGTGTGCATTTCAAGACATATTTTTAAACACGATCGAAATTCAAAAAATGGTCCTTTAGGCCCTTGAAAAAAATGCTAATTTTTAAATGTCCGATTTTGGAGTTTTAAAATATGTCTTGAAATAGGGGGGACGTTTCTGAGTGCAACGGTGCTACTCCCATCGTTCTAGCTGCATTGGTTTTCGATTGCGGTAAGTTTTTAGTTTGAAATCTCGTCAGCAGTAGAAAGAGTAAAGACTACTCCGGCCAATTCGCTCTCTGTCGCACGGGGTGAGGCTGTCAGGTAGTCAGCAGACAGACCGGCGGACGGCGACGGGACGACGGAAGAACAATGACAGCATGTGCCGCCGCGTCTGGTATGCGGCCAGGCCGGAGGGTGGCCAAGACCGGGCCAATTTTGCCCAGATTTCGGTCGCCACTCCGGTCAAAATTATCGTAGAAAAAGAAATCAACCACCACTAGAATCGTTGTTTTCCGAGGAAACGATTACTGCGTGGTGAGAACTCGAAAAGTGGCTCGTTTGAAAATTTCTAATTTGGGTCTTGGGCAATAAATCAGCCTGTCGTCACGCTTTCCTCGGTGCAGCCGGCAGTGAATGATGACTCTCAACACAAAAGGAAGGCAAAACCTAGTCGCACCTAGAACGCAAAATTTTGAATGCGTCGTTCGACACGTTTGCAATATTCACCAATGTACTCAGGGGAAAATTTCAAATCTACCCATGTAAAAATAATTTTTCTGCTGTTATTTTGGCACTCTAATAAGAAGTGCACTAGACACCTATACCAAAATAATCAGCTCATCTTGACACACATTTCTGTTGTGGTGTCAAAAATAGTCATTTTTTCCTGCAAATGGACTTAGTAAAACTTCGCCACACCAGACTAGCCGGCCGGCAGCGCGGCCGAGACCCCGGCCCGGAGCGGATCCTCCGAGGTGTCATCTGGTCCGTCATGCCTCCCTCCCCCCGCACTCCGGCTGGGGGCCATAAACAATTCGGCTGCGATACCTGGGCTCCGGGGCTAGCCAGCGTTGTTGCGTACGCCACCCAAACACCACTTCGGAGCGGCCTTTTCGCGGACTTGGGACCTTGATGAATGCCCTTAAAACGTGCATTGAAATAGATTTTTGAAATCGCGACTTTTTGAGCTTAGTCCTTGGCACTTGGAGGCGGCTGACTCGGGTTCGGCTGGAACCACATCGAGGCCTCCTCGCCGGAGCTCTGGGTAGCGTCCGCATTGCAACGGCTGCACCCTCTCTGTTTATCAGGTCTGCCGCTGCGAGTGCGACAGAGACAATGCAAAGACACTTGGTAAAGACGCACCCTAGCGGGCGGGCAGGCGCCGGCCCAGACAGCCAGGCGTATACAATGGCAGTTGCTCGGTGCAGTGCTGGGCCGGCGGGGTGCGGGAGGGGCGGCGGGGGCTTCGGGGCCGGTCCATAGATTCGCCTAGCCGGCCTGGTCTCAGCGCGCATCCAGCGGCTAAGTCCCGATTTTCGATCGGCGTTTCGCGGTTTACGGCCACACCGTTCAAGGAATCGAAACCGGATTACAGGAACTTCTTAGTGCAGCTAGTAGCTACAAAATAACAGAACGCTTTTTTCGATATCTGGTCTGGAAGACCCGGGGCAGTTTTCGATCAATATCAGCCAATCCAAAATTTTGGGATTTTTTTTGAACGGACCGGCGTCGAGGCTGGTTCATCTCGAGTGCCCCTGCAAAGTTTCAACTCGATCCGTCAACGCGTGTGGGCACAATCGAGGTGTATGTGTCGCCGTGCGGAGGCTCCGCGGGCCTCCGAGCTGCTCCGATCGCTGCCTCGGGCCAGCCTTTAGTGGCCCCTTAAACAGACATATCACAGCTTCTGCAGCCATTGTTTTCTACAGGGAAAACTCGCTTCTTTGTGGTTCTCATCGTACTGGAATCGTGGATGCACTTGTGAACCACTTGTACGTTCATGCTAGAGACTTTGATTGTATTGGCAGGTATGTGAAAGTTCAACTACTGAACTTGTTCTGCGTTGGACTGTCTATTTGGAAAAAAATTATTACTTCTCTTTGTTGCAGTATTAAAAATGCTCACCTAAGCTTACTAGCTGACAGAATTATTGATCGATTTAGATGTGAGAAGAAGGTGAGTTGAATTATGCACCTATTATTATTATTATTAGTATTAGTATTAGTATTATTATCATTATCATTATTTCTTTTGTCTGTTTAGAGTACTTTTTATATCGCACCCTCTGGTAAAAGTATAGCATCAGGCAAATTGACTCACAAGTTAAGAAATTTGAAGAGGACACAAGCTAAACCACAATCTAACCGAAGTATCTCAGAGGAGAGTGTTGATAATCCAGCTGAGAGTCTTCGCTGTGCTCCTACAGGTAAGTAATTCAAGTTAGGTTATTGGCACAAAATACTCCCAACTATCTTGTATTTGAACTTCTGTTTTTGTATCTTCATCCAGATCCCAATGTGGATATAGATGCTGCCATCAACTTTCTGGCGTTCACAAGGTCTCCATGGACTGAAGTGGAGGAGAAGTGGGCTTTAACCCATCAACACCGTCTAAATCAGTTGAAGGTTGAACCGTACTTAAACCAGTACTTTGAATCATGGCCAGTTCTGCAATCACCATCAGGATGTACTCTGGTATGTAACATTTCTAGAAGTAATGTTTGTTGCCATCTGCTTTGTAATTTTTTTTTTGTTTTATTGTTTTTTTTTTATTTTTAGCTTGAGGCTGATTTTAATTCTTTGTGGCCCGGACGAAATTCTGTCATCTTTAGCAAATGGCCATTATTTGAGGAAAAGCTCTTAAAGCTAGCAGAGAAAGACGTGAAAGACCAGACAAGCAAGGCAATTTTCAATCTGCTGAAGTGTAACACCACTCCAGGTAAGTTTTCAGCTTGGCTAGATTTATTTATCTGCAGCCTTTGGCTGGGTGCCCTTTGTTAGGAGAAACTCCAAACTGTGACATAAATCTAATTAAATTGATTGGACATTATTTATTTTCTTTTGGTTGTTGATTCAACATGTTTATTTGAAGGTTTCATAAATTTAAAGTGTGTTTGATATTTAAATTCTAAATTTTATCAAGTTTTTTTCTTGTTAATTGGTGGTTAAAATATTGTAACGGATTTAAGTGCTCACTCTAAATTTTAGTCAGGATCATGACTCTTTCATTCTCAGTGTAATCAACTGTTATCACATGTAACAAACAACTTTTCTTTTCTTTTGATTTAGATGGTCGTACTGCCATTGCTTTGAGCATCCTCCCAGCACTGTGCCCTCCAACCAGGAAGATAAAATTGAGCAACGGAAAGCTGTGGTTACCCTCAATTGCTGAGGCGCGGTCTTCAATGATTCTTCATTCACAGGTTTGTTTGAGGTTGCATTTAGAGGGGAGGAATCTTGTAGCCACAATGTAATTTATATAATTAACTTAGACTTCAAACTATGGTTGGAGATGGGTCCATTGAGCCCATTTTGGTATGATTGACTTCATCTGTAATATGTTTGCTATGGGTAGTTCAGATTAGACAAATATTTTCCAATGCTGTTTTTGTAGTTCAAAATATGTGTGGAGCGAGCCTACATTACTGTAACATTCTGAAAGATTCCATACATTGGGCTGCAATGAAACCATTTTTCTCTTCAGGCCCCGCTTTAACACTTACATTACCCAGATTAATATTGTGCTTTGTTTTTGTTTCAGAATGCTAACAAGGTTCGCACAACCTTAAAGGAGCACACAGAGAGAGTGTATCGGCAGGGCCAAAGGGTGCAGCCTCTAATTATTGTTGTTGGTCCCACCTTGGACAAAATATCAAAGAGCTATGTCTGCATTGACAAGACCTTGTGGGCTTCCAGCTGTGTGATGAAATCAATTGACACCTGTTTCAAAGCTGTGTTCGCAACAGAAAGTGAGTACCCTCCGCAGTCCCAGCACTTGTGGGAAGCTATACAGAAATGTATCTACAAAATTAAAACTGTTCACGACAAATGTCAAACTCCGTTAGATAATATTTTGTAAATCAGTTTAACTCATTTCAGTTGGATTGTTTTCTTTGTATGCTGTTGGTATTTTTTCTCTCTTTGGTTGTTAAGTTTGTTTCTTAGGTGTCAGTTTTGTTATTATGGCTTTCATTTGTTTTGTTTGTGATGCGATGCATCCAACCATCCCACAACTGATGCAGCACTACAGAGAAGTTCATTATTTTGGGGCTTCTTTATTTCAAATATTTCCCTGTCGGCAGCCAGGATGTGGGAGGTTTTACGATAGATTAGAGTCCTTAGCTCATCATTTAGAAACCCATGTTGGCGACATAAATTTAAATAATATCGTAAATTACAATAATGTTGAAAATAATGATTTTGTAATTTTTGATAATGTGGTGGACCAAGTTAATATTGATCCTGTTCATCCTATTGAGCCTGTAAATCTGCAGCAAGGTCCATTAAATGAAAATAATGTTCCATTGACATTAGAAGAGTTTGTTATTTTAGTGAGCTCATCTGCCTTGAGATTTGTTGCTAAACTGTATGCTGACCCTGTGCTGCCCAGGTGTCTTATTCAAACAATCATAAACCATTTTAATAGCTTTTTGACGGGCTCTTATTTGCCTCATCTCAAAGACAAGGTGTATCATATTTTGCCCATTGAAAATAGAGCCGATTTAGATGAATATTTTAAAATAGTTCAGAATCCCTTAACAGGATTAGAAACTGAGCATCTACGTTTCAATGCCTTTCTTGCTGATAACAAACTTGTCAAACCTAAACCATTTCACGTTGGGGTTAAAGACAAAACTGTAAATGTCATGGGTCACGCTGAACTTCAAATTCATCCTAGAGAAGGCCACTCTCTACCCATGCGTGAAGTGTTAAAGAACTTTTTAGAACTACCTAATGTACTAGACACTATTACTGCAAATGTGAGAGCGGTTGAAAATGATACAGAAAGTTTTCATGATTATTTGCAAAGTGACAGTTGGAAGCATATGAAGAATCATTTTAATGGTAGGCTGGTTTTGCCAATTTTTTTGCATGGTGACGGCTATGATCCTGACAATTTAAATGGGTCCCACTCAGGTGACCATGGCATTGAAGGACTGTACTATAGTTTACCTTGTATCCCCCAAGAATACCAAGCATCTTTAGAAAATATGTTTATTGCATCTTTGTGCCTAACCAAAGACAAAGGTGAAGGTAATGCTGCTATTTTTGATGCTGTTCTTGATGAACTTGATTTTTTAAATGAAACAGGTATTGAAGTCAATACAACAAATGGAGTGCAGAGAGTTTATTTTGTGTTAGGACTAATTATAGGTGATAACAAAGGGTTGAACGAAATGCTAGGCTTTCAACCTGGTTTTGGTGCTAATTATTATTGTAGATTTTGCAAAATGCATAAGGATATGGCTCAATTCCAATCATTTGAGGACGTTGACCTTTTGCGTACTGTTGATAATTATAACATTGATGTTGCATTAGAAAATCCAGCATTGACTGGTGTTACAGAAAACTGTGTTTTTAATGGTGTAGCTGGCTACCATTGCATTGTAAATGCCTCGCTAGATATTTCTCACGACTTTCTGGAAGGCATATGTAAATATGGACTGTCTCATGTATTGTATTACTTAATTTTTGTGAGAGAGTACTTTACTGCTGAAGATTTACAAATTATTGTAGCTACCTTCGACTATGGTATAGTAGAGGGGAGAAATAAGCCTCCTGCTTCCAAACTTTCTCGTGATCGTATTCAATCTCACTCTCTCAATTTCTCTGCAATCGAGATGCTCTGCTTTGTCAGGCATCTTGGTCTTATGATTGGACATTTGATTCCCCCTCATGATGAGGTATGGTTGTACTTTTTAAAATTGCAAGAGATTGTAGATTTTATTATGGCCCCTGCTTTCTATCCAGGGTGGCAAGCGTACCTCCAAGTCATTATTACTGAACATCATGAAATGTACATAGCTTTATTTAATGATCCTTTAAAGCCAAAACATCATCTGTCAACCCATCTAGGGCGTCGTATCTCTCTGATGGGCCCTCCTGTCCACATTTGGGCATTAGACCTGGAAAGAAAGCATAGAGAGAGCAAGCAATATGCTCGCGTTTGTCTAAATAGAATAAACTTGACCTATTCCTTAATGTTAAAACACTCATTGGAACTCTGCCAATTATTTCTTAGTGGTGAAGCTTTTCGCAATGTGATTGAATTAAGTTCGAGTGAGATAGTGCGCTTTTGTGATGTACATAGGTATTGTGATTTAAGAAATTTGATTGATCAACCAGGTGGCGCCATGTGCACTGTGTCTCACACTGCAGCCTCTAGTCATGGTAATAAATACCATAAGAAATGTATCCTACTGTACAATACTGACAACAATGTACCATTGTTTGGCTCTGTTTTTTTGTTTTTATTATTTGATTCAGAAATTTTCTTTGTTATGAATAGAATGATCACATGTGAAAAAAATTCTCATGTTAACTCTTATCATGTTATAGAATCCAATGAAGTAGTTGTTGTAAGAGAGAGTAGACTGTTATGTTATAAACCCTTACACTTAAGAACCTATGAAGGAAATTACTATGTAACCCCACGCCATGTTGTTTAGATCTTGACCGTCTGTTTATTTTGTTCATTTGGTGCTGGATTTGAATGAGATACGTCCTATTGAAGTGCATTTGCTAATAGAAACTTCTGTTCTATTTTATAATTTATATAATGGTGTATCTTTAAGATATTTTCATTTCTGTAAATTTCTCATTTCTAAGAGAATCAAATTAAAAAGAGTATTATATCAAAAAGCATTATTTTAATTTCTTAAATAATTTTAATAGTGACAATTCACCCTCCCAAATGTTTTCCCCCGTACTTGTTCGGTAAGGTCAGCAAAATTCACAGCAAATGAACTGAAAGGCTATTGTTCACAATAACACGTCTTTAACATTTGCTATTTATTCACGCTGATGAGAAGAACCTACACATATACAAGTTGCACTTTCAAGTGGACAGTTTTAAATGTTGCCATTACAAACATTGATTCAAATAGAATTAGAAAAAAGACGTTTGAATTTGACAGAATGGCAACAACTATTAAAGAATATGCATGCAGACAAAACAAATTACTAACAACTCTAAAACATGTTTTCTCTGCTTCTGTGGGTTTCAGCTTCTACTTTTAAAACATTTTTCTGCATCTGCTTCTTGGTGTGTCAGGCAGCATGAAAGTTCCGGTGCTGCTGTAGTTGCTTCTTCCTATTCCTCTTCTGCACTTCAACAAAGTTCCACTGCATGGGCCACGGTGGGTGTTCGTAGACGCTGCTTGTTGATTGCCTCAGCTTCCTATGCAGACGGTGAAACATGGAAGAATTGAGTTTCTGAGTGTGGTAGAGCAAGGAAATATTTTCTTAATAGAGTTGCCACATTTGTTCAACCCTTCACTCCTCCTCTACCTACTCATTATGAAATAAGGGTATAAAATTGGCCGCTTCCTGTGCCCTGCACTCACTACCAGCGGGTGGGTGCCTTTGGGTCCCCTCTGCCAAGCAAGTGACAAGAGGTGTCTGAAATCTGTTAAGAGTATCCGACAGAACATGATTAGGAGCAACAAAAACCAATCCATATTTTAATATTGGTTTTACATTGTGGGACACAGTTGTAACAGAGCTGACTTCCAATTTTGATTGAAAAGAGCATTATTGCTGTTACAGCTCTTGGCCTCCTGTTAACCAAATAATAAGATACTGTTTCATTTTTGATTTGCCCAGATCGAATTCTGCTGAATGTAGTTTACAGATTTCAGATGGCTTTTATTATTGCTTGACAAAGCGGACCCAAAATTGCAAATATTTAACTTTGAAGGGACGCCATTTGTCTCACCTTTCATTTCTCCTTCAAATTACTTGGTCTTCTGGTTGAACTCTACCCTTAGTGACGTTCACAGCTACTACTGAAGTAGTCATCAGGTCCAGTTGAATCACTGTGAGGATAAGGTGTGGGCAACTTTCATCGCAGCACACCAGCCTCGCTATTCAAATGTAGAAGTAGTGGCATAGCAACTGTCGGGAAGTTCTTCCACACTGAAACAAAACAAAATATGATATCATAGATTCTGAACATAAAATCAAATTTGAAGCAAGCATGACAAGCCTCAGCCATTATTTTATCAAGAATTGAGCACGAAAGTTGAATCAGGCACATTGAACAAAACCCCCAAAAAATGATGGAATCTGTAGTCTTTCTCCTTAATTAAATGCACTCAGAATATTTAATTCAACCACTTGTACTGTGTAATTCAACGAGAAGAAGCAAAAATGATTTATTAAATATCAAAAATTGTATATAAACGCAGGTAAACATAACCTGTGCTCTGTAAGGGGCTGTTTGACAGCCTACACACATTCTGGGGTAAAAAATATCACAAGATGTTTCAAAATGAAGCAACAAAGCACCATCAAAGCAAAGCCGATTAGATGAGGGCATTACTTGCCATCAAGGACGATAACGAGTACCAAACGAAACAAACAACTTCTTTCGCCATCGATGTGTAGAGAAACCACCACAACAAAAGTGACCAATTTTTCATACCCTCTCACTCAAGCAGAAGATACGAATTTGGCTTCGTTTGTGTAAGTTGTTCTAACTAATTTATCTGCGGGAGTCGCAAAATGAATCGTCACGTGTCTCGTGGAGCCAATCAGGCACGATCCGCACTTCGTAATGTTAATATAACGACTGCTTCGTTGAATCGACAAAAACCAAGAAAACGTCATCAAAACGCCAGGGTCGATGACGTCTTAGTCCTGTGACATCAGTATGAGCGACAAAAGCCAGTCGACTAAATCTCTTTGTCGAAAAATCGACTAAACATTCGTCAAAGTGACCAACATGTAGTGAAAATTACACTCGAATCAAGGTCGATATGGACCTCGTCGATTCGACAAATTTTTTGTGACCCCCTGAAACGACAAATTTTTTTCGTTAAATCGACTAAGATTTAGTCGATTTAACATTACTTTTGGGACAGTGAACGTCAATGAACATAAATAAACTGTCAATTGTCTGTTGAGAGTGTTGGTGATACTGACTTTGTACGACCCTGAGGAGTACCCTTTCGATTTTGGGTGTGCTATCGCGTTGAAAACTCGGGGACGAGTTCAAGATGCCGTGCCTCCCTGGCCGCGTTTGCACTCTGCAAGTCAATACTTTTGTTTTGTTGAACCTGCACGGAGCCTGAGCGTTGTGATATTGACTGAATGGGACCAATATTATTATTTTTCTGTCTCTGTCACTGTCACTGTGATGCAGTGATCTGTTTCAGTTTTGTGCGCGAAAAGTGAGTGTTGTCACAAGGCCCTTTGATGGTCACTCAGTGTCCGCGAGGCGGCGATGGCGATGACCGTCGCCGCATTCGTCGCCTCGCCTTCCGCCCAATAATGGCCGTAACACAGTAGGCCAGAAGATCGGCGCAGGCGTCCAGAATTCTTGACGCGTTTCGAGCTCCAGGGTCGCTAAATGGGACTCGAACCGAACGTGTGATGCCACCATCGAAGTCCTCGTTCGGTGAGCAATCCGTTGGTGCGGTCACTCGTTCGGTTCGAGTCCCCTTTGAGCGACTCTGGAGCTCAAAACTTGCCCAGAGTTCTGGCCACCTGCGCCGGTCTTTTGGCCCACTGTGTAACGGCTGGGAGCTGAAAAGGAAGGCAAACGGCTGGCCGACAAAGGAAGAGAAGGCTGGCGCCGCTGCCGCAACTCATTCCGAACGACAGCGTTTCGTCGCTGTTTCTCTCTCAGACACCCCTTGAGTGAGTGCGAGAGAGCCAGAGAGACGAGACACTGTTGAGAGGCATAGACCGCTGGACCGGGGCAGCCGGCCTTTTGTCGCTTTGCTGTGTCCCTTTTATTATAAACTTTGGCTCGCCTCCAAAGCCCCTTCCTCCCCACTCCGCACAGTGGGCCAGAAGACCGGCGCAGCGGCCAAAACTCTGGACGCGCCTTGAGCTTTAGAGTCGCTCAACGGGACTCGAACCAAACGTGCGATTCCACCAATGAATTCCTCGTTCAGAGAGCAATCCGTTGGTGGGGTCACACGTTCGGTTTGCGTCCTGACTTTGCAGCTCAAAACGCGTCTAGAGTTTCGGCCGCCTGCGCCTGTCTTCTGGCCTACTGTGCCCCCCCCCCCTCCCCCCGTCGGTGGGGAAGACCAGGCGTTGACAAGGCAGCGGCAGCGCAACGGACGAACATAATGGAAATTTGAGACTTTGAATGTTTCTTCGTCGCTTCTTCCGCTTCGTTTTAGGAACAACGGAAAACACGGTGAAAACAGTTCCTGGTTTTCCCAGCGGAGCTCCGTGGAAATCGCCCACGTCTTTTTTACAGGCTTCCTGGGGAAAATCGGGAACCGTTTTTAACGTGAAGTGGGTCGGGCGGTAGGGCCAGCCATGGCAGGGCGGCGATCCAGAAATGAAAAGTATGCGAGTCATGCAGGGTGTGTTGCCTGCATGTCAGCAGCGCCTCCCGTGGCGACGAGCCAGCAGCGTTGCAGAGAGGCGCGGCGGTCGCAGCGTGGTGTGCTGCCCCGCACTTTGTTATCAATGCTGCGGAATATTGCGTTACTTGTTCTCTTTCCAAATTTTCATCCTCAATCCGGCGGCTCCTAAACAGACCATGGTTATTCTCAGTTTCGTCTCAAAGCCAAGTTATTGCACAAGGCCGTTTCGAACCCAAGTAATTGCAAACCTAAAATCAAAATACGTGCACTTTTAAATGATCACTGGTACCAGGTCTACGTCTGTTTACACAATGCGAATATTTGATCACAAATGTTGCTATCGTTTTGTACCATCATGACCATCGTAACACAAAAAATAACAATGAGGTGTTTATAGTGATCATTTGAAAGTGTCGTTATGCAATAACGAGGTTTGCAATAACTTCGGTTCGAAACGATTACCTTAAGTAACGTGGGTTCGAAACGGCACAGTGCAATAACTTGGCTCCGAGACAAAATTGAGAATAACCATGGTCCGGATAGGAACCTTTCGAATTCGTTGACGATACTGCACTGTTTGTGTGATACAGTGCTTTGGAACTGTTACCGTCCGGAATGAGAAATAGGCATGTGAAGTGAAAGCAAATATTGGCCCATCACTGGCGGCGGCGGCCTGCTCGGCGTCGTGCTTTGGTAGGAGTGTGTCGAGGGGCGCCCAGAGGGTGGGCCGCACGGTGGGCCAGAAGACGGCGCAGGGTCCCAAACTCCAGACGCGTTTTGAGCTCTGTAGAGTCGTTAAATGGGACTCGAATCGAACGTGTGACCCCACCAATGAATTCCTCGTTCAGAGAGCACACGTTCGGTTCGAGTCGAGTTTTATCTAGCGACTCCCGGGCTCAAAACGATCGAGAGTTATGTCTCCACTCCACCTCTGCCGGCCTTCTGGCACACTGTGGGCTGGGTGGGCCGTGTGCCGGCCTGCTGCCGACCTCGCGGGCGCTCCACTTTTAAAAACAGCCAAGTTTCTGGCAAAACAGGCCGGCGGCCGGCCCAGTTGTCTCTTTTCATGTTCCTTTCAGCAGGGAATCTCGACAGGTGTTCGGGCAAGTAGTTTGTAATTCAAATTCAAAAGTCGTGCTTCTTCCCGGACCGAGCGCGTGGAATCATGCATCTGCATGTAAATAGTTGTCCATTTGCATGGGAAAGGGGCAAAGCGAAGGGAGACAGACGCACGCTCCGATCAGCCAATGCCCCAGTGCTGAAACAGCTCGGCGTGTTCTCTTTGAGATTGCCTCCTGATGCGAAAATCATAACAATGCTAAACCAACAGTGTGTGCCGTCGAGGCGGCATAGCCTCGGAAAAGTACCACGCTTAACTCGGGCAACGGCGTCCTTTGAGCCATGTCACTCAACAAATGTGACTTTATTCGTTGATAGAATGTGAACTTTTCCTTATTCGGTTGAATGTGACATTCTAGAAACGACTGTGTCTTGTTGCAACGAATAGGACAAAGAATTGTTGAAAAACAGTGAATTTTATTTGCTGAAACGAAGTGAGACGTGGTCTGCAGTTCTTGCGTGTCGCTTACATTTAGGCGTGTCAGCGTCACGCTCAAGGGAACAAGGTTCCAAAGGCGACCATGCCTACCACAGTGCGCAGCATCTGCGGTTGCGCGCATTATTTGCAAGTCTTGACGATGGCATGCACAGAGGGTAGGCGGAGTCAATGTAGGCCTAGATGCGAACCAAGCGGAATAATTATTCTCTTGGTAAAGCGCACATTCGGCCTGTGAGGGGGGAATTACCTAACACCCCGCACACTATCGCTCTCTCTCTCTCTCTCTCTCTCTCTCTCTCTCTCTCTCTCTCTCTCTCTCTCTCTCTCTCTCCGCCCCCTCTCTCTCTCTCTCTCCGCCCCCTCTCTCTCTCTCTCTCTCTCTCTCTCTCTCTCTCTCTCTCTCTCTCTCTCTCTCTCTCTCTCTCTCTCACACACACCAACCTACAAACACACGCACGCTCGCGCAAAAAAAATAAAAAATCAGTGAACTAGTTTTAAGATAGTGTCTTGGTGTGTTGCAGCCATCCTCAACTCGCTGTGCAAGGAGTTCCTGTCGGTGAACGTGTCGGCCATCCTGTACCTGATGAACTACGAGAAGTACGGCCGGTCCACGGCGTCGGCGCAGTACTTCCTGCAGCTGGCCGGGTACCTTGGCATCCCCGTGATCGCCTGGAACGCCGACAACTCAGGCCTGGAGAGGGTGAGTCCAAAAGACCGTGATTCGTCACTTTCCACGCGAAATCCCTTTGCACTTGTTTGGTACATAGCGTTGGCACGAAATTAAACTTGCGCGGATTCATTACTCAGTTTTGTGCAAAGGTTATGCACAAAAAAGTGCAAAGTAATTTCGTGTGTCAATGCCATCAACGGTGACGCATACACTGTCATAAAAGAATGATAACATCCGTAATCAGATCCGTCTCACGTTCGGTTCGAGTTTCCTTTAGCGATTCTGGAGCTCAAAACGTGTCTAGCCTACTTACACTCACCGCCCCCTCCCCCAACCCCCTCCAATCCGCGCCTGCTCCCCTTCCTTCACCCTTTATCGAAAAAGAACGACAACAACAGCAACAAAAAGCTAATTACCGGTGACTAGGTGAAACATCAAACCAGGAAAGAAAGGTGTTGGTCCTTGTCTCCAGGTGCGGATAGAAAGGGGGGGAGGTCACCCCGATAGCACCTAGATAGCCGCCTCAAAGGTAGGCAGAAAGTGCTACTTCAACCCTGTCAGTAGGCAAAAAGTGTCCCCCCCCCCAAAAGGCCGCCTCTGGATCCGCCCCTGCCTGTCTCCGCGGCGTCGGGGTGGCGCCCGCGCCGCTGAGGGCCGCGAAGAGGCGGCGGTGCGCTGCACTGGAGCTTAGTGAATTTAAGAGACCTTCCGCCATTACGCCTTTACGAGTGGAATAAACATAAGGACATGCACGGGCCGTATCGCCGGGACGCAGCTAGCGCAGCCCGGCCCGGAGGGAAGAGGGGGAGGGGGACGCCGCACAGTGGGCCAGAAGACGGCGGCGCAGGCGGCCGAAACTCCCGACGCGTTTTGAGCTCTAGAGTCGCGAAATGGGACAAGAATCGAACGTGTGACCCCACCAATGGATTCCTCGTTTAGAGAACAATCAAATGGTGGGGTTACACGTTCGGTTTGAGTCCCATTTAGCGCGAGTCTGGGGCTCAAAACGCGTTGAGAGTTTTGGCCACCTGCGCCGTCTTCTGGCCCTCTGTGCGTCGGGCGACGCGCTGGTGCTACAGGAGGAAGTTATGAAGCCCCTAAAGACGGCGCCCTGAATGAAGAAGGACACCCAGCGCGCGACTGTGCTGCATTACTTTCGGACGACAGTGCAAGAGAAGACTAATGAAGTTATCTGGTGAATAAAGACACCCCAAGGGGAAAAAAATCAAGTCATTTGGAAGGGCAATTCATCTTTCTAATGGCCTGCGGTCGACTGTATTTCTTGCTAGCGCCGCCATTTCTTTTTTCGCGCCGCTTTGACTCCTTCCGGCGCCGGAACTGCGATTGACACGACCCATTGGTCCGCTCGGATCTCGGATGACGTGTTGGCGCGGACTCGGCACTGCAAGCGTGCGCCTCGGCCTCCATGTCCTTGGTGGCCGACGACGCGAACCATCTCCCCGACGACGACCTTCGCCGATGACGACCAATACCTCGCCGATGAAGACCACAACCTCGCCGAGGACGACCACAACCTCGCCGATGACAACCACTACCTCGCCGAGGACGACCTTCGCCAATGACGACCACTACCTCGCCGAGGACGACCACTACCTCACCGAGGACGACTACTACCTCGCCGAGGACGACCTTCGCCAATGACGACCACTACCTCGCCGAGGACGACCTTCGCCAATGACGACCACTACCTCGCCGAGGACGACCTTCGCCAATGACGACCACCACGTCGCCGACGACCATTCTGCCGCTCTGTTATTTTGTAGCTCTGACATAACCCTGGGTGCACGGACGGCAGGCAGACGTTACCTCACCAGCTCACTGACCGAGCAGACGGGAAGAAAATCCGAAGTTGTCACGACGGTCGGACTTTTGAAACGGAAACGCGCTGGACGGAGGAAATCCCGACCAGCGACCGCCGCAAACTCCCTTCATAAACTGTTTCCTTTTCCCCACCGACGGAAGTCGACTTTTTGTGTTACGATCAGATAGAAGTCGGATTCGAACGTGATGGCGGAGTGGCGGCCTGTGGATCGTGGTGCCTCGTCAGTGCAGCGGCGGCAGGGGCGCGCTCGGGCGCCGCACAGTGGGCCAGAAGACGGCGCAGGCGGCCAGAGTTCTAGACGCATTTTGAGCTTCAGAGTCGCTAAACAGGACTCGAACCGACCGTCTGACCCTACCAATGGATTGCTCTCCGAACGAGGAATCCATAGGTGGGGTCACACGTTCGGTTCGAGTCCTGTTGAGCGACTCCAAAGCTCAAAACGCTTTTAGAATGTTGGGTTGCCTGCGCCGTCTTCCGGCCCACTGTGCTCCACCAGTGTGATTCCCAACAGTGGGATGTGCGGTGAATACGAGAGGGTGGTGTCCCCACCACAGGGCGGCCAGTGCGCCAACAACGGCCGGTCCAAAGGGGGTTCTGGCCAGGCAGCGCGCGCGGACAACCAAATGTTTGGCGCGCCGAAGTGCTGCACTGCGAGCCGCCCCGAGTGTCAAACAAAAACTAACTTTGCCTGCGCGTGGACACATTGTACGTGCGGTGGAACAACCAACTGTAGCCTGCTATTACGCGGGGACCGGACACACACCGTGGGGGCGCTTCGTCTCTGCACAGTGGGCCAGAAGACCGGTGGAGGCGGTCAAAGTCCCACACGCGTTTTGAGTTCCACGTTCGCTAAATGGGACTTGAACCGACCGTGGGACTGTGACCCCACCAGTGGATTGCTCCTCGGACGAGAAACCCATCGGTGGAGTCACCGGGAGTCAACCGCCCTTACCAAAAACGGAAGGGAGATTTTAGTGTGTTCGGTCGCACTCTTTTCAACCTTGTTTCGCACTGGTTCCGGCAGTGCGAAGTTGATAGGAAAAGGTTTCATTTTTCGCACCCATTTCCGCCCTCCACCTGGTGCGACTTCAGTGCGAACTTAGTGCGACCGCCGCGAAAAAGGGTCGCCGAGACGGGCCTCGAACCGAGACTTAATGGCCACTGCCAATGTCCTTTATCCATTACACCACGAGTTCGCTCTGCGAGACGGTGAGGCGGGGAGCGGTGTCACTCTCCAGCCAGCGAGCTGGTGACTCGCCACGCTGCCGCTGATACGATGGCAAGGGATTCAGCTGTCAAGTGGTTTTCACGCCGCTTTCTATCATCGCATTGTCATTTCGACTCTTGCTGCCGAGGGCTCATATTCATTAAATATTCGTTTTATGCTAAATATGTTCTAACGTGATCACCCCGAAATTCAAACAACAAAGTTTTCAAAAGATTCAGATTAGTTCATACTTGAATATGAAATATTTTATCAAACAAGAAATTTGAGGCAATCATCTCAAAGTTTCAACTGATTCGCAATCCTAAACAACTAAAAACTAATGGTCAGGTCAGCAACTTGACTGTTAAACTTCGCTTATTTTGAACTCGTATTGGTCAGAGGTGTGCTTCCAACCCAACCAATGCGAATTGGTGAGAAGAAAGTGCGAACAGTGCGAAGTGCGATCTTAGGTGGACCGAATTCGCACCGGACGCACCAATTTCGCACAGTTCCTCCTGGGTCATACTTTTGGCACATTGGCTGTCGGAAGGAAAGTGCGAAGGTCGCACTGAAGTCTACTAAATCAGCACTGTGGCACACCGATGCACACTGATATCCTACTGGTTCCACACTCTTTTCGTACTTTCGTTTTGGTAAGGGCGTGCAGTTATTTGAGTCCCATTTAGCGGCTCTCGAGCACAAAACGCGTCTTAGAGTTTTTGCCGTCTTCTGCTGGTCCTCTGGCCCGCTGTGCTCCGTCGCGATGCAGCGCCGCCAGCAGCACCGGGACTAACGAGGTCGTGTAAATTCGGTGCCGGAAGAAAAGTGGCCGCGCTCGTAAATTAATGCGCAGTGTTCTCCTTCCCCGCTGTCGCGCTGAATCTGTGCTGAGGCTCTCGAACAGCGCGGCCATCGCAACACGATGCGTCCTAGGAATAAGCGCCGAAGTCCCCAGCTGCCGAACCATAAGGTCCGATGTCCGCAGCCGCCGAACCAAAAGGTCCGATGTCCCAAGCTGCCGAACTAAAAGGTCCGATGTTTTTATCCCCATATTTTTCGCCACTTTGCAATCGTTTCCCTTGCTTCTCCAGACTTAGGAGCATACTTCTACTTATACCTTTGGATTGTCCACACTTAAAAGATTGTCATTTACACTGCCGTATCATCCGTTTCATTCAGGAAAAGCCAAGGGAACGATTGCAAAGAGGCGGGAAATATAGGGATAAAAACATCGGACCTTCTAGTTCGGCAGCTGGGGACATCGGACCTTTTGGTTCGGCGGCTAGGGACATCGGACCTTATGGTTCGGCAGCTGGGGACTTCGGCGCTTATTCCTAGGACGCATCGAACAGGGAACGCCGCGCCGGACCCACCAATTGCTCGCAGAATGTTTGCCGCGCGCCCTTATTTGGCTGGTCGTCCTGCACGGAAGAAAAGAATTTGTTGTACCAACGAATATGTATGTTGATTTTGGGACAGCAAAGAAAAAGTTGTGAGGTTTACTATGAATTTGTTGTCAAAACGAACACTTTGCTCTCACAACGAACAACATCGTCATAGGGACTAAATGTCATCAAAATAAAAAGTATTCAAATGTTTGTACACCTTACGAATTATTTGTTGTGAGGGCAAAGTTTTCGTTCTGACAACAAATTAATAGTACACCCAACAACTTTTTCTTTGCTATCCCTAAACCAACATACATATTTGTTGGTACAACAAATTCTTTTTTTCCGTGTGTTTCCGGCGCCGCCGTCTGAATGAGAGAGCTCCCTCCGCCGTATGGCGACCGTGTGGTGGAGGCCGTGGTCAAGGACGCGGTCGCGGCCGTGGTCATAACCGATTTGAGAGAACCTGGTGAAGTTTGTTGAGGTGGAGACGCACAGGTCGTGGCGCTAGTTTGTTCCCGGTGGAGGCCGTGGTGGTGGTGGCCGTGGTTGGCCGTGGCGGCGGAGGCCGTGGTTGGCCGTGGCGGTGGAGGCCGTGGTTGGCCGTGGCGGTGGAGGCCGTGGCGATGGAGGCCGTGGCGGTGGAGGCCGTGGCGGTGGAGGCCGTGGCGGTGGAGGCCGTGGCGGTGGCGGTGGTGGCCGTGGCGGTGGAGGCCGTGGCGGTGGAGGCCGTGGCGGTGGAGGCCGTGGTGGTGGAGGCCGTGGCGGTGGAGGCCGTGGTGGTGGAGGCCGCGTTGGTGGAGGCCGTGAGGCCGGCCGGGCCGCTGCAGCACGCGAGACACCGCTGCTCGCCGCTGCTGCCTTTGTGCCGCGCGGGAGTCAGGCCTCGGCGGCTGAGGCCCCACACGCCTCCCGCCGCGCTGGCACGCTTTCGACACTGTTTCTCCCGCAAAGGCCGCCTCTCTTCTCGGCGGGAATATTTATAACCGCCATAGCTGTCATGGGGCCTGGCGGGGTTCTGGCGGCAGGGTCGGCCCGCTGCTCTGGCATGCAGGGCGCGGCCGCCCCGCCCCGCCCCGCCCCGCCCCGCCCCGCCCCGCCTCGGCGCGGCCCACATTCGGGCGTGCGCCGGCCTCGGTCTTCCTCGGGCTTCGGGTGGGGCCTCGGGGTAAGGGGTAGTAAGTTACTGGTGGCGCTGTGCTGGCCGCGGCCCACGTGTCACGCCTCCCCCCCCCCACACACACACGACCTCTAGTCCCCTCCCCTCTCCCCTGTAGGCCCAGAGACCCTCCCTCGCTGATCCGAGCGGCGCCGAGGGGCACCCCTCTGTAACATCTTGTGTACGATGAATGTGGGAATAGTGTTGGAATGTGCAAGATTTCTGCTGTATTTGTCACGCGTGTTGCCTGCTTACAGGCGTTTCAGCCTCAGGAATGTGGGAATGTGTCCAAATTTTGCACAATGAATGTGGGAAGTTGTTCCCCCCCCCCCTCGAGCGGCGCGTTTTCTGGCGCGAAGGCCTCAGCGCCGCAGAGTGAGTCGTGGGTCAGGAGACAGGTGCAGGCGGTCAAAATCTCGGGCGCGTTCAGCTGCGTGTGACCCCACCAACGGATTGCTCTGCGAACGAGGAATCCATTGGTGGGGTCACACGCTCGGTTCGAGTCCCATTTAGCGACTGTGCAGCTCAGAACGCGTCCAGAGTTTTGGCCGCCTGCGCCGGTCTCCTTGGCCCACCGTGCGGCGGCAGATTACGGTTGAGTTGGCGCGAAATGAGTTGGTGTTGATGCCCTGAGCGCGGTGCAGCGCCAGACTTGCTCCAGGCCGCCCCACCTCTGCCAGGGGCACAGACGGTCTGAGGAGCTCGAGAAACCACACTGCAAGAAAAAGTGTGAACAGTGCAACAAAAGTACAACAAAAACTGTGCAATGAAAAGTACAACAGGGATTGTAGAGAGTACAACGAGAATTCCTCCAGATTATTGAAACCACCTGGCAGTCGTTCGCAAAACGCTTTTGCACACATCATCCCTCGTTCACTGAAAAAAAAAAAAAAAAAACTCGTTGGAGAGAATCACCGCACCCAAACAGCGGATAATGATTCAAGTCGCGCACTGGACTGAGTCGCGCTGCAGGTGAGCGGTGCCAGTTCTAATTACTGCCAATGATGAAGCAATTTTCCGTCCCCCTCTCCTCTATCCCCCTCCCCCCCTTTCCTCCTACCTTTCCCCCCCCTTCCCCTCCCCCCTTTCCCCCTCCCCCTACCCGCATGGGGATGCGGCGGAACTCTCGTTGCGCATCAGCGTGATGGGATAATTTGACTGGGTGCGCGTTGAGGCTCGAAATCTCGCTCGAAATACCTCGCCTCGGCCGCCGCCGCCGCCGCCGCCGCCGCCGCCGCCGCCGCCGCCGCCCGGTGTGATGAGGAGCAGTGTCGCGGGGAAACGTCCCGTTTCTGTTCCTGGCATTTGCATAGGATCATATCCCTTTATGTCGTCTGCTCTGGAATCTGTTTTTTTTTTTTCGGGACTCTCACGGTAAGGACTCGGTCCTGGTTTTCCCAGGACTGCGTCCTGGTAATTTCTCCTATACTAAATGCATAGGAAAACCAGGACGGTCCCCGGAAAGCCAGGATCCAGTCTTGCCGTGCTGGAAGGGTGGCAAAACGAGTCGCAAGTATCTGCTGTTGTTGGCATTTGATTTTTGGTGAAGAGGGAATGTCTGTGCTGTGTTGATGACGAATGAACTTCACTCGCCAACTCTGCCCTATGTAGAGCAAAAGGGCAGAGCCGTTTCGTAATATGAGACATTTCTTGGGCAGACATTTAAAGTGTACAGTGAGTGCGTCCGTTGAGGTGTCGCTCTAAAAGATGCACGTTCCTCACGGCGCCATTCCGTTTAGGGGGACAAACCGTCCTCCCTTGACATGTCGAGACGCTTCGCTCGCCTGTGGGCAAGAAGACCGGCTCAGGCGGCCAAAACTCTGGACGCAGTTTTAGCTCCAGAGTCGCTAATTGGGACTGGAACCGAGCGTGTGATCCCACCAATGGATTCCTCGTTCGGAGAGCAAATCCTTTGGTTGGTTCACACGTTTGGTTGGAGTCCCATTTAGTGACTCTGAAGCTCAAAACGCGTCTAGAGTTTTGTCCGCCTGCACCGGGCTTCTGGCCCACTGTGCTGACGCCTTGCTCGTCGTTGCAGAGGGCGTCGCAGTCCAGCCTGCAGCTGCAGCTGGCGCCGTCGCTGGAGCACCAGACGGCCGCCATGCTGTCCATCCTGGAGCGCTACAAGTGGCACCAGTTCTCCATCGTGACGTCGCAGATCGCCGGCCACGACGACTTCATCCAGGCCGTGCGGGAGCGCATCACCGAGATGCAGGACCGCTTCAAGTGAGTAGTACAGCGACGAGATGCGGGGCCGCTTCAACCTTAAGACTTGAAAGATGTTTATGGTACACACATCGAGCACTCAAATGTCTACACCCGAAAAAAAAAACCAGTAACTTGATTTTTTGTTTTCTTGTTTTGTCTTTTTTTCTTTTTCCAAGAAAAAAACCCCTTGATACAAGAATTATTTTTTTTGGACGGGAAAAAAAGTTTGGTCCAAGGAAATTTTTCCTTAAAAAAAAGAACAAGAAAAGTTTATTTTATTTTGGTTCAAGAAGTCATTTTTTTGCGTGTACTGCGTACTCACATAGAGCACTCAAGTGTGTACTGAGTACCAACTATTTTTGACTCTCTTAAAGCTTTTTATAACAAAGTATTTTGAGCATACACGGCCTCCCTACCTGGTAGCACTGCGTGCTGCCACGTGCCCTCTTGTTGGCTGCCCTGGCAGCGGCGCGGCAAATTCAAACCGTGCGGCGGGTTTCACTATAAATAACCTAATATGTAGGCCAGCGCGCAGCGCGGCCCTACATAGCTTACAAATAAAAAACTTCGTAATTTACGAACACGAACTATTTCTTCGTACAACAAACTGAAAAGTTTGTACCGTACATATGCTCAAAATACTTCTTAAGGTTTTCAGCGTCCAGGCAGGATGCTTCAAGTGAGTGCCACTTAGAGATGCAAGGAGAGTGTACCTGGTAGATGCGCTGTAAGTGGCTACAACCACGAAAGGCAGGGCCTCTCTTCACGTCAAGTACGGACGAGCTGCATCAAACGGAGTCGTGCGCGCGCCAAGATGGCGGAGAAGGAGGGAAGGCCGAGGGGGAAGGACGGTAGGGGAGCTGCGCACAGTGGGCCAGAAGACGGGCGGAGGCGGTCAAAATTCCGAACGGGCTTTGAGAGTGGGACTCGAACTTAACGTGTGACCCCACCACCAATACATAGCTCTCTTAGGAGGAATCCGTTGGTGAAGTCACACGTTCTGTTCGAGTCCTGTTTAGCGACTCTGGAGCTAAAAACGCGTCTCGAGTTTTGTCCGCCTGCGCCCTTTAAAGGCAGTCTCCCTCCGCGAGCCTCCAGTCTCCAATCGCAATGAACGGAAGGCCGGTGATGGTGCCGATGTGTCCTCGCCCCGAGGAATAAGCACTTCCATTCAACATACGCGATGTCTTCATATTCGTTAGAATGCGAGTTTTGTGACGTTCGTTCGAATGCGATGTCACTTTCATCGGAACGTGGTCACTCGGCCGTTTAATTATAGGGTGTCATATTCATTTGTAAGGGGATCAACATGCGAACGAATATGACATCATATTCAAACGAACGTGACCGAATCCACGTTTCCCACACTGTTATTCAACGAATGTGATGTCATATTCGTTCGAACGTGAATTTTGTCATCTTCGTTTGAATACGACGTCACATTCGTTTGAATGTTGACGCACGTTCAAACGAATGTGACACCCTAATTTAACGGCCGTGTCACGTTCAAACGAATGTGACATCGTATCTAAACGAACGTGACAAAATTTACATTTGAACGAATATGACGTCACATTCGTTGAATAACAGTGCAACGAATGTGACGTCACGCTCCTTAAATAACAGTGAGGGAGCGGCGGCGAGCGGCACGCGGAGCGTCTTCAAAGGCCAACCGCGGTCGCTCCACACGTGGTTGTCATTTTAAATCGCATCCCTTAAGCGGAGTCGCGGAGTAGGGCACAGTGGGCCAGAAGACCGCTCGAAATCCTGGACGGGATTTGAGCTCCACCGTCGCTTAGTGGGAATCGAACCGAACGTGTGTCCCCATCAATGGATTGCTCTCCGAACGAGGAATCCATCGATGGGGTCACACGGCCGGTTCGAGACCTGTTAAGCGACTCAGGAGCTCATAACAAGTGTAGAGTTTTGGCTCCCTGCGCTGGTCTTCTGGCCCACTGCGCGAGGCGGGGCGGGCTTGCGTGAAACCGCACGTGTGTGTATGTGGCGGGGAGTAGGCAGACTCTTTGCGACTCGCGTGTGTGTGTGTGTGTGTGTGTATGTGTGAAAAGGAGAGGCATGGAGTTATTCCACTCCCTTTCCCCATTTGCACGCAGCCTCTTTCTTATGGCGCGTTCTCATTAGGAACAACAAGAGTATCGTCTGCATGCGGGCTTGCCATGAGGCAGGCGCTCCGCGCCACAAACGGCTCACTATGAGTTTGTCCTTCGTTTCGCCGCCGCAGGATACTTTCATTTTTTGCCAGGCATCGACAGTTTACAAGGGTGGTGTGGTGTGTCGCCAACATTTTTGTTTATCTGTCGTTACCCTCCCCCCCCCCCCTTTTCTCCCTTGGTCACGTTGTTGTTCCGCAGGAAGAAATAAAAGGGGGGGGGAGAGAGAGGATAATCCGCACGCGAGTCCATACGCGACATCGGTATCGGACTGGCCGGCATTAGTGGCCAGAGGGCAACGCTGCCCCACTTCTGTCTCTGTCAGGCACTCCCCCCATCCCCTTTCATCCCTGGGGTCAACGTTGCAGACGCCCCACTTGCACATAAACGAGAACACACACGCACACACACACGCCCCTATACTGAGCTTGAGGGAGGGGGAGAGAGAGAGAGAGAGAGAGAGAGAGAGAGAGAGAGAGAGAGAGAGAGAGAGTGGCACGTTCGCGTCGTTGTTTCTGTCCCAACCCGCTCCCCGGGGCGCTGGCCAGGCAGCCATGCAGCAGCGTCCGCCCCTTTCAGTGCATCAGCGTTTGGCCGGCGGCGGCCGGGGCACAGTGGGTAGGATGACCGGCGCAGGCGGACGCTATGGACGCTGGACGCGTTATGACGAGCTGCAGAGTCGCAAAATGGGAATCGAACCTAACGTGTCACCCCACCAATAGATTGCTCTCCGAACGAGGAATCCAATGGTGGGGCCACACGTCAGATTCAAGTCTTCTTAGACGACTCTGGAGCTCCAAACACTTTTAGAGTTGTTTCAGCCGCCTGTGCCGGTCTTCTGGCCCACTGTGCGGGGGTGGCGAGGCGAGTGCATCCTTTGCGGCTGGGGCAACAGTTTGTGGCGCCGGCCGTCGCTGGGGGCTGTTCGGGGCGTGGCAGTCCCGCAGCCTCGCGTCTCATTAATTGTCGTTCCGTTGAAAAGTTGTTTAATTGACACCAAACTTGCGTGATTTTGCCAGAGTTTATAGTTTATATTTGATTTTGCGTGTTCTCGGTGGTGGTGGTGGTGGTAGTAGTGGTGGTGGGTGAAAAGGGGTGGGGGGATGTTGGTGGTGGTGGTGGTGGGGGTTAGGGTTGTTGGTGGTGGGGGTGGGTGTAAAAAGAGGTCTTTCTGTGTCTCTCTGTCTCTCTCTCTCTCTCTCTCTCTCTCTCTCTCTCTCTCTCTCTCTCTCTCTCTCTCTCTCTCTCTCTCTCTCTCTCTCTCTCTCTCTCTTTTTTCTCTCTCTTTTTCTCTCTCTTCTTCTTGATGCTTTGCGTCGCGCAGCGTGGCGGCATAGAAGACGTCAGATGACGTCAGAGGCGGGGGGGGGGGGGGCTCGTCATCGTCAGCTTGTCGCTAACGACACTTTTGCTTAACTTGCACGGAGAGGCGGCGTCGGAAGGCATCTCGCTCGCCGCTCCCCTTATAACGCATTTACTATACTTTTCCCTCCTTCGAAACTTGCCTTCTTTCCAGGCGGACATAGGGGAAAAAAAGGAGAGCGGGGTTGCCCCCTTCCATACCACTTAGATGGCCGCCTGAAAGGTAGACAAAGAGTGCTACTTTGTCCCTGTTAGTGGGCAAAGAGGAGTTTCTTTTCCCCCACCCCCAACCCCCCACCCCGCCCAGTGGGTCAAAAGACCGTTGAGGAGGACAAAATTGTAGACGCGTTTTGAGCTTCAGAGTCGCTAAATGGGACAAGAACCGAACGTGTGACCCCACCAACGGATTGCTCTCAGAACGAGGAATCCATTGGTGGGGTCGCACGTTGGGTTCGAGTCCTGCTAAGCGACTCTGGAGCTAAACACGCCGTGAGTTTTGGCCGCCTCAGCGGCCTTCTTGCCCACTGCGCCCCGGCGAAAAGACCGCCTCTGGATCCGCCTCTGACAAATAGGATGTGCCATTGAAATTCCACGATTTGCATCTAACCGCGCGCGGCGTCTAATGTTGCCGGGTCCTCATCTTCCCTTGCGTAAGCTTGCAAAAATTAGTGCGACTCCCCCTTCCCCCCTAAAGGCCCGCTCTGTATGCTCCACTGCGCACGACATTAGGGGCGCTTCGACCGTCCAGGCCCCCCATGCGCAGGACAGAGGGCGCGGCGGCGGCGACGCGGTGGAGGCGGTCAAAATCTCGGACGGGTTTCGAGCTCCGCAGCCGCTCTTCGAACGAGGAGCCCATTCATTGGTGGGGTCACACGCTCGGTCCGAGTCCTGTTCAGGGCGACTCTGGAGCTCGAAACGCGTCCGGAGGTTTGGCCGTCTGCGCCGGTCTGCTGGCCCACTCACTGTGCGCAGGGTACTGTACATTCACTCATCCCTGAGGCAGCGCCGACCAAAGGGAAGTTAAACAGCCACAGCCCCACCGCACTGGTAGCCAGCGAATGTGACATCACATTCGCTGCGATCCACTGCCGTCTGCTCGGCTGCCGCGGCTGCCGCCCTCCAAAGGCGTGTGTTCCGCGGCGCTGCGCCCCACGCCCGCTCACCGCATCCGCGCCAGGAGGAAATAACTGCGGACAAATTTATACACCAAAATTCACCAAAAATTTAAAATTTACTGAAATTGAATAAAATTTATCAAAATTCTTCTCCAAATCCAATAGTCCTTGCATATTCATCGAAATTCGACTGAGATTCTTTTGATTTGTTCAACGAAATTCACAGTCATTTCCCCTAGATGCGCGCACCGCGCCCTGCGTCTGGACCAGCTCCCTGGTGGCCGCACAAGGTCTCAGAGCCAACGGCGCCGCCGCCCCGCACAGTGGGCCAGAGGACCGGTGGTGCCGGTCGAAATCCCGGACCCCGTTTTTGCTCCACAGTCGCTTAATGGGACTCGGACCGAACGTGTGACCCCACCGTTGGATTGCTCTCCGACCGAGGAATCCGTTGGTGGGGTCACACGTGTAATTCGAGCCCCAATAAGCGACACTGGCGCTCAAAACTGGTACGGAGGTTTGGCCGCCTGCGCCGGTCTTCTGGCCCACTGTGCGCCCCAGCGCCGCCACCACCCCGCCGCGGACTTGCGACTCCGGACAAGCTTCGCTGGCCTTGACAACAACACACGGAGGCCCGGCCTTCCGCCGTCTCCTCGGGAAAACGCAATTTAACGAGTTCTGAATTAATTATGTGACCTTAGTACGAGGTCGTTACCTGCTAAAGACTGTGTATTCATCCTTCGCTGAAGTGAGTTTGCGTCGCGTCCTGCCAGCAGCGGCGCGTGGCGGGGTGGAGCGGGATGGGGCGGGGCGGGGCGAAAGCGTTATTGGAATGTACCGCGGGGCGGGGCGGGTGGCGGCGGCGGGTGTGACCTTGCGCGTCGGCCTGCCAGGCCTGCCGGACGCGAGCGGGGAGAAAACTGCGGATGGTGTTAGTTAGCGAGGAGTCTGGGAAATGCAGCGTGGGTGGGGGATTCAGTGGGGAGAATGGTCGGCCTGGGAAAACAAAACAAACTTTATTTTTGTAGTGCCTCCGCGCGCGCGTGTATGTGTGTGTGTGTGTGTGTGTGTGTGTGTGTGCGCGCGCGCGCGTGCGTGTGTGTGTGTGTGTGTGTGTGTGTGTTTTCTTTGTGTCCATTAAAGCGACCCCATCCCCCCCCCCCCTCCAAAAAAAAAATCCATTGACTCGTTGGGCTGCGTTAGCCGAAGGTCGACTTTGAGGGCGGATTCATTAATGAGGCCCCTCTTTGAGTCCTTCTTCGTGTGGGGCACCGAGCCGCGCCCAGAGGCCCAACTTTGGCCTTTCAGACGGTGCCCACCCAGCCTCGCCTCGCCTTGCCGTTCTTGCCCAAGAAGTGGGCCAGCGTGGGGCGTTTCGGCGCAGCCGCGTAGGAGGGCCAGCTGCGCGCGGCGCGGCCAGAGTTGTGAATTTGAGGAGTCTTCGGCTAAGAATTCGGGCATTCAGGCCACGCAGCCCGGCTGGCGAGCGGGACGGAGCACAGTGGGCCAGAAGACCGGCGGAGGCGGACGCGTTTTGAGCTCCTGAGTCGCTGAATGGGACTCGGAACGAACGTGTGACCCCATCATTGGATTGCTCTCCGAACGAGGAATCCAATGGTAGTGTCACATGTTCGATTAGAGTCCCATTTTGCGACTCTGGAGCTCAAAACGCGCCTAGAGTTTTGGCCGCCTGCGCCGCCGGTCTTCTTCTGACCCACTGTGCAGTGCTCGGATCCTCTCCCGCCGTACAAACTTGCGTAGCGGGCACACGATCGGGCCGTCGGGTGGGCCGCCGTCGGATGAGCCCTGGCCGTAAAGGGCGGAGGGGGTCCTATCCTAAGTCCTTCCGGGGAAAATCACAGTCTGATTGCGAGAGTATTGATTGAGTACCGGTTTTGGCTGATGGATTCGGGGCGGGTCCGGGGCGGGGCGGGGCGGGGCGGGGCAGGGCGGGGCACGTTCCAGCTGAGAAAGGCACCCAGGCCTGCCGATGTCGTTGATGAGCTGGCAGGCGAGAAGCCCTGCGTGAGTCTGCGAGTCTGCGAGTACACTGTAACAATTTGTTGTCACTTCATGACTAAAGGGTGGATGATCTTTTCATCACTTTCAAATGATGACAATTTCGTTGCAAACTGATGACATTTTCATCAAAGCTCCTATACCTTTTGCATGCACGCTGAAAATCTAACGAAGTTTTTTTTTTTGAGCGTACATAATACAAACAGCTTCACTTTGTTACACAAGGAAATAGTTCGTAAATTACGAAGTATTTTCTTTGTAAGCTTATGTAGGCTCATAATACTTTGTGGAAATATAACAAGCTGCTTTTTTTGTGAGGCATAGTTTGTAAGGTTTTCTTAGTGTGGGTGCGACAAAAATGTCATCAATCGTTTTGATGACATCCTAGTAAGGAAAATTAGTTTGGGTATTGTCATCAAGTGACAACTAAAATGTTTACAGTGTAGGCGCGGTAGAATCGGGGAGGAATCGGGACGCTGCACGGTACGCCAGAAGACCGGTGCAGGCAGCCAAAAATCTAGACGCGTTTTGAGCTCCAGAGTCGCTAAATAGGACTCAAACCGAATGAGTGACACCCTCAATAGATTGCTCTTCGAACGAGGAATCCACTGGTTGTGTCACACGTTTGGTTGGAGTCCCATTGAGCGATTGACCCTGGTTCTAAACGCGTCTAGAGTTTCGAACGAACTTGACAGAATTCACATTCTAACGAACATGACGTCACGTTCGATGTATAAGAGCGAGTCGTCTTTCAAACAGTGCCTTCCTTATTCTTTCTCTCTCGCACTAAAAAGAATGATGGGGCGATCCATCAGGGGTTTGAGAGCGACGTGGAGCGACGCTGCCGCCGGAACCAGTCCCCTGCACTCGCCGCCACAATCGGAGCGGGGCGGTCCGCGCGTGGAATGCCTCGACAAATGGGGCAGAGGCCGGCGATCCGACCCACTGCGACCCTTTTATTAGCTCTTTCACTTTATCGTCAAAAAAATCTGACGGGAGGCGGGCGGCGCGGAGCCGAGCAGCCATGCCTTTGCTGATGCTGGTGCTGGTGGTGCTGCTGGTGCTGCTGCTTGTGCTGGTGCTGCTGCTGGTGCTGGTGGGCCGGGAGAGGTTTGTTAACGTGCAGAATTTTTCACCCGCTTGCCGCTTGCTACTTCGCCGCCTCCACCCAACCCCCACCCCCTCCATTCCGCCGGGATAGGCTTTATTTCCCTATCGCTGGCGGCGCGGCGCGCTGCTCCGGATGACAAGCGCAAGGCTCCAGATCGGCCCGGATACGGCCAACGAGTTTTGCGTCCGGACCGGCCTCTTTTTTTTTCGCTTTCGCCGGTATGGCACAGTGGGCCAGAAGACCGGCGCAGGCGGCCAAAACTGTCGACGTGGTTTGAGCTCCAGAGTCGCGAAACAGGACTCGAACCAAACGTGGCCGATTTCACCTGAAATTTCGAACTTCGTAGACGTGATGCACTCAGGAAAAAAAAACATTTCTTGAGATGAGAAAATTCGCTTAGAATAATGCAAATATTTGATACAAGGATAATTTGTTTCACCATGAAGTTAATTATCCTTGTTCAAAGTAAATTGACTTACCCTGTCGAAACATTTGAAGAAATGTTTTTCCGAGTTTTGAACATAATATGGACCAGTACCAGTTGGTCACAGCTTTTGAGAGTGAGTTGCTTATGAAACCCCTCCTCTCGCCCTCCCCCTTCCCCGCCGTCCTCCCACTCCTTCCCCTCCGTCCTCCCACTCCTTCCCCTCCGTCCTCCGATTCCTTCCCCTCCGTCCTCCCACTCCTTCCCCTCCGTCCTCCCACTCCTTCCCCTCCGTCCTCCCACTCCTTCCCCTCCGTCCTCCCACTCCTTCCCCTCCGTCCTCCCACTCCTTCCCCTCCGTCCTCCCACTCCTTCCCCTCCGTCCTCCCACTCCTTCCCCTCCGTCCTCCCACTCCTTCCCCTCCGTCCTCCCACTCCTTCCCCTCCGTCTTCCCACTCCTTTCCCTCCGTATTCCCACTCCTCCCCCCACTCCATCTCCGATCTTTCCAAACCCTCCTTCTGCCGTGTTTCTGACAGCTGGATGGCGCGCGCATCCCGCTCATATTTTCCGAAATCAATCCCGTGTCATCACCGCCGCCCCGTCCCGCCCGACACCAATCTGCGCCAATTTCGCCTCGCCGCGCGGAGGAAGGCAAGTTAAACGACCCCATGTATCATCCCCCGCGCGATGCCTGGGGTCGCACAGTGGGCCGGAAGACCGGGCGCATGTGGCCAAAACTCTAGACACGCTTGGAGCTCTAGAGTCGCTAAATGGGGCTCGAACCGAAACGTGTGACGCCCCACCAAATGGACTCCTCGTTCGGAGAGCAATCCAGTGGGGTCACATGTTTAGCTCAATCGTGTCTAGCGACTCTGGAGCCAAAAACGCGTCTAGAGTTTTTGCCGCCTGCACCGTGTTTTGAAAGGAAAAAAAAAATTAGTTAATCCAACCGATGTGTCGGTTGGTTTTCATCCAATCAAAGGTCTTTCGTTCTGGCAACGAAAATTTCGTTTGAGGGGAGGAAAATTTCGCTGCTGCAACAAATTTATCGTTGTGGTAGCGGATTCGAAGGTTTCCTCAGCGGACAGGTGCCCCCGATACCTGGATACAAAATTTTTGTTGCCACACACTAAATCTTATGTACAATTTTGTACGAGACATCACAGTTTTTTGTGCAGATGAACTTTTCGTACAATTTTTGTACGAAAATCTGCACAAATTTCCCCCTTTTTGTACAAAATCTCGTACAAAATTGTACGAAAAGTTCATCTGCACAAAAAACTGTGATGTCTCGTACAAAATTTGTACAAAAACATTTAGGGTGCAGAACAAAAGACCTTTGATTAGGCGAAAACCAACCGAAACATCGGTTGGATTAGCTAATTATTTTTTCCGAGTGGCCCGCTGATGGAGTGGCGTTGCGCGCACGGCTAACGGCATGTCCGACGCGACGACACTCGGCGAAGCAGACCAAGGAAGTAGTTTCCAAACTACTCCGGCTGACGTAGCCAGGGCTGCACTCGTTGTGGGCAATGAATGAACAACAACTTGCGCTGTGTTGCGAGGGACGCGGCTCCTCCACGGTACATCCCATCCCCCTCGGTGCAATCGCATGGCTGCTGTGTTGAGTCGCCATCATCTTCGACCTCGTTCCTGTTCGTATGTGGTGGAGTCGTTCCTGCATCTAGCTCCATAATCCTATTCCGGGCGATTACGTTCCCGTTTCCTGGAAACCCCCGCGCCGCCCAACCCCGCCCAGTGGGCCAGAAGACCGGTGGAGGCGGTCTTAATCCCGGACGCGTTTTGAGCCCTAAATTGTACTCAAACCGCACGTGTGACCCCACCAATGGATTGCTTTCCGAAGGAGGAATCCATTGGTGGGGTCACACGTTTAGTTCGACTCCTGTTTAGCGACTCTGAAGCTCAAAACACGTCTAGAGTTTTGGCCGCCTACACCTTGTCTGCTGGCCCACTGTGCCCCGCCCCGCCCCACCCTGCCCCGCCCCGCCCCACCCTGCCCCGGCCCGCCCCACCCTGCCCCGCCCCACCCTGCCCCGCCCCGCCTTGCTCTTCGTCCCCTTTCGCTTTGACTGAATTAAAAAGACATCATGCTGCGTGGCGCAGAGCGTTTCTCTTAAACCGCTCTCATCCCAGAGACGAGTCCGGGTCGCTGATGTGATGGCGAACCCAGCTAGCTAAAAAGTGGATTGCTCGAGTCTCGAATCATGTCCCATACGTCGATTCACGGCGCTTTCGGGGCTAAGCTCGCACCAATCTGACGTCAATGTCGATCTATTCTGTCCGCGTAGCCGCTTAGTTCGATTACCAAGACTGCCGACCCTGTTCCTCGTTTCTAATCGCACGTTGTTTTTGCACACGGTAAAAAGTCTGCAAATCCTCGCTTTGTAATGAAAAAAACAAAAACGAGGAAATCTACCGTGTATTACGCTTTGTATTATGAAGCGAAAACGAAAATTTCATTTGCCTAAAACAAGCTGTGACGTCTCCGTAAAAAAATTGTAGTAATACATTTAGTGTGGATGTGGCGATCATGACACTAACAAGGTCTGAAGATGAAAATCCTGAGAGACTGACACGTGGCAACGCCGCTTGACTCGATGGCCCTCACAGACTTAACACGGACGGACGCCCTTTTCTTCTCTCTTCCCTTTTTTTCCCCAAAGGCCTTGATGAGGCCGGGAAACAAAAAAAAGAGTTTAGCGCGCGGCCCTCCCGCTTGGCAGCACAACACAGTGGGCCCGAAGAGCGGCGGCGGCGCAGGCGGCCGAAACTTCAGACGCGTTTTGAGCTCCAGAGTCGCCAAGTGCGACTCGAACCGGACTTTTGACCCCACCAATGGATTCCTCGTTCAGAGAGCCATCTATTGGTGGAGACACTCGTTCGGTTCGAGTCCCATTTAACAACTCTGGAGCTCAAAACGCGTCTAGAATTTTGGCCGTCTTCGCCGGTCTTCCGGCCTACTGTGCGCCGTCTGCAAACATTCGGCCACGACACCAGGGAGTCTAAAGTATTGGAGCTAAACGACGGCGACTTGTAGTAGGGCTCCACCAACGCGACACGACAGAGTAACCCCCCCCCTCCCCCCTCCCCCTTTTTCGCCAATTTCCCCTCTCGGTCCGATGCCACTCCGTGCTGGCCGTAGAAAGTGTAAGTTTCCCGCCCGATCGTTTAGAGTGCGTTGTCCGAAGTCTCTCCCTGGCGTTGTGTCGGTGGGGCGTTGTAGGGCATGGCGGGTTGGGGCATGGCGGGGTGGGGCATGGTGGGGTGGGGCATGGCGGGGTGGGGCATGGCGGGGTGGGGCATGGCGGGGTGGGGCATGGCGGGGTGGGGCATGGCGTGGACTTGGTGCGGCGGACGGCGCCGGCAGTGTCGCTCCTCTCCGTGCTACTACACTCACTGTCATTCTGCGAATGTGACGTCATGTTTGCTAGAATGTGAATTTTGTCACGTTCATTGGAATGTGTGATGTCACGTCACATTCGTTAGAATGATGAACCACGTGCAAACGAGTGTAACATCCTAATTTTTTAACACAAACCGATTCACGTTTCAACGAATGTGTGACATCGTTCTCCAACGAACGTGACGATGTTCCTACTCTACAAACTGAAGTGTGTACATAGCACACTCTTATTACTGCATGCTTGCATGCTTTAAAGCGTGTGCCTAGCAAATATGCTGTAAATACAAGAGCACTGTTATTCAACAAATGTGACGTCATATTCCTTCGAATGTGAATTTTGTCACGTTCGTTCTAATACGATGTCACACTCGTTTGAACGTGACACGGCTGTTTAGTTAGGGTGTCACATTCAAACATTCAAACGAATGTGACGTCATATTCAAAGGAACGTGACAAAATTCACATTCAAACGAATATGACGTCACATTCGTTAATTAACAGTGATGTGCAAAATCGTGCATAACTATGTACAAAAAAGTATATGAGGATTTAGTGTGTAATAAGAGTGAACCATGTGCACACTTCAGTTTGCGTGGTATTCTAAACGAAGATGACGTCACAGTCGTTGAATAACCGTGCTTCGACAGACACCACTCGTCCCCCTTCATCAGCGAGACGGCCTTGCGGGGCTGGCGGCACCACGACAGATTACAAGCAAACAAATGATGAGACACACTGAGCCCGGCGCAGCGAGGCTCCACGTGGAGGGAGGGCCGCGCGGGATGGACGCAGCGACGGGATGACTGGAGCAGTGAAAAGGGGAGGGGGAGGGGCTGGTGGGCTGAGGCAGCACCATGGAACAGGGGGAGCGCTTCCTGGCCCTCCCGGCTTTCCCGTTGTTATGCACGAGGTCATCTCGAACGCGCCGCAGCCGGCACCACCTCCCCCTCCAAAGTCTCTCCCCCCCCCCCCCCACCTCCAAACTTCCCCCTCCATTCTCTAAACCTCCTCCCTCCCCCTCCAAACTGCCCCCTCCCCGCCGGCAGTGTTCCGCTGCTAGACGTCTCGCCCTTGCCAATTAACATGCTGACCCAATCCTGTGGATCGCTGCCACGCCGAGCTCTGGCCGCTTGCCTGTGTGCGTCTGGAAGACTCGGGTCGACAATCCGCTCCACGGGACTGCGCCTGCACTGTAAATATCTTTCAATGAAATTCGAGCTGCGTTACGATGAATTCGGCGCAAGCATAATACGAAAGAAAATTCCTCAATGACACGAATATTTTTTTGTGTTTTCATTGTAAAGTACAAAGAAACACCTTCGTAATACGAAGAAAAACTGCCTTCGTATTATGCTTGCGCCATTTCCTTCGTATTATGGGAAATTTCTTCGGAAGGCATTAAGAGTGTGGCGCCTGGCTGCCTAGTGTTCTTGATGAGCGCCTGTGGAGTCTCGGGTAGGCAAGCCGCTCAGCGCGTGTGTTCTACGGGACTGCCTGCCTCCTAGGCGCCTAGCGCCCGCGAAGTCTCGGGTAGGCAAGCCGCTCGCCTCGCGCGCTCGACGGCACGGCCCTCCTTGTAGGCGCCCGCAGTGGGCCAGTAGACCGGCGCGGGCGGCCGAAAATCTAGACGCGTTTTGAGCTCCAGAGTCGCTAAATAAGACTTGAACCGAACGTGTGACCCGACCAATGGATTGCTCTCCGATCGAGGACTCCATTGGTGAGGTCACACGTTCGGTTTCCAGTCCTGTTCAGCGATTCTGGAGCTCGAAGCAACGCGTCTAGAGTTTTGACCGCCCGCGGCGGTCTACTGGCCCACTGCGTGGCCCCGCTGGCGCTGCTGGGTGGGCGGAATCGCGACGCAACGGTCCCGCATAGCGAGCACACTGGAAGTAATGGCCTTTCGGCCGGCCGCGCGCCGCGGGGATTATGATGGCGACTCTGGCCAGGCCTCGGGCCAGGCCCAGCGAAATGGCGCCAAATCTGTCTCGCCACAGTGGCACTGTCAGAGGGCCACGCCGGCCACGCCGCACAGGGGGCTAGAGGACCGGCGCATGCGGCCAAAAGTCTAGACGCATTTCGAGCTCCAGGGTCGCTAAATGGGACTCTAGCCGAACGAGCGACCTCACCAGTGGATTCGTCGTTCGGACATCAATCTTTTGCTGGGGTCACACGTTCGGTTCGAGTCCTATTCAGCGACTCCGCAGCTCATAACCCGTCCGGGACTCGGACCGCCTCCACCGGTCTTCTGGCCCACTGTGCGCGCCGCCGCCGCCCCAGTCCTGTGGCCCATTTGTAACGCGGCCCGGCCGCCGTCTGCCCGCCCCGCCGCAGGTTCACCATCCTCAACGCCGTGCTGTACACCAAGGCCAGCGACCTGGTGACCCTGGTGAACTCCGAGTCCCGCGTCATGCTGCTGTACTGCACGCGCGAGGAGGCCATCCACATCCTGAACCACGCCCGGGAGCTCAAGATCACCGGCGAGAACTACGTGTGGGTGGCCGCGCAGTCCGTCATCGCCACCGGGACGCCGCCCACGCAGTTCCCCGTCGGCATGCTGGGTGAGTACTGCACTGTGAATCCAAGGGCGGTGCACTAGAAACCTACTTAGTACACATTTACAAATGCATACACTGTTATTCAACGAATGTGACGTCATATTCGTTTGAATGTGAACTTTGTCACGTTCGTTTGAATACGAGGTCACATACGCTTGAACGTGACACGGCCATTAAATTAGGGTGTCACATTCGTTTGAACGTGCGTCAAGATTCAAACGAATGTGACGTCATATTCAAACAAACGTGACACAATTCGCATTCGAACGAATATGACGTCACACTCGTTGAGTAACAGTGATACCTGCAAGTGCACACTTACAACTGCATGCTTGGCCCTATCAACTCCTATGCTTTACATATGCTGATTTTGTGGTAAGGTTTGCATTTCGACCCCTCTTAAGAAAACCATCCTTACTCACCAGGGCGCAAGAAGACTACCGTAACTGGCCGGGGCGCCGGGAGACTATCTGAACTTGATGAGTTTTTTGTGTGAGAGTTAAGATGATTTTTTTTAAGGAGGCCTTGATTTTTAAGTGCACGCTAAATGTTTTTGTACAAATTTTGTACGAGACGTCACAGTTTTTTGTGCACACGAACTTTTCGTACAAATTTGTACGCAATGTCGTACAGAAAGGGTTAAGTATGTGCAATTTTTCGTACAAAAATTGTATAAAAAGTTCAGCCGCACAAAAAACTAAGATGTCTCGTACAAAATTGTACGTAACATTTGAGTGTGTGTGTGTTGTTAGAGGACAGTTACCGTTGCACTCAAAAAAGTCAACGAAGCATCTGCTTCATAACTGCAAGGAAGCGAAGGCATTTAAGAATTGCACACTAAATCTTATGTACTCTGCAGACTAAAGTGTGTACATAGTACACTCTTATTAGAGCATGCTTCCAAGTACACTCTTATTTACAGCATACTTACTAGGCACACGCTAAATTTGAGTGTGCCTGGCATGTACACGCTAAATAAGAGTGTGCCTGCAAGTACACGCAAAAATACATTCCATCAGTCCTATCTAAAAGCATGGGCCAGTTTAAGTGTACTTGCAGGTACACTCTAATTTAGCGTGTACATGCCAGGCACACTCTATTTTAGCGTGTGCCTAGCAAGTATGCTGTAAATAAGAGTGTACTTGGGAGCATGCTCTAATAAGAGTGTACTATGTACACACTTCAGTTTGCAGAGTACAATTTTGTACGAGACATCACAGTTTTTTGTGCAGATGAACTTTTCGTACAATTTTTGTACGAAAATCTGCACCAATTTCCCCCTTTTTGTACAAAATCTCGTACAAAATTGTACGAAAAGTTCATCTGCACAAAAAACTGTGATGTCTCGTACAAAATTTGTACAAAAACATTTAGGGTGTGCTTCGTATGAAGAAGTAAAATGCCCTTGTATTACGAAGGATTTTGCATTTTTCTTCGTAGAACGAAGCGTTTCTTTGAAGATTTTCCAACGCCTTCGTTTTCTTCGCGGACGTTTTACCCTGCTCATTCTTCGCTTTCATTCCACAATGGTTGGTTGCGTTGCTGCTGAACGAGGGGAAGGACACTCTACTGAATGGAAGGCGCGCGTAGCTGCGTTCGAGTCTAAGCAGGTGGGACCGACGCGTGTTTTCGAACGCACCCCTTCACGGTCGCCGTCTTCGTTAAAGGACGGACGGCGTGGGAGGGGGAGGGGAGGGGGAGGCAGAAGCGGCTTTGTGGCGTAGGCCGGTGATTGGAAACCGTTGCCTGCTGTCGTGTGGGGCGGCGGAGGGCAGCTTATAGCGCCAACACGAGGCGATGGCCTCGCCGCCTCGCCGCACCGCCCGCCACTCCGTTATGATCGGCATCCGATGATGGTCTCTGGCACCTGTGGCGTCATCATCGCACCGCGCCAACACGCCGAGCGCCACCGTGGGTCAAGACCAAAGGGGAGAACTCCATGCTATGAAACACGGCCTCCAATTCGTGACGTCAGCGCCCAAAGTCAGTGGTACCACCTTAAGAGAACCGAAACAGCTGGTTAAGTGGTCGCCTCGTGCGGGTGTCGAACCCGGAACTGCGGAGTCACTGACTGCTATGCTATCCATTGCGCTATCAATCGCATGAGAGGAGAGCGGTCCAGCACAGCATTTTGGCGGACCACGCAGGGTCGGCCCCCATTTTTTGGTTCAGGATGTTGGCACCTCTGCTGTCGGTGCGCCACGCAGACGGGCCACGCGCACCCATTAGAGATATCCCCCTTTGGTCAAGACGGTCCAAATCGGGAAAAAAAAATATACGCAAAAGTCCGGACTCGCCTAAAATTTGGTATTGATCAAGACTCTTTGATTCTCAGTGAGCGCACCGAACCTCAGACCACTGAAACCTGTTGCTCTGGTTGCAGGGGTGCACTTCGACACGTCGAGCACGTCGCTGGTGACGGAGATCACGACGGCCATCAAGGTGTATGCGTACGGCGTGGAGGACTTCGTCAACGACCCGCGCAACGCCAACCTGTCCCTCAACACCAAGCTGTCCTGCGAGGGCGCCGGCCTGGGTGACTCCCGCTGGGAGACTGGCGACCGCTTCTACAAGTGAGTCGCTCGCAGCAGCAGCCGGGGCACGGCACAGTGGGCCAGAGGACCGCGGCGGAGGCGGCCAAAACCCATCAACGGATTCCTCGTTCGAAGAGCAATCCATTGGCGGCGGGGTCACGCGTTCGGTTCTAGCCCCGTTTAGCGACGCCGGAGCTCAAAACGCGTCTTGAATTTTGGCCAACCTACGGCGGTCGTCTGGCCCACTGTGCGGGGAGGAAGGGATTGTGACTTCTGACCGCCTGGGGCGGGGAAACAGGTGACGCCGGGAGACGTGCGGCGCGGGGTAATCCTATCCGCGTGGGATGGAAGCCTTCTGGAATGCGCTTGTTTTCCCCCCTGCTTGCTGAAATAACGATTCTGTTCACAAGACAAACAAAGGACACACGTGTGCTTTCTCTATACTTCACCAAAATTCCTCATTTAAAAAAATAAAGCAATACCGCAAACAAACAGGCTTTTTTGGATGCGTTTTTATTTTTGCCGAACTCACCTGAGGTTTGTTTGTTTGTTTGTTTGTTTGTTTGTTTGTTTGTTTGTTTGTTTGTTTTGCTGCGTGCTGCATGTCCAAGTCATATTTTGACCTCCTATTTGTCGGCACAACAAATCGGTGGCAAGGTGACTCTTTTTTGCCAGCACAGCTGCAAATGTTAGCGCGAACCACAAACGAACCGCACTGAAGTTTGCTAGTTTAGGTGGGGCGCTGTTGGTGCCGCCGCTGCCGCGCTGTGGTTCGGCCCGACACGAGCGACTGCTCGGAAGTGGAGTGCGTCTGGCCTTTGTGAGCATCGAGGCATTCCTCTGCACTAAATTAGGGGACAGCTATCTGGACGCCCGCCACGCCGCGCCACGCCCCACCAGCGGCACGCTGCTCGTGTAAATGGGGTGGGGCGGGGTGGACATGGGTTTGTATCGGATTCGGGGAGGGGGGGAGGGGTGGTATTGGACGAGAGAGTTATCCCCACTCTCGCCGTCGCCACGAGGAGGACGGCTCCCATACGGGCTGGCCGACGCGAGCGAGGTGTTTGCTTTGCATTGTGCCCGGAGGCGGACGGTCTGCCTGCCCGCCTGCCTGTTCACCTGTCGTTTTGTTCTGTCGCTGGTCTCCCGTGAGGCTGCCCGCCTGGCTGCCAGCCGGTGCCCGTGGGCTGCCTGCTCTGCGTGCTCTGCCTGTCCGCCTCACAGTGGGCCAGGTGACCGGTGCCGGCGGACAAAATTCTGTTCTCGTTTTGAGCTCCAGAGTTGCCAAATGGGACTCGAGCCGAACGTGTAACCCCACCAATGGATTGCGCTCCGAACGAGGAATCCATTGGTGGGGTCACACGTTCGGTTCGAGTCCCCTTCAGCGACGCTCTGGAGCTCAAAACGCGTCCAGAATTTTGGCCGCCTGCGCCGGTCTTCTGACCCACTGTGCGCCTGGCCGAGAGGTCGCACCGGAGAATTAGAAGCGATTTACCGTCGGTGTGGGTGCGCAATCGACCGTGCGATTTCATTAGCCCTGCCCGGCCGGAAATGGCTCGTTCAATGCTGCCCGGTTATTGGTCCCACTCGGCTGTAGGGCGCCCCGGCCCTTCACTGGCCAAGAGTAACACGTGCACAGCTCAAATCACGATAGAAGGACCCCCAGTCTGGTGGAACCATCATCATCATCATCATCATCATCATCATCATCATTATCATCATCATCATCATCATGCCCATAGGCCCCTTAGGCATTAACAGTGCACAATAGAATCTTGATTATCAGCACCCTGATTTAAATTTTAAAACAAAACATTCGATTTTCATGGGAGAAAGTTGAGGCCGAGGCTTTACGCCTCTTCTGGTATACAGAAGATCCGATGCAGGAAATAAAAATTTACTCAAAATGTAAACAATTAGTAAGTCGTTGACTTTTCTTTTTGTATTTTTTTTTAAATCCAAGGACGAACTTTGACGTCCAACGACTGGCAATTTTAACCGTCACCGTGGATTATTTGCCACTTGTAGTACATTGTCGAAACATGTTAAGATTGTGATTGCGATGGGGGGGGGGGGCAGCTGTGCGCCTCAACACGGGTGGGGACCACTGTCAATGCAGATGCCCCCTTCCCCCCCTCCGCCCTTTTTTTCTCTGCGGGTCCAGTTTCATGGGCAGTCTCTTCTCACCTCCCGAACTCACATTTTGGTACACCCCACACCCAATCTACCGTCCGGGCGCCGTACCATTCGTAAACCAAAGACAATGTCAGAAATTGCCGTAATAAATTGTCACGTCGGTGGCACAAATGGTCTCGGCGCGCTGGGGGCTGAGCCCGGCTGAGGCGGACGCTTTATTTTCCGAACGAGATTCTGGCCTTCGTCCTCCGCCTTTTCCCCTGCCCCCCCCCCCCTTTCCCCTGCCTCCCCCCCCCTTCCTCCCCCCCCTTTTCCTCCTCCCCCTCAACCCTCCTTCGCCAGGAATTACTTTTGGCCGCTGCGAATCATCAGTAATAGGCCCAGCCTGCCGGCGCAACCTGGGAACGCTGGATACTCTGACTTCATCTCTCGGCCTGGTTCCTCCGGCGGCCTGCCTCCAGCCGGAAATTCGCGTTTCAAGGCCGTTGCCATGGCAGGCGGCACCGGAGGCGGGGAAGGGGGGGGGGCTACCGGTTAAAATTGGACCCGTCTCGAGACACACTCAGACTCGCACTGAGTTTTTCTTTAATAACGTATCGACGTTTGTGCACATTAATACGCATATTGGCATTTTTAGTTGTGCTGTAAACTCTGTTATCAATTTCGTCTTGGCAAATCTGTGAATCTTCTTAATGAGTTTCTTTTAATGTGCACAAACATTAATGAATATTAATGAAATGTCCATTGAAGGATGAGAGTGAGGAGAACGGGCACTAACTGCCATATGAGAAAGGTGGGGCAGTTACGATCTGTTGCTTCGGAACGGGTTTGGAGCCATGAGCCATCACACAAGCTATTTAGGCGCTTTACAAACAAAAGCATATTTTCTGAAACAAAATATTTTAGGCATACATAAGCGTACAGAGGAAACAATTCTAAATTTACGAACCTTTTTCTTCGTGCACGACGAACAAAAAAAAAATTTACCTTACATTACGCTCACTTCGTCAGGGTTGTCCTAAGGTTTCAAGCGTGTAGGAACGCGACGGTGACGTCACGTTCGTTTGAACGCGAAATGTGTTACGATATCATTAACGAATGTGAAGTCACATTCATTAGGATGTTAGTTTTGTCACGATCGTTGAATTCGGTGTCGCATTCGCCGGAACGAGACGCGGCAATTCAATTAGAATGTCACCTTCAATTAATTGAACGTGAATCAACGTTCAAACTAATGTGACATTTAATTCTAACGAACGTGACGAAACTCACAGTATGACGCATAGTCGAATAACAGTGTTTTGACGACTCTGCTTTGCTGCAGGTACCTCCGGAACGTGAGCGTGGAGAACGACATGGGGAAGCCCAACGTGGAGTTCACGGCCGACGGCGTGCTCAAGGCTGCCGAGCTCAAGATCATGAACCTGCGGCCCGGCAACAACAAGCAGATGATGGTGTGGGAGGAGGTGAGCGACCGCCAGCACTCCTGGCGCCCTGCGGCAGCCTTCGATCGAAGAATCGTGTGACGTCACACTAGGACACCGTTTATAAACACACACACACACACACACACACACACACGCACACACACACACACGCACACACACACACACACACACACACACACACACTCAACACACACACGCTGAAAAGTCAATGGAATGACTTTGCGTCAAAATACGGCGAGACGAAAAGTCTTGCCAAGTTTTGGTCAGACCCGTAAGTCTCGCCATGACTTGGTCAGACAAAAATGTCTCGCCACAAAATGGTAAGACTTTTTTTGTCTGACCACAGTACTGGCGGCACGGACCGTATTGACTGGGTTTAAAAGTCTGATCACATTGTGGTGAGACAGAAAAGTCTCGCCATATTTTTATATATATACCGCCACCTTGCCTGGTCGAGGGATGGATCACAGTCAAGATATCAGATCCATGGGGTGTACTTTTCTTACTTTCTACTTTTCCTCGCCAACTTACCCCTAGCTGCCTCGGAGGCCATTGGTTCAGCGTGACCTATCTGCTCTCTTATGGGAGTGAGAGAGAGACAGCACCGTTATTCAACGAATGTGAATTTTGTCACGTTCCTTTGAATACGATGTCACAGTCGTTTGAACGTGTAGCGGCCCTATAAGTAGGTTGTCACACAAGGGGTCCACCACTAACCTCACGAGTGTACACTGGATTACTGACTACCAGTGATTACCAACGAAAATTTTCAAAATATCCGAAAATTTTGGCCAGCTAGGAGCATTTTTTGCCTATTTTCATAAGAAAACCCCCAAAAGCTGATGAAAACAGCGAAAATATCCAGTCTTGGCATGCGATTACCAATGATTACTGGACGAAAAGTACACACGATTACCAGAGTGGTGGACCCCTCGTTGCCACATATGTTTGAACGTGGATCAGCAATCAAACGAATGTGTGACATCATATTCAAACGAACGTGACAGAATGCTCATTCTAATGAATGTGACGTCACGCCGCGCGTCACATTCGACGACTAACAGTGTGGAGAGCGCGCGGTACAAAGAGGGTGTGATTGCAGATCGGCGTGTGGAAGTCGTGGGAGGGCGAGGGCCTGGACATCAAGGACATCGTGTGGCCCGGCAATAGCCACACGCCGCCGCAGGGCGTGCCGGAGAAGTTCCACCTCAAGATCACGTTCCTGGAGGAGCCGCCCTACGTGCAGCTGGCGCCGCCCGACCCCGTCACCGTCAAGTGCAACATGAACCGCGGCGTGCTGTGCCGTGTCGCCCGCGAGCAGGACGTGGCGGAGTGAGTGCTGCTCCCAGCAAGTAGTTCACTGAAAAACCAAACGTGGTCTAGACCACACCACTGGTGCGGCCAAATGAGTGCCATTTTGCCCGCATCAGTTGGTGTGGTCTAGACCACGTTTGGAGTGCTCTTTCAATGCAATGACTACACTAAACCTGGTTTAGACCACACCAACTGATGCGGGAAAAATGGCACTCCTTTGACCGCATCAGTTAGTGTGGTCAAGACCACGTTTGGTTTTTCAGTGTTGTTCGGTCCACAGTGGGCCGGGCGATGGGGGAAACAACTTTCCACATTCATTGTACAGAGTTTGAACACATTCCCACATTACGAAAACAGGCGAAAACGCCTGTAAGTAGGCAACATGTGTGGCAAACACGCCAGGAATCTTACACATTCTGGCACGCACACAACATTTTACAGTGGGTCACCCCTCGGGGCCGGGCCAGGCGACCGGCGCGCCGGCGGCCAAAACTCTGCACGCGTTTTGAGCTCCAGAGTCGCTACATGGGACTGGAACCGCACGTATGACCGCACCAATGGATTGCTCTCCGAACGAGTGGGGTCCACACGTTCGGTTTGAGCGACTCCATGGAGCTCAAAACGCGTGTAGAGTTTTGGCCGCCTGCGCTGGTCTTCTGGCCCACTGTACAGTCGTTCGCTCGAAAAGCAATCGGTTGAGCGCTTCCGTTGTTTGCTCCCTGGCGCCGGGCCAAGCCACGCCAAGCCACGCCAAGCCGCGCCATGCCCTCTCCACCTTCTTCCATCTATTCAGCCGTTTTTTTGTTACGCGGAGGTCGGCTTTTAGATCACATGGAACTGGGACTGGGGGACGCGGTGGATTATTTCTCGGGGAGAAGTTGTGCGCCCTGAGTACTCTGAAAAAAAAAAACGGAGAGGAACTTTGAGCATACAGTATGACGTATGTATAACGTACCTCTTGTAACTCAGGTTCAGTTGTTGTGCGACAATTGTGTTCGCCACTACTGACGCTTGTCGTCCTCAAAATATGAACCAGTGCTTCGAAAGATAATTATGAGTGGGTTACAAACTGTATGTATGTAGTCTGTTGCACGCTGTTACACAAAGAATAAACTTCGTAAGTTACGAAGTATCGCCTTTACTGCACCTTTACGCATGCTCAAAATGCTTTGTTAAAGCACACAATTTCCTTGGTGGGCCCCTGTAAAGGTTCGTAAGGTGTGCAGGCAGAGTGTAGCCGTCTTACCGCCGTGAGCACGTGGTATTTGCATTTGTCTGGCTGTCGCCGGCCCTCCCCCTGGACCCGGCCTCTGAAAGTAGATTCTATTCCGATGCATTCTTGCCGCCCTCGGCCGCCCACCCCTTCATTCGCCTCCTTGCCCCTCGTATCCTTGCGTGCTGCTGCGCGCACATCGCGACGCACAGTGGGCCGGAAGACTAGTGGAGGCGGTCAAAATCCCACACGCGTTGTGGGCTCCAGAGTCGCCAAATGGGACTCGAACCAAACGTGTGACCCCGCCAATGGATTGCTCTTCGAAAGTGGAATCCATTGGTGGGGGTCACACGTTCGGTTCCAGTCCTGTTCATCGACTCTGGAGCTCAAAACGCGTCTCGAGTTTTGGGTCGCCTGCGCTGCTGGTCCTCTGGCCCACTGTGCGACGTGTGGTGGGGGGAAGGGGCGAGAGGGCGAAGGGCGGCGCCGTTGGTGGCAAACTTTGCTAGCGGTGAGGGCAGGCAAACGAAGAAATATGCCGCCCAGAGACTGGAGCCGGGTAGCCAGGAGCTCGGCATTTGGGAGGAGACAGGGGGGTAGGGGATGGGGGAGGAGGAAGAGCGGTTGGGGATGGGGCTGGTGTTGGGACGGCTTGTGTGTGGCTTGGTGTGGCCGCCAGAGGGAATCGCTGATAATTTCCCCTCTCCCCGCGGCCAGGCAGGCGCACAGTGGGTCCGAAGCCCGTTGAGGCGGACAAAATTCTAGACGTGCTTTGAGCTCCCGAGTCGCTAAATGGGACTCAAATCGAACGTGTGACCCCACCAATGGATTCCTATCCACGCGAGGAATCCAATGGTGGGGTCACACGTTCGATTCGAGTCCCATTAAGTGACTCTGAAGCTCAAAACGCGTCTAGAATTTTGGCCGCCTCAACGATCGTTTGACCCACTGGAAGGCGCCAGGCTAGCGGTAGGGGCGGTGCAGGGGGCGGTGCAGGGGGCGGCAGGGGGCACCTTGGCCGCCGCGGCACTGTTTGATCGCTATTGCTTTTCTTTGCGAGGGCTTTTGAGAGTATTGGCATCGCTTTGACTGCCAGCACCCAGCCGCCCGCAGGAAAGCAGTCCAAGCCACAGGCATTATTCTTTCGCAAACTGCCGACGGAGAATTGCCCATTCTTAATCGCCATCAGAATAAGGCTTTATTCACACTGGGAAACGGTTTTCGTTCGCCGCACGTGGAGCATTATTATTTCGGCAGCAGAAGAATGATGTGCCGTGGCCAAAGTGGGTTTGCAGCGAAAATGTGGTGCAATTTTACTATTCAACTTGACAATTTTTTTTATTTTTTTTTATTTTTTTTTATTTTTTTTTATTTTTTTTTTTATTTTTTTTAGTTGATTCGATATAGGAATATACGTAGTACCGCTTTGCGCACTGCGCTTCCAAAACCTTAAAAACTATTTTAGAACTTACAAAGAAAATAGCTTGCAAAGAAAAGTAGCACTGTGATTCCAAAGGCTATGAACATAGCGCGTATGGTCGTATGGTGCAATGCGTTGAGACATCGCACCTCACGTGCGATGCGTCCCGAAATTGCTCAATGCTAATGCATGGGAAGGCATTGCACTTCACGTGCGATGAAAAAGCATTGCACCAATTGGCGCGATGAAAAGGTCATCAAATGCATTGCACCAATTGACGTTATACTCATAGCCTTTGGATTCTCAGTGAGCTTTCAAAGAAAAGTAGCTTACAAAGAAAAGTGGCTTACAACGAAAAGTAGCGTACAAAGGAAAGTAGCTTACAAAGAAAAGTAGCTAACAATCACAAATAGCTCGTCTAGTAAACGTGGAAGCGAGTGCCGGCAGTGTAGCCTCGTTGTTCAGCGTGTCCAGCTCTAGGCCAGGGAGCTCTTCCTCGACAGACGGACGGAAAACTGCGGGGAGGGAGGAGGGGGTAGGAGGGGAGGGGAGAGGGAGGAGAGGGTAGGAGGGGGAGGGAGGAGGGGAGAGGAGGGAGGAGGGGGTAGGGGGGGGGGAGGGGCAGTGCGTAGAGGGAAGCCGTAATTGGCGTGGTTTCGGCCCCGGAGCCCTGCGGTGCGGACCGGGGGTCGCGCTGCCGAAGTGAAGCAGAGCCTTGGAGACGCGTTTCCACAGGGCCTCGAGGCTTGGGTGGGAGGGACAGTGATTGGGGAATCGCGGCCTCGTGACCCTCCTCTCCCTCCCCCCCCCCCATCCTTCTCCCCGTGCCACCCCCCCTTTTCCCCCGCCCCTTTCTCAAGTGCCAGCATCCTCCGTAGGGCACCGCGCCACAGTGGGCCAGAAGACCAGCGCACGCGGCCTAAACTAGCTCCAGAGTCGCGAACAGGACCCGAACTAAACGTGTGACCCCACGCCAATGGATTCCTCGCTCGAAGGGCACTCCATTGGTGGGGTCACACGTTCGGTTCGAGGCTTGTCTAGCGATTCTGGAGCTCGAAACGGGTCCAGACTTGTTGGCCGCCTGCGCCGCCGGTCCTCTGGCCCACTGTGCGCGCGGTCGGAAGGCGTCGGCTTTGGCTCAGGAAATTCAGCATTCCGGGCCGGCCCCGTCCGTCCGTATCCGTACCCTTGGAGGGAAGCAGGCCCTTCGACCCTGCCGGGGTCCCTGCCGGGGTCCCGGTCACAAACCGGGCCGAGGGCGGAGGCCGGCAAACCGGCGGCACCCCACTGCGGAAACGTTGGACTTGCGTTCTTTTCCATTCGGAATGCAAAGTTAGGATTTTGGGGCATTTTTACTGTCAATTATGCGGACGAAATGCGCTTTTTTTTTTTTGTAAAACTAGGGCGTAGTCCTACACTGTTATTCAACGAATGTGACGTCATATTCGTTCAAATGTGAATTTTGTCACGTTCGTTTGAATATGACGTCACATTCGTTTGAATGTTGACCCACCTTCAAGCGAATGTGACACCCTAATTTAACAGCCGGGTCACGTTCTAACGAATGTGACATCGTATTCAAACGAACGTGACAAAATTCACATTCAAACGAATATGACGAAACATTCGTTGAATAACAGTGTACGCTTCATTCAAGCACACAACTACGCTTCAAGACTTTACGCCCTTCTTAAAGCGTACAGTTACGCTTCAAGACAATTCCCTCATGCATTTATATGCGAGGAAAAGAGCGTTTAAGCTCTTATACGCTTTAAGAAGGGCGTAAAGGCTGTACGCTACACGAAAGCCGTCATACTACGCCTTGGTTTTACCAGTGTTGCAGCTCTGTAAATTTAAATCCTTTTCCAATTACACACGAAATAGATCCTTTCTGATTAGCAGCCCGTCCTTTGTGCGCAAATCGTTCAAGTCATCGGAGAGGCACTCCAAAATGATTTTTTTTTAAATCGCACGACTTGTTTGTTGAAATTCTTGAAAGCGCCGCCTTGATTATCCCTAAGCGGTATGTGACAAAGGGAATGAAAGGCCCTCCTGCTTGCTTTGTGCTTCTCAAGGCCAGGCGCTGTTCTAGGGGGGAGGAGGGTGCCTCACTTCCTCCAGTCAGTGTACACCCTCAACTCCAGTCACTGCCTTGTTTCAGTCTATAGTCACTGAAAAAGCCGGCGCAACAACGTACCTTAACCCCAGTTCCAGCATTTTTGTATTGAATTCCTAGAGATTTTCCATCTAATCAAAGTAGATATAATTCAGTCTAGTCACTGGTCAGTGTACACCCATTTCCGACGTGAGGTACCCCCTCGGGGGAGAGCGACAGGGCGATTCCTCCCTCTCTCCCTCTCTCCTCTTATCCCCCTGTCCCTGTCGGCTTCTCTAAGCGCCTGACAGTCGGCAATCCCCAACACGTAGGTGGGCAAAATACACGCAATCGCCCCTCGTGTCGGGAGCTGCTTTAACCGCGAGGGCGAGGCAGCACAGTGGGCCAGAAAACCATGGGCAGGCGGCCGAAAGTCTAGCCGCGTTTTGAGCTCCAGAGTCTCTGAATGGGACTGGAACCGAACGCTTTACCCCACCATGGATTCCCCGTTCGGGGATTAATCCATTGGTGGGGTCACGCGTTCGATTCGAGTCCCATTTAGCGATTCCAGAGCTCAAAAACGCGTCTGGAGTTTTGGCCGCCCTGCGCCGGTCTTCTGGCCCACTGTGTGCAGGCGAGGGTGCAGGCAGCGCGCAGCACTTGTTGCGCTGCACCCGAGGGCGGCCCGCTGCTCCCGGCAGCCCGCAAAGGCGCCGCCGAAAGCCCTGCCCTCGAGAGGGATGGGCCCCAACTGGGGACCCCTTCCGCGCCACAGCGTAACACCTTGGCTTTCGCTTGCCTCCAGGATGGACTAGTTCTGACTCCTTGCTATTTTCGCTTGCCTCCAGGATGGACCAGTTCTAACAACTTGCTTTTCGCTTGCCTCCAGGATGGACTAGTTCTGACTCCTTGCTTTTCGCTTGCCTCCAGGATGGACTAGATCTAACAACTTGCTTTTCGCTTGCCTCCAGGATGCACTAGATCTAACAACTTGCTTTTCGCTTGCCTCCAGGATGGACCAGTTCTAACAACTTGCTTTTTGCTTGCCTCCAGGATGGACCAGTTCTCCGCCCACCGAAACAGCTCCTTCTACCAGTGCTGCTCCGGCTTCTGCATCGACTTGCTGGAGAAGTTCGCCGAGGAGCTGGGCTTCACGTACGAGCTGGTGCGCGTCGAGGACGGCAAGTGGGGCACGTTTGAGGTGAGCCCGGGTCCAGCTCGCACAGTGGGCCAGAAGACCGGCGAAGACGGCCGAAGCGCTAGACGCGTTTTGCGCTCCAGAGGCGCTAAATGGGACTCGAACTGAACGTGTGACCCCACCAATGGATTGCTCTCTAAACGAGGAATCCATTGGTGGGGTCACACGTTCGATTCGAGTCCCATTTAGCGATTCTGAAGCTCAAAACACGTCTAGAATTTTGGCCGCCTCAACGGTCTTCGGACCCACTGTGCTGCCCTCTCTCAAAACTTGAAGTGTAAACTGCCTCGGCGGCCGCAGAAATTAGCGGGCCACTCGCGCGGCGGGCGGAGCGTCGCCGCCAAGCTGCGCGTCCGCGCCGCGGCGCCGCGGCCCGGAGAGCAAAGTTAGGGGCAAATAAAATAGTACGGATGAGTGAGCTGCAGCCGCACAGTGGGCCAGAGGACCGGTGGAGGCGGAATAAATCCCGGACGCGTTTTGAGCTCTAGAGTCGCTGAATGGGACTGGAACCGAACGTGTGACCCCACCAATGGATTGCTGTCCGAACAAAGAATCCATTGGTGGGGTCACACGTTCGGTTCGAGTACCATTCAGCGACTCTGGAGGTCAGAACGCGTCCAGGGTTTTCGTCGCCTGAGCCGGTCTTCTGGCCCACCGTGCGCCGCCCTAGTGGTCGTGCACTTTGGGTCAGCGAAGTTTAGGGCGGGCTATGGCGGGCGCGGGCGAGCCGCTGCCGCTTCCAAGGGGAAATTACTTTGAATTTCGGTGTGCAATAAAATGTAGTTCAGTTGAATTTCGATGGATTTTGGGCTAAAACGACTGAATTTTGAGAAGAATTTCGATAAGTTTTAACGAATTTTAGTGAATTTTCAAATTTTAGGTGTATTTTGGTGTACAAATTTGGACGAAGTAATCTCCCCTTGGCCGCTTCTGCTAATAGCGTGGGCCTTTTGCAGAACGGCCGCTGGAACGGTCTGATCGCGGACCTCATCAACCGGAAGACGGACATGGTGATGACCTCGCTGATGATCAACTCGGAGCGCGAGGGCGTGGTGGACTTCACGGTGCCCTTCATGGAGACGGGCATCGCCATCGCCGTGGCCAAGCGCACCGGCATCATCTCGCCCACCGCCTTCCTGGGTGAGCGAGTGAGGGAGATGGATGGCACAGTGGGCCGGAAGACCGGCGCAGGCGGCCAAAACTCAAGACGCGTTTTGGGCTCCAGAGTCGCTAATTGCTCTCCGACAGAGGAATCCATTGGTGGGGTCACACGTTCGGTTCGAGTCCCATTTAGCGACTCTGGAGCTATTAACCCGTCCGGGATTTTGACCACCTCCCACCGGTCTTCTGGCCCACTGTGCGGCCCTCCGCGCGTCGTCGGCAGACCCGCCTTACCTTGCCTCCCTGCTGCAGAGCCCTTCGATACGGCGTCCTGGATGCTGGTCGGCGTGGTGGCCATCCAGGCCGCCACCTTCACCATCTTCCTGTTCGAGTGGCTCAGCCCGGCGGGCTTCGACATGAAGGTGCGCTCGCGGGAGATGCCAACTTTTCGTTCGACTTTGTACGCAATTTTGCACAGAAATAGGGACATGTGTGCAGTTTTTCGGATGAAAATCGTACGAAGACACTGAAAAGCCAAACGTGGTCTTCTCCGCACCAACTGATGCGGTCGTATGAGTGCCGTTTTGCCCGCATCAGTTGGTGGAGTGTAGACCACGTTTGGTTTTCAGTGGAGTGCATCGTACAAAGTTGTAAATTTAAATTATTTAATGTGAATACTGCTGCCAAACTCACTATAAGCAATTTTGAATGATGTGTTATGGCGATTTGCTGACGCTGGTGATGCAGGTGACCCCGGCTGCCAACCACCGATTCTCCCTCTTCCGGACGTACTGGCTGGTGTGGGCAGTGCTGTTCCAGGCGGCCGTGCACGTGGATTCGCCCCGGGGCTTCACCTCCAAGTGAGTCTGCCGCCGCCGCAGTGCCACAGTGGGCACGAAGACCGGTGGAGGCGTTCCAAATTCGTCAGACGCGTTTTGACTTGCAAAGTCGCTAGATGGGACCTGCGACTGCGAACCGAACGTGTGTGACCTCTCCAATCGGTTGCTCTCCGACCCAGAGAATTCCTTGAAGGGGGGGGGGGGGGGGGGTGTCACACGTTCGGTTTGAGTCCCGTTTAGCGAATCTGGAGCTCGAAACGCGTCTAGAGTTCTGGCCGTCTGCGCCCACTGTGGTGCCGCCGTGCGCCGGCCGTTGCACTGGCCTGTGGCTTTACTTCCGTCGTTACCTCCGGGAAGGACTCCCGCTGAGTAGAAGTGATGACATGTTTTTTCCCTTTTTTAAAAAAAAAACTGCGCGCAGGTTTATGACCAATATGTGGGCCATGTTTGCTGTCGTCTTCCTCGCTATATACACTGCCAACCTGGCCGCCTTCATGATAACCCGAGAGGAGTTCCACGAGTTCACCGGGGTCGACGACTCGAGGGTAAGTGCTGGCCGCAGCCACGTGACTCGGCTGGCCGCCTGTCTAGAACTCATTAGGGTTCAGTTGGGGAAGAAAAGTACACGGTAAAAAAAAAAAGAAAGCATACCCTTTTTGAGGCGATATCTTGACTTTGAGCCATCCCTCGACCAGTTGATTCTACTAAACATGAAAATCTGAGTAGGAAGTCCCTGTCAAATGGATGTTGAGATGCCTGCTGCCGGCCACAAGGAGGGGTACATTTCTTCCCCAACTTACCCGTACTTACGCCGAGAAAACTCTTATCGCTCGTCTCTAGAAAAGGCGACAGCAACAACTGCACCCTTTCTGAAGGCGTTCTGTGGACAAGAAAGAAGTTTTCTTGCTGAATGTGACGTCATATTCGTTGGGTTGTGAATTTTGTCACGTTTGTTTGAACACGGTGTCATATTTCGTTTGAATACTGTCAGATTCGTTTCAATTCTGTTAGATTCGTTTGAATGTGGATGAATTTTCAAACGAATGCGACATCATATTCAATTGAACGTTACAAATTTCACATTCTCACGAACATGATGTCACTTTCGTTGAAGTGCGCGCGTGCAGCAGTGCACTGACCATGTCCCTTCTGTCCGCCGCAGCTCAGCAAGCCGTACAGCCACAAGCCCATGTTCAAGTTCGGCACGACGCCCTACTCGCACACCGACTCCACCATCAAGCGCTACTTCGTGGAGATGCACGCCTACATGCGGAACTACAACCGCACCTCGGTGCAGGAGGGCATTGCGGCCGTCAACAGCGGCGAGCTGGACGCCTTCATCTACGACGGCACGGTGCTGGACTACCTGGTGGCCCAGGACGAGGACTGCCGCCTGCTCACGGTGGGCTCGTGGTACGCCAAGACGGGCTACGGGCTCGCCTTCAGCCGCAACTCCAAGTACGTCCAGATGTTCAACAAGAGGCTGCTCGACTTCAGAGAAAACGGTAAGGGTCTTTGTCAACGTCGCGGTAAAAGTGCCGCCTTGAAATCCAAGGGGACGCACAGTGGCCCAGCCAGAAGACCGGTGGAGGCGGTCAAAATCCCGGACGCGTTTTGAGCTCCAGAGCCGCTAATGGATAGCTCTCCGAACGAGGAATCCATTGGTGGGGTCCCACGTTTGGTTCGAGTCCCATTTAGCGACTCTGGAGCTCGAAACGCGTCTAGAGTTTCGGCCCGGCCGCCTGCCCCTGTCTTCTGCCCGTCCCACTGTGAAACGGCTGCGTGTCTTGAATTTACCTTGCGCTGGGCAGGCGACCTGGAGCGGCTGCGGCGCTACTGGATGACGGGGACCTGCAAGCCGGGCAAGCAGGAGCACAAGACGAGCGACCCGCTCGCGCTGGAGCAGTTCTTGTCCGCCTTCCTGCTGCTCATGTCCGGCGTGCTGCTGGCCGCCATCCTGCTCTTCTTCGAGCACATCTACTTCAAGTACATCCGCGTCAAGTGCGCCAAAACGGACCAGGGTGGCTGCTGCGCCCTCCTCAGTCTCGTGAGTCAAGTAAAAGCTCGTTCCAATCTTTTTTCACTTTCTTCTTTTTACTCTATACTTCCTCTGAGTGTGGCAAGCGGGGCCTGGGCCATCCAGGGGGGGCTGTGGGGGCACTGTCAGTGGGGTTGCATCCAGCCCCCTGCCGGCCTCCTGCACAGTGGGCCAGCAGACCGGCGCGGGCGGCCAAACCTCTAGACGCGCTTTGAGATCCAGGGTCGCTAAATAATGGGATTCGAAATTAACGAATCCATTGATGGGGTCACAAGTTCAGTTCGAGTCCTATTGATCGAATCTGGAGCTCAAAACGCGTCTGGGATTTTTATCGCCTCCACCGGTCTTCTGGTCCACTGCGAGGGGGTAAACACTTCAAGAAATCGTGTACAGACTACTCGGTATTACGCTGTATTACGGTGGTATTACACGTGTATTACAGCATTAAAATGCTAAATTTTGACACATTTGACCCTAAAATGGTATTACAAATACGTGTATTACGCGTAATACTCGGCTTTTTTGTACAGGGCATTACCAAAGTGTTTACCCCCTCGGTCCACTGTGCCCTGGATGGGCAGGCGACGCTTCATTGTGTGGTAGACTCTGGCCTGTAATTAACGCAGCCATCGCTCATCGCTCAAGTTTGTCCACCAAACCTAAAAATGGCAATTGAATTTTCGAACAATTTACCCTCTTTGTCTTTATCTGCCTCTGTATTGCTCATGCAAACTCATCCAAATCAACTGCAACAAAATCTTAACTGTGGGCAATCTTGTCTGAACCCAAAACTAGCTTCGTGACTTGTACACATCTAATTTCTTAGAAATGAAACAGAAACCACAAATAATATAGACTTAAATTTTGTTCATTATTTTCAGCCCGTGACTTGTAGTATCTCTAGCGCTATCTGTCGGGCGTATGGATCTTGTCCTCAAGATAATCCTCTTCTCTCATTGTCTTGCTTCCTTATTTCGAAAAAACTTGCATACCGGCCCCCATTTGCTCCCCGCGCTCCTAAGCGTTCGTCAGGGTCACGTCTCTCTTGTTCTTTTGCTCTCCTCCTCCTCCTCCTCCTCCTCCTCCTCCTCCTCCTTTCTCCTCCTTCTCCTTTCTTCTCCTCCTCCTTCTCCTTTCTCCTCGTCCTCCTTTCTCCTCCTCCTCCTTTCTCCTCCTCCTCCTTTCTCCTCCTCCTCCTTTCTCCTCCTCCTCCTTTCTCCTCCTCCTCCTTTCTCCTCCTCCTCCTCCTCCTCCTCCTCCTCCTCCTCCTCCTTTATCCTCCTCCTCCTCCTTTATCCTCCTCCTCCTTCTCCTTTATCCTCCTCCTCCTTTCTCCTCCTCCTCCTTTCTCCTCCTCCTCCTTTCTCCTCCTCCTCCTTTCTCCTCCTCCTCCTTTCTCCTCCTTTCTCCTACAGGTCTGTCTCATTCGTCTCTTTCTCCACGGTCAATTGCGTCGCTTCGCTCCTGCCCCCGCGTCCCTCTACCTGCCTGCTCATAAACAAGACCTTAATTTGGCGAAAATTAAACTCTGCCCAATTATGAAACTCCCCGCTCGGCTGTGAAGAAACCAGAAGGTTGTTGCTCAAGGCTGTCGATTTCTTGAAGTAAGAATGACAGGATGTTTAAACAAAACTCATTAAAACGCGAAAGTGTAAAAAACAAATGAAAGGGCCTCAGGTCTACCAGACACCACACAAACGCAAACTCACACACACACACACACACATACATTGACTCTTCCAAGACCCCACGTCGCACTCACCAGGGGAGGTATAAGGTTTGTCTTTGCGTCTCAGTAGATAGTTTCACGGTAATGTCACTTCGGAGCATGCCTGGCCTGGCCAAACACTTAAGTCAAATGCACCGCCTTAGTATGAGATAAATGTCGGCAATGATAGAAGTGACCACTTTCATCGACACTCACAGTTCCACGCACGGTTAAAATATAATATTGAACAATAACATTGCCGGATTGGTAGTGAAGCTGCTAGAAATCAAAACATTCGTCATTGTTGTTTTCTCATTTTTTAAATGACAAAAATATTTAATGAAATCGAACGCCTTCTGGAAAAGGCTTTTGTTCACCTTGCGAGAAGGATCCAGAACATGAGGAAATAACTTCAAATTCAACTCCACAATTTTATTTACTTTTGTTTAAATGTAAGATACATATGATTCTTAACTGGTTTTGCCATGGATATTTTCAGAAGTGGGGACTTTCTTAAACTTGAGCTGAAATTTATGGGTTTGAATCTTAGTGTGCAATCCTTTTCGCGTTATTTCCTCTTGTTTCCTGTTCGTCCCGTATCCACTGAACAGGCAGGCACCAGGCGTGCTTGATACCGTAGTCACAGAAAGACAGCAGCCTCTATTTTTAGCTTATAACCTCTATTTCGTTTTCTTCTTCTTCTCCTTCGTCTTCTTCGTCTTCTTCTTCTTCTTCTTCTTCTTCTTCTTCTTCGTCTTCTTCTTCTTCTTTGATTCGTGGTCTTGCATTTTGTTTGTCTCTTTGAAGAACTCACGTTTGGGGCATGCGTATTATGAAGGTATGACTTCAGGGAATCACCCACCGCACTTACCGCCGTATCCTTCCTCCCCCGACACTAGACACTAGCGTGAAGCTTGCACGCTGCACAATGGACCAGGCCAAAACTCAGGGCGCGTTTTAAACTCCTGAGTCCCATTTAGCGACTCTAAAGCTCAAAACGCGCCCTGAGTTTTGGCCTGGCCCACTGTGCGCTGGCTGCCACAAGGACACCCGGCAGTTTTACCGGCATACCAGCCCGACCAACACTCGTCCCCCGTTGGTAGCTACAGCTCACTCGAATGGTCTGAGTAGCTTCTTTGTGGTTGCAGACTGCAAGTCGAGTGCATGAGGTGTCGTTTCATAATGCTAATGTGGTTTGTCTCGTCCTCGCTTCTGTTTCGATGTCTTGTAGTTAATGTTGCAGCAGTGTCGCATCTTCTTTCACCTATTTTGAGCTCTCTTTTGTTACCGATATCCCTTTCTCTGGTTTACATAGGCCTCCTGGTCCCAAAACAGTAAATAATCCTGTCCTTTCGCACCTCTTCGTTATGGCGCGCTCCGTGGTTCTACCGGATTTAAAATGACTGTACTGACATACACAGTAGTGTCCGATGCGGATTGTACACTGGGAGAAAAAAAGTACGGAAAAAATACGGAACATGTCTGGTAAACAATTTGCCTAGACCGTCCATACTTGTCAACTACGGAACTTCCGTACCCGATTACATGGTTTCATGTGGAGCAAGTACGGACGTTCCGTACTTCTGTCTGTACCGCCGTACTCTATTCTTCTGTACCTTTTCCGTACAAAAGAACGGATTTTTTTTTGATTTTTTTTAAAATTACAGTGTACTCATATTTAATGTGCTTTGCTGTCGATTCGGTTTTCTCTGACGTCGCAGTACTGCAGTGCAGGGCCCGCGGTAGTAGTCCTCCTCCCCTCCCCCGCCTCCCTACCCCGCCGCTACCGCAGCCTCTGGTTGTCACGACGACGCGATGCTTGCAGAGCATGGGCAAGTCGCTGACGTTCCGCGGCGCCGTCTTCGAGGCGCAGGACATCCTGCGGCACCACCGCTGCAAGGACCCCATCTGCGACACGAACCTGTGGAAGACGCGCCACGAGCTGGACCTGACGAGGCTGCGCGTGCTGCAGCTGGAGCGCTCCCTGGACGCGCACGGCATCAAGCCGCCGGCCAGGTGAGGCGCGCACCGCAGCGCACAGTGGGCCAGAAGGCCGGCACCGCGGGCGGGCCTGAACCCTAGACCGCGTTCTGAGCTCCAGACTCGAACCGAACGTGTGACCCCACCGATGGATCCCTCGTTCGGAGAGCAATCCATTGTTGGGGTCACACGATCGATATTCGAGTCCTATTTAGCGACTCTAGAGCCCAAAACGCGTCTAGGGTCTTTTGAGACCTAAAAGCGCTGATGATGATGTTGATGCCGGTCTTCTGGCCCACTGTGCGCCAGTTTCCTTGCCACTCCAGTGGCGCTCCGTCTCGATTGCCAAGGGTCCCTGCAGTGGGCTTCCCTCGGCTGCCCTTTTTGTCCTTGACGTGTTTCTCGCTGACTGACTGACGCCCCTCGATTCCAGGCACATCAACGCCCCCCACGCGGGCGTGCTCATGTCCCACCGCGACATGACCAGGAACCACGTGTTCACCAACGAGTTCGGCTCCCGGTGCTACAGGTAATGCGGCGCGGCCTCTCACCCTCCCGTCAGAGATGCTCAGAGGGAGCCCCTCTCGGCCAATCAATCCGCCACGCGCGAGGCTACACAGGCCAGCGTCTGGTGCGGCACAGCAGGTATACAGCTAGCCTGAAGCAGGGTGCCTTTGCCTCCGCGGGACTACCAAGCGCTCGCCTGCGCATCTCTGACGGGAGGGTCTCTAGGCCTCTATCTCCCCACCGCTCTGTGAAGTCTGACAAGGCGACAGGGGCGAGATAGGCCACCGTCTCCACTGCTACGTGTTGCGGGACGGATGGGTGGCCTACCTCACAGGCGCTACAGCTCCACTGCTACGTGTTGCGGGATGGATGGGTGGCCTACGTCACAGGCGCTACAGCTCCACTGTTACGTGTTGCGGGATGGATGGGTGGCCTACCTCACAGGCGCTACAGGCCAAGCGGAGTCCCGGTGAACTCTTGCCTTGAAGAAGCTGCACGGAGAGCAGGTGGCTGCCACACAGTGGGCTAGAGGACCGTTCGAGGCGGTCAAAATCACGGATGCGTTTTGAGCTCCTGAGTCGCTAAATGGGACTCGAACCGAACGTGTGACCCCACCAATGGATTGCTCTGCAAGCGAGGAAGCAATTGGTGGGGTCACACATTTGTTTCGTGTCCGGTTCAGCGACTCTTGAGCTCTGAGCGCGTCTAGAGTTTTGGCCGCCTGCGGCGCTCTTCTAGCCCACTGTGCGCCGGGCCTGCACGCCAAAACAGCGCGCTTGCAGCATTCCCTGCGCTGCCCGGCCACGGCCCGGCCACGGCGCGCAGGGACGCATCATTTGCCTCCCACTCCGTCAACCAACCCTGGTTCTTCTCTGCCCGCAGGCCGGACGAGCGCGAGGTTCAGGAGATGGAGACGGTTCTGTGATAGTCGTGGGCTGTGACGCCACCCATGGTGCCACCCATGGTGCAGCGGGCGCACCCGGGGCCGTACCCAGACGACTCCCCCATCCACCTGGGGCCGCGTCTGCGCGCCGCCTCGGCCGCCTCCGCCAGCATGGCCAGCACCTCGTCCTGCGGAGTGTCGGTGATGGTCAACCGCTACTAAGACAGTGGGGGCCTTCTCTCGCGACACGCCGGGGCAGCGCAGCGCTATGGACCGCCGCCATGGACCGCGCTCCCCGCAGCAGGCCGCCGCCGGCTGGGGTCGCGGTGAGCCCCCCTGCCCCCTCACAGTGGACCAGCAAACCGGCGCAGGCGGCCAAAACTCTAGGACGCGATTTGAGCTCAAGAGTCGCTTGACAGGATTCAAACCGACCGTGTGACCCCACCCATGGATTGCCATCCGAACGAGGGTCATACGTTCGGTTCGCTTCCGATTGAGCGACTGTGGGGCTCAAGACGCGTCTGGAGTCTTGGGGCCGCCTGCGCCGGTCTTCTGGCCCACTGCCCCCCCCCCCCTCTCCCGCGGCCCCCACACGGGCAAACAGCAAGGGTGCCTGCTGCAGAGTGACCTTGCCACCAGGAATTGCCCCGTGAAGCAGAAGCCGGTGGAGGTGGCGTCAATACAGCCATTTGTTGTTATTTTTTGTTTTGTTGTTTTCCCATTTGTTTCGTCGTGCCGGCTCGGACCGTGAACACATCGGCACTGCCAGCAAGTACCCTTAACAGTGTTCTATGATTATTATGTTGTTATTGCTCAAACTGGTCTTCTAGTGCGCAAGGGAAAGACCGGAGTGAAATTAGTTTAATATTCGTGAGACACTTGTGATAAAGGAACAGACCTACACAATAATCCCACGGAAGCATTGTACTGGGTCTCCACTGTGCCTGGTGCTTTGCTAAAATAATTACCTATGATGTACAAACTATTTGTGTAAATATTAAATGTGTTTTGTGTACATAGTATGTGGGGTGTGGTGTCAGACTTTGAGATGCACTGCCAGCTTTTGTGGAGCAAGAGTGCAGGTCCCTGCATTCTGGATCCTTGTATTGTTTCAATATGAGGATATTGGGCTGGAATTTTTTTTTGTCAAACTGCCTCATGGAACCTATATCCAATTTATATCGATGAGAAAGTGTTCTTTATTCCAGAAAACTCTCCTGACTGATCATGTTTTAAGGTTTCAGTTTGTGCGTCTTTCTTGGCCAATGATGACTAAATTCCAAAATCCCTTTTGAAGCAAGGTAAAAGGATGGACCTTGAACTTAAAAATTGTTATGGAAGCAAACAGGATATTTAACTGTTATTGTGCAGCATCTGTGGGTCTCTTGACCTTAATCATTGTGGTTCCCTTATAGAATGAAATTACTACAAAAGCTAAACATAAAGAGGGTTTTTTTTTTTGGTCGTCATTTTAACACTTTTGATTGTAAGTTAGTGTAAATCAAGACCAGGTTTCTTTTCCAATTTTTTTTTTTCTTGTCATGTTCTATTAACCCTGGTGGATTGATCTTAGAAAGTCTGAGAAGCTCCATTATTGTTTGCTTACAAACTATTGAAATGATTAATTATGAGATTGCAATTTATTGTGTTATTCGTCCAAAGCAGAAATATATTCTTCATTTAAGGATAGAGTTTATGCTGGGCTGGTGACTGAAGTGGTTTATCACCAATATATTTTTTTAACAGAACAGTCTGCACCATAGTTCGTTGGAATACTACACCCATGTCTATGCATTTTTAGTATCCATTTGTTCCTCAAGTACAATGCAGTACAGAGTAATAGACTTGGAGTGAAATGAGACAAAAATATGATCCCTAATGTTAAGGTATATGTGAGGGAAATGGATCTAAGAGCTGCTCTTAAGACTTTTGTGGGTTGAGAATGTTGATGGGTCGGTGTACATTGATCTAGTTCATGCTCAATTATTGTATTCACTAAAGATGAAATGCTTATGAGAGATATTCACCGTATTGGAACATTTGCAGTGCGAACAAAGCGTTGAACCAAATCCTGCAAAGCACTTCACTTGATTGTTATAAAATGTTGTTGTTATTAATTGTATTGTTGATGTCTTTCTCCTAGGAATGAACTGCTTGAATAATTGCTTTTCAAGACCACAGAGGCCAAACAGTGAATGTTCCCCTCATTGTGATTTTGTTTTATTTGTTGTTATGTGTCAAAGATTTTTTTTTCAAATATATTTGTATGAAATTAAGATGTGAGACTGTTTTGAACCTTGCTTTACTCATTTCAATACTGAGATGCTCACCAGAGACACAAGCCAAGGGAGCAAAGTGACACAGGTTATTTGTGCGTCCAGTGAAGGAATTAAATGATCAGACCATTTATAACTACGATGTGAAAGTTGGCTCCGTGTTCCGTGAAGAGATTGTTGCAAAGTTTCATTTATACATCAACTTTTTGCTTGTGAAATATATTTTGAGTTGTTAAATATCTTCGTTCACCTTCAAAGTACGATTTATTTTGATGAATAAATGATTAAATAAGAATAAAATGTTACTTGAATGTTATTAATTACTTGAATGTTTTAAATTACTTGAATGTTTCAATTAAGGACAGCATTGGAAAATGTTGCATTAAAGTTTCAAAATGTATTAATAAATAGAATGCAAAAGCATAGATCTAAATATGAAATATACCATCATGAATGAATAAGTAATAAACAACTAAAACTGATTTCCTTAAAATAACCAAACTTGTCTGCATGTAACCAAAAGAATCAATTGTGTGACTGTTTGGCTGGTCTAAATGAAATGTTAGATGCTTCTAAATGCAAAACTGCAATATAAAAATATGGTAGAAATTTTAATACAGCAATATCTGTAGCAATATGCTGTACAGAAGCATTGAATGACATCTACTTCTAAAACTGTGTACATAGAAATAAATATTGTGGTTGTGATCTTCTGTCTACATGATTTCCACAAAAGCACATTCGTATGGAGGATTAGCTTTCCTGTGCCCGCACTTAAAACGCAACAGTGTTGGAATGACGAATAATACATTCAAATATCTGACCTAATTCAGTGATTTGACTATATATTCTAAATGGACCTGCATTATATCAACCATGCATAATTGACAACTTCCATATTAAAAAGACCCCAAAACAAATGTCACAGTTAAACCTTTGGCACTCCCCTCAATGGGCTTTAGGAAATTCCATACCTAGACAGGAACACGCACAATTTTGAATTGACAGGAAAGCTTACCTTCCAAACAAGAAGCGCATTAATGAATGACATTTTCGTCCACAGCAAAATGCTGTTCTTCAGGAATGAAAAAAAGTTTTACAGACACAGACACCAAGGTCTGCAAGAAAGTACTAGTACAATTTCAGAAAAAGAATGAAAATCTGAGGAAGTTAGGTCATTGATAGCAAAAACCAATGAAAACCTACTTGAAAATAAACTACATAAATACAACAGGCAAAAGACAACATTTGAGAGGGTCAAAATTATACTTTTAATAGCTGAAAACAAATTACATCCACAAACAAATATCCTTTATCTTAAAAATTTTTGACATTAAAACCAACAAAGTTTCAGCACCTTGCAGAAACATTGTTGAACAAAGATCTTACAACTAACTGTAACTACTAGAGCCCTATAACAGGAGAGGGGCTATAGTTACCACAACCATTTAACATAAAGAGAAAATAATGACCAGATTTAAAATACAGATCGCTGTTGGAAACAAAAAAAAAGGGAAACAGCCACTCACTCATCAGTCTGGATTGGATACCCTGATAGCACAAGCAAATCACAAGGGTCTCTGTTGGGATACAAAATCATATTCAAACAGGTCTAAGAAGGGTAACCAAATTAAAATGGTTAAGTAAGACACATAGTATGACGAAAAGCAGAACAATAAAGGAGAAACATTTCATGATTATGCACAAACATCACCATCAGGACTCTGAGAGAGCTACCCTATGATATCTAGATACATACAATTTATGTTATACAAGTGAACACAGATCCATTGAAGTGAGAAAATACCAACAAAACTGATAAATTTTTTAAAAAGAACCTACAACTATATGCAAATTATAAAAGGAATGCATGCAGATCAAATTTTACTATTAAGAAAAGGAAAGATTCATGGAATGTTCAAGTTCTGAAAATACCAAAATCACAAGCAGTTTAGAATCTTGCAAAAGCAACCCAGTTTTTGGCACAAAACAAACCAGCAACAAGTTACTGCAGTTTAAAAATCTTTTCCAAACATAAGCCACGTTATGTGAAAATGGCAGAGTACTGCATGTGTACAGTAATAAAATATGACATACTTATATCAAATAATGGATTACAATTGGAATGTGAGAGAAAACATTGAAATTTTAAAACAGGTCACAGCCAACTAACTGAGCACAGGGCACTTTACAAATTGGTTTCAAATTATAAACGTTACAAAACAGACAACAAACAGGGACATAAAATATCGTTCAGCTAGCCCCTCAAATGCATTTTCTGGAAAAGAAGTATTTAAAACAATTTTGATCAATGATAAGCATAACTATATGTGCCATTGTACATAAAGAAACTTGTAATAAATTATATAAGTCTAATTTATCGTTTGTGTTTCCAGCAACTTTTTCATCTTCTGGCATCTTTGTCTTGGCTCATTCTTCAGTCGCTGTTTTCTGTTACAATTCTCCAGCAGCTTTTCTAGCTTTCGTTTCTTTAGCAAATTGAGCGTCTTCAGCTAATTTCTTAGCCTTGGCTTCCTCAGCTGATCTCTTAGCAGCTTCTTCAGCTGCCCTTTTAGCTTTAGCTTCCTTGGCAGCTTTCTTAGCTGCTTCTTCCGCAGCACTCTTTGCCTTTGCCTCTTCTGCTGCTTTCTTGGCCGATTCTTCAGCTAATTTCTTAGCTCGTGCCTCTTCCGCTGCTCTCTTTGCTCGTGCCTCTTCCGCTACTCTCTTTGCTTGTGCCTCTTCTGCTGCTTTCTTTGCTCTTGCCTCTTCTGCTATTTTCCTTGCTTGTGCTTCCTCCGCTGCTCTCTTTTTGGCTTCCTCCGCAACTAGCTTAGCCTTAGCCTCTTGGGCTGCCTTCTGGGCGGCAGCTTCAGCTTCTTTCTTCAGTCGTGCTGCTTCCTCAGCTGCCTTCCTGGATGCTGCTTCTTCGGCAGCTTTCTTTGCTTTAGAAGCTGCTTCCGCAGCCTTTCTGGCTTGCTCCTCTCTGGCTCGTACGGCTTTTGCTTCCTCTGCAGCCTTCCTCACAGCAGACTCATCAACCTCTTCCGCTGCTTCAAATCGAACATTTTTAATGGTGACATGGTGAGGTGCATTTGGTCGAGGAACACGACCAATGTAGTTGTTGTAAGGGGATCCAAGGAGAATGTAATCACCAGACACAATCATGTCACTAATGTGGCTAACAGAGCCGTCTCTGCCAACAAGGGCGTCAGTGATTTCCCCAGCCGAGTCAAGGTGCAAGATGGTGACATGATCACCAACAAGAGATTGAGTTATACTAAAGTGACCAATCTAGAAAAAAAGCAAACAAAAAAACAAGCATTTATAAAAAGAAAATGGCAAAATCTGAACATGAGGGTTTGTATGATTATCAAAGTGATCTTTACCAAGTGAATGGCACGACGAGCGAAGTAATTTGGGTACAATTTTTGGATTTGGATGAAAGGCAGTTCAAGAAGGTAAAGCGTGCGGGCCAAGAATTTCCGGATGTTGGGGAAAGGCCCCAGAGTCACAGTTATAGCTGGGTGAGACTCATCAGCAGGAGCCACAAGAGACACAAAGAATCCATCCTGTCCATCAAACCTGATGTTGTCAGGTAACCCGGGGAGACCTTCAGCCAAAACGCTCACAGTGCCCTTTTTGTTTCCTTTCAAATCCAACCTGTGACAAACATTTGATTACAGCTGTGAGGCGGAAAAACAGGAAATATTTCAGGAAAACTGTTCACAAATACCTCATAACTCGGGCAGCAGAAGTTTCAGAAAAAACGAGGAAGTCTTCATTCTTAGACAGAGCAATGCCATTAGGCATCAAGAGGCCTTCAGCTAGAACAGTTGTTTTCTTACTTTTAGGATCATACTTGACAACTCTGAAAGGAAATTAGGACTGCATTGATACAAGGAAAATTATTAATATGAAGCTCGTACTAAGCAAAAAATACCTTCCGTCCCCTGGGGAAAGAAGTGCATAAACACCGTCAACCAGAGGGAATGTTGTGCTGCTAACTGTGAAATACACTGTTCCATCCTTAGCAACAGCTACATCGTTTAAAAACTTTGATTTCTTCCCTTCAATTTCTTCATCAACACCCACCAACAGTGTTTTTTCAGCTGCCAAGATCAAGTAGGATTTACACACAAAATTCTAGAAAAAGCGAAAGGAGGGGTACCAGGACAAATGAAGTAATTATATTTTACCTTTTTGGATATTGTACTTGAAGATTCCATAGTAAGCGTCAGCAACATACAAGTTTCCTGCAGCATCAAATTGCATGCCAAGTGGGCGACCACAGATGTGTTCCTCTGTAATGTCCTCTGAAACACAGGCAAGGTTTTGAATGAGTTATTACAATAATGAATAAACATGCAGCAGCACAATGGACCAGCAAAATGTTGTAGCTCTTACCACAATTTTCTCCAAACTTCACCACGGGCTTAATTTCTCCCTCATCAATTTGAACAACGAAACCTCCGTGAATTCCAGTGTAAATGGCACCATTGTACACAGCAAAGGCTTCAGGACCTGTTATTTGGCCTTCGAAAATTCGCTCAGCTTTGTCGAGGTGTCTCCTTGACAATAATTCAGCATCCAAAGCCTTTGGTCTCACAACACTTAAAAAGATAGGAACAACATTAAAACATGAGCAACGTACATAGGAAATGGTGCTAGCCTTTAAATAAAAGGCATGTTTCACACAATCAGTCATAGTTAACTTACGAGTATTCTTTGAATTCGGAGTGAGGCGGAATGCCGGGGAGGAATGTGATGATGGCGCATAACAAGAAGATTTTGGCAAACGTCCAGGTACACGAAAGACAACCCATCTTTGCAGATAGACCACCTATAACAGGCAAAAAGCAAAACTCAGAGGAAATGAAAAGGCTAGGCTTTAAAGGAGAAACGAATGAGAATTTTGAATGAATGAATAAATGAGAAACTTTTTTGAATGAGCTTTGAAGACATGTCAACAAAAAAAAACAAAAAACAATGTAACCTTTCATAAATAAATTGGTAACGAACGGGCACACGCCGACAATAAAGGTCAAAGTCCACACCCGAAAGTCAACGTAGCGGTACTCGCTAAGGGACGTCAGAGAAAGGATAACAACAATCTGTGGCAAAAACCCCCCCAAGATGGTGGAGGAAGAGGACAAACTGTTGGTTCTGTTGGCAGTGAGGCCGATGCCACGACGTAGGTACACAGAAAGGTTCAAACACTCACCGGCCTGCCACCGCTCAACGACTTGGAATGGGCCTTACGACCGACACGGCTCGCTTGCCGGCCGACCGCTGCTGACAGTGACGTTTGCTTTCTTGTCGGTTCGGTTGTCGTACAGGTTGGCTGGCCGCCCCCCTTGCCCCCGCCCCCCTTCCCCGCGAGGAGCTCATTCAACTGTTTTTCTGCCTCGGAGCGGCAAATTGAAGCGCCAAAATTCAAAACGTCGTCGCACAGTGGGTCAGAAGACCGTTGAGGCGGCCGAAATCCCGGACAGGTTTTGAGCTCCAGAGTCGCTAAATGGGACTCGAATCAAACGTGTGACCCCATCGATGGATTCCTCGTTTGGAGAGCAATCCATTGGTGGGGTAACACGTTCGATTCGAGTCTTATTTAGCGGCCACTGTGCGTCGTCGCCCATCTGATGGTTCTGGCTGTGCTTCTTGGGCTGTGTCATGGTTACGTTAGGCTTCCAGTTTTGAAAGTCTCGCCCCAGACACGTTTCAGCATCTCACAGTCTCGGCGCCGGCGACGCGGTTCTCTGTGCGATGCGGTATCGCCACGCGGTGTTACGTAGTGCTGCTGGAGGCCGCTAGAGGGCAGCACCAGGTGTGTCCAGCCAGGTGCGGTTGCCGCGACAGTCCCTGCAGATGGCTCTGAGGCCCACTAGGTTCCTGACGGCGGTACCTGGAGTGACGTCACGTTTGTGATATACCCCGTGTCCAGTGTCCAGGTCCGCGTTCACACCGCACAACCGGCTGCCGAAAGAACTCCCTCTCTCTCTCTCTCTCTCTCTCTCTCTCTCTCTCTCTCTCTCTCTCTCTCTCTCTCTCTCTCTCTCTCTCTCTCTCTCTCTCTCTCTCTCTCTCTCTCTCTCTCTCTCTCTCAGTTTGTAATGCAATCAAGGCAAATTCTTCCTCTCTCTCCCAACCGGATGACACCTCGTACCCGGCAGTACGTTGGGTGGCCTACCTCGGTGGCGCTCCCCCTCCCGCGCGTTGAGCGTGGCATGCCTGGGCCTGCCACCACACTACTGTACGCGGCAAAAACTCCGGACGCGTTTTGAGCTCCAGAGTCGCTAAACAGGACTCGAACCGTACTTACGACCCCACCGATGGATTCCTCGTTCGGAGAGCAAGCCATTGGTGGGGTCACACGTTCGGTTCGAGTCCTGTTTAGGAGCTCAAAACGCGTCCGGAGTTTTGGCCGCGCGCGCCAGTCCCCTCGCCCACTGTGCGCCGTCCTCGCGGCAGCAGCGCGGCTGCGTCACCGAATCCCGCTGCTCGCGGTCCATGACGTTCAGGACGTCCAGAGAGCCCGGCCGCGCGCAGGCTCTAGTTGGACCCCAGTGCGGGGGAGGGCTGCGTGCGCGGCGCTGCTGCTGCTGTTGCTGCTGCTGCTGCACCGCTCATATTTCACTCGCGCTCGACTGGCCGCGAATTGTTTCTCGGTATCGGCGATTAGTAATGGCGCAGGAACTGACTCATGATTCGGGATGGCTTTGGCTCTGGCGCCGCGACGGAGGGGGGAAGGGGTGGGGGGGGGGAGGCCTCGCCGCGGAACGCAATCCAAGGCACACCGTGGAGACCACGCAAGGGTGGGTCCAGAGACGAGTCGGGGGGGGGGGGACACTTTGCCTTCTTACAGGGGCCAAGTGCGACTTGTTGCCCCCTCGATATCCGCGCCTGAGAGAACTGCAGAGGGCGAGGGGAGTGCGAGAGAGACCACCGCCGCAGTGGTTCTCTCGCACTCATGAGACGTTCCGTGAGAAACAACACCTAAATCGAAAGGTGGTGATTCCACCCTCTCTGCAAACGCAAGTGTGTGCATGGCATGGCACACTGTTTAAAATGTGTTGCCTGTATGCACACTGTTCTAAGTGTGTGCCCGCAAGCACACTGTTCTAACCAGTGTGCTTCGCAGGCACACACTTTTGAACAGCGTGCCTGGCCGATGCTGCATGGGTCTTTGGCACCCAGAAACAGTGTGCTTCATAGACACGCTGTTTCGAAGATTGTGCTTCGCAGGCAGGCACGGGCTGGCCCGCCCGGGCTACCCGGGAAATCCCGGACGGGCCCCCCCTAAAATATAGGGTTTTGGGGCCCCTGAGGGGCCCGAAGGGCCCATATGCGACAGTCAAGTGTGCGAACATGGTTCAGATGTACAAAACTAGTTGGCGGGCACGACACAGACGAAGGCAGGAGAGACTGAGCCTACACAAGAATGGTGATAATTATTGTAAATGTGGTAAGAGGGAGGGTAGTCCAGTAATATTTGGACGTAACCCCGCGCTGCGCCCCTGCGAGGTAGGCAACTTGCCAAACTTAGGGCCCTCTTAGCGCAAAATCCCGGGTGGGCCCCTGACCCACCAGCCCGTGCCTGTTCGCAGGCACACTGTTTAGAGGAGTGTGCGTCGCAGGAACACATTTTAAACAGTGTGCCATGCTCACTTGGCGGTTTGTTTTGTTTTGGTGAGACCTTAGATTTTACCGCCAATGGCGCCCTGTCTTATTATAAAAGACAAAGATAGTTTCTGAACTTTGCCAGGGTAAAGCTCTAAACTGGGGCATCTTAGAAGGTTCAGGTTCCAGAAAATGAAGTAAGAAGGCGAAGAAGTTGTTTGATTTCACGGCGGGGTAGAGGGTAGACGAGTGACCGAGCAATTTTCTCTCTCTAGCGCTGGCTGCGTGGCATGGGGGAAGCAAACTGCCCAGCCAACTGCATGCGCTTGCTTCCCCCCACCCAAGCCCCTTCCAAGAGGCCAAGCCCTTTCTCGGATAGGGCCTCTGTCCCCTTGGCAAAGGGATCGTCATAGGGATTTTTTTTTCCCTAGGGCCACCTAACCCCACATTTTCTTCATTCAGGATGCGATTGCAAATGCAGTAAGGCCGGGCCACGTCTAGCACGGTGCTTTGAGCAGCGGACGCGGCCTGGAAAATACGGGTCAGGTCATTCCAGGAATCGTCGTCGTATGCGACGCGTGCCTTCCTCCTTCCTATCGTCCTTTGACGGTTTATTCACATTCAAAAGCACACGACGCGCAGCGCGCAAGCCACTGGTGGCAGAATGGGAAGCTCTGTGCGGCACGAGTGCGATGGACGTCGGTGTATTCCTCGACCTGGTCCTCGTCGCACAGTGGGCAAGAAGACCGACGCAGGCTGACGCAGGCGGCTGAAACCCAAGATGCGTTTTGAGCTCCAGAGTCGCTAATCAGGGCCCGAACCGAACGTGACACTTCACCAATGAATTCCTCGTTCGGAGAGAATCCATTGGTGGGGCCACACGTTCGGTTCGAGTCCCATTTAGCGACTCTGGAGCTCAAAGCGCGTCTTGAGTTTTGGCCGCCTGCGCCGGTCTTCTGGCCCACTGTGCGTCGGCGTACCCGTGCCCCGTGCCATGCCCGCGGCACAGCGTGGCTCGCTCCATTCGGCCAGCCACTCCCTCGCCGGCCTCGGCCGCCTGCAGAACGATCTCATCCAGGCAGTGATTCGTCGCCCTCTCTCTCTCGCACACCCACGAGACGCCCCACGAGTGCGAGAGAGACAGAGCGACGCGACAGGCCGCTGCTAGCCGCTGCCTCGCCCTGTCGTCCGGCGGGATGCAACCTGCCCCGCCGCGGGGGAGGCCAGCCGGAAAGTCGTTTTCGTCGCTCTGTCTCTCTCGCACCTGAACGGGACGCCCCATGAGTGCGAGAGAGACAGAGCGACGGCTCTCCGTCTGCAGCGCGCGGCCTGCACGTGCATTGCCAGCATGCCTGGACTGGAGGGCCGCAGACTCCACTACTTCGGCCGCAGCCGCAGGAGGGTGGGGCGGTCCTGGCGAGAAAGACGAGGACTTAGAATCTGAAATCTTGGCCGCCTCCAGCCAGCAAAGCAGTGCGCGGTTGGGGGGAGGGGGGGAAACGCACAGTGGGTCAGAAGACCGTTGGAGGCGGCCAAAATCCCGGACGCGTTTTGAGCTCCAGAGTCGCTGTATGGGACTCGAATCGAACGTGTGATCCCACCAAAGCATTCCTCGTTTGGAGATCAATCTATTGGCTGGGTGGGGTCACACGTTCGATTCGAGTCCCATTTAGCGACTCAGGAGCTCAAAACGCGTCTAGAATTTTGGCCGCCTCGACGGTCTTCTGACCCACTGTGGGACGATAGCCTGCTCGTCGCCCTGTCACTCTGGCACTCGTGGTGCGCCGGCAGGGACTGCGGACATCGAGGACCAGGACTTCTCACCGCCAGACGGGTCCGATGGGTGGACATCGTCGGCGGTGGCGCACAGTGAGCAGCAAGAATGGCGCGGGCGGCCAAAACTCTAGACGCGTTTTGAGCTGCAGAGGCGCTGAATGAGACTCGAACCGAAACGTGTGACCCTACCAATGGATTTCTCTCCGAACGAGCAAGAGCAATCCATTGGTGGGGTCACACGTTCGGTTCGAGTCCTGTTCAGCGACTCTGGAGCTCAAAATGCCGGCAAAACGCGTGTCGGGTTTTGGCCGGCCGCGCCAGTCTTCTGGCCCACTGTGTGTCGGCGGCGGTGTCGTCGTGGCTGGACAGCCAGTCGGTCCACGGGTCAGGCCGGGGAGGCAGTGCCTCGGCAGGTCGGAGCTGAGCCGCAGCAGTGACGCGGCGGCGCCTCGCGAAAACGGTGACAGCACTACGGGAAAAAATTGTAGCGCGGAATCTGAAGAATGGTAGTTGGCTGTGGGTCGCAGAGTCGCAGGCACAGATGGGTCTGGCCTGCAGGTGCGTCTGCAACAACTGCAGGTGTGCAGGGCGGCCAGGCCCCGCCGGCTCCGCGCGTGGCTCAGTGGAGCGCTTCGGTGGGCGTAGAGGTAGTCAGTCTCACAAGTGCATCTGAAGTGCATCTCGCGAGGCATGCCCGTCTATTGGATAGGCGTGGATTCAGAATAGAGAGGAATGGGTTGGGGACAATAGTGGTGTGCGAATGCTTCGAAACCAGAACGAATCGAATCGAATCAGGTCCCATTCGATTCGAAAACGAAACAAAAATGTAAAATCTTGAATTCGAATGGTTTTGGTCCAATAAAGAAAAAGAGAGCTCATTTTAGCCCTTTTCAGACCCAATTTGATTCGTATTAGAATGGAATCGAATCTAATGTGCCCTGATTCGATTCCATTCGGAAATATTTGCCCACATTCGATTCCATTCGAGATTGTAAAAGGCCGCTTCGCACACCACTAGGGGACAATGGACCCCCAGCCGCGTAAGGTCATATGACCTTACTGCCGCTGGCCCCAAGATAGCCGCCTACGATTATGACGTCACATTCGTTGAATAGAAGGGATTTATTGCGTGAAGCGTTGTTGTATGCTTGGATGGAGCGCACAGCCAGACGGTTCAGTTTCGCCAGGTTAGATGTGGACGTGACACATTCGTTGAAAACCGAGTGCACACACGAGTGGATTCAAACAATCGGACTTGTGTAATTCTTTGCACCAGGGATGAAGACATCCTTCAACCCCATCGTAGCGCACTGACAGACGTAGACAGTCCGAGCGCGCCGTTTGCCCTCGCCTCTGTTTTGTTTTTCCGACCTCACTGGTCTGTCCGTGCCAATGACGTGGACGAGAGAATTCAAACGGGGCTCACCGGAAGTACCAACGCGAAACATATCGGGAAACTGCCTCGCATGCACAAAAAATACGACAGGAACTTTCATGCCCAATCGCTCGAATGTGAGTTTTTTTGTTTTGTTTTTTTCTTATCCTTTGCGCGAGTTCATACGCCACGCACACCTGCTGGGGCGGCGCAGGCGGGGCGCTGAGGCCAGCCGCATTGCGCCGCGGCACAGTGGGGCAGAAGACCGGTGGAGGTGGTCAAATACATCCCGAACGCGTTTTGAGTTCCAGAATCGCTAAAAAGGAACTTGAAAAGAACGCGTGACCCAACTGAAGGTCTGCCCTCCGAACGAGGAATCGATTGGTGGGGTCGCACGTTCGGTTCGAGTCCCATTAAGTGACTCTGGAGACAAAAACGCGTTTGGAGTTTGGCACCCTGCGCCGGTCCTCTGGCCCACTGCGCGCGGCCTCGTTGAGGGGTGCTGCTTGCTGCTGGCGTGACGATGCGCGCGTGGCCCGCGGCACGGCGGCCGTGACGGACCGTCCCGAGGAACGAACGCCAACACACCATCAACCCTGCCGCACAGTGGGCCAGAAGACCGGCGCAGGCGTCCAAAACTCCAGACGTGTTGGAGCTCCAGAGTCTCTAAATTGGTCTCGAACCGAACGTGTGACCCCACCAATCGATTGCTCTCAAAACGAGCAATCCATTAGTGGGGTCACACGTTCGGTTCGAGATCCGTTTAGCGACTCTGGAGCTCAAAACACGTCTGGAGTTTTGGACGCCTGCGCCGGTCTTCTGACCCACTGTGTGCTGCCGGTCGGCGGCCGTCGTCACAGCGCCACTCATCGCCCTCCATTTCCGGGCACTGCACGCGGCCCGTCCTCCCCTAGCGCGGCAGCGCGGCCCAGGCCGAGGCAGCGGGGCGGCGGCACCGAGAAATCGGTGGTGCTGCAGTCGGCACCAGTCAAGTCATAACCGTGAGCGATATTTTGTGTCGTCGTTCCGTCTTCCCGCGCTCCTCGTTTGGAAGATGATAAAAGGATGCCATGATGAAGGCCTGATGAAGGGCAGTCGGCGCACGCCACGCGCTGCTAAGAGTGGCAGTGATAAGATGTCTTTTTTTGGCGGATCGAGTCGATGATGCGATTGACGTGTCATACTCACTATGGACTGAAACTTTGCAAATATTCGAACCTTGAGGTGTGCACAGCGGACAGATGAAGACCGGCGAGGGTGGATAATCCCGAACGTGTTTTGACCTCCTGAGTGGCTCACACAGGACCCGAACCGAACGTGTGAGCACAGCCCTGGATTGCTCTCCGAACGAGAAATCCATTTGTGAGGTCACACGCACGTTCGGTTCGAGACCTGTTAAGCGACGGTAAAGCTCAAAACGCGTCCAGAGTTTTGGCCGCGCCGCGCGATGCCCAAACTAAGCGCCCCCGGGCAAAAAAGCTCTGCACGAGGGCCAAACTCTTCCTAACACTGTCGGATGGCACTGCTCCTTTGCACCGATCACGGTAAAACCTGCCAAATATTTCCTCCCCGCTCAACTCAAAAACTGCTTCAAGTGGGTCAGCACGACAGCACCTCAGAGCACAACACAGAGCGGATCTGAAATTCAAATCGCTTTGCTTTATTCCTCCGCCCCTTCAATTGATGGACTCCGGAGGGGCCATGTTATGCTGCTGCCCGCTCCGCGCAGCATTGTTAGAGAGTTCGGATCGAGTCTGCCGCCGCGGGTCTGACCTGACAAAAAGGTCAAACCGACATCCCCCCTTCCCCCGAGGACCCTCTTTTTCTCTCTTGTTCTCCTGGACACCAGTCTGACCAGCGCTTTCTCTCTCTCTCTCTCTCTCTCTCTCTCTCTCTCTCTCTCTCTCTCTCTCTCTCTCTCTCTCTCTCTCTCTCTTTCTCTCTCTCTCTCTCTCTCTCTCTCTCTCTCTCTCTCTCTCTCTCTCTCTCTCTCTCTCTCTCTCTCTCTCTCTCTCTCTCTCACACACACACACGCACACTGCTGGACCGCGTCCGGACGAGGCGCGTGAAATATCGGGGTCCTAATCGATTCAGCGCCTTTGCATTCCTCCACACGTGCTTGATCGCGGGCATTTGTCAGGGCGTCGTGTAATGGCGCGGCCCGAACAACTGCCGGTCTTGAGTCTGCTGCGGAGGGACAGCACTGACAAGCGGTGCGGCGGCGCACCCGGCGGCCCCTCCTCACACAGTGGGCCAGAAGACCGGCGCAGGCGGCGGCCAGAAACTCTAGACGCGTTCTTTGAGCTCCAGAGTTGCTGTGTGGGACTCGAACCGAACGTGTGACCCCGCCTATGGATTACGCCCCGAACGAGGAATCCATGGGTAGGGTCACATACGTTCGGTTCGAGTGCTGTTTAGCGACTCTGGAGCTCAAAATGCGTCGTGAGTTTTGGCCGCCTGCGTCGGTCTTCTGGCCCACTGTGTGCCTTCCGGCGGCAGGGGACTTATTGAACGGGGAGGGATGTCGGCCGGATATGCACGCCCGTTCGTGAACTGTCATCCTTATTTTTGGCCTCTCTTTCTGGGCGGTGAGCGAGCCGAGAGCGAGCGAAGGAAATTAATCATTTCCTCCGCACCCAATTAGCTCGGACTGCTCTGGAAGTTTCATATCGAGAGGTCGTTTCCTTATGAAGAATCTTATCTTAAACGCAAGCGCGATCCATGTTTTACCTCTTTCACTCTGTAAAAGTTTCAAATTCCAAGGGTTTTTTTTTTTTGTTTTTTTTTTTGTTTTTTTTTTTTAAATGGCTTGCATAAGGACTTGGGGGTTGCCGGTGAAGATGGTTGTGTCCACGCTTTGCTTGTACGTACGAGTGGAAACAATAAAGCGGTCGTTCTCCGCACATTTGCTCACACCACCGTCTCATTTCGCGCCTCCGCGTAAAGACGCGCCATAAATCGCAGGACGCACGCGTATGGAGGCGTCGGCAAACAATCCTAATTGCCCGCGCAGTGACCAGCGACCGACCCAGCGACTCCGCAACGGTCTCTCTCGCACCGCCAAAGGGACGCCCCATACGAGTGCGAGAGAGACAGAGTGACGAGAGGAGTCTCCAGTATCAGTCTGCAGGGTCGTGTTTTGTTAGAGGCCGCTATGAAGGCGGTGACGAACGCCGCGACGAGTGATGAAGGCGTTGCCGTCATTGCACAGTGGGCCAGAAGACCGGCGGCGCAGCGACGCGGCCAAAACTCTCGACGTGTTTTTAGCTCCAGAGTCGCTAAACTGGACTGAGAACCGAAAGTGTGACCCCAACAATGGATTCCTCATTCCTCGTTCCTCGTTCGTTTGGCCCTGGAACTTTTTTCACCTTAAGACATTTAAACAACTTTATGTCTTTTTAATAAATTTTTGACTTTTTATTTACTTTTTCTGACTTTCAAAATTACTTTTCCACCGCAGCGTTGACTGACGTTTAGCATTTTTAAAGGCTTTTTTGAGAATTTTTGGTGGTTTCTCAGTTACGTTTTGGACTTTTGCGACTTTTGTGACTTTCTGACTTTTTTTTTTACGTTTAATGAATTTTTTACTGACTTTTCCACCCGCGTACGCCGATTTTCACCGGTTAGGAACCCCTCGGAATCCCGTAATAGTTGCGAAAGTGATCGCAATATTTCGCTCGGCGAGAATCTTCCCCGAGGAACGCCGCCTTGGCCGCCAATAAGCCCTGGAGAAGCACCGCCTGATAAGGTCATTAAGGCGGAAGCACAAGGAGGCGCCATCGAGACGAACTCTTAAACGCTGTGCGCTGTAAGACGTGACGTCATTTAGCGCCGTCGCCACGCACGATGGGCGGGCCGAGTGGGCCGGGAGGGTGGTGTGGGGCCGGTACCAGCCCAGGCTAAATCAGTCTACGGCTCTAAAGTTCGAAAAGTTAAAAGTTTTCGAGGGTGCCTGTCTGGCAACTCCCGGCTGTAGTGGGAGCGGCTGCCTACCGTCCTGCAGTGTCCTCTCTTTCTCTCTCTCTCTCTCTCTCTCTCTCTCTCTCTCTCTCTCTCTCTCTCTCTCTCTCTCTCTCTCTCTCTCTCTCTCTCTCTCACACACACACACACACACACATCCGTCTCCATGGCAACGAGCGCCCCTTCCGCCCCACCCCTCCTCCTGCCAAGAACACAGTAGGCCGTAAGACCGTCGCAGGCGGTCTAAAATCTAGACACGTCAAGACACGTTTTGAGTCGCTATATGGGACTCAAACCGAACGAGTGATCCCACAAATAGATACCTCGTTCGGAGAGCAATCCATTGGTGGGGTCACACGTCCGGTTCGAGTCCCATTTACCGACGTCAGAGCTCCAACGCGTCTAGAGTGTTGGTCGCCTGCGCTGCGCCGGTCTTCTGGCCCGCCGGGAGGCGCACACGTGCTGACCGCTCCTCCGCTCAGCATCCCTCTCCTTCCTGGAGGTCCACGCACACGCTCCGTTTCCGTGCTCCGTACTCGTCACCCCGCGTCCGCGCGCTGGCCGCTCAGCGCGGTGTGTAATGGCGCTGGAACGCCGCCTCGTCTCTGCACTGCCAGTCACTCGAGAAAGCGCGCGGCTATTCAAAGACGCGCGCGCCGCCCGTGCGTGCCGTGCGCCGTCCGCGCACCCCTGGCTGGACTCACCACCCCACTTAGCAGCGGTGATTCCGGGCAGTCTCGCGCTCCATCGTGACGCCGCCACACGAGCGCGAGGGAGACAGAGCCAGACAGAGCCCAATGGCAGTCCGGCACCGAGCCGGTGCACAGCAAGCTCAGTGGGAGGAGGTGGTCAAAATCCCGCCACGGCGGCGCTGGAGCCTCGAAGCTGCTTGAGGTGTGTGCGCCAGGCTGATGAATGGCCCGCCGCGGCACCCCGCGTCCGCGTTCGGCTCAGCTCGACTCGGTTCGGCTCGGCTCGTCTCGGTTCGGCTCGGCTCGGCTCGGCTCCGCTCGGCTTGGCTCGGCTCGGCTCGGCTCGGCTCGACTCGGCTTGGCTCGGCTCGGCCCTACTTTGCATACCCCGCAAGGCGTGATTTTTAACGCGTAGATTAATGTGCTGTTGTGCGTCAAAGGGGAGGCGCAACACTGGCCGAGCATTCTGTTAGCGCGGCCTGCCTCGCCGGCCCGGCCCGGGATGCCCCGCGTGTCTGATTTCGTCCTAAACGGACGGCGACATATCGTTTGGCTGCAATGGAACAGGACTCCGATTGCAGCGTCAACAGGTAGGAAGGCCCGCAGGTCCGGCAGCTTGATTCGTCCGCACTCTGTCTCTCTCGCACCCCATCCAGCGCGTGTTCACAACAACGTGGACAAAAGCACTGTTTGGAATCAGCCCGCGAGTCGAGGGGGCAACCACTCAAGAAATCATGTGTCCCCTTAAGCGCCAGAAATCTCTGGAAAACGGAAAATCTTGCCCCCTAAAAGACAAATACAAGAAAATTTGGGGCGTAAGCTCGGTCGAAATCTTGCGAAATCCGTAGAAATTTCTTCTCTTCAGAAATCTTGTGTCCCCACACATACTAAGTGGTTACCCCCTCGCTGCGAGCGGCCGGGGAAGATTTGGACCTGAGCGGCCGAGGAAGACTGGACTAATGCACCCTAAATGTCTTACAGTGAAGATTCTCCATATTATGTATGGTGAAAATTCTCTATGATATGGTGGTGCAGCTGCCTTTGTAACATAACATTGTAAGTGTCGATCACGCAGTGTCCGACACCTGCAAGGCATGTCCTACGGCAAATTACACGCAGTTTGCCGTAGGACATGCTGTGGTCGACACTTGCAAGCGTAGGGCAAACTGGTCGACGCCTACAAGTGTCGACCTGTCCTACACTTGGATTTGCAGTGGAGGTGTCGCGATGGCTCTTCCCAAGAAAAATTTTGAGAGGGCAACCCATCGGCACCATTGCCGGGCCGCCATGGCGGGACGCCGCCAGCTTCGCCATCTAAAGCACACGACTTCTGGGCACTTCCTCACGCTCCTCACGAACACTGCATCGCAGTCTATCAACCCTCCTCTCAACTCAAATGAAGGCTTAAGCTTTGAAAAACTTCCTCTTAGGGTACGGTGTAGACTCTCATTTAAGTTCACAGCCAAAGCCTTCATTCTATCTCACATGGTACGGAAATCTCCTCTGTCTATCAAACAACGAAAAAAGACTGGATCGCAAATCACGGAAAATTCTGGGTCTCAAATCACGGAGAATCCTGGGTCTGAAAGCACGGAAAAGACTGCCAATACATTAACGGAAAAAATGACCTTTTTTTCCCGCGGTGAAAACGCCCGTCTTATAGAGTTTTTGCCGCGTGCGGAGAATACTTGGATCAGTGGAACGCAATTTATTGGAAATGTTCCTGCAGCAGCGCAGACTGACTGGCGGCAGCAGACCCGTGGCCGGCATTCCGACGGCCGGAGCGTCTCGCCGCGTGACGGGCGCCGCGACGCTCGCGCCGCGACGCTGTAATATGAAGGGGAGTCGACATCGGACATTCCTGGATGTGAGAACGGGGTAGGGGCGGGGGCAGCCGTCATACTACCCGCCCCACGCCGTGCCTCAAGACACGCAACCCGCCTCAACCCCTCTCCCCTACCAAAAAAAAAAACAATCCGAGCTGAGTTGGAGGCACAAGGCCAGAAGAACAGCGCAGGCGGCCGATATTCTAGACGCGTTTTGAGCTCCACAGTCGCTAAATGGGACTCGAACCGAACGTGTGACCCAGTCAATGGATTGCTCTCGGAACGAGGAATCCATTGGTGGGGTCACACGTTCGGTTCGAGTCCTTTCCAGCGGCCTGCTGTGGAGCTCAAAACGCGTCTAGATTTTTGGCCGCGCCTGCGCCGGTCTTCTGGCCAACGGGGGCTAGTTCCCCCCTCCACTTTAATCGCTTCATTACGCCCCCGCGACCTCCGCGCCGCCGGACCGGGGGCGGCCAGCGCCCTCTATAGGTGCCACTTTCGCACATTTAATCCAGAATCGGCCCTCCAGACGCCGGAACTAGACCGTCGTCAACAAGGCGGCCCGGGGGGGGGGGGGGCAACACGCCCGAAGCAACACCCTGCACGTCACGGCCGGCGCCACCCTATGCGCGCCCCGCGGAGCCACGACGCGGAAGTATTGATGGTTCAACGTCGGGCTACGCTCGGTCCTGGTTCTCCTGGGACCGTCCTGGTTTCTCCCTCCTATACAAAATGCATGGGAAAACGAGGACGGTCCAGGGAAAACCAGAACCGAGTCTCACCGCGTAGGTGAATTTCATTAACCGGTTTTTCGATTAAGGATTTCACTCGTGTTTTCAGTATGTCAGAAACATGATCAATATTCGCGCACCTCTGACTCTGAAAGCTGAAACCTTATTAGGGTAAACTATACAGTTACCGTCAGGGGTGCAGTTATCGTCTTACCTCGGCGATTGCGGGTCCTGCGCTGCAAGTACTAAGTGGGACGTGGGACTCGAATTGAACGTGTGACCCCACCAATGGATTGCTCTCCAAACGAGGAATCCATCGGTGGGATCACACGTTCGATTCGAGTCCCATTTGGCGACTCTAGAGCTCAAATCGCGTTCGGGATTTCGACCGCCTCACGGTCTTCTGACCCACTGTGCCGCGGTGCGTGCGTGTTGGGCGCGCGTGCTGGCCGCGGGCCCCACGACGGCTGCCGCTGGCGGTGCGGCGGTTCTCACGCGGGGCGTGAGGGGACCAGTGGACCAGGCGGACCAACGGACCAACGCGGCGCATCACCGCATATCGACGGCCTTCTCTGCTCCCGCCGCACAGTGGGCCAGAAGACCGGCGCAGGCGGCTAGAACTTTAGACGCGTTATGAGCTCCTGATTCGCGGAACAGGATTCGAACCGAACGTGTGGGTCCACCGAAGGATTCCCGAGGGGGGAACAACTTCCAATATTCACTGTACAAATTTTGAACACGTTCTCACATTCTGGAGGGGAAAACGCCTGTAAGTAGGCAACAAGTGCACTGCAAAACTAAACGTGGTCTAGACCACACTAACTGATGTGGTCAAATGAGTGCCATTTTGACCGCATCTGTTGGTGTGGTCTAGACCACAATTATGGTGTGGTCATTCCATGCAATTCTATGCAAAGACCAGACCACACCAAACGTGGTCTAGTCTAGACCACACCAACTGATGCGGTAAAAATGGCTTTCATGTGACCACATCAGTTAGTGTGGTCTAGACAACGTTCGGTTTTTCAGTGTGTGACAAATAGAGCAGTGCACTATTCCAACTCATTCTCACACTCATTGAGCTCTACAAACTGAAGTGTGTACTCAGTATGCATCTGCAGATGCATACACACTAAACTCTTGTGGACTTTTTAAATGCATAATTATGCACTTTTTATGCATAGTTATGCATGCACAGATACATACGTAAGGTGTGTATAATATTATGCATCATTGTGTACATTTTGTGCATCTTCTTGCATAAAATGTACACAGTGATGCATAATATTTACGTACGTTTCTGTGCATGCATAATTATGCATTAAAAACTCCACAAGATTTTAGTGTGTACCTACGAGTACACATCTACAGATGCAGCTGAGTACACATCTACAGATGCATACTAGGTTGAGTACACACCTACAGATGCATGCTTGGCTGAGTACACATCTGCAGATGCATTTTTAGCTGAGTACACGCCTACAGATGCATACGTTGTAGGTGTTTGCTCAGCTAAGTATGCATCTGTAGATGTGTACTCAGCTACGTATGCATATGTAGACGTGTACTCAGCTAAGTATGCATCTGTAGATGTGTTCTTGTGGGTATGCATATGCATCTGTAGATGCATACTGAGTACACACTTCAGTTTGTAGAGTGGCCACGAAGAGACGGACGCCATGCGCGTCAGTTTCCATTTCCACGCGATGCGCTTAATTTGATTCCGCGCTGTACAGTGGACGCCCTGCAGGGACACCAACCTGACGGAGTGAAAAAATATGCAAATGGATCTCGTGAGCGAGGACTGGCGAGAAGAGGCGCTGTTTCCGACCATCAACTCACACACACTCACGCCGAGGTCCCGACGGCGGCGCACAGTGGGCCAGAAGACCGGCTCTGGAGGCCAAAACTCTCGACGCGTTTTGAGCTCCTGAGTCGCTAAATGGGACTCGAACCGAACGTGTGTCCCGATCAATGAATTGCTCTCTGAACGAGGAATCCAATGGTGCGGTCACACGTTCGGTTCGGGTCCCATTGGGAGCTCAAAATCCCGTCTCCACGGGTCTTCTGGCCCACACTGTGCGCCGCCATGTGATTCACCTCCGTTCACCAGGCCATCCGATACTCGTTCGTTTTCATCGCGCTCCGCCGCTATTTGCCGCTGAGGCTGGGGCGTGCGTGCCGCTGCGTGCCCGAGCGCAGGGGCCGACAGCCACCCGACAGCTTCGGGGGGCAGGGGAGCACAGTGGGCACTGCACGTAGACAAGAAACCGCGCCTTTCACAGTGGAGTAAGTACGCCGCACACGCGCCGTGGGTTTGAACGTTACGGATATACAGGCAAACGGATGGAATTCAGTCGGTGAAATTGTAAAAGAGACTCTTGTGTAGATAGGTTTTAGAGTCCGTTAGTTACAAATAAATTATTCGTAAGTCGTTACAACAGGCAGCAAAACTTGTGCAAAGCAGACAAAAACATCCTGCACAATTCTAGCTGAATAGCTCCAAAGGCTCCAAGCTGACAGAACCCACTCCCTCACGTGTTGATAGGTCAAACGGAACGCCGCGTCCCCGAACAAGATTGCTTGTTTTCTCCTGCTCCTCTTTGGTCGAGGCTAAATTTGTTGGTTTCGGCCGGGACGTTGTCTTCCATGTAGTGTGTGGTTGGGGACGAGGTTTCATTAGGTGCTCGAAAGGGGGAGAGGTATGAGGTGGTGGGGGTGGGGGGAGGCGCTGATCACACCGCGAAAACAGCTTCCATGGCACCGCTTCCACAGGGAGCCTGTGCCCGGCCGGCGTGTTGGTGGAGGTGGCGGCGCGGCGGTGTAGAGATGAAAATGCCCGGAAAGTTTCCGGAAACATAGGAAAAAAAAAGTGTTCTTTTCCGTTTTTTTCCCTGGCCTCGGAAAAATTGGTAAGATTCATCCTGAAAAGTAGGCAAAACGCCCGACTTTTCGCCTGTAAGTAGGCAAAAAGCATAACTTCATCACTGTGTGCGGACGATTCTCAGTGCACTCACATTATTTATACCCTGTTATGTTTCATTCTCATGCGATTTTCGTTGTTGCACTTGTGTATCTAGGGTTGCGAGTGGAAGTAGAGGTCCAACGCAACACAAAAGTAGTGTTTCATGCTCATTTTCCACTGTAGAGCCTTAAAACTAATTTTTCCAATTTTTCCTTTTTTCCCAACTATTCTGGGTTTTTTTTCCCCAATTTTTCCGGTTTCTTTCCGACACTTTAAAGGTTTCCGGAAAATTTGCATCTCTACGGCGGTGTGTGTGTGTGTGTGTGTGTGTGTGTGTGTGTGTGTGTGTGTGTGTGTGTGTGTGTGTGTGTGTGTGTGTGTGTGTGTGTGTGTGTGTGTGTGTGTGTAGAGCTGACGGCATACCCATATCATCTATTATTGTCCGATCGAGTCACACAGTTGCCTCCAAAACCTCCCCGGAATAAAGCCTAACGGCATACAATGCGACTTATTACTCCTGATGCAGTGTTGCGTCCGACGCGACGACGGATGCTTTGGACCGTGGCTGCAGTACCACGCCACAAAGGGCGACATTGTGGTGATGGAGCCAAAGCAGTAAATGCTGTGTCGCGCGTTGGGTTACACCTTTTTTTTTTTGCGGATAGGCCTTGCAAGAAGCTTTGCCAAAAAAAATCAGAAAGGAATGAATGCACTGACCTCTGTTACAGATTATCGGGGTTGACAAGACGCGATTGTGTGTGTCGAGCGTCATGTTTGATGGAGAATCCGATATCCGACCTCTCAGAGGCTGTAATTCGTGTGTAATACTTCCGTGACAATTTACTCAATTAATTTTACTTTTACACCCTCGCCCAGCCAAGCTTACCCAAAGGGCTCATCCACTTTTTTACTCTTATCCACGCCTCAAGAAGGGCGTAAGGTCTTCAAGCGTCCACTCTTAGCCTTGTACTGACAGAAATGCGTCGGAGAAATAGTTTTAAAAAAGCTGATAGTGTAGTTCTGTGCTTGAATGCCGCTTGAATGAAAGCGTAGTTTTACGGTGAACTGTGTCAAACGGTGTGGCTCGCTCGGGGGGTAGATGTAGTGGGGACGGCTGAAACTCCTTTTCCTGGGAGCTGTCTTCGCTTTACTTTTTGGTGAGGCATGCTTCTGACGATTTGGTCGGTGAATCTCTCATTGAGAGCGCCAGGCCAGGCGCACTGGCGCGCACTGGGGGGGCAGGAGGAGGCGAGTCCTGGGCCTCCGAACCATTCTTCTCTCCCGCCGAACATCTTTTTTCCCCCCTTCTTTCACCTTACACGGCGATATGAACTCCAATCCTTTTTCTCCGTCCCACCAATGCACTTTTTTATTCGACCCAGATGTTCTTTTGAGGCCGACCGGCAGATGTCCCGCCGCTGTACGATACGCCTCCCTACTTTCTAAACGTCTATACCCATCTTGCCGACAGCAACGCGCAACTGTCTTTGTCCCCCCCCCCCTCCCCCCGATTCGGATTACGGCTTTGGCGGCGAGGATCGCGTGGGAGTGGCGCCGAGTCTCACTGCGCTCCTCTCAAGGGGTGCAGGTTCACGCGCGGATCAGGTGCAAAAATAATGCCAAGCAGCTTCCTGCTCGTCCCAGCCCAGGTGGGTCTCCAAATTTCATGACCGTGGACGGGACAGAGGACAGAGCCACGGTGAAACAGGCCATCGCCACGGACGGACGGACTCGAGGCTTTGAAAACCAAACGAAGGTCACAGGGCGCACGGTGGGCCAGAAGACCTGAGCAGGCGCAGGCGGCCAAAAGTATAGACGCGTTTTGAGCTCTGGAGTCACTTAACAGGACTCGAACCGAACGTGAGACTCCACCAATGGATTCCTCGTTCGGAGAGCAATCCATTGGTGGGTGCCACACGTTCGGTTCGCGTCCCATTTAGCGACTCCGGAGGTCAAAACGCGAGATTTTGACAGGCTGCGCCGCAGGTCTGCTGGCCCACTGGGGCGGGCGGTCCACCCAGCCGCCTCCGCTCATTTCGCCCACTTCCCGCGATGACAAATGAAAGCGGCGGATGCAGGCATTCCGAGCAGTGGAATGGCACTTCGCTTCTCTCGCACAGCGGTCGACGCTCTAGGCGTGCGAGAGAGCGAGCACACTACGGTGCGTTCGGAGCCGGTCTCCTACTGGCCTAATGGATGCGATGACGTTCACGTGACGAGACTTATCCTTTCGATCGGCTCCCAGATTAGCCAGCCAAGCCCGCCTCGCCAACACGGGTACAGGCTCCACCGCATATTTGTATAGTTTCGGGTGTGTGGGGGTCTGTGACGGACAGAGAGAGAGAGAGAGAGAGAGAGAGAGAGAGAGAGAGAGAGAGAGAGAGAGAGAGAGAGAGAGAGAGAGAGAGAGAGAGAGAGATAGAGAGAGAGAGAGTACACGCGTGCCAACGCCCAAAGTCGTGGGCCACACTTCGATGTCAACGGCGAACCCTGGGTGGCCCTTGTATCAGGTTTCTAAATAACGCTTTGACGATTTTATCGGGCAGACTCACTCGGCGAGCCGAGTCCAGCTGTCGACGCGGTGCGCTGCGTTCCCGCTGCGTCCTCGGTTCGCTGCCAGGCCCCCGTTTTGGCAGCGGGGATCCTTGTGTCCACAGCGGCGGGGGCGCTGCTGCGACACAACGTGCCAATGCGTTTTCAAGCTTCAATTGAGCTCTATTTACTAAAAAAAGAAAGGTGGTTTCTTTGGTCATGCAGAAGAGTTGTTTCATTTCTCTGAATCCGAGCAGGGAGGGGCATGACAGTCTAGGGTCACTGGTGTGAATGAGATTAGAAAATTGCCATCAAACGCACGATCACAAACACCTTTACCGAGATGGTTCCGTGGCGTTTGACAAGACCGACCCAGCAGGCCAAAACTCTGGACGCGTTTTGAGCTTCAGAGGCGCTAGATGGGACTCAAACCGAACATGTGACCTCACCAATGGATTCCTCGCTCGGAGAGCAATCCATGGGTTGGGTCCCGTTCGGTCCAGAATTTCGGCCGCCTACGCCGGTCTTCTGGCCCACTGTGCGACCCCCCCCCCCTTTCCCCTCGCAAATTGATTGCGTGATGCGGAGTGCGTGCCAGGGAGTGAGATGGGCGGACAGCCAGCCGACGCCTCAGTCGCTGTCACTCGTGAGCGGACTTCGTCGTCCTCATTTTCAAAATGATTCTTTTGATTTGCGTGACTGCACTCTTTTGCAATTAGTAAGGACCATGTCGGCCCATGTCCATCCCGGTCACCCCCGTGGCAGTAGGACAGGAGGACGAGCAAGCACCCAACCTGGATGACCGAACCATGAACCGTCCATGAGGAGGCCCTGGTTGGAATAGGCCATTACTATACACTGCAACAAAAAAACACTACAAAGGTACAAATACTGGCAAATATTTGAGTCAGTTTTCATTGTGCTATCAAAGTACAACATTTATTGTACAAAGTACAACGATTATTGTACAACCCAATGACGGAACGGAACCAGGCCAGGTGTCGTTGTACTTTTCCCAATTCTGATTGTACTTTCCACAATCATTGTTGTGCTTTTTTCTCTACAATCCTCCTTGTACTTTTGTTGCACTATCAACATTTTTTCTTGCAGTGTAGGCCATGTTTTTCCCCGGTTTTTCAATTGTTGCCTATTGTTTCCCGTCCGACGTTCAATGCTGAGGACTAAAGGTGTGCTCATCAACCTCACCAAGTATTAGTGGAAGGCTCATGCTTGACGAAGCCGTTCAAAGTCGTCGAACCTTGAACTCACGGGCTAACCAAACCTGGGCCTACCCATGGGCTGCCAATGTTCCTGCAGAAGAACCTTTTTTTCCCCTTGAGTCCGACCCTTTTACCCTTTACGCTCAGGATATGTGGCGTGGCCTGAACAGCAGTGGGTCTGCGTGGCGACCGCCGGCTGGGCTGGACCCTGGCGGGGTGGGGCGGGGCGGGGCGGGGCGGGACAGCGCGGCGTCTCTGTCCCCGCGCGCACACAATTTCCCGCCACGTTAGCTTGCAATCGCGCGGGTACTTTTGAATGCGTTTTAATAACATAGCTCGCGGTCACAAGATTTACGGGCTCGGTGGGTTCGGCGCGGCGGGCTGAGGGCAGCAGGGATGGGCAAGGCAGGCAAGGCGGGCAAGGCCTTGGCAGAGCCACAGGCAGGACGAGGCTGGCAAAGACAACCAACTCCGCGGTCACCACGCTCACTGAGAAAACCTTACATACTATTTCAGTCCTTACAAAGAAAACACTGAGAAAACCTTACAAACTATTTTGGGCCGTGCAAAGAGAAGCAGCTTGTTATAACAAAGTAATTTGAGCCAACAGAAGTTTACAAAGAAAATACTTCGTAATTTACGAACTATTTCTTCGTATAACAAAGTAAATTAGTTTGTATTGAGTATGCTCAAAATACTTCGTAAGGTTTTAAGCGTGAAGGCGGTCGTAATCACAGACGCGTTTTAAGCTGCAGAGTCGCTAAATGGTACTCGAACCGATCGTGTGACCCCACCAATGGTTGGCTCTCCGAACGAGGAATCCATTAAAGGGGTCACACGTTCGGTTCGAGTCCTCAGCAACTCTGGAGCTCAAAACACGTCTGGAGTTTTGGCCGCCTCTCTTCTGGCCCACTGTGCGTCGTCGCCAGCGCGATGCGCGACTCCGGCCATGCGCTGCCGGCGCCACCGCGTTCCCATTCGCTGCCGCTGCTAACTCTCGTTTTGGCCCACGCCCTCGGGCCCTCAACAGTGGGCCCACTGGCGGCGTGCGGCACAGTGGGCCAGATGAACTGCGATGCGCGGAAAACCTAGTTATTAAAAGCTCATCAGCACGGCAGGGGGAAGAGGGTTGGAGGGGGGGGGGAGACAAATAGAGACGATTTTTCTGTTGAGCCCTTTTAATTGCCAGATCACTGGGCGCATCAATCTTGCCGACGCCTGCATTGCTCAGCCCCCCCCCCCAGGACCCCACCCCCTCCATGCACATCGCCGTCACTTCACAGTGGGCCAACACGGCCATAATAAACGACGCGTTTTGAGCTCTAGTGTCGTTGAATGGGACTCGATCCGCGTGTGTGACCCCACCAATAATGGATTCTCTACAAATCGAAAAGCGTACATTGTTTGCTCTAGCTGGAGCATGCCCGCAAGCACGCTCTAGCCTGCGCGTGCCTGCCAAGCATGCACCAACAAGTGCATACCTGCCATGTACACGCTTACTGGACCTGACAACTCCCTATCCCTACTGCACTAAGATGTATGCTCCAGTTAGCGTGTAAATGGCAGGTATGCACTTGCTAGTGCATGCTTGGCAGGCATGCGCTAGCTAGAGCGTGCTTGCAGGCACGCTCCAGCTAGAGCATGCAATGTACGCTTTTCGATTTATAGAGTTCCTCTCCCAAACGAGGAATCCATCGATGGGGTCACACGCGCCGGTCCTCTGGCCCACTGTGCACCGCCGCCTTCTACGCCTCGACTCCCTGATGATTCCAATTGGAGGAAATGAAGGCGCGGCGCAGCGTGTCTGAGTGACGTGGCGCAGCACCAGGGCGACCACCACTGCTTCGTCAAACTCCTTCATTTTTCCCACAGTCGACGCAGTCGCCTTGGCCGTTCGTTGTGGCGACGATTTTTGCACGATGCGGCGGTGATTCTCGGAGACCCGGTGGCCAAATACACTGTTATTCAACGAATGTGACGTCATATTCGTTCGAATGTGAATTTTGTCACTTTCGTTTGAATATGACTTCATATTGACTAACCTAACCTAACCTAACTTCTGCTGTTCAGTGTCAAAGGTCACCTTCGAAATCTCGAAGTTTCAAGCCGAATCGTAGATTGATACCTGAAATGGCGCTAAAATGGCAGCTTCCCTCGTGCATCGCAGACAAGGGGGGAAAAACTATTAATTTCTTACGGTAAACGGCTGCACCAACATATTGAGGTGAAGATTTTCTCCAATAATACAACAGTATGTTCGACAAAATATCTATTTAAGGTGCAAAGAAGTTTCAAAGTTAAGCTGCAAAGTCAGCAACACACAACCATAATAAATGTAGAGAGATTTCACCACAATATGGAGAACCTGAAGACTTTGAGAGTGTGGCGGGGCCATTGCCGCGATTAGCGGGGAGGGACCTCCCCTTGTTGGTCCGGACGACCCTGCACGACCCTGCCGCGGCCCGGCGGCGGCGCGGCGCTGGCACACGGCATTCCCGCGGGAAATGCCTCCCCTCCCCTCCCTCCCCTCCCTCCCCTCTCCCCTCCCTCCCTCCTCCCCATCCCCTCCCCTCCCTCCCTCTCTCCTCGAGGCAGTCCGCGCCCCTGGCGGAATGAAATCGTAAGTGAATTCGAGCGATGTTCCGCTTGTTTAGTCATCGACGGCAGGAGGCATTTTCCCATTACCGAAATGGTCCCACTCGCCGCGCCGCGCCGCCACAGTGGGCCAGAAGACCGCGGCGCAGGCGGCCAAAACTCGAGACGCGTTTTGAGCTCCAGAGTCGCTAAATGGGACTTGAACGGAACGTGTGACCCCACCAATTGATCCGTCGTTCGGAGAGCTATCCATTGGTGGGGTCACACGTTTGATTCGAGTCCCATTTAGCGACTGTTCTGTTTTGTAACGCTCAAAACGCGTCTCGAGTTTTGGCTTTGGATGCCTGCACCGGTCTTCTGGCCCACTGTGCGTGACAGGGCAGCCAGCACACGCCGCGGACCGCGAAATGGGGATGGGGACGGCGGCGGCGAGAAGGAGTTTTGAGGACTGCGCGCATCGCGCCGCGCACGCCGAGTAAACAAACAGTGGAGAGCAGAGCGCCGCGCGCTCCGGGAATTGCGGGATCAAACTCGAGGAGGTCGCGCTGATCATCCGTTGCGCTGCCTGCCCCGCGAGATCGCCAACACGACACACATCCTCTAGGCTTTGCGGGGGGCTGCCGTGGGCGCGCGCACGGCTGCTGCGGTGCGCACAGAAAAATGATTTCTTGAATCAAGTAAAATGCGCTTGATGGAAGTAATTTTTTTTTTTTGCATTAATGTGCCTCAGTGAAATCCTGCTTTGAGGGAAGTGGAAATGTATTTTATTAGGGGTGTGCGAATTGTTCGAAATCGAATCGAATCGAATCGAATCTGCGTAGTTTCGATTCGATTCGCTCACGGAATCGTCGGTTCGATACCGAAATATTCGAAAAATCGAATCAACGCGTTTCGTCCTCGAATCGACCGATCCTTCGCTCCTCCATTCACCCAAATAAATTGTCTTGGGACCAATTTATTTTCCTAGATTGTCATAAATACATGCCAAGTAGGCATTACATGACATTTAATACAAGCATAAAAATATGGCAATATTCGGATTCGATTCGAAAATTTTATGAAGATATTCGGATTCGATTCGATTCGAAAAAAAATTGCGGATTCGATTCGATTCGGGTCATTTTAAACCAGATTCGATTCGATTCGATTCGAAAACAAAATTCACGATTCGCACACCCCTATATTTTATATGGTTAGAGTTGAATGAATGCAAAGTCGATTAGCATTGATCTGACTTTCAGTGAGTTTAGCTTAAATCAAGTATTTTTAATCAATAAAAATATTTTACTTGATTAAAGAAATCATTTTTCTGAGTATGGCTGCCGCGCTCTAAAGGTCGGTCCCACTCAGGAAGCCACACCGCCGCACAGTGGACTAGAAGACCGGCGCCGGAGGCGAATAATGTGCACGCGTTTCGAGCTCCAGTCGCTAAATAGAACTCGAATTGAACGTGTGACCCCACCAACGGCTTCCTTCGTTTATCGTTCAGAGAGCGATCCATTGGTGGGGTCACACGTTCAGTTCGAGTCCCATTTAGCAACTCTGGAGCTCAAAACGCGGTTAGAGTTTTGGCCGCCTGCGCCGGTTTTGGCCCACTGTTGCCGCGGCCCTGGCGCCGCCGTGGTCGCAGACCTCATCCTCTCTGCTGGGTTGTGCGGGGTCAATCGACCTGTCATACATCCCCTTCCACAAAAGGCCCCTCCACCCCAACCTCTTTCCCGTTTTCCATGTGAACCGCTTGACTACGGCACTCTCATTTGGAACCCTTCCCCTGCCCCTTCATGTGGTTTGTGAAATTGGGGATGCGCCATACAGTAACAACCCCCCCCCCCCCGCGGCACCTTTTTTTTGGTTCTCATACCACGTTCTTTTCCCTGAAACGAATTTTGATGTTGAAGCCATACACACCATACGCTCTTAGGGAATACAGGTGAGGTGCGATGCAGTTAAATGTCGTGACTGACGTGCGATGCACTGGGAAAATACGGGCATAAGGCCTACTGTACAAATAATGTATCATGCCCCAACGGGCAACGATTAACGCCCCTGGAACGGCGCGTGGATCGGAATCGATCAGAATGAATTTGACACCGAGCGTGGGCGGGGCCGCATGGAACCAAATCTTCATGTTTTTCTAGATTTTGAATGGAATTTGACGTTGGAGGGGGCAAGTATAACGTGCGTCATGTTTGCCTCCAACATCGGGCGAGAAGGTCGTTCCGTTCGGTGCTCCGCGCGCAGAGTGATTTTTACGCAACAAACGCGAGGCGAAGCAAAAACACGGCTGATTAAATTGCTTTGAGGAATGTTATATTAAAGATTATTGTTTGCTTGTTCGTTAAAAATTAAAATCTCCCGTTCGAGTGACGGCGTTGGGCGAACGGTACGAAGAGATGGGGAAAACCCACACGGTGCCCGGCAGGCCCATAATAGACAAAATAAGAGCTCTGACCAAGGCCCGCGGGGGTTGGTTTGGTTGGTCGGGGTTTGGTGGGCTTGAGTACAACCGCATATTGACCAAAGGCTGCACGCCAGCCCTGGCCAAACATTGGGGAATTAAAGTTTTAACAGTGTACTGTACACACAGGGCGAACACCCCTCCCTCCCTCCTCTCTCTCTCTCTCTCTCTCTCTCTCTCTCTCTCTCTCTCTCTCTCTCTCTCTCTCTCTCTCTCTCTCTCTCTGGCCAGTCTGATCCTCTCCGTCTGCGTTGCTCTCCCCGATATGCTTTGCCTCCCCCGCCCGACATCGCGCTCTCCTTGTCTCTCCAAGAACTCAATATAACACGGAACCCGATTTTGCAAGTCACCCCCGTCGCGCGGCACGTGGAGAGCGAGCGAGCATTCCATCCCACCGCGCGAGGCAGGAAACATGTAACGAGGTAAAGAACAGAATCGGCGGTTAATTATTCCCATGAGTGCGGCTCCACCTAAAGGGGACTCATTATTCGGTATCGGGTCAGGTATTCATAAGTGATATACGAAATAGCGAGAAATGCGCGGCGCTCTGGAAGGATATCGCTGAAAATGAGTCGCACAGTGGGCATTGAAGCCTCATAATTACGTCGCCACGGCGGGTCGGGTGCTCGTTCAGCGCGTGCAGCAGCGGCCTCCACCGCCTTTCCGTTTCGAGCATCGTGTTTTGCCCCGTCTCGCGGCAATGCCACTGATTGCGGGCCGCCGACTGGCTACCGCGGAGTGCGCAGCACACAGTGGGCGCGCACGCGGCCACAACTCCAGACGCGTTTTGAGCTCCAGAGTCGCTAAATCGGACTTGAACCGAACGTGTGGCACTCTGAGACAACCCCCCTCCCCCCCAAACACAAGCGCGCACACACACATACAAACACACACACACTCTCTTTCTCTCTCTCTTTCTCTCTCTCTCTTTCTCTCTCTCTCTCTCTCTCTCTCTCTCTCTCTCTCTCTCTCTCTCTCCTCCCATCGGCCCGGCTGCGTTTTGTAACTGTTGTACTCACTTGAAGTGAGCAGTTTACGAGCGCGCACGTAGAGGTTACCATTGTGGTGGGAAAGAATCCAAGAGGGCGGATTTCACACGCCCCCGAAAGGAGCCACAAGTCTCTCTGCGCCTCACTTTCAGCCTGGCGGTGGTCTGGCCTCCTGGCTGCCTGGCTGCCTGGGCCATGGCCAGCAATGCCCGTCCCACCGCTCTTTGTTCTCGAAAACGGCTTCCGTCATGGCGGCCATAGAGTCCGTGGCGTGCGCCACACCTGAAGTGTGGAGACTTTAAACTACATTCTTCAAGTAAGGGGACTGCAAACTCCACACCTGAAGTGTGAATACTGCAAACTCCATGCTTGGAAAGGGGACACTGCTAACTCCACACGTACAAGTGTGGAGACTGCAAACTCCATACTTGAAGTGAGGAGACTGCAAACTCCACACGTCAAAGTGTGGAGATCCACCCGGCTGGTTGTTAAATGGCGGCTCGGGGGCCGAAGCATCGAAGGCAGCAAAACCAAAACAACGACGACAAGGACCGGAGCGGCAGTATAAAATAATTTGACATTGATTGCGACGCACGTGCGGGGTAATCACTTGTCTAGCCGCGCTGCGACAAGTCGGGAGGGAATAAATAAAATCGGAGGGAAATAAAAGGAACGTGTTTTCGCGTCTCCCGAGGACGAAACCAGTCTTTTATCGGTGTGACTGGCTATGGGTGCCTTTTAGCGACACAAAAAGTGCTAAACGACGACGCATGTCGCATTTAGTCTCTTGGCTATAAGCATAAATTATCATCATTCCAGTACTTGTGGTTGTCAGCGCTGACTTTGGTCGATTGACGAGGAATTGTTGCTTCGGTTTCTTTTTGTCACATCGATCAGGTCCAATAACTTCGGTCATTTCACGACTCTGCTATTGCTGCTTGCAGCCTGCAACGTGAAAGCGGGGCTTGCTATGACCTTTTGCTGGATTGCATTCTTTTTTTTCTGGGAATCTGTTCAATCACAAGCACTCTGCACGAGGCTGCACTCCAAACGCAAGGCGCACGGCAGCGTCCCAACTTTTGAGCGTCTTGGCTGGCTGGCCCCCGGCTGGAGCCGGCGGCTGAACCTGTCTCCCTCCAACGGCACGAGGCACCATGCGTCTGTCTCTCTCTCGCCTGCCAGCCGGCGGCTGGCTGGTAACCAGCCGCTCCAGTCAGCCAAGATGCTCGAAAGTCCGAACACTGGCGCACGGGTCCATATGGTCGGCCTGTCGGATGCAGAATCCAGCTGGCACCCCATAGGCTACGCTTTGATAATTTTTTCCTTTCCCAAACCCAATTTCCGACTCGGCTAGCGTCGGCGCTGGCTATATGAAAAAGAGTAAGACGAACGAGACGATGGCGACGCGCACACTTATAGCCTCAGCCTCGGACATTACCAGAACACAACGATTGTGGCATGGCGGCAGGGCGACACAACCGTCAAAACACGCACTACGCAGCTGATCTACAAAAGAGAGAGAGAAAAAGAGAGAGAGAGAGAGAGAAAGAGAGAGAGAGAGAGAGAGAGAGAGAGAGAGAGAGAGAGAGAGAGAGAGAGAGAGAGAGAGAGACAGAGAGAGAGAAAGAGAGAGAGAGAGAGAGAGAGAGAGAAAGAGAGAGAGAGAAAGATAGAGAAAGAGAGAGAGAGAGAGAGAGAGAGAGAGAGAGAGAGAGAGAGAGAGAGAGATAATGTGTATGTGTGTGTGTGTGAATGTGTTGCTCCTTTCCATTGACAGCCCGTCATTAGGGGTCCCCGTGGCACCCTCCGCAACAACTCCCCGCCCGCCCCTATGTTCCCCATTCCTAATCTGCTCGTCCCGCCCAGTGCATCGCGCGGGTCGCGGCCCCACCCCGCCGCACAGTGGGCCTGAAGACCGGTCAAAATATTATTTGAGCTCCCAGAGTCACTAAATGAGCCTCGAACCGAACGTGTGACCCCACCAAACGATTGCTCTCGGAGCGACGACCCCATTGGTGGACTCACACCTTCGGTTCTAGTCCTGTTTGCCGACTGTGAAACTCGAAACGCGTCCCGTACAGTTTCGGCCGCGCCTGCGCCGGTCTTCTGGCCCACGACCGTGCCCCGTCCCGCTGGGGTGGTTCGGCCCGGCGGCGGCGGCGTGGCCGCGTAGAAAACCTGTCATTACACGGCCTGCAGCACGGCCGCCCCCTCCTGCTTCCGACTACCAGGAGAAGATCTCTACTTTGGCTGTCAAGGCTCGGCCGAGGCATTGGCTTCTCGGTGAACGCGTGATACGCGATACCGCCATCGCGCGCACGAAATCTGATTGCGCAGCCTAGCCGCTCATGCTGCCGCCGCCGCCGACGCGCGCCATCTGCGCCTCGCACTCTCATACGAATAATCCTTCGCGAAAAAACGCTCTCTCTTCGCGCAGAAATTGGTACAAATGTTTTACAAACGCCGCCGCCCTTACAATGAACGCGCGGTAGGCTGTCCCAAAAAAAACTACCTATACCCGAGTGGTGTTTTTATGAAAGTACATACCGAGAAATATCACTGTGCAAAATTTGAGTGCTGTCCGATAAGCGGAACCATAGGCGCCTCGCGATGAAAGATTTTTGCCAGTTTTCGCGCCAAACAGGTGCCGCATGTTTTCGGCGCCACTGTGCCTGGACGGTGTCGCCAGGGACCACGCCCCGGAAAGTGGTTGCTACCTAGGGTGTGAACTAAAGATACCGCCGGATGCCAACCGCGCGACCGTACCTCCACGGGCGTAGGGGCGTAAGTGACCCGAACTACGTAATTTCGCTGTAGCGCGAATACCGTGAAAGGTTTCGAAACGCCGACACCGCGAGAAGGTAGCGGGACCCTTATAGTATCAAACCCGCCTGGGTCTGTCCGTAACATTTTCCATCATCACGCCTAAAATGCCAGTGGAAGGTCCCGAGCGGCGACTGACTCGTTTGAACCGGGCGCGCGAAACAATGGCGCCGGCCGGGAGCTGGTATAGTGCGTTCGCGGCCGGCCACTCATCTCGCTTGTCGTCTGCCATTCTCCGGTGACAGCGCTCGCAGCGCTGCCGCCCGCCGCTGGGTGCAGGCGGCTGGGAACGCACTAAACCAGCTTCCGACCGGCCGGCGCCATTGTTTCGCGCGCCCGGTTCAAACGAGTCAGTCGCCGCTCGGGACCTTCCACTGGCATTTTGGGCGTGATGATGGAAAATGTTACGGACAGACCCAGGCGGGTTTGATACTATAAGGGTCCCGCTACCTTCTCGCGGTGTCGGCGTTTCGAAACCTTTCACGGTATTCGCGCTACAGCGAAATTACGTAGTTCGGGTCACTTACGCCCCTACGCCCGTGGAGGTACGGTCGCGCGGTTGGCATCCGGCGGTATCTTTAGTTCACACCCTAGGTAGCAACCACTTTCCGGGGCGTGGTCCCTGGCGACACCGTCCAGGCACAGTGGCGCCGAAAACATGCGGCACCTGTTTGGCGCGAAAACTGGCAAAAATCTTTCATCGCGAGGCGCCTATGGTTCCGCTTATCGGACAGCACTCAAATTTTGCACAGTGATATTTCTCGGTATGTACTTTCAATAAAAAAACCACTCGGGCTCGATCGACGACCTGACCCTCCGATTTGGGACAGCCTAGTGTGAGCCCACCAATGGATTGCTCTCCGAACGCGGAATCCATTGGTCGGGGTCACACGTTCCGTTAGAGTCCCATTTAGCTACTCTGGAGCTGAAAACGCGTCTAAAATTCTGTGTTCATCAGACATCACAACGACAACGTAGGTCACACACTAAATTACTATGTAGGTTTTTATACGCGCCCGCGCACGAAATTCAACATGCACTTTGTATAAACGCACAAATTTGCACGTGACAATGCACGATTTAGTGCGCGGGAATGCAGAAAATCGTGCGTTATTGCGCACAATTCTGTGCGGAACTAGTGCATGTTTAATTTCGTGCGTTACGTATGCTCAAAAACCTACATAGTAATTTAGTGTGCATATGGGAAACCCATAGTAGATTCGCTGTTATGTCAGATGACTACAGAATTGTAGACGCCTGCGCTGGTCTTCTGGCCTGCTGGGCGCCGGAGAACCGCGATTCTACGAGCCGCTTTAGCCTGGACACCCCTTCCATGTCGGCCGCACCGCACCGCAGCAGCCCAGCCCAGTGGCGGCAATCTCGTGGCAGCGCCCGCGGCGGCTGGCTGTGCTGGCGTGGCGCCGGAGGCTCCGGGTTCTCTCTGGTCCCGACCTCCTCAGACTAGTGGACCTCGTACTGGTGGACCTCGGTCTGGTGGACCTCGGTCTGGTGGACCTCGGTCTGGTGGACCTCGGGCTGGTGAACCTCGGACTGGTGAACCTTGGACTGGTGAACCTCGGTCTGGTGGACCTCGGTCTGGTGGACCTCGGTCTGGTGGACTTCGGACTGGTGGACTTCGGACTGGTGGACTTCGGTCTGGTGAACCTCGGACTGGTGAACCCCGGACTGGTGAACCACGGTCTGGTGGACCTCGGACTGGTGGACCTCGGACTGGTGGACCTCGGACTGGTGGACCTCCGACTGGTGGACCACGGGTCGGGCCGCGTTGGCCGTCATCATGAACCGCCATGTTCTCGGGTCCTTTTGTCGGTTTGCCTGTCGCTGTTCCTCTGTGAATCTCGGTGAAACACAGATCTGTCCCCGCAGCGCTGCTGTTGCGTTTAGTACTTAGCGCAGCGCGGGGCCTGCCGGGCTCTGTCTCGGTGGGTCTTGGCCACGTTCCGTCGCATAAGGGCCCAGAAGACCGGTGCAGTCAGCCAAAATAATAGACGCGTTTTGAGCTCTAGAGAGTCGCTAATCATGACTCGAAGCGGACGTCGTGCAACCCCACCAATGGATTCCTCGTTCGGAGAGCAATACATTGGTGGGGTCACACGTTCGGTTCGAGTCTCATTTAGTCGCTGCCGCCAACCTTTCAATTTATTATCAGCGAGAGCCGGGCCGAGCGTGCACGGTATGCCCACTACAGTGGGCCATGTAGAGGTGGTCAAAATCTCGGACGGGTTTTGAGCTCCAGAATCGCTAAATGGGACTCGAACCGATCGTGTGACCCCCGGATGGATTGCTCTCCGAACGGAGACGAGGAATAATCCAATTGGTGGGTCACACGTTCAGTTCGAGTCCCATTTAGCGACTTTACAGCTGAAAAAACGTCTAGAATTTTGGCCGCCTGCGCCGGTCTTCTCAGTCTTCTGCCTGCGTCGCCGTAGAAGGACCCTGTCGGCAGCTGATTCCGATTTACGACTGGCTCGCCACATGTCATGCAAAGCAGAGCTGCTTTACAGCACTCCTCTCTCTCTCTCTCCCTCTCTCTCTCTCTCTCTCTCTCTCTCTCTCTCTCTCTCTCTCTCTCTCTCTCTCTCTCTCTCTCTCTCTCTCTCTCTCTCTCTCTCTCTCTCTCTTTCTCTCCGCTGGCCATCCTGCTTCCGCTAGTCAATCGCCATCACTTTCGGGATGCGGAGTCAACGAATCTGTGCCTCGCTCCGCGCGGTATTTACGCGCCATTCAAACGTCCGCCACCAGAGTCCTTCTCCAACTTTGCATCAACGATCAGAGAGGCGGCCCTGGCAGCGGAGTGCACAGTGGGCCAGAACACCGCCGCAGGCGGCCAAAACTCTAGACGAGTTTTGAGCTCCAGCGTCGGTGAATGGGACTCGAACCTAGCGTGTGACCCCACCAACCAATGGATGCCTCGTTCGGAGAGCAATCCATTGCGGTCACTGAGAAAACCTTACAAACTATTTCGGGCCTTACAAAGAAAAGTAGTTCGTATAACAAAGTATTTTGAGCATGCATAAGCTTACGAAGAAAATACTTCGTAATTTACAAACTATTTCTTCGTAATTTACAAACTATTTCTTCGTATAACAAAGTATTTTTGTTTGTTATATGTATGCTCAAAATACTTCGTAAGGTTTTAAGAGTGGTGGGGTCACACGTTCGGTTCGAGTCCCATACAGCGAGTCTATGGAACTCAAAACCCGTTCGAGATTTTGACGACTACCTCTACACTCCGGTCATCTGGCCCACTGTTCAGTGGGCGCTTGCTTGCGCAGCGCATAGTACCGTGTGCACGCTCGGCCCGGCTCTCTTCGATAATGGATTGAAATAAGTTTGGCGGCAGCGGACGCCAGAGGGCAGGCAGGGCGGGCCGGGCAGGGTGACCGAGCCGGACGGACGCAGGGACAACTTCGGAACGCAAAGAGTCATAATTGGAAAACAAAATTAAATCAAAACACACACAAATTGAGAATGAATAAAATCATATTTAGCATTAAAGAGGCCGTACACGCCGTATCGAAATTCAAACAGGAAAAATAAATGACATCTCAATTTCGAAGACGTAAAAAGCCGCGGGACACTCTCAGGGTAAAAGTGTTACCAATGAACAACGACCGGACATGCCGGCATTATTTCAGCGTTCCCACTGTCAGCGCCGCACGAATTGCTATGACTTTTCTGAGCGAGGTCTTTGGCCCCGGGGGAGTGTCCGCGGGACGATGTTGGTTCCGCTACGCGACGCGTCGCGGCCAAAGTCGCAGCGCGCAGTGGAACAGCCAGAAGACTGCGTAGTCGGCCAAAACTCGACGCGCGTCTTGAGCTCCAGGGTCGCTAAAAGGACTCCAAGAGAACGTGTGACCCCACCAATGGATTCCTCGTTCGGATGGCAATCCAATGGTGGGGTCATACGTTCGGTTGGGGTCCTATTCAGCGACTCTGGAGCTAAAAACGCGTCTAGAGTTTCGGCCGACTGCGCCGGTCTTCTGGCCCACTGCGCCGCGTCGCGGCCGAAGTCGCGGTGTCGCGTAGCGGTGCGCTGCTGGCCGGGCTAACCGGTGAAATACGGTGAAATGCGCAGTGGACGTCATGCCGGCTGTCGCGAGCACGACGCGCCGCGCCACCGAAAAGTCGGGAAGGCGGCACACAGTGGGCCAGAAGACCGGTGGTGAAGGCGGTCAAAATCCCGGCCGCGTTTTGAGCTCCAGAGTCGCTAAAGAGGACCCAAAGCGAACGTGTTACCTCACTAATCGATTGCTCTCCGAAAAATCGGATCGAGTCCTGTTTGGCAAATCTGGAGCTCAAACCACGTCTAGAATTTTGGCCGCCTCAACGGTCTTAGTAGGCAAAAGTAGGCAAAAATTGCGACAAAATTCTAAACAATCCGACACAATCAAACAATCTGTGTACAGCAAAATTCTGAGTGAGAGACTCCTCGGACTCCATACCCGATTAATTTCCGCTCAAAGAACCGCGCAGAAGGACGGAGAATCTCTCGCTCATCGCCGTCGGGATGCGACAGGGTTCGCAAAGTTAATTAGATCGGCAGAATGAATCCGGGGTCTTTTCCTCGGCGGACAACGTCGGGAAAATTCATCTGATTCTTATGGTCCCCGAAAAGCGACAAAAACGACTGGGATATTATTGTTGTCGTTGTCCGCCATTCGTCACGGGTTGGGTTCATCGTCGGGAGGTGGAGGGAATCGGGCGCCGTGCGTGCGCACAGTGGGCCAGAAGACCGGTGGTGGAGGTAGGCAAAATCTCGGCCGCGTTTTGACTGCTCCAGAGTTGCCAAATGAGACTCGAACCGAACGTATGACCCCATCCTTAGATTGCTCTCCGAACGCGGAATCCATTGGTGGGGTCACACGTTCGGTTCGAGCCTTATTTAGCGACTCTGGTGCTCAAAACGCGACTCGAGTTTTGGCCGCCTGCGCCGCGCCGCGGTCTCTCTGGCCCACTGTGATGGTGGAGCGCCCTGCGCGAGGCAGCCCGTGCCGCCGCCTGCGCCCGTCGCGTCCGTGTGGTGAGGTTGGAGCGGCGGGTGACGCGGCGCAAAAGGCACACACTCGGGCGGGCGAAAACAGTGCGTCTTCCGCGGAAACAGTCGGTGCTATCCGTGGCTAGGCGCTCTCGTCGCGTGCCCGAGACAGATGCTCATTAGTCAACTTGGCGCAGTCTAGCGACGAACGACGGCGCCCCGCACCGCGTGGCGCGCACTGTGAGGCCACCTGTGCAAACGCACACCCCCACAGTGGGCCAGAAGACCGGTGCAGGCGGCCAAAATTCTAGACGCGTTTTGAGCTCCAGAGTCGCTAAATTGGACTCGAACCAAACGTGTGACCCCACCAATGGAATGCTCTTCGAACGAGGAATTCATTGGTGAGGGTAACACGCTCGATTCGAGTACCATTTGGCGACTCTGGAGCTCAAAACGCGTCAAGAATTTTTGCCGCCTGCGCGAGGTTTGCAGTCTGCGTGCCGAGTCTGTTGTAGTTGCTTACTCGAACGCTAAAGGTCTTTTGAGACCTAAAAGCGCTGATGATGATGATGCCGGTATTCTGGCCCACTATGAGCCCTTCGCCCTCACCACTTCCTCGCTCCCCCCGTTGGTCCTGTCCCGAGGACAGCCTTGCGAATTCGAATGTCACCGCTGCCACTGCAACTGACCGAAGATATAAACGGACTCCTCTCATCGAAAATGTATTCGTTTCATGTCAAAGGTCTCCATTGGCTCGATATGCAGCGTTTTTGGAATCTGTCCCAACTGTCACCGAAGCCAGCCCTCCTGGCGGGGAGAGAGGCGGGCGGCGCCGCCATGCCACCGGCCCGGGAAACGGAATGCATGGCTGTCATTATTAACCGTTTTAGGCGTCTGTATCACGAGTGACCCCCACGGCACGCATCGAGCACGTCTCTCTCTCTCTCTTTCTCTGTGTGTGTGTGTGTGTGTGTGTGTGTGTGTGCGCGCGCGCGCGTGTGTCGGCTTTATGCCCTGAAGCAGTTGGGCATTCCTGCCGCTATGATGTCTGCATCACGCGGTGCCTCAGAGTGCTGGTGCGGCACCGTGCGCGGCGGCCAGGTTTCGCCCGCCACCGCACCGCGACCAGTTCAAATGCAAGTAGGACGATTTCGAATGGGGCACCGAGGGGCTAAACACCGGTGGCTGAACCTTATCGACCCCATCGAGGACTAAGAGCACACGCTTAAAACCTTACGAAGTATTTTGAGCATACATAGTACAAACTAATTTACTTTGTTATACAAAGAAAAAGTTCGTAAGTTACGAAGTATTTTCTTTGTAAGCTTATGTATGCTCAAAATACTTGGTTATAACAAGCTGCTTTTCTTTGTAAAGCCTAAAATAGTTTGTAAGGTTTTCTCAGTGCAGAAACTACCGAGGGGCGAATTACTGTAAGATTTTGTGTACAATGAATGTAGGAATGTGTCGGAATGTGCAAGATTTCTGCTCCATTTGTCACACTTGTTGTCTACTTACATGTTTTTGCCTCCAGAATGTGGGAATGTGTTCAAATTTTATACAGGTGGGGAGTTGTTCCCCCCTCGGATACTACACATTGAATCCGACCTAACTCACGGGTAAGTTGGACGGAGCACGGAACGCTCCCCTACGCCTTTCCGACACGGGTCTCGAAGTGCTTCTTTGCTGGGCCCGGCCCCATCCGATGCACTGTTACTCAAGGAATGTCACGTCTCATTGGTTATAATGTGAATTTTGCCACGTTCTTATGAATATGATGTCACTGTCGTTTTGAATGATTATCCGCGCTCAAACGAATGAGACATCCTTATTAAACGTGTCCGTGTCAACATTCAATGAACGTGTGCAGGCGCGGATGCCGGGGGGGGGGGGAGGGGGGCATGGGGGCGTCACCCCCCCCTGAAGGCGGCGAATCCACCTGAAAGGTAGGCAACTCGTCGCACTTAGCCCCTGTAGGTAGGCAATTCCCCCCCCCCCAGTCTAAGGTCATCCCCAGTCTGGATCCGCCCTTGAGCGTGTGTGACCTTGTTAACGAACGTCGAGAACGTGACAAAATGCACATTCTAACGAATAAGACGTCATGTTCGTTGAGTAACAGTGTGTGCCGGCCTTTCCCACCCGTACGCCGCCCCGTCCCGCCACACCCGGCCACGCCACATTAGACATGGCGCTGGCAATTATAGAACCAATGTGTGATTCCGTTCCGTACAGGTGCGGGGCGGGGAACCCAGCCCACGAATGTGTGTCTCACCGGCCAAGAAGAGGGAGCGGCGACCGGAGTCATCGTCGTATAGCATTTTGGTTTCGACTGTCACCCCATAAGACGCGTTGGTTGCTTAGCTTGTCGCGCACTCCATAAAGAGCAACATAGTATACACGACAGAAGGTAGGTTCATGTGAACAGCAGAAAATTGTCTCGCTTCCTCGGGGGTAAAAAAACAGAGTTGGCCACTTACTGCGACTTTGACCAAACCATGCATCATCGCACTCTTGTAAATTTTGTCAGAATGTCAGAAACATGTATGAAATATGTCCTGACAGAATTCGCGCACCTCTAAAAGCTGAGATTCTGAAAACTTATTCTAATATTGATAGCCAGCTTGCTGCAGAATGTCAGGACAAGTCTTCAGCTTTAAGATGCGCGAATTTCGATCAGGAATTCAGACAAGTTTCTGACATTCTGACAAAATTTACACGAGTGGGACTCGTATTCGGCTGCATCGGGATTCTGATTGTGACCGACGAGACGAACATCAACAACAGCAAGCGAATGAATATGCTTCCAATCCAAGCTGAGAAGAGGTCAAAGGGAACGATTTGATCGCTGTGAATGTTTTCATAGGTCATGCCAAAAAAAAAAAAAAAAAAAAAAAAAAAAACAGCTCCCGCGGAACTTGATGCAGGACCTGGCGGAGGCGTTTGGCTCGGCGCCACGATACTCTTCCGCCTGACAACTTTGGCAGCACGCTAGCGAAGCGGGCAGGTGACTGCGTAAACAAAAGAGAGAGGGACTTATTTCCAATCAAGAGCTGCATCAACAAGAATGCGCGCCCCAATGCACCGCATTCATCGTTTTTTGTTTTTTTTTTTCGTTTTTGCGTAGTTGGGCGCAGCACCTTTTTTGTGCTCATATTCGCAAAGCAAAACCCGTTGCCGTTTGCTCTCACCGTTACAACCCTAAATACCGGTTCGTCGTGACTTACGAAAGATTTGGCTGAATTCATTGGAAAGTGCGAAGAGTTTAAAATTAGTCCTGCGCTGGTTCTGCACTCGTCCCACTGTGGCAAAAAAAAAAACCAACGGAAAAGTCAGTTAATTGTTTAGTCCACCATGATTTTCTGTACCCAAAACCCAACATTTTCCGTAGCCTTTTGTCAATATTCTCCGTAGGACTCACAGTCTTCTCCGCATGCCCGTTGCAGTCCATTCAGGTACGTACGGCGAAGCCTGTGCACCCTACGGAGAGAAGACTGTAAATACTGAGAAGATTGACCGGAGGTTACTCCGTAATTTTTTGCTATAGTGTTCCTCCGCTTGTGCTGCGCTCGTTCGACGCATAGTGGGCCAGAAGACAGGTGCAGGCGGCGGCCCACGCGTTATTTTGCGCTCCAGAGTCGCTAAATGGGACTCGCACCGAATGTGTGGCCCCACCAGTGGCTAGCTCACCGAACGAGAAATCCATTGGTGGCGTCACACGTTCGGTTCGAGTCCACTTTAGCGACTCTCGAGCTCAAAACGCGTCTCGAATTCTGGCCGCCTGCGCTGGTCGCTGGTCTTCCAACCCACTGTGTGACGCTCGTCCCGCGCCACTGCGGCCTTTGTCTCTGCCGCCCAAATGGACGCGGACGTCTCGAAAAATGGGCGCCGCCAGCAGCAGCAGCAGTCATCGGCCCTTCCCTCCTCCAGCGCGGATTCGAAACGGTGCTGCGGTCGACTGTCTCGCCGGTGCTACCAGCAGTGGGGCCAGCGCTACCGGCCTTACGCAACAAAAGAGGTGCCGCCCTTTGTTGCCGCCTTTCGATTATCTCCGACGTGATGGTCTGTCGGACTCTGAATGTGACGTGAGGATAGGACCTCCTCCGCGACGCCACGCAGTGGGCCGGAAGACCGGCGGCGGCGCAGGCGCGGCCGAAACTCAAGACGCCTTTTTAGCTCCGCAGAGTCGCTAAATGGGACTCGAACCGAACGTGTGACCCCACCAATGGATTCCTCGTTCGGAGAGCAATCCATTGGTGGGGTCACACGTTAAGTTCGAGTACCATTTAGCGACACTAGACCTCAAAACGCGGCTAGAGTTTTGGCCGCCAGCGCCAGTCGTCTAGCCCGCTCTGCTCCGCGACGCCTTGCAGAGGCCAGACCTTGGTTCGACTCTAGAGCCTTCGGCGCTTCGTGTCATCACCGAATGCTGAAATGGTCTCTGCGCGCTTTCGTGGAAAAGAGGTAGTTGTTTGACATGAAACACAGCGGTCCCTCCCTGCCCGCATAGAATCACTTTTGGGGTCCAGCCAGCCGTCACTAGCAGCGGTCGGTCAGTCAAGCCCCAAAGGCAGACGATCATATTTGTGCGGTCCAGCCGCCAATCACACAGGGGCGCGCACAGCTCGCCTCCGCGGGACGGCCGGTGGGACCTTTTTTGGGAGACTCTGCCTAACTTCCGGGGGTTATACGCTAAAAACTGCCTCATAAGTATACCTTTTTGCGCCTTATTACGGTCCTGCGGGGGGGGGGGGGGGGTCGCTCCCTCCATCCCCTCCTCCCCTTGTGCACGCCCCTGCAATCACAATAACAACAACGGCAATAGCAAAAGCGAGCTAGGCAACGCGCTTGACAGCGCAGCGCGGCGTGCGGCCCGTTGCGACTTCGCAGGCGCGCCCGTGCCCAGGCCGCAGCGGCGCTGCACACTGGGCCAGAAGACCGGCGCAGGCGGCCGAAACCCTAGACGCGTTTTGAGCCACAGAGTCGCGAACCAAGACTCGAACCGAACGTGTGACGCCACCAATGGATTCCTCGTTCGGAGAGCAATTCATGGGTGAGGTCACACGTACGGTTCGAGTTCCATTTAGCGACTCGAAACGCGTCGTTTTGGCCGCCTGCGCTGGTCTTCTGGCCCACTGTGTGCTGAGCTGCTGCGGCCGGCGGCGCGGTAATGTTGCCGTTCCGTAACCTTGCACTACACTGTTATTCCGGGGTGCTCTGGAAGTTGGCGCCTTTTGACACCTTTCCCCAATTTTGTAGGCGCCCCCTGACGAGGCGCCTGAAGGTGCCTCATTTCGAGGCGCCTTGGCGCTAAGTTTTGAGACACCTTTGGTCCAGCCCACTGGATTACGCAAGGCTCGCCTATTATTACCCAAACCAAAGGTGTGCGGAGACCAGACACCTCGTCCATGCAGTATGGCCCCTGCCATGCATTCCCTATGCATTGCAAGCACACAGCAGGTGTGTGGGCAGCAAACACATTGTCCTCTGCATCCATAGGGAACCAGAGGGTTCGGCGGTTAAAGGGCTGGACCAAAGGTGTCTCAAAACTTAGCGCCTAAGGCGCCTCGAAATGAGGCACCTACACAGGCACCTCGTCAGGGGGCGCCTCAAGACGCTACAAATTCGGGAAAAGGCGCCAACTTTCAGAACACCCCTGCACTGCAATTCGATTGGTAAGTTTGCTTGCCACTCCAGTGGCGCTCCGTTTTGAATGCCAAAATTTGGCCTTCTGGGCCCGGATTGGCCTCTTTGAATGCCAAAGTTTGGCATTCCGGTGAACTTGAACGCCAAATTTTGGCATTTTAAAAGGACAATCCGGCCCAGAATGCCAAATTTTGGCATTCAAAACGGAGCGCCACTGGAGTGGCAAGCAAACTTACCAATGGAATTGCAGTGTGAATAACAGTGTAGGGATGCAGGCTCTGTCGAGGAAGTGTCGGTCGAGGCGGACAGGGAGGCGGAGCAGGCCCGACAATCCGTGCGGCAGCTGTGCAGGCGGGCGGCGCACAGTGGGCCAGAAGACCGCGGCGCAGGCGGCACAAAGTCTAGACGCGTTTCGAGTCCCAGAGTCGCGAACCAAGACTCGAACCGAACGTGTGACCCCACCAATGGATTCCTCGTTCGGAGAGCAATCCATGGGTGGGGTCACACGTTCGGTTCGAGCTCGAAGCGCGTCTTTGGCGCCGTCTGCACCGGTCCTCTGGCCCACTGTGCGGCGGCGGCGACGACAGAGGCTTTGCGACAGGTCCTGTCGCTTCAGCGCCCCGGATCTGAGAGGTCTTTTCCGCCTGCACTGCACGTGTCCGCCAGGGCGCGGGCCTGCGCTGCTGCTTCGCAGATGACATTATTTCCCCCCCCCCCCCCCCGTCCCTCCGGCCCCCCCAAAGCCCAGCTCAACGTCACCCACTGCATGGACCTCCAGTTGCATGAAGGCGTCAAAGAGGGGGAGGGAGGGCGAGGAGGAAACAGCCTTCATGTCGACCTTTATGTGCACTGAAGAAAAGGGAGCGAGCGGTGCAACAAGTTTCGCTTGGTCTGTAAAGTATGAAGTGCACTGGTAAAGGCATTAAAACTATGCCCTTAAAGGGCGTAAACGATTTACGCCCGTGAAGGGCGTGAATCATCGTTTAATGCCTTCGGAAGGGCATTAAAATTTTGCCTGAAAGTCCTATACCATTCACGCCCTTCCCAAGGGCATTAAACGATTCACGCCCTTGAAGGGCGTGAAAGACCGTTAATGCCCTTAAGGGCGTAGTTTTTATGCCTTTGTTTTACCAGTGTGGATTCATGGTTGTAGACTTTGCGACTCTGGAGCTCCTCAAATCGCGTCCAGAGTTTTGGCCGCCTGCGCCGTCGGTCTGCTGGCCCACCGTGCGCCGCCGGTCTGCTGGCCTACCGTGCGCCGCCGGTCTGCTGGCCCACCGTGCGCCGCCGGTCTGCTGGCCCACCGTGCGCCGCCGGTCTGCTGGCCCACCGTGCGCCGCCGGTCTGCTGGCCCACCGTGCGTCGCCGGTCTGCTGGCCCACCGTGCGCCGCCGGTCTGCTGGCCCACCGTGCGCCGCCGGTCTGCTGGCCCACCGTGCGCCGCCGGTCTGCTGGCCCACCGTGCGCCGCCGGTCTGCTGGCCCACCGTGCGCCGCCGGTCTGCTGGCCCACCGTGCGCCGCCGGTCTGCTGGCCCACCGTGCGCCGCCGGTCTGCTGGCCCACCGTGCGCCGCCGGTCTGCTGGCCCACCGTGCGCCGCCGGTCTGCTGGCCCACCGTGCGCCGCCGGTCTGCTGGCCCACCGTGCGCCGCCGGTCTGCTGGCCCACCGTGCGCCGCCGGTCTGCTGGCCCACCGTGCGCCGCCGGTCTGCTGGCCCACCGTGCGCCGCCGGTCTGCTGGCCCACCGTGCGCCGCCGGTCTGCTGGCCCACCGTGCGCCGCCGGTCTGCTGGCCTACCGTGCGCCGCCGGTCTGCTGGCCCACCGTGCGCCGCCGGTCTGCTGGCCCACCGTGCGCCGCCGGTCTGCTGGCCCACCGTGCGCCGCCGGTCTGCTGGCCCACCGTGCGCCGCCGGTCTGCTGGCCCACCGTGCGCCGCCGGTCTGCTGGCCCACCGTGCGCCGCCGGTCTGCTGGCCCACCGTGCGCCGCCGGTCTGCTGGCCCACCGTGCGCCGCCGGTCTGCTGGCCCACCGTGCGCCGCCGGACCTCCGGAAAGATGGCACCGGCCGGCACTGGTGCGTGAGGCGCGCGCCGCCTGTCGGACCGGAAATCCGGAAGTGACATATTGCGTCCACCGGAAGCGCTGCCTGCCATGTCACGGCGCCGTATTTTCGTCCGGCCTGCGAGAGGGAATAATGCATCGCACTACCGTTGCACTCACACTGCGCCAACCTGTGGATTGAAATCATTTGAAGTGCACATGACGACACCGGTAAAACTAAAACGTAGTATTACCCTCTGTTTTCAAGCGTAATCAGTTTAAGCTTGAAATCAAGCGTAACAGGCTCATCCGCCAAGATTTCCCCTATCTAAATGCATGGGGGAATTTCCAGCGTATGCTCCATTTCAAGCGTAACGTCTTCAAGCGTAACTCTACGCTTGACTCAAGCATAGAGTTACGCTTTAGTTTTACCAGTGGAGTTCAATTGCATGAAAGAGTTATTGTTATTTTACTTCAATTTAAATTGTATATTGAGGCAGGATCCACGGTGCAGCAGATCCAAGTGAAGCCCGAGACGTGAAATCCGCCTGCATTATGTCGTTCCCTAGCTGGAGCCGCTGCACTCCTGCGCCGCTGTTCCTGTCGTCGTTGTTTCGGGAAATCGAGCGACCAGGGCCGCGCAAAGTGGGCAAGACAAGACAGGAGCGGCCAGGCAGCCAGGCAGGCAGCCAGCCAGCCAGGCAGCCAGCCAGGCAGCCAGCCACTTTTACAAAATTGCTACGAAAATGTCAATGGTGTATCGGCGGTCACACCTTCACTCGCTCACTCGCTCTCTCTCTCTCTCTCTCTCTCTCTCTCTCTCTCTCTCTCTCTCTCTCTCTCTCTCTCTCTCTCTCTCTCTCTCTCTCTCACACACACACACACACACAGACACACACACACACACACACACACACACACACCACAACCCGCCACAGAGTGGTGGTCACCCTTTTGCGATATACCCTTCATCTGGCGCCGTTGTTTATGACCCGCGCACGCAGGTCGAAATTTGTATGTATTTTACGACGTTGTTGTTGTTGGCGGCTGGCAGTGTGGCCCCGAGCGCTGTTTGATTGGCTGCTCGGCGTCTTGGCGCGGCCCGCCTTGTTAGTCGCGGATAACGCGCGCTAATTTATTCAATAAAACGGAGGCTGGTATGGTCCCTGTTTCAACTGTGAGTGTGTGTGTGTGTGGGGGGGGGGGGGGGTGTTGTACGATACACTGGGCCCTTCGTCGGGGCCATAGGAAGCAACCCCGCGACCCCTTCCCTTAACTTTGTCGTTAGTGCAACCAAACCCTCCTCCTCTGAATATCAAAGATGCAGACTCGTGCAGACTAGAGTCGACTTCGACGATGTGGTGACAAATTGAGCATGCAATGTCACACTCAATGTCATGGGACTTTTCAATTTTAAGCACATCCGTCGGTGACACAATTTTGCGAGGGGGTATGCACTCTCAAAAACCGGTGACCGACAATTACGTCTATTCACACTCTATGAAGCCTGAAAAATTGCCGTGCTTGAGCTGAAAACAGCCCGAAAAAAAAAAAACAGCTCAAAACAACCAAAAAATTGGCGAAATCCTGCACAGTTTGGCCATTACGCTACTATTACGCGAACTATAACGGGCACTATTATGGATCGAGTGCCCCGGGTATAACGCGAGTGCATAACTCCCTCGCAATTTTGTGACAGGGGCTTTTGGGACGCAGTTTCGCGTAGGACCTTTCGATGATGATGATGATGATATTATTATTATTATTATTATTATTATTATTATTATTATTATTATTATTATTATTATTATTATTATTATTATTATTAAATGATTAAATTATTTTTAAGCGCGCATCCCGTTTGGAGGAGGGGATAATGGCTCTGTGATCTGCACCAGACTGATCTGCACCGCGGAGGTTCATTAATGTGGCGGCACGAGTCAATGGGCTGCACGGGGTGCGCGCCACGCGCCGAAACCAAATCGAGAGACGGCACGGATTCGGGGTCAGCGCGTGTGCGGCGGGTCGGTGCACGGTGGGCTACACACTGCACGTATTTGTACAACTATGTGCGTGGTCTCACACACTCTTCAACATGCGAACTTTTTCGCACAAATTCGTGCAAAATTTCTTACCAAATCTATTGGTAGGGTCACACGTTCGGTTCCAGTCCCATCTAGCGACTGTGGCTAACGAATATGACGTCACATTTGTTGTAAGAAGTATGAACAGGGGCAAAGTATCCCTTTCGCCTACCTTTCAGGTGGCTATCTTGATGCTGTTGGGGTTCCCTCCCCCCTCCATTCTCCCATTCTCCCCCCCTCTCTCTCTCTCTCTCTCTCTCTCTCTCTCTCTCTCTCTCTCTCTCTCTCTCTCTCTCTCTCTCTCTCTCTCCAGCTGCACCTTCCAGACGAGTGGGCGGGTTTTGTATGTCCATCATGCATACGGCCCGGACACCTTGTAGCCATAGCGGTTGTTTTTGTCAATCGAGACCGCGCACGAGTCTCTGGTGAAAGGCTTTGATCTGCTATTTAACATCGGGCGACGACAAATAAACGGAAGGATACAAACGGCGCCACCGGACCAACCCACAGTGGGTCAGAAGACCGTTGAGGCGGCCATAATCCCGGATACGTTTTCAGCTCCAAAGTCGCTAAATGAGACTCGAATCGAACGAAAGACCCAGTCAATGGATTCCTCGTTTGAAGAGCGATCGATTGGTGGGGTCACACGTTTGATTCGAGTCCCATTTAGCGACTCTGGAGCTCAAAACGCGTCTGGAGCTTTGGCCGCCTGCGCTGCGCCAGCCTGCGCCGTTCTTCTGGCCCTCTGTGCAACGGATCGAACGACTCAACGGGATGATTTGTCACCAGCCGGTGCGAACGCCGCCACTTCGAGTGTGGGAAAACAATGGCACTGAATTGTATCATTTTGCCGGCACACGTACTCTGCGTGCGTGCGTGAGTGTGTGTGTGATGGTATCTCAACAGGAACACTTAGCATCAGACATGTGGCATCGTTCTAACGCCTCGGCGTCGCATTAAAATGCCGAGTCGCGCGCTCCGGCGCGAACAATGAGAAATAGTTCTGCGCGCAGCTCCCAAAATTTCTTTTCGCGAGGCGAACGCGAACGTGTCTGTCTGTCTAGCGGACTGTCTACCCGTCTGTCTGTCCACTCTCATATTCTTACGCTAAAACGATCTGCGTAACATACGTTGAAATGAAAACATACATACTACAATAAAATTCATCGTACCTTACGCTTAATGATGCGTAATACGATGAAATCATACGTACCTTATGCATAAAACATGCGTAATACAGTTAAATCATGCATACCTTACGTAGACAACTATGCATATTACGTATGTGCAAATTTATGCGTACCTTACGGTGACAAATCATCGTAATACGCATAAAAATGATCGTAAGAAGATGAGCGTGTCGGTCTGCCACTGTCCGACTGTCTAACTGTCTGTCTCACTGCTGTCAAACTGTTTGTCTATCTGTCTGTCTGTGTGTCGGTCTGTCTGACGGCCCGCCTGGTGTAGTGCTGTGATCAGCGATGGCGTCTGTCCTGCCGTTCCAAACCGCGGGGTACTTAGAAGGCGCCACTGCGTGTGCTGCACGTGGACGCGCTGCGTCCGAGAACGCCGCCTCCAACTTGATGGGCACTGTGGTGCCGACGAGGTGCCCGGGGGCCTTAACTGACGGCCAGTCTCACCAAAGCGTGCGGTGTGTGTGTGTGTGTGCGTAAGTGTGCGCGCGCGCGCGCGCGTGTGCGGAGGAGTGTGTTTGTTGCTGGTGTGTGTTGGTGTTGGCGAGTGTATGCGTGTGTGAGTGCGTGTGAGTGTGTGTGTGAGAGCGAGCGATTTGGCGCAGTTGGGGCTGCCATGGGAAACAGCCGCGGGCCATGGGATCCTATGGTCGCTGCATCAATTAGAGCCCCCCCCCCCCCCCTCCGGGCCCCCACCGTAGGACTGAGCCGCTTATTGCACGGTCGCTCTGTTTGCCGAGGGCCTCGCCGCACTGCTGCAACTTTCCGCCCCCCGCGCGACGGGACGGGTCAGCGCACAGTGGGCCAGAAGACCGGCGGTGCAGGCGGACAAAACTCTAGACGGGTTTTGAGCGCCACAGTCGGTAAGCAGGACTCGAACTGAACGTGTGACGCCGCACCAACGCATTCCTCGTTCAGAGAGCAACCCACTGGGGTAACACGATCGCCATTGGTGGGGTCACACGTTCGACTCGAGTCCCATTCAGCGACTCTGGAGCTCAAAACGTGTCCGCGATTTTGGCCGCCTCAACGTCAACGGTCTTCGGACCCACTGAGCCCCCCTCCTTTCCCTCTTCCTGACCGCGACCGACGGTCCGTTTGGCCGTTCCGTTTTCGAGGTTCTCTATACAGAGATCCTCTCAGGCATCAGCAGCTTGCAGCGGTGTTGGGGCTCGCTGTGCCGCCGGACGGTAACACTCTTAATTGAATTGCTACTTTTACCCGCCGCCCCACCCCCACCCCCCGGTCGCCGTGATCGCGCCACAAGGCACCGCCCTGTTGATGAAAGTTTTCTTTGGCCCGCCGTTTGCCTCGTTTGCTCGCTGATCGATTCAGCGGGTTGCCACCCTGGGGCCACCCCGGGGCACAGTGGACCAGAAGACGGGCGCAGGCAGAAAAAATTCTAGACGCGTTTCAAGCTCCAGAGTCGCTAAACATGACTCGAACCGAACGTGTGAGCCCACCAATGGATAGCTCAACGAACGAGGACTTCATTGGTGGGGTCACACGTTCGGTTCGGGTCCCATTTAACGACCCTGGACCTCAAAACGCGTCAAGGGCTTTGGCCGCCCAAAGTAGTCCTCTGGTCCACTGTGCGAGGCCACCCTGGGGCCATTAATGCTGCAACTTGGGGGCTGGGAGCGCTGCGCCGTAGAGGGGCACCCTGGCCCTTCCCGCCCGGGGCCACTGCGACGTGCGAGCGCGAGCCTGTCAACGAGTGACACGCTATGAAACCTTACGAAGTATTAGCATAGAGTTAGAAACTATTTTGTTATATTAAGAATTTTTCAGTAAATTACAAAGTATTTTCTTAGTGAACTTATGTATTCATTCTAAAATTACTTTGTTAAGAAAAACTACTTTTGTCAATAAAATTTGAAAGGCCAGGCTGCTGGTCAAAATTTGTTGAGAAAAAAATGTCTCGCCATACTGTGGCGAGAATCGAAAGTCTCGCCATTATTTGGTGAGAACCGAATTTCTTGCCAGGATGAGCTGAGAATCAAATGTGTCACCAAAATATGGCAATCATTGCCACCCAAGTCACTTTGATAAAAGGGAACACTAGATAACATATTCTCATAATATAGAAACTTAAGAAAGTGCATGGCCCGCTCCACCTGGGAACATGCCTTGAAGCACGCTACAGTTTGAAGCGTGTTTGCCAAGCACGTTCCACATCCAGTACAAAATAATACAGAAAGCTATCACTTTTAGTTATGAAAAGAATGATTTGAAGTTTAGGGGTGATAATTTGGTTAGCGTCAACAAAGCGTTGCCCCACAATTTACTCTTTAGCCATCATTCAAATAGACACTGGTCCAGTAAGTCAGACCTGGAAGGTCCCTTCGTGCATGAAGTAAAAAGTTATGTGTTTAGTAACCACATAGTAGGACTATACAAAACGATATTCGTCAAGACACCAGATATTACTCACTCCTTTGTCTGCTCATCAATCCAAAGCTAACCTGCTGCATCTAGGCTACGGTGAAAGTTGCGTCGACAGAACGGAGTTCACAAACTTGAGGTAAAACAGTTCCATATGCTAACTTGCACTCCCAGTTTCGCCGTTTTCAAAGAACAACGAGCCAAAATACAGCACCACTTTAAGTCGTCAAAGCAACAATAATAAAGATAACGTATCTGAACACAGGCTGCCATTTTGAAATTCAGTTTCGAGTTTGTTTTGCAGTGGTGCGAACCTACATAAAATTTCCCTTCGCTTGTAAAATCACTTCGGGAAAGGCACTGTATGTTGGCACCTCTGCGAAACAAATGCTACCGTAACAGACGAGTGGAAACAACACACTGTATTTCAAAATAGCAGCCCGTTATCAGGTACGTGATCTTTATTATTGTTCCGTTGACGATTTAAAGTGATGCTGTATTTTGGCACTTTGTTCTTTGAAGACGGTGAAACTGGAAGTGCTGGATCGCGTATGGAACTCAAGTTTGTTAACCATGTTCTGTCCTCGAAACTTCCAACGATGCAGTATGTTAGCTTTGGATTGAGAAGAAGGCAAAGGATTGAGCAAGAACTTGTGTCTTGATGAATATCACTTTGTATAGGTCTATATTGCCATAGCATTTTACTGCATGGACAGGGACCCTACAGGTCTCACCGACTGAACCAATGTCTTTTTAAACGATAGCAAAAAAGTAATTAGTTGCGAGCAACGCTTTGTTGGCGCAAACCAAAGTTTAACCCCTAAAATTTCAATTATTCTTTTCATAATTAAAAGTGATAGCTCTCGGTTTTATTTCAAACTTGAATTGGAACGTCTGTGGCAAGCACGCTCCAAACTGTTGCGTGCTTCAAGGTATGTTCCCAGGTGGACTGTGACATTCTAGAGTACGAGAATATGTAATCTAGTGTTTTCTTTTATCAAAGAGACAATGATTGCCATATTGGCGAGACATTTGCTTCTCGCTGCACTATGTCAAGAAATTTGGTTCTCACTAAATAATGGCGAGACTTTTGATTCTTGCCACAGTATGGTGGGACTTTTTTTCTTGCCCCAAGGATGACATGAATTTTTACCCTTCGGCTTTCAGTGCGTTTCTTAGGCCTAAAATACTTTGTAAGGTTTGGATGCATTCAGTGAAAACAAGTACAAGCACTTGATCAAGAGTAACTACCGCACAGTGGAAGCGTACCGAATTAAAGGCATAGAATCCCTAGAAAATCCTCGATACATTCTTACACAAAGTGGCAAATCAAATAAGTAATGCGTCTGTGTGCGGTAACAGTCTCTCCCTTCGTTTTCGTGAGGTCGGAGGCTGGAGCGGAGCACGGCAGCCCGTTGGGATGGAAGACAATACATGCCCTGTCCGCGGCCGCCGTCTCCAACCTCCAAACCAAGTCACTACCTTTCTTTTTGCGCCCTTTTCCCTGTTCCTGTTGGCTCCGAGGCGCCCCCAGCCGCATCCGCTTCAAATTGGTTTTTGCTGGCCGCGCACTTACTTTCGACTTGTGCCTCGATCCGTGCGGCCTGTATCGGGGGGGGGGGGGGGGGACATCAATGTCGTCGTCTTGGTTTTGTTTTCATATTCTAGGCGCCGAATCACAATGAGAGATGAGGTGCATTCTGCGCTGTGCTGCATAATGGATATGCAGCTCGCAGCTCTGCACAGTGGGCCAGAGGACCGGCGCAGGCGGCCTAAACTTTAGCCGCGTTTTGAGCTCCAGAGTCGCTAAGCAGGGCTCGAACCGAACGTGTGACCCCATCGATGGATCGCTCTCCGAACGAAGAATCCATTAGTGGGGGTCACATGTTCGATTCGAGTCTCATTTAGCGACTCTGGAGCTCAAAACGCGTCTAGAGGTTTGACAGCCTGCTGGTCCTCTGCACTCTCATATTCTTACGCTAAAGCGATCTGCGTAACATACGTTGAAATGAAAACATACATACTACAATAAAATTCATCGTACCTTACGCTTAATGATGCGTAATACGATGAAATCATACGTACCTTATGCATAAAACATGCGTAATACAGTTAAATCATGCATACCTTACGTAGACAACTATGCATATTACGTATGTGCAAATTTATGCGTACCTTACGGTGACAAATCATCGTAATACGCATAAAAATGATCGTAAGAAGATGAGCGTGTGGCCCACTGTGCCCGCCCGAACTGGTAGCGCGCTGGGTCCCGATACTGCAGCCCTTAGCACAAGCCCTTAGGCCTGCTCTCAGGCCAGCCCTTAGGCCCTGGCTATGTAGATTAGGCTCTCATCATTCCTTGGTCCCGCGCTCCGCGGCCTGCGATTGGCGTTTAAACTTTCATCGCGGCACTCGGCGGCGCACCCCTGACGCGCTGCACCCCGGCTTGTTGTTGTTGTTTTTGTTGTTGTTGTTTCTGTTGCGTTGCAGATGCAATCAGGGCGCCGCCCGGCGGCGAGATTATTATTTTTAATGCTCATCTTTAAACATCAGGGTGCAAGGAGACAAAATCGGTGTTGTGGCAGTAACACGCTTTCAGCAGCTGGCTGGCTTATAATTCGGAACTGAAAGCAACAGCAGCCAGGGCGAGGGGTGAATCACTAGTGTACTCATGTGTACAAATTGGCCCGTACTCAGTGTACTCTCAACTGTTAAAAGAGTGAAATTCGCTACTTTTTTGCACGATTTGGCGTTGTGTGTCGTCTCAAACGCTAAATGAAGCCTAATAACGTTTAAAAATGTGAAATTTATTTGTTTTGAAAGGTGGACTCATTCATACTCACACTCTCATATTCTTACGCTAAAACGATCTGCGTAACATACGTTGAAATGAAAACATACATACTACAATAAAATTCATCGTACCTTACGCTTAATGATGCGTAATACGATGAAATCATACGTACCTTATGCATAAAACATGCGTAATACAGTTAAATCATGCATACCTTACGTAGACAACTATGCATATTACGTATGTGCAAATTTATGCGTACCTTACGGTGACAAATCATCGTAATACGCATAAAAATGATCGTAAGAAGATGAGCGTGTAGATTGTGAGAGGCTTGTGCAGCCGGATCAAGTGGCAGTTAGCGATTGCAAATTAGGAGGTGTGTGTGTGTGTGTGTGTGTGTGTGTGTGTGTGTGTGTCCCGTATAAAAACGAATTGTTCCGAAATCTTGCCGCCAGCCGTCCGAAGGAGCCCCCGCCGTCCCGGGCTGTCCCCAGAAGCGTCCGAAAGGCTTCGGGTTGTTCCGTCATTGGTCCGCGAACTGGCCGGTGTTCGGACGGGCTAGCCCTGCATGTGCCCGGGACTCGCTGGAAAGTCCGGGTCAGTCCGACGGGAGTCCGGGGCAGCGGACTTTCCCGGAAAACGTCTGAGGAAGGTCTCCCCTCAGGACTGTTTGCGGAATTCTGTACCGTTTCCTCTCGCATTGGGACTTAGAAAAAATTTCCTCTGGCAGAGCTACTGAGCTACAGAGTTCAGGTGTGTCGAGATGCATCCACAAAGATCAATCTCCCGCCTTTCGTCACCAAATTTAGTATCGCAAATACAGTAACTTTTGCCGGAAACTGAGTACAAATACCGGAAAAAGTACCTGTCAAAATTTAAAGAAGTCAATTAATTTGAATAGTTTCATAACACCGGCAAACTAACTTGAACAATGAACGTTCCATGCAGATATGAATAAGAAGTCGCGTTGGACATAAAGTATTTTAAATTAAAGGTCGCCATCACAAATCCCCATCATTCTATCATGAACAACGCGCCGCCCAGCGGTCAGAGTAAGGAGCGGAGCGGAGAGCGCACCGCCGAGTCACTGAAGAGGCTCGCCGGAGCGCCAGGCTCTCATCTGTCGGGTTAGCTCAGTTGGCTCCGACGTCAGCACTGGCGTGCAGAGAAAGGAAGTAAAGTGTGAAGCGAGGGTTCTAGTACGGCTTGCCTCTCGCCTACCACCATCGGATTTTTTTTTCGGACTAACCCGGGCCTCGGACAGTCCGGAACGGGCCCGCACATCGGTTCTCGGACACATCCGTAAAGTTGCCGATTTGGGAACATTCTGGAGCTTGGTCGGACTAGCCCGACGGACCTCTTTCGGGCTGGTACCCCGCTCGGACAGATCTCGGAGCAAATCTTTTTTAAACGGGGTGTGTGTGTGTGTGTGTGTGTGTGTTGGGGGGGGGGGGCGCAGCGCACACTAGACGCGTTTACCCAGAGTCGCTAAATGGGACTCGAACGTGTGACCCCTCCAATCGATTCCTCGGTTTGGAGAGTCATCCATTGGTGGGGTCACGCGTTCGGTTTGGGTCCCATCAAGCGACTCTGGGGCTAGAATTTTGGCCACCTCAACGGACCTTTGACCCACTGTGCAGCGGGGAGGGATTGAGCGGGCCGGAAGGCACGTACGGAGAAAAGACATTCGTTGACCCGTCGAAAAATTTTGTTGTTCGCGGAACGAATTATTAAACGAATACAAACTGATGCGGGCAGCAAAATGACACTCATTTGACCGCATCATTGGTGTGGCGTAGACCACTTTTGCATTTTCAGAGTCACTCCCCGTTAGAAAGCATAAAGCGTGGACGGACATCGGACGGTCCACGCCTGCCTTGCATAATTTTTGCTATCACCTTTTGCCTCCACGTGGTCTCTTTTCAGAGCTCGTGTAGCGGGTCGGCTGACATTATTTGAGTGACGTGTGCACGCTTGAGTTTTCAGCGACCAGCCCCCGAACATGGTAACGAAATAAACAAACCGGGGGGGGGGGGACACTGTTATTCAACGAGTGTGACGTCATATTCGTTCGAATGTGAATTTTGTCACGTCTGTTTGAATACGATGTCACATTCGTTTGAACGTGACACGGCTATCAGTGGCGCATCTAGATACTCGAGAAAAGGAGGGGGTCATGTCGCTCTCTTTAACTACACTTACAGGCGGATTGTGCTGCAAATGACCTACCTTAAGGCGTTTTATTAAGGGCAGAAGGGTCATGACCCCCGTGCGCACGACCCCCCCCCCGCCCCCTGATACGCGCCTGACGGCCATAAAATTAGGGAGTCACATTCGTTTCAACGTGCGTCGTCAACTTTCAAACGAATGTGACAAAATTCACATTCGAACGAATATGACGTCACATGCGTTGAATAACAGTGGAGGGGGAAAGTGCTGGGCGTGGCGTGTGCTCCGGGAGGTGGCGGTGATGGCCCCGGATGGACAATCCGGATCCGGCAGTCATTTCCGTTTCCCCTGCGCACGGCGCGCGACTCGGCGCGCTGCTGCCCACGCAGCGACTGCACGCAGCATGCACGCCGCGCAGTGGGCCAGAAGACCGGTGGAGGCGGTCCGGAGGCGAAATTCCGGACGGATTTCGAGCTCCAGAGTCGCTAAAAGGGACTCGAACCAAACGTGTGACCTCGCTAATGTATAGCTCTCCGAACGAGGAATCCATTGGCGGGGTCGCACGCTCGGTTCGAGTCCCATTTAAGCGACTCTGGAGCTCAAAACGCGTCTAGTGTTTTAGCCGCCTGCGCCGTTCCTCTGGCCCACCGCAGCATGCACGCACTCACGGGGCATCCGGTTCAGAGAGGGAGAATGCTGCTGCTAGAGTGGGCGGATCATGACGCCGGCCAGGGACTTCCCCGCGGCGAGCACGACTGCGTCGTTGCGGCGTGGCGTGGCATGGCGTCGCCCCGCACAGTGGGCCGCAGGCCGCCAAAACTCTACTAGCTAGACGCGTTTTCAGCTCCACAGTCGCTTATTGGGACTCGAATCGAACGTGTGACCCCACCAATGGATTGCTCTCCGAACAAGAAGGAATCATTTGGTGGGGTCGCAGGATTTATTCGAGTTCTATTAGCGACTCTTGGGTTCAAAACGCGTCTTGAGTTTCGGCCGCCTACGCCAGGTCTCTGGCCCACTGTGCCGCGCCCAGCGCGCTGCAGTGCAGCGTCCTGGCCAAGGCAGCTGTAGCGTACCTCTGTTATTCAAAAAAATGTGACGCCATATTGTTTAGAAGCTCTTCCACAGGTGCTCAAAGCTGACGAATCTGTCAATTAGTACAGTTTGGAGCCAGCGTAGAGATTTTTAAAGCGAAGTGTTATCAGAGCACTGCTTTTCACGTTCACGTATCCATAAAGTTCTCCTCAATTCTGCTCAAAACACGTCTTGAGTTTTGGCCGCCTGCGCCGGTCTTCCGGCCCACTCTGCGTGGGTGTCTTCCTCCGCTCTGATCGACTCGCGGCCGGTGTGGGCCGAGGCCGCCCACCTGCGGTACACACCCGTCAGCCGGTAACCACGCCGTGATGATGATGAGTGCATCCGATTTTGACCTCCACCACGCCCACTCTGCGCGAGTAGTGTCAACAACGCGGTCAGCCGTTCAGTTTGCAGAGCCCGCCGCGACGCACCAGCGAGATGGCGCTGCAGTGATACGCGGCGCGGCGTGCACCGGCGTGCATCGGCCTGGGGCGGCTAGGCGCTTCACACCCCTGTGGCTCGGGGCGGGGCGCGATGCCCGCCCGCGATACGGACCGGTGCACCTTGCGCGCATCATAACGAGGTAGCGGGCGGGGCGGGGCGGGGCGGGGCGGGGCGGCTCGTTCGTTCTCACTCCGGTGACACGCCTGCAAAACAACGAGCGAACGACGCTCGTCGATCCATTTGCATCTGGAAATGTGCAGCGCAGCACAAACCTCGTCCTTCTTTCTCTCTCGTTACTTTTCAGTGTGAAAAGTCAGACTCACTGGGGAAAAAAAAAGTTCGGAAAAAGTACGGGACATGTCTGGTCAATAATTTACCTGGACGCCGTCCGCACTTTTCAAGATGTCTGGTCAATAATTTACCTGGGCCGTCCGCACTTGTCAACGACGGACCGTCGACTTTCGTAATTGTTCTCCGTACCCGTTGTACGGACGTTCCGTACTTTTCCGTACCTCCATACTCTTTTCTTCTGTATTTTTTCCGTGCCAAAGTACGGATTTTTTCAACAGTGCTCCCCGCCGATCTGCTCGCTAGATTGATAACGATCGTCTTTCACTGAAAACTGAAGTGAGTATACTGAGTGCACGTGCGTATCCATATGTGGCAACGTAACTACGCGTGATTTCTATCGTATGAAGCATGATTCAAAAGTGCGAGGGATCTGCGTGAGACGCGCTCGACAAAGCCCTGCTGCCGTCCCCGACGCCGCCTTGATGTGCGTTTTGCGCGACTGTATGAGGACTTGTTGCAGCCGTAGTTTCCAACGCGGCCGATCCGCGGCTGGGCGGTCAGGGCGAAGCGAGCACAGTGGGCCAGAAGACCGGAGGTGGTCGTCCAAATCCCAGACGCGTTTTGAGCTCCAGAGGCGCTAAATGGGACTCGAACCGACGTGTGACCCCACCAATGGATTCCTCGTTCGGAGAGCAATCCATCGGTGGGGTCACACGTTCGGTTCGAGTCCCGTTTAGCGACTCTCGGAGCTCAAAACGCGTCTGGGATTTCGACGACCGCCTCCGGTCTTCTGGCCCACTGCGCGAGGCCTGGTTGCGGCTTGGCCTGCCAGCGGCGTGGCCTACTCCGGTAGCGATCCCGCTGGGTGGCCGACCGGAACAGGTGACAAGGTGGCCGCCGCTGGCCGGAACGAGGACCGCGGTGCCGCGATGCGCCTCCAGGGTGCGCTCTGTGCGCTGCGGTCGGGGCGCTGATGCTTTCACTGCCTTCCTTCCCCGGGGCCTCGTGCGGTCTCCGTGGTGGATCGCTGTGTTTTTCAACGAATGTGCACACCCACCCATACACCGAAATAAAAGAAATACACCGGGAATTTACGAACGAATTACATTGTGTCG
>CM060086.1:11341545-11439045 GCA_030522485.1 Stenchaetothrips biformis
ATAAAAAAAAGTAGTCAATATAACTTTAATCCATAATAGTTTAATATAGAGACCGACAATGCACAAAAAGTAGAAATTTTACGTTTGCACCAGCGGTTACCAGCGTCGTTTCATCCGCACCCAGAAAAATGATTTCTTGAATCAAGTAAAATATTTGTCTTGATTAAAAATACTCGATTCAAGCTAAACTGAGTGTCAGATCAATACTAATAGGCTTTGCATTCATTCAACTTTGACCATTTCAAGAATATTTATACTTCACTTAAAGCAGAAATTTATTTAGGCACATTCATGCAAAAATTTACTTGCATCACGTAAATTTTACTTGATTCAAAAAATAATTTTTCTGGGTGCGCCGTTTGCACATCATTGAAGGGTTTCCGACTGTCCGGCGTGCACGTCGCTGCCGGCGGCAAGGCTAATGCTGCTGGCGCCAATGCCTAGCACAAAGCAAATCGTGTCCGGCGCCAGTCCACCCTCAGTCCTCCACACCGCACAGTGGGCCAGAAGACCGGTGCAGGCGGCCAAAGTTCTAGACGCGTTTTGAGCGCCAGAGTCGCTAAATGGGACTCGATCCGAACGTGTGACCCCACCAATGCATTGCTCTCCGCACGAAGAATCCATCGGTAGGGGTCACGCGTTCGGTTCGAGTCCCGTTTGGCGACTCTGGAGCTCAAAACGCGTCTCGAGTTTTGGCCGCTGCGCCTTCACCTGTCCTCTGGCCCACTGTGCGCCTTGCCGCCGTCAGTGGGCTCCCGGGGGGGGCAAGAAGAAGAAGACGCAGCCGCGTCGACGACAACTGTCAATCCCACGTCTCCCTTCCCGTCCTTCCCGTTCACTCGCGCGCTACCCTCTCAGCAGTATGAGACATTGTCGATTCCGGTTTTGAGCCATCGCCATGGGAGGTGGTCCGTGCATGTGGGGCAGGCCAGCGGCGCGCACGCCGTACTAATGTCACGCCAGTGATGGCGACTTAACGTGACCGCATTTGTCTTGGGGCGTTACAGTCCGACGCTGGAATCAATTCCACGTGCGCGCCGATGATGATTATCCTCTCTCTCCCTCTCCCTCTCTCTCTCTCTCTCTCTCTCTCTCTCTCTCTCTCTCTCTCTCTCTCTCTCTCTCTCTCTCTCTCTCTCTCTCTCTCTATCTCTCTGCAGTGCGATTCCGCAAACTACGATTTGGACCGGAGCGACGGTATGGTCTACCCGTCGGGACGAGGAGCGCGTCTGGGTGGGTCGTCGGCTCGTGCCGACGGCTCTCGGTTCAGACACTGATCGGGCTGTCGTGTTGACTTGGCCGAGCCGAGCCGAGCCGAGCCGAGCCAAGCCGAGCCGAGAGCCAAGTCAACACGACAGCCCGATCAGTGTCTGAACCGAGAGCCGTCGGCACGAGCCGACGACCCACCCAGACGCGCTACTCGTCCCGACGGGTAGACCATACCGTCGCTCCGGTCCAAATCGTAGTTTGCGGAATCGCACTGCTGTCTCTCTCTCTCACACACAAAGAGAGAGAGAGAGAAAGAGAGGCGGAATATCCGTGGTAAGAACGCGCGTCGAGCTCCGTCCGTACCGGGCTTCTTGTCTTCAGCGACAAAGTCGAGGAACGGTCCCAACGGTACAGTATCCCTCCTCGAGGCGCAGCGCGCAGCGGTGCTGGTAAGCCGGCTGAACCAGCGCACAGTGGGCCAGAAGACAGGCTTCACTTGAAAAGCGTTGGAAAGGCTTGGAGCACAAATGGACCTCTGCCCAAACTCAATAGACGCGTTTTGAGGTCTAGAGTCGCTAAATGGGACTCGAACCGAACGTGAGACCCCACCAATGGATTGCTCTCCGAACGAGGAATCCATTGGTGGGGTCAGACGTTAGGTTCGAGTCCCATTAGCGACTCTATGGAGCTCAATGTCCGGGATGTTGACCGCCGCCACCGGTCTTCTGGCCCACTGTCGCGCGGTGCACCGCGGCTCCCAGCCCAAAAAGGGCCTGACGGGAGCGTCGCGGTGCGGCGGGTTCCTCCCAGGGTACCTCCAGAGAGAATGCTTTCGGGATTGGATCCACTAAGGGATTGCCGGGGAAGTAATTCGAATAAAAGGCCGGGACACCACACGCGGCACACGTCTGTCACCCTGAATTGTCGCAGCTCCGAGGTGTGTCTCTGTCTGTCTGTCTGTCTGTCTGTCTGTCTGTCTGTCTGTCTGTCTCTCTCTCTCTCTCTCTCTCTCTCTCTCTCTCTCTCTCTCTCTCTCTGTGTGTGTGTGTGTGTGTGTGTGTAAGGGGAACACTTTTAAGTTGAACCAACGCAAGGGACAGGGAGCCCGATTCTCTATTGAAAAGAGCAGGCAAAACTAGATATATCAGCCAAGGTTCGAAAAGCGTGAGAAATATTTTGAATAATTGCAAAAGAAAAACCTGTTTTTTTTCGGTTTCTTTTCACCGGTTTATTTTTTGAAAAATATGAAAATATAAAAAAGTAGGTAAATTGAAGCATTTGAAGTTTGCAGTTGACTAAAATAGGAAGGTAGAGCATTGTACCCATCGTACCCATAAATGCATCTTAGGAAGGAGGGAGAATGAGCTAAGAACCGTTCTCACACAAATGCTTTTGATCAGGAGTAAAGATAACTGCTTCACTTTCACGTTTTCAGTGCAATTTACGTCAAAATTAATAATTTGTCGCTGGGGGTGCTGTATACGCGACTAATCCATTCCTTCCTACTCCCGCCATCAATTCTAACAATTTTCAAGAAAAACAATACTTTTCCGTTTTTTTGTTTTTTAAAAAAAAACACAAAAAAAGCGGTTTTTTTTTTTCTAAAAAAAAATATTTTATCAAATTTTTTTTTTTGTTTTTTTTTTTTTAGAACCCTATTCTGGAGCTCAAAAGGTGTCCGGTATTTTGGCCGCCTCAGCGTTCCTCTGACCCACTGTGCGGCGCCACCCACCTCTTTGTGGTCCTCCAGGGCATCGCGGCGACGCCCTTCACGCCGCGGACGGACAGGGCGGCGGCGCGCAGGGCGGCGCGGCCACGCCCACCGCCAGACTTCCAAGGACTTCCCTGGACTTTCCCGCCGCGGAAAGCGCTCGCCTTCTCCAGCGGTGACTGTTTATCTTTGGCTGGCTGTCGGCCCTCCTCTGTGCGGCGGAGCACAGTGGGCCGCATAGGCCCGTTTTGAGGCCAGATCCGCTTCAGAGAACTCGAATCGAACGGGTGACCCCACCAATGGACTCCTTGTTCGGAGAGCGATCTATTGGCAGGGCCACACGTTCGGTTCGAGTCCCATTTAGCGGCTCTGGCCCGCTCGAAACGCGACGAAAGTTACTTTTGGCCGCCTGCGCCGGTCTTCTGGTCCACCGTGCGGAGGGGCCATCTCTTTTGATTGCAGCATCGGAGTACTAGTCCACAGGGGAAAAAAGGAACAAATTCGTTCTTTCGTCTCGTCAACTAATATTTTGCTACCCCGCTACCCCGCTGCTGCTGTGGTTCCCCGCTCACTTGCTCCCCCAACTTTTTCTCCAACGAGTGCCGCGGAGGTCACAGGACTCGCCGGGCGAGCGACCATTATTGCTGAGAGGTAAAAACGTGAAGGAGCGTTTGATTTATAGGCACCGGCCCGTCTTGCCTTGATTTCGGCAACCGCGTGTGTGGGTGTGTGTGGCGTGCGTGGGTGGACGCCGCGGCACCGAGGGGTGCGACAGCGGCGCCTCAGGCCGGCGATAAAGCATATGCTGGGCGGCTGGACACAGTGGGCCAGAAGACCGTTGAGGCGGCCAAAATCCCGGACACGTTTTGAGCTCCATAGAGTCGGTAATGGGACTCGGCCCGAACGTGTGACCCCACCAATGGATTCCTCGTTCGGAGAGCAATCCATTGGTGGGGTCACACGTGCGATTCGAGTCCCATTTAGCGACTGTGGAGCTCAACTCAAAACGCGTCTAGAATTGTAGCCGGCTCGACGGTCTTCTGACCCACTGTGCGCGACCAGCCTGTTGCCGACGTGCGGCGTCGGGAAGGCCGCGCCATGTCAATTTGCACACTTTGAAAATTCAGTCCAACCGGTCGGAAATAAAAATAAGATTATGGATTTCAAGGCGGCACTTTTACCGTGCTGGCCGGCCCGGTCAGCACGGCACATCGTGTCGTCCCGTGTGGTCCCGAGGGGTCCAACACTCAGCCCAGGAGTTACACAGGATTACTGATTACCAGTGATTACCAACAAAAACACTCAAAAAACTCTATAATTTTGGCCAGCTAACAGCTTTTTTTGGCCTATTTTCATAAAGAAAAAAAAACCAAAAGCCGATAAAAACAGCGAAAATATCCAGTTTTGGCATGCGATAACCAATGATTTCTGGACGAAATATTTACACACGTTTACCAGAGTGGTGGACCTCTCGTGTGGTCCACTGTGCGGTCCGGGCGGGCCGTTAGACGCATTCCGGGGCGCGCTGGGCGACACCCAGGCCGTCGGCAAGGACGCTGAAGGGCCTTAATGCCGCGCTGCATCACGCACAGTGGGCCAGAAGACCGGCGCAGCACTGTTATTCAACGAATGTGACGTCATATTCGTTCGAATGTGAATTTGGTCACGTTCGTTTCCCATAGCAGACAAAACCCATTTGGCAATGGGTTCTAACCCATTTAGAAGGGTTGAAGCCCATTTGGAATGGGTTGTGACCCGTTGAGAATGGGTTAAGACCCATTGGGAATGGGTCGTGACCCTTTGGGAATGGGTCGTGACCCATTGGGAATGGGTCGTGACCCATTGGGAATGGGTCGTGACCCATTAGGAATGGGTGGTGACCCATTGGAGATGGGTCGAGACCCATTGAAGATGGGTTGGGACCCATTGAGACCCAGCTTTTTGGGTTCGGTCAAGGATCGCCTGCGAGGTAGGCAAAAATGTGGTGCAATTAGGTAGGCAAACCCGCTACACACCTATTAAGGGTAACTTGTAAACTACTGCAGCTAGGTCAAATTCGACACCACCATTGTGTTCAGCGCCGAAAGTTTGGTTTGTGACGTCCATCTAGGTCAGACTAATCTTCTGTGTAAAAGAAATAAAAAAAAGTCCAGTCTGAGTTTGGACACTTTGCGATGGGTCAGACCCATTATGGGTGCAACCCATTTAAATGGGTACTTTTCTTACACCCATTACATGGGTTGGACCCATAAGAATGGGTTGGACCCAATTGAATGGGTGCATGAAAAGTGCCCATTTAAATGGGTCAGCAAATGGGTTTTGTCTACTATGGGTTGAATATGACGTCACATTCGTTCGAACGTTGACGCACGTTCAAACGAATGTGACACCCTTATTAAACGGCCGTGTCACGTTTAAACGAATGTGACATCGTATCCAAACGAACGTGACAAAATTCACATTCTAACGAATATGACGTCACATTCGTTGAATAACAGTGGCGCGGCGCTCTAGACGCGTTTTTAGCTCCAGAGTCGCCAAACCGGACTCTATAATGTAATGTCATGATTCGTCCTCCAAAACCATTTTATTTTGGCCTAACATTACGTAATCCTGCAGCTTATGCATGAGATCAAAATAGAAATGAATCAAATTATGTTGAGTAAGAAAATTCAAATGATTAAGTAAGTGTATTTGGGCGCTCTAAAGCAAATGTATTGACGCCGACCCTCCGGGGGGGATGCCGAAGCTGATGCCCTGCACTCTGGTCTTACCCGGCCAGCTCGGGTCGGATGGAGACGTTTGACTAATGCACGTTAACCTCTGGGATTCCAAGCAGTCACACAGCGGTCAGGTCACCCCGCCCGACCCACCCGCTGTGCCCCATGTCCATCCCCCCCCCCCCCCCCCCGCCATCGGACCAACACGGACCGGACGCGCGGGGGCATTTAGACGATTTACAATTCGGATGCACTCATCATCATCACGGCGTGGTTACCGGCTGACGGGGTGTATCGCGGGTGGGCGGCCTCGGACCCTTGGCGCGGCCAGACGGGAGTCGATCAAAGCGAAGGCACCAAGCCGCACCGAGCCCCCCACGCACAGTCGGCCAGAAGACCGGGGCGCAGACGGCCGAAACTCTAGACGCTCTTCTGAGCTCCCAGAGTCGCTAATCAGGACTCGAACCGAACGTCTGACCCCACCAAAGGATTCCTGGTTCCCGTCCGGAATATTGACAGGCAGGCTGGCAGCGTGCCTGGCGACACACTCTAATTGAGAGCGTGCCTACGTGCGCCAACATTCAAACGAATGTGACGTCATATTCAAACAAACGTGACAAAATTCACATTCGAACGAATATGGCATCACATTTTGTTGCATAACAGTGGGGGGTCTCAACAGCAATATGCGCGAGCCTCTCAGAACATCCCCACTCCAGACAACGGCCAATTACCTCTCTCTTGCTCGCGAAGCGGCCGCCAGTGCTCTCTCTGATCCTCCTGAACAATCACAAGAGGGGGACATGCTGATGAATACTACTTGGACCAAGACGCACTCGTTTTATTGAATCTGGAGACGCGCCATTATGCGCGGCCCGGCGTCCTGGAGCACGGCGCGGCATGGCGGAGCACGAACCGCAGCGCCGCACAGTGGACCAGAAGACCGGCACGGGTGGCCAATAAACTCGCGACATGTTTTGAGCTACGAAGTCGAACCGAACGTGTGGCCCCACTAATGGATTCCTCGTTCGGAGAACTATCCAATGGTGGTTACACGTTCGATTTGAGTCCCATTTAGCGACTCTGGCTGGAGCTCAAAAGGTGTCCGGGATTTTGACCGCCATCACGGTCTTCTGGACCACTGTGCGCCGGCGCCTCTCGTGGCGCGCGGCCTTTGTATGTCCCACAGCAAACGATTCGTCCACTCCGCCCGCCGGAATAAATACAGTCCCATTTGGTAAAACAATTTGGTTTGGCTCGCGGAAACAGTGTTGTTCGGCGTGCGCGGTCAGAGAATCCTTTCACAGATAGCACTCATCCTGTGCCGGGCACCGCCAGTCATTCAATTAGCGTTTTGGTGACGGAACGGAGCTGTTTGCAGTCTATTACACATATGCCCCGATGCCTGGATCCTATAATTTATGCATCCCACAGTGGGTCGTAAGACCGTTTAGGCAGCCAAAATCCCGGACGCGTTTTGAGCTCCAGAGTCTTGCTAAATAGGACCTGAATCGAACATGTGACCCCACCAATGTATTGCTCTCAAAACGAGGAATCCATTGGTGGGGTCACACGTTCGATTCAGTCCCATCAAGCAAATCAGGAGCTCAAAACGCTACTAGCGTTTTGGCCGCCTCCACCGGTCTGTGAGCACCGGGGCGCGAACGGAATAATGCCCACTTCCTTTCTGACCCCTAGATACAGCGGCTTGAAAGGTAAAACTTTTTCTCTTGCAAGTAGGCAAATAATTCTACGTGACCTTCTCCCCCCCCCCCACTTTCTATCAATTCGTTCTGGGTCCACCAAGTCCACCAAGTGCCAGGGTCGGGATGCCTTTCCAAAACCTGTGACCTGGTTTTCAAAACCAATGTTGGCTGTTAATCTTCTTTTTCGCACGGCGGGACTTGCAAGTCACAGTTAATACTCTTCCGCTTCCTCTCACCCGACAGTGTTCCTCGGCGGTGACGTCACAACGCGACCGTTTGAACTTGGCGCGTCCTTTGGCCGCCGTCCAGCGCAGCGTAGTAGGAGCGAAGGTGAAAGGTGCACCGAGACAACAGGCTCATTCCGAACATTTCAGCTCTCTCTCTCCCTCTCCCTCTCTCTCTCTCTCTCTCTCTCTCTCTCTCTCTCTCTCTCTCTCTCTCTCTCTCTCTCTCTCTCTCTCTCTCTCTCTCTCTCTCTCTCTCTCTCTCTCTCTCCCTCTCTCTCGATGAGGTGCAACAGAGAGAGCTGACGAGGCACTGTTCGGAGTCGCCCTAGCAGCGCGCGGGCGATTCATCAAAGGTGACCTGTGCTGTCTGGCGCTGCTGTCTTGGAGGGCTGCGGGCGCAGTGGGCACACCCACACCGCGCGGCCTTCCTTGTCCGTTCCCTCGCGTAGTGAGGTGTCAAAGTGCAAAGACACAGCTGTGACTTATACTTTGCTAGTACAGCCGCGTTGTTTCAGTATAGTGTTTTTCACACGACTATTTTTGTCGCTAGGTCACTAACAAGGGCAAAAAATTAGGCTTTCCCATCAAAATAAATGGATTGCTGCGAGGAATCTATTGGTGGGATCACACGGTCAGTTCGGGTCCCGTTTAGCGACTCTCTGGAGCTCGGAAAGCGTGCAGAGTTTTGGCCGCCTGCGCTGTCGCCGGTCCTCTGGCCCACTGTGCGCTGCACTCTCAGCGCGCTACCTGACTTTTTGGTCAATTTGTCAGTAGTTATCCAAGTAATTTGTGCAACCATAATACGCCCTTCCGTTCAATTTGGTTTTGTTAATAATTTTACAAAGAAAATTTGGTCATACTTACATAAAAAATACTAAGAATTATGCTTGCTTAAACAAGTACGTACACACTAAATGTTTGTGTACAAATTTTGTACGAGACATCACAGTTTTTTGTGCAGATGAACTTTTCGTACAATTTTCGTACGAAAATCTGCACAAATTTCCTCATTTTTGTACACAATGATGATCTTTTCATACAATTTTGTACGAGATTTTGTACAAAAATGAGGAAATTTGTGCAGATGTTCGTACGAAAATTGCACGTAAAGTTCATCTGCACAATAAACTGTGATGTCTCTTACAAAATTGCAAATAAAATTTACCGTCTCGTTAAAGAGGAAAAAGTCAGTAACGCGTTGTGCCGATCGCGTCTCGCGCCGGGAAGCGCATCGAGCTGCTGGCATGAATTCGGATCAGCCCCTCTCGCAAATACCACCGCGGGCGCACAGTGGGCCGCGCCTATGCCGCGCAGCTGACGCACCTGCAGCGCACCTGCCGGCCCTCTGCCCGCTGGTGCGCTGTAAATGTCAGTAAACCGTTTCGGCGGCCGACCGCGTTTCGCACAGATCGGCAGGGAGGCGGGATGAGGCGGCCGATGCATATCATTATCGCCTTGCCACCTCCCGACCGGCCGCGGTGGAGTGCTCCAGGTACTTCCAGAGGCCTATCGACTCGGCCGCGCACACTCCCAATTTCCTACTGAGAAATGACGTGCTGTTGTAATGCTAAGCTGATTCTACAGTACTCGACGACACAAACGTATCATAATACAGAGAAATTTGTTTGTAATACGACGAAATTGGTCGTAGTCGTAAGTTGCTGAGAATCCTTCACCATAGGTTACTTACTACTTTCGCTGTGATGATACTAAGCTTTTTGTTTGTAATACGAAGAAAACGCCCAGTAGGATCTTGAGAGAGCATTCTGTGGCGTAGACTAGAGGAAAGAGACTGGATGTTGACGTGCCGCCAAATATACACCGTTATTCAACGAATGTGACATCGTATCCGCTAAAATGTGAATTTTTGTGACGTTCGTTCGTTTACGATGTCACATTCGTTTTAACGTGACACGGAGTCCGTTTCGTTTGGATGTCACATGCGTTTGAACGAAGATCAGGATTCAGAACTAATGTGACATCATATTCAAACGAACGATTCAAAATTCACATTCCAACCACTATGACGTCACATTCATTGAATAACAGTGATAGGCGTGTCTTCGCACGGACGTTCATTTTGGCTACGTTGGAGACGTCACACTAAATTCCTTTGTACAATTTTTGTACGTGGTCTCACATAATTTTGCGCATACGTGATTTTCGTATAAATTTATACGAAATTTCGCACGAATTTGTACGATTCTGCGTACAATTTTGTACGAAAAAGTTCGCATGTTCAAAATTGTGTGAGACCACGTACAAAATTGTACAAATACATTTGGTGTGGTGGAAGTCTTCAGACTTGCAAGGACGTCATCTTAGGGAAGCCCTTCAAATGGATATTAGAACAATATGACATACCTCGTTTAGACAAGTATGTGACCCGTGCGTGGTGAGGCTTGGCATCATAAAAGCAGTCCATAGTGGACCAGAAGACCGGCACAGCCGGCTGAAACTCTTGACGCGTTTTGAGCTCCAGAGCCGCTGAACAGGACTCGAACCGAACGTTTTACCCCACCAAAGGATTCCTGGTTCGGAGAGCAATCCACTGGTGGGGTCACAATTTCGGTTCGAGACATGTTTAGCGACTCTGGAGCTCAAAACGCGTCTAGAGTTTTGGCCGGCTCCGCCGGTCTTCTGGCCCACTGTGCGTTCCCCAGAACTGCTCCGTGCGCCGAGTTCAGGTGCGCCGCATGCTCAGGTGCGTGGACCGTCGCGACAACCAGGTGGACGGGAGGTTTTGCCAGAGATTTTTTTTTTTCGTCTCTGTCGTGAAATCACAGTGCCAGGGCCATGCTGCAGAACTCGTTCGGCGCGGCATGGAGACGAGGTCTGTTACGCTTAGCAGCAAGTGGTGACAAAACCGTAGCAAAATGTCGTGCACACTAAATTCCTTTCTACAATTTTTGTACGTGCTCTCACACAATTTTGCGCATACGTGCTTGTCGTAGAAATATGTACGAAAAAGTTCGCATGTTGAAAATTGTGTGAGACCACGTACAAAATTTTACACATACAAGTGTGTGAGGTTCGATAATCCTGCATTGCGGCCACGGCGCGGCAAAAAGCGACTTGTAACAGAGTCTTGACGGCCAAAGTCGGCACCAGAAGTAACACATTATTTATCTTATCAGCAGAAGTAGCAGACACAAATGTTTTTGCTCATAGCAGGCATCCAGATCAAAATAAGTTGTGCCAGAAATCACTTTTTAGACATAAAAATATTGTGTTTAGTCGGAGCTGCCAAACGGCGGCTCCGTCTACGCTCTATTTCATCAGTAAACTATAGTTTATTTTTTGTCACCAATCACTGCCATTCGACGAATGTGACGTCATATTCGTTGAATATCGGTGATCGACCAGAATGGCGGTGTCATAGCCGTTCCTCGGAACGGTGCTGCGGCCGGGGGGATGCGAGGGGGAAAACGAAACACCTTCATCGGGCGAAATGAAAGATTCGTCGAAGAGGCGTATGGTCGTGTTATTGGCTCGGTGCGGTGGCACAGGCTGGCAAAGCGGCTGCAAAACAAAGCAAAAACCTCAAATTCCTCCGCTGCCGGCTACATACAACGCCGCGGCTGCACGCTGGAATTTCGGAAAGGAGCGCTGCTGGAGGAGATTAAAACGAGATGAAGAAACAAAGAGGACAAGGACAAGTTAAGTGAGGCTCTCGTTTTATTGCGGCGACGCTATTTGTCGTCACAGCCTCGGATTAGCCCGACGATCTGCCGGGCCGAACGCAGGAACATGGGCGTCATAAGCCATTTTACAATTCAGTGGTGCATAGCAAAAACGAGTCTTCTTCACTACACGCTACACACTACTACACACTACTACACACTACTACCACACTACTACACACTACTACACACTCCTACACACTACTACACACTACTACACACTACGAACACGCACTACACACTACAAACACGCACTACACACCACACACTTGCATAAACGAGTAGCATGGATTAAGGTAAGGTTCGGCGCCAAGAATGCAGTAGTAAGAGTTTACTTGCCAAGTATGCATTGTAAGCACACATAAGCTTACAAAGAAAATGCTTCGTAATCTACGAACTATTCCTTATAATAAACTAAACTGTTCGCACCTCACATAACATGCGCAAAATACTCGGTTAGGTTTCAAGCGTGCCTCCGCGTTGCTCAGCGTTGCTCCAGCCAATCGTATTCCTGATCCGCGTCACCGCAACACGTCTTGTACTGGATGGCAGTGAGTGCAGCGTCTCGAAAACGTCCAAAACAAAAGCGAGATGATGATCGCTCGCCGCGCATCTGAGGGACAGAGACGGAGAGATACATCCAGAGACGTGCAGCGCACCGCAGGGCATCCCGGGGGCACCTGCACACTGTAATGACACGGTAGGCAAGCGGGAGGGCGGGGCGCGGCGCGGCGGCGGGGTGTGGTGGCGGGGCGGGGCGGGGTGTGGCGGCGGGGCGGGGTGGGGTGTGGCGGCGAGTCTCGGCGCGGCGCGCGGCGCGCCCTTGGAAACAACAAAATATACTGAAATGCCCCGACCCTTTCCTTATCGGCGTGCCTCTATCCAGATATGGCCCGTGAGCTCCGCGGAACACTCGTGTAAATTTTGTCAGGAAGTCATAAATATTGCCTGAAATCCCGATCAAAACTCGCGCACCTTTGAAATTTGAGATTCTGAAAACTTCGTCTGATATTGAAGGCCTCATTTCTACAGAATGTCAGAACAAGTTTCCAGATATCAGAGGTGCGATGATGATGATGATGATGATGGTGATGATGATGATGATGATGATGATGATGATGGTGATGATGATGGTGATGATGATGCTGATGATGATGATGATGATGATGATGGTGGTGGTGGTGGTGATGATGATGATGATGATGATGATGGTGATCATGATGATGATGATGGTGATCATGATGGATGATGATGATGGTGGTGGTGGTGGTGATGATGATGGTGATGATGATGATGATGATGATGATGATGATGATGATGATGACGATGAGGACCCGACGATGGCAGCGCAGCGGTGACGTGGGCGCGGCGCACCGGCGCAGGCGGCCAAAACTCAAGACGCGTTTTAGCTTCGCAGAGTCACGAAAAAGGACTCGAACGTGTGACCCCACCAGTAACTTTCTAGTTTGAAGAGAAGTCCATTGGTGGGGTCACACGTTCGGTTCGAGTCCCATTCAGCGACTCTGGAGCCTTCTGGACTTCTGGCCCACTGTGCGGCGCCGCAGTGCACGCAAGCAGGTGGCACCTAAGGATTCCGGCAACTAGAGGCAAATACATGAATTTTCTGGGAATGTTTTTGTCCGATGATATGTAGTGCATCGAACGGTCATAATTAGTCCCTTACAGGTTTTCTTTTTATCTCCGCCCAGCGACAGAAGTAAAAATATAAATACGCATCCAACGGGAACTCTCTACTGTCGCGATATTGCGCATCGCGGGCCAAAGACAATACATACATTAGTCCAGTCCCAACCGCAGTGGCCAGGTGAACGGCTCCTCTCTCAACACAAAAACCCCGGAACCCTCCTTGTAATATCCCTAATGGCTGGGCCTGCCTTAGAGAAAATGTGGGGCCAGCCGACCGCGTGGTGGAGACAGGCTTGCTGCAGGTGTGGCGCGCGCTGCCGTCGCGGCCTCGCTCGCTGCCAGCGCCAAAGCAACGCCACCCCACAGTGGGTCAGAAGACCCCAGAGGCGGCCAAAATCCCGGACGCGTTTTGAGCTCGGGAGTCACTTTGGTTTAAGTCCCATTTAGCGACTCTGGAGCACAATACCCGCGTCCGGAGTTTTGGCACCTCAACGACGGTCTTCTGGCCCACTGTGCGCCCCTCTCATCCCGCACGTAATATACAGTTAGCAGATGATACATTTATAAACACAGTTATTCGCAAAAATAGAAACAAAACTTAAAATTATAAATGAATTATAATGCTTGTACTCTCATGCCGGCGCGTGTCGCTCGCCTCGCGCGCTCGCCCAACCGTCAAGTGTGATCTGGAGGCCTCTGCGCAGCACGTAACGAACGCGGGGTGGCAATGGCAGCCGCGTTTATCTTGTCTTGACTTTCGAGTGACGGGGGGCTGAGGTGTGAAGTGCGGCGGACGACTAACCTAACCTAACCTTTACTTTTCACCAAATTCATGGCCAAGCGATACTATGGGGCATGCCCGCCCGTCCTCCTACCTGGTTCCGGACCGATATTCTCTCTCTCTCTCTCTCTCTCTCTCTCTCTCTCTCTCTCTCTCTCTCTCCAAATCCTACGCAGGATGCCCATATTGAGTGCGACAGAGGCAGAGCACTGTTTCGCGCCGCTCGGGTGTGGATTCGACAGGCCCCTCACCCCTCACCCCTCTCTTCAGGCCCCGTGCACCGAGTCGGGAGCTCAGAGACGTCCCCGAGACGAACTGTCAATGCAAGTTTTGTCCCAAAGCAAGATCCCGCCTCGCGCGGTGTCTGAGTAACGACTCGGCTCGCGATGCGGGCCGCTCTGCCCGGCGAGGATGCTGGTTCCACTGCGCGGCTGACGCCGCACGTTTTTAACAACTCACCTTTCCTTCGCCTGGTCGTATTTTGGTGCACCGGGCTTGCAAAGAAATGAGAGGCCCTCGTGATGAAGCGGGCAGTCACCGCCTCACAGTGGGCCAGAAGACCGGCGCAGGCGGTCTAAACTCATGACGCGTTTTGAGCTCCAGAGTCGCTTAACACCTTCGCGCCGAAGCCTAACCTAACCTTCAGCCGATACGAGAACATGGTTCCTCGTACGGGCGTGAAGGTCTTAACAGGACTTCGAACCGAACGTGCAACCCCACGAAAGGATTCTTCGTTCGGAGAGCAATCCATTAGTTGGTTCGGTTCGAGTCCCATGTACTGGAGCGCAATGCCCGTCCGGGATTTTGCCCGCCTCCACCGGTCTTCTGGCCCACTGTGCGCCAGGGAGGCTCGCGTGCCGTTCCGCCAGCCATTGATTCCGTCCGGTGGACGCGGGCGGACGTCCATCTCAATCACAGCATCGAGCTGCTCTCTGTGAGGGACCGCAGAGCAGAAAACTGAAGAAGTGGAGCCGCCCGGGGCGCTGCGGCCACCCCGACACGAAGGAAGGGCGCGTGCCCGCAGCCCGCACCCCGCCCCGCCCCGCCCCGCCTCGCCCCGCTCCGCAGGGAGGATGCTCGGCGTGTTTGCGTGCACGGTGCGCACGCCGTCATGCTGCAGTCAAGAGGCAAAGGCATGTATTCCAAAATTGCAGGCTGATTCCGCATACTGTAGCGCTTCATGTCTCTCTCTCTCTCTCTCTCTCTCTCTCTCTCTCTCTCTCTCTCTCTCTCTCTCTCTCTCTCTCTCTCTCTCTCTCTCACCAAAGCACCAATGCAGAGTGCGAGGGAGACAATGCGATGTTGGGCATTGCGCAGGACGCAGCAATACCGAATTCCCGAGAGCGTAAAACTATGGACGGCCGGGTGATGCGCTCTTTTGTGTTGAAGCAGCGTTCGAGTTGTTTGAGAGGATCTCTGTGACGCCCGATGCATGCGCTGCTGGCGCATCGTTTCCAAAAGTTGTGCGGCACCTCCCGCGGCAGTGAGCTGTAAAATCCTGCAGCCGGTACGCTGTGGACAAGTGCAGTGACGACGCAGACTTTCCAGTTTCTATGATTTTCATTTTTTGCTTTTTCTTCATATTCCCCCCCCCCCCCAAAGAAAAATGCTGTGCACACTAAATTTCTTTGTACAATTTTTGTACGTGGTCTGAAGTATTTTGAGCATATGTAAGGTACAAACTATCTAGTCTCTAAATGACGAAGTGTTTTATTTGTAAGCTTATGTATGCTCAAAATACTTCGTTGTAACAAGCTTACTTTTGATTGTAAAGTCAAAAATAGTTTATAAGGGTTTCAGAGTGAACTAGCTGGAACGAGACACGGCCATTTAGTGAGGCGATGTCACATCCTTTTGAACGTGGATCAATATTCAAAACGAATCGTGACATGTCGACAGCAAAAATGAACATTCTCAGAAATGGATTCCTATTTTTTTTTTTTTTTTTTTTTTTTTACAAAAATTCCTTTTTTCTCAGAGGGTCCAGGCGGATAGACAGCATAGCGACGCGCGCGCATCTCCCGTTTAATAATCTGATTGTAATTCGAGTCTGTGGTTCGCAGTGCTGGGCGAGGCGTCGTCGTCGTCGTTGTTGTTGTTGTGGGTGAACCGGCTCCTCTAGTGTGGGGCGTGCCGGCGTGCCGGCGTCCATCACGGCCCGGCGCCGCGGAGCCTTATTCGCGTGGCGTTGGCTCGATGCCTTGCAGGGATCAGCGACCGCGGCAGTCAAGCTCCACCCGCACGCCGGCCGGACCCATCACAGACTTTTGCTGGCGAAATGGGACAAAAATTCACACTAAATGTACTTATTTGTACAATTTTGTACGTGGTCTCACACAATTTTCAAGAACATGCGAACTTTTTCGTACAAATTAGTACGCAGAATCGCACAAATTTGAGAGAAATTTCGTACAATTTTGTACGAAAAGCACGAATGCGCAAAATTGTGTGAGGGCACGTACAAAAATGGTACAAAGGAATTTAGTGAGTAATTGGGATTCAACGAATATGTGACGTCGTATTATCGAATGTGAATTGTGTGTCACGCTGGTTTGATTATGATGTCACATTCATGACTTGAATGTTGCGTCGACAGTGCGACCTCGCGCGACCTTTCCGCGCCATCAGATGCAGTGGGATTTCGGCATAGAAGTCATGTCCGCTGCCATGGGGAGCAACATGGCACAGTGGACCAGAAGACCGTTAGGGGATAAAAATTCTGGACGCGTTTTGAGCTCACTCAATGAGACTCGAACTGAACGTGTGACACCACCAATGGATCGCGCTCTCCGAACGAGAAATCCATTGGTGGGGTCATACGTTGGATTCGAGTCCTTGTTCGGCGACTGAGCTGAAAACGCATCTTGGGTTTTGGCCGCGTGCGCCGCGGTCTTCTGGCCCACTGTGCATCACGCATCACACATCGCTCAAGGGGTTCGTGGCCGGTGGCTCTTTTATTCCAGTGTACCCGGGCCGCTTCGTCCCGGGTCCAGCCCTCGGCACAGGAAGGGTTCGGGTAGGCCACGGGGCGATTACCTAACCACGAATTACACACTTTGCCCTGGGTCACCCCAAAGTCACCTGCGTGCGCGCAGCGTGCCGTACGGGGCAACAATGTTATTGTTTTTGTAATCGCTCAAGACCCTTCCCTCCTCTGCCCGGCCCATTTCGTGAAAAATGTGTGTGTGTGTGCGTGTGTGCGTGCTCTGTCGAAAATAATCGCGCGAAACGGAATCAATAAATTTGGAGGCGAATAGATAATAATTAATTTTGCCTCGGCGCGGGAGGAACAGACATTTTCCCTAAATAAAGGTGTGTCGGGAGCAAATGGGTGGCCCGCAGTGGACCAGAAGACCGGCGAAACCAGCCAAAACTCTCGACGCGTTTTGAGCACCAGAGTCGCTAAATGGGACCCGAACCGACGGCGTGACCCCATCAAAGGATTGCTCTCCGAACGAGGGATCCATTGGTAGGGTCACACGGAGCTCAAAATGCGTCTAGAATTTTTGCCGCCCGCGCCGGTCTTCTGGCCCACTGTGGCCTGGAGACGTTGAGTTGACCGTTGACCAAAGGGTTGGTGCAGCGCGCCCGTCGGAGTCGGAGGTTCAAAGCCCGTAATTACTGTGGCTGTGGCCGAGAAGGCAGTCTCGGAGTCGTCCGCCCCGGGCGGACCAGGACCTCTTATCTACATACTTTTGTTCCGTGTCTTTTTCTGTTTCCAGCCGATTCCGATCTAACGTTTATACGCGTTTGCCACGGGGGCGTGAGGCGCACAGTTGGGTCAGAAGACCGTTGACGCGGCCAAAATTCTAGACGCGTTTTAAGCTCTAGGAGTCGCTTTAATAGGACTCGAATCGAACGTGTCCACCAATGGATTGCTCTCCAAACGAGCTATCCATTGGTGGGGTCACACGTTCGATTCGAAAGCGACTCTGGAGCTCGAAACGCGCCAAGAACTTTGGCCGCGTCAACGGTCTTCTGACCCACTGTGAGGCGCGCTGCTCTTCTCGACGAGTTTTGGAGCAACGAATGGCAGCCGCTTTGGCCGCCGATTCCCAGGCGCATCGTCCCAGCGGACGCCCAGCAAGCTAAGCTCGTCATTGCCGAAGTCTGAGGGCGGCAGGCCCGGGCAGGCCGGCCGCCACCAGGTCTCGTCGGTGCCCGGGATCAGCCGTGGGAGCACGCTGATGGGACCAATGAATAGAGACCGATGTCTCTCGCTCCCGGTGGACGAGAAGTCAACTGCGAGGTCCAGTGTATTTCAGGAAATAGAGAAGATAACGGCAGAGACTTGAGACTGACGCGGCATCGTGCCTCGTATCATTCGTATCGATTTTTTGCAGGCCTCAGTGATGATGGTGAACGCCAAAGCTGATGTTGTGAGGCCAGACTGCTGCACAGTGGGTCAGAAGACCGGTGAAGGCGGTCAGAAGCCTGGACACGTGTTTTGAGCTCCAGAGTCGCTAAATGGGAGTCGCATAGAGAACGTGTGACCCCACTCTTTTTTCAGAGGGCAATCCATTGGTGGGGTCACACGTTCGGTTCGAGTCTTACTTAGTGACTCTGTAGCTCAAAACGCGTCTGGAGTTTTGGACGCGTGCGCGTGTCTTCTGCCCCACTGTGCGCGCTGCAGCCAGGCCATGGTCCAGGCCAGGGTCGCCAGGGTCGGTGCTTGCATCACGCCCACGCGGCAGAGGCACCTCACTGCACTGTCGCAATAAGCGTTAGTTTCAAACGCGTTTTTCAACGCGTTTGCTGCTGGCCGGTCGTACAACTAGCCGAGCCATTTGGCAACACGGCGCCACCTCTCACCCGTCAGCCACGACGCGGTGATCCATCCACAAATGGACACGACCCAACACTGCAATTCCATTGGTAAGTTTGCTTGCCACTCCAGTGGCGCTCCGTTTTGAATGCCAAAATTTGGCATTCTGGGCCGGATTGGCCTTTTAAAATGCCAAAATTTGGCGTCCAAGTTCACCGGAATGCCAAACTCTGGCATTCAAAGAGGCCAATCCGGGCCCAGAAGGCCAAATTTTGGCATTCAAAACGGAGCGCCGCTGGAGTGGTAAGCAAACTTACCAATCGAATTGCACACCCAGAGAAATGAATTCTAGATTCTTGATCCTTTCAAGAAATATTTCTTGATTCAAGACTTTTTTACTTGAGCCAAGAATTTTTTTCTTGAGCCAAGAATTTTTTTCTTGAATCAAGAAACATTTCTTGAAAGGATCAAGAATCTAGAATTCATTTCTCTGGGTGCAGTGAAATGAGAGGTCAGATCTGGACCTATGTTTTCAACCATCAACCAAAAATTATTTGTTTTTGGTGCAAAAATGAGTCAACTCGTGTCATACTTTTACATACTAATTGTGCGATGGCAAAACGTTGGCATCTACCGTGCTGGTGCGCGCTTTTATGCCTGATGAACGAACGACGCCATCCTTGTCTCTTTTTTTGACACTCCGCACTGATAATGCAGGCCGTTGATCTGAGTCATCGCGGGCGGGGTGGCAGGGGGTGGCAAGTTGTCACGCGAGCGCCGTCGCACAGTGGGCCAGAAGACCCGTGTGGAGGTGGTCCGAATTCCGGCTGAGTTTTGAGCTCCAAAGTCGCTAAACAGGACTCACGAGCCGAACGTGAGTGTGACCCCGCCAATGGATCGCTCTCCGAACGAGGAATCTGATGATGGGCTCACATGTTCGGTTCGAGTCCCATTTAGTGGACCATGGAGCTCAAAACGCGGCCGGGTGACCGCCTCCATCGGCCTTCTGGCCCACTGTGCGTCGGCCGGTAACGAGTTTAGGGAAACGGAGCGTCCTGTCTGTGACCCTGTCACCGCGTGCCGCGGGGGGGGGGGGGGGGTTGACACGGGGTGACGCGGGGCGACTGCGCCTCTGGGGACGCGGCAGCATTGGCCTTGGGAGGCCTAACGCGATTACAATGAGGCTTTAGGTAACTTCAATTCTATTACAACCCCCGTTGCATATGAGACGAATACAAAAACATAGCAGGCAACCAGCGAAAGCAGGAGGGTTGAATCCACTTCTGCCTGCTCCCTTATTAGTACGCACAAAGGAAAATGTGATTCCGAGGCCAAGTGCTGTTGTAGTTTATTATTCATGTTTTTAATGATTTTTTTTTTTTGTCGTTTCAATTAAAAGCGGACACTGTTATGCAACGAATGTGACGTCATATTCGTTCGAATGTGAATTTTGTCACGTTCGTTTGACTATGACGTCACATTCGTTTGAATGTTGACGCACGTTCGTAACTCCCGAATTTAACGGTCGTGTCACGTTCAAACGAATGTGACCTCGTATTCAAACGAACGTGACAAAATTCACATTCTAACGAATATGACGTCACATTCGTCGAATAACAGTGGAACAGCCGTGATGAAGTTGTTACCGTTACGTTTCCTGTTTCAGTGTGAGTGTGAGCACACGATAATTTTTAACACCTTCCCTGCTCCCTCCCCGCGGCATGCGCACACACCTCACCCTGCTCGGCCCACTGTGCCCGGCCCTGCCATTGACCGATAACGCCAATGACTCAATAAGTAACACCTCAGTGATAAGCCTTGACCGATACACTCGGACACTCCCATCAGCCGCCCCTTTCCGCCGGCAGGTGGAGTCGTACCCACGGCCACGGGGCTACACACACACCCGCCGAGACCGAGAACCCGGCGCACAGTGGGCCAGAAGACCGGTGGAAGCTCCAGAATCGCTAAATGGGGCTCGAATAAAACGTGTGACCCCACCAATGGACGGCTCTCCAAACGAGGAATCCGTCGGTGGGGCCACACGTTCGGTTCGAGTCCTGTTTAGCGACTCTGGTGCTCAAAACGCGTCGAGAGTCACGGCCGCCTGCGCCGGTCTTCTGGCCCACTGTGCGGCGGCCACGGCCACGCCACGGCGCAGAGAGCACGCGGCCACGGACGGCGTTCAGGATCGGTGCCGCGAGGCAAGCCTGCTTCGTGGACGAGCACGTGAGTCATCGCCGCCCCTCTATGTGGAGCTGGAGCTCCACGATTATGTGGGGGATAATGTGGTTCGCGCCGCGCGTGTTCTGTGTACGCGCCGCGCTCCAGAAAGTGGAGAAGAAGTGAGGAATGCCCTGATCGACTGGGGCTGTGGCTGAGGCTCCGCGAACGCCGCATAGTGGGTCAGAAGACCTTTGAGGCGCGTTTTGAGCTCCAGAGTCGCTAAATGGGAGTCGAATCGAACGTGTGACCCCACCAATGGATTTCTCTCCAAACGAGGAATCCATTGGTGGGGTCACGCGTTTGATTCGACTCCCATTTAGCTACTCTGGAGCTGAAAGCGCGTCTAGAATTTTGGCCGCCTGAACAGTCTTCTGGCCCACTGTGCGACGGAGCACAGTCAGCGGTGCGCACGTCCCGACGGTCGCGGTGTTGTCTTCCTCCGGGAGGCTGATGAATCGGAACAGGACGCTCCTCTGTCACTCCCTTTTTCTTTTCGTTTTCCAACCCCAACGGTGTGCCTCCCGACTCTGAGCTCGAGGGAGGGAGAGAGGGAGAGAGAGAGAGAGAGAGAGAGAGAGAGAGAGAGAGAGAGAGAGAGAGAGAGAGAGAGAGAGAGAGAGAGAGAGAGAGAGAGAGATTACCACTGTTCGGATGCTGTGGGCCTAACTGCAGGTAATGGCGGGAAGCCGCGCTGGGACCGACCAATGGCAGCCGAAGGCACGACACGGTGTGTACCGCCGGCAAGTATCGGCCGGTACTTCGGGGAAAAGATTACGTACTGCAGGACCGGAGAGAGGGGGAGGCGGAGGGTGGGAGCACAGTGGGCCAGAAGACCGACGCAGGTGGCCAAAGCTCCAGACGCGGTTTGAGCTCCAGAGTCACTAAAGTGGACTCGAACGGAACGTGTGACCCCGCCAATGGATACCTCGTTCGGAGAGCAATGCGTTAGGTGGGGTCACACGTTCGGTTCCGGTCCCATTTAGCAACTCTGCAGCTCAAAAAACGACCGGGACTTTGGACCGCCGCCACCGGTCTTCAGGCCCACTGCGGTGAGGGGAGGGCGGAGGGAGGCGCGCGGCCACGGAGATGAGGGGAGGGGCAGGGACCCAGCGACGCCGCCGGCCCGCGTGCCGCGCAGCGCGCAGCCGCTGTAGCAGCGGACTCTCACGCGAGGCATGAGTCATGAGCGGCATGAGAAGCCCCTGGCGCCCCTCTTCGCCCCGCCCCGCCCCGCCTCGCCCCGCCCCGCCCCGCCCCGCCCCGCCCCGCCTCACAACAACTAGAATCATCCGGCTGTCTAAACGCGGCCCGTTTTCACGTGTGAATGTTTACGCTTTGCGCGCGGAGCGCGGAGTAGGACGTGTACAAGGACGGCGTTGAGGACCAGACCAGAGGCTGTCCTGGACCACGGGCTCGCGCGGGAACAGAGGAGCGGCGTCGAGGTGGCTCGCCACGGTGGGGGTTCTCACGCTCGCGGACCCAGACATTTTTGAACGAGGCGGAGGGGGGGTGGGGGGGCGTGTCACTGACACGGTGTCAACTTGCCTCTGCTGTGGAGGTGGGTTAACCTTACCCAACCTTTGCAAGGATTTGCTGCTTATGAAGCTTCTTGACGTAACTAAGCCCACATCGAAGCTAAACCTACACCACCAACCAACCGTGAACCCTTTTGGCAGGCACCGAAAAGTGCGAACTACTTCTCGGTACTTCCCGCAGGTGGTTGGGTTTGCAGTGCAGAGGTTTAGTAGCTGCAATGATGCCGGTGGATGCAGAGCAGCGGTGGAAAATGATGCGCTTGCGCTCGAGACACTCTCGAGATCGCGTCGTGTTTTCCTAGAATGTTATGGACCTGACGCCGACGTACTCCGCCGGTGAAAATCCTGGCGGCAGACACGAAGATGTGAAAATGCTGTAAGCGTGTCGTCCACACTGGTAAAACTAAGGCGTAGTATTACGCCCTTCGTGAAGCGTACAGTTTGTACGCCCTTCTTGAAGCGTACCAGAGCTTATGCGCTCCTTTCCTCCTATCTAAATGCATGAGGGGATTTCCTTGAAGCGTAGTTGTACGCTTCAAAAAGGGCGTAGAGTCTTCAAGCGTAGTTGTAGGCTTGAATGAAGCGTAGAACTACGCTTTAGTTTTACCAGTGCACCCGCCGCGCCGCACGGCCCCAGGGTACGACTCGGGCTGCACCGCACCCACACGGCGCGTTGGGTGTGCACGTCTCTTTTGATTCCTCCCCCTCCCCCCTCCCCCCTTCCCGCGCTAGGCCCGTGGCATGCATCAGCCCGACTTATGCACGTGGTAGTTACTGTGATCACGGCCAGACAATCGCTCACAGATATGCCGCCCGGAATGCCCCAGGCTCGACTTCAGAGGCTGGAGAAGGGGGCACGGGGGGGGGGGGGGGGGGCACAGTGGGTCAGAAGACCGTTGAGGCGGCCAAAATTCTCGACGCGTTTTGAGCTCCGGAGTCGCTCCATGGGACTCGAACCGAACGTGTGACCCTACCAATGGATTCCTCGTTCAGAGAGCAATCCATTGGTGGGGTCACACGTTCGGTTCGAGTCCCATTTAGCGACTGTGGAGCTCAAAACGCGTCTAGAATTTTGGCCGCCTCAACGGTCTTCTGACCCACTGTGGGGCGCTCGTCCCGGGTGTGGCTGCCGGGGAGAGGGGAGGGGGGGGGGGCGGGTGAGCGGACGTTTAGCGCGGGAAAAGGAGAAGGGAAGGGGGTATTGGGGGGATGGGGGGGGGGGGGGGCTGCACAGCCGGGGCACTATGGCTCCTCAAGATGGCCAGATTGATTTCCGACGAGATTATGATGGCGAGCCTTCCTCAGTGGCACGCACAGGCCGTGCCACGCCGTGCCACACCACGCCCTGCCCTGCTCCGGTTGCGGCCTTCGAGACGCGGATCGACGCACCGCGCGGCCCCGCCGGCCCCGCCGGCCCCGCCCACGCGGTGCGAGAGGCGGCGCTCCGGGCCTCGGACCTGTGACTCATGCCCGCCGCGCTGGCCGCCCTGCCGCGCCACGCGCCGCGGCGCCGCGGCATTCCTGTCACTAGCGGTTCATAATGAGGCGTCGCGGCGCCCTTCCCTGCGGACGAACAGTGAGGAGGACGAGGGTTCTCAAAATACAGCGCTTCGGACGACAGTCTGGTTCGTTGTGTCGGGGCGCACAGTGGGCCCGAAGACCGGCAGGCGGCCAAAACTCTGGACGCCGAGAGCTGCTCCAGATTCGCTGAACAGGACTCGAACCGAACGTGTGACCCCACCCATGGATTCCTCGTTCGGAGAGCAGTCCATTGGAGGGGTCGCACGATCGGTTCGCGTCCGATTTAGCGACTCTGGAGCTCAAGACGCGTCTAGAGTTTTGGCCAACTGCACCGTTCTTCCACTTCTTCCAGCCCACGTGCGGCATTCCTGGTTCAGCTGGCATCGCTGCGCCCTTCGCGGCGCGCGGACAGTGCACGGAGGACTAAGGTCACAGCATGCACCTCGGTTGCTCTGACCTATCTTCCATGTGACCTTACGGAGGACGAGGGTTTTCAAACCTCGGCGACGCGACAGTACAGTGTGTCGTGGCGCGTCCCGTGCTGGATGCTGGATGAAGGGATGGGCCGGTGGGGGGCGGGGCGTGCAGGTGCACGGAGCCTTCGTGCGCCGCGTCCTTGCGTGCGTTCGCGGCGTGTTGCGTGTGCCGAGCCTTGCGCCGTTTATCGATGCTTAGGGGAAGTTCGTCGTTAGGGGCAGCGCAGCGAGCGCCCCCCCCCCCCCTCTCCAGCAGTTTGGATCCCGTGGGGCGGCGCGTATACGTCTTGAGGCAATTACGATCCGTCGACTTGTCCCCCGGGAGGCCGGTGACGAACAGGAAACAGGGCCCGGAGGGGGAAGGGGGAGGGGGGAGGGGCGAAAGGAGGGGGGCGACTTAGCTCCGAGCTTTAGCTCTCCATCCTCGCGGCCGCAGAGCGTTCAGAGACACTCTCGCGGCGCGAAACCCTTGGCTAGACCACAGTAGGGCTGTGCGATATCTCGATATATCGTGGTCGATACGATATCATCCCGATATCGAGGGGTACGATATTCGTTTTTGAAGCACATCGATATATCGAGGGCTCGATATATCGCGATATCACAATATCACTTGCCTCACGATATGCGTTATCGACTCGATATCTTGCGATATTTCGGTCGATATGCCTAGATATCACGATATTTATCGATCTCGATACCCTCGATATCACGATATTCCTTGATGTTACTCGATATGTATCGCGGTGCGACATCCGGGTGGAAAGAAGGCTAGTTTTAACTTAGTATCGACTACAGTGAGAAACTGCAGTGCACAAACTGCAGTTTTCAGTATAGTCAAAGTGTGAAAAAACTCCCTGCTGATTTACAAATTTGTGCACTGTCCAGTTGGTACTCGCAATAGTAGTTTGCCTGCAGTTTTTTCGCAGTTTTGAGTTAAGTTCTTAAATAGTGTCCAAACTTCAGCTTGATCTGAAGATATGTTACACTCACAATTGCTCACATAAACAGTACTCCATGAATGTGTTAAAATACCACTTTTGACTCAAGTACATCAACGCTTTATGTGTAGTTTTATCAACATGGTCAATATGTAGAAGCCATTGCGCTTCAGTTTACACTAATAGTAAACCTTTTCATTGTAGTCTGTAAGTGTGATGCCCCTTGCGATAATATTTCAGAAAGATATGTAGATGATCATGCGTATGGTTAGGCGATGGTTAGGTCTGTCGTTCGGGAGACAAATTTGAGGTGAATTTGAAGCTTGGTTTAACTGACCGCGATGCAATGAGACAAAATTTTGGGATGTTCAGCCCTTTGCGCGGGAACTAAAAACCAACACGCCCGTGGTAGACAAGGATCATAGCACTTCGACCAAGATTGTTTTTCTTCTCTGTAAAGTTTAGTAAAGCGGTGTGAGTCCAAATATAAAAGTCGAGCAAAAAAATTATTTTAACATCTTTAGCTGTCACGGTCATGCGCGCGCAAACTGTGGAAAACTCCTCATCTCACACGGTGTGGTCTACTGTCAGCTGCCTTGGTGCAAGGTCAGGTTTCAAGAACCTGCCGCTAGATGGCGCATGGAGCGCCGTGTACGTTTACCACATGCTATTTCTTATTTATGGTAGTAAAGTAAGTAATTTGTGCAAGTTACATCAAATGTCACCTTAATAAATACGTGTTTCAGCCGTTAGGCAAAAGTTTCAATCAGAATATTTCACTGAAGTGGCGAAAAACGGATTTCCGTGTTACGACTCGATGGCGTCTACGGGCGACCGTGAGGTTAGGTCCACGCATGATCTGCCAGTGTTCAGACTCGCCCCCGGCATCGTAGAAGTCTCCGTCGGTCGGCGCTGTCGACTCATGTAGATGTCATCATTGTTCGATGACATTACCTACATATTTATGAGCAGACAGTACAACGTACGTTGTGCGGTTACGGCGGTTCACCTCGCCTATCACGTCTGCCTGACCTGTCCGCTCGGCGGGAAGGTCGTCTGCCTCGGTAGCGGTGTCTGTCGTGACGAACAACAAAAGAACTCCACCAAAAGTACGTAGTGGGCACGGAAAACCAAATTTAAATTGATCGTTACTTTTGAATCCACACTTACTTCGGTTAAAACATTACTTATAAAGAATAATTTTAACTTCAATAGAAAATTTGTGTCAAAACTTCTGTATTACTGGCGAGATTAAACCATAATAAAAACTGCAGACGAGACTGCAATGTCCGAAAAAACTGGTAGTTTTCCTGTAAACTGACTGCAGTTTAACTATAGTTAACTATAGTTAGACTGCAGTTTGACCAGTTAAACTGCAGTTGAACTACAGTTAAACTGCATCGGCCTGTCTGCACTCTGACTGTTGTTCGTCTACAAAAGGGCTACACTTGTTAATAATAGTTTGACTTAAGTTTATATGTAAGCTCAAAGTATGTAGAGTACAGTCGAGCAAATAGTGAAGCTGCACTTCCCAGATATAATTCGAACTTCAGTTCCTATATGGGCTCAATATCGTATCGCGATACCGAGAAGTGGATATCGCACAGCCCTACCACAGACGCAGCTTGCCCGACGCAGCGCTGCTGCCTGACCGGCGGCACCGCGACGACAAAACGGCTCCTGGTTTTCGCTGGGACACCTTGGAAATCATTGCTTATGCATTTACCGTACGTTCCCTGGGAATACACAAGAAACCGCGTTTTTGGACTCATGATTTCGCAAGTAGTTGCCCCGTCGGGCAGTCCTTTTGCAGCTGGTCAGGAAGCTTCTGCTGCAGGCTTCGTCCGGCACCCAGTGGGCGAGATGACCAGCGCAGGCGGCCAAAACTATAAACGCGTTTTGAGCTCCAAGAGTCGCTAAACAGACTCGAACCAAACGTGTGACCCCACACAAATGGATACCTCGTCCAGTGAGCAATCCATTGGTGGGGTCACATGTTCGGTTCGAGTCCCACGAAGCGACTCGGAGGCTCCAAACGCGTCCGTGATTTGAACCGCCTCGAAGGGCCGTCTGTCGCCCACTGTGCGGCAGGCTTCGGCGATGCGTCGCACTCCTGCGTGTAGATAGGCTGCAGGGGGTGGCCGTGCAGTCCGGCCGCCTTGCCCGGCTTCTGCGATACGCAATCAATATGCCGGAAAGGTTATCGCCGCGCCAAGATGGGGCGTAGCGTGGCGTGGCTTGGCGTGGCTTGGCGTGGCTTGGCGTGGCTTGGCGTGGCTTGGCGTGGCTTGGCGTGGCTTGGCGTGGCTTGGCGTGGCGTGGCACGGCGTGGCGTGGCGTGGCGTGGCACGGGGCGCTTCTTCTCGCTACCGTCTTACACTCACTGTCATATCGTCGTTTTTTTTTGCCCCGCGCCGCCTTTGCGCTCTTACCGGTCCTACCTACCGTGCCGCCGCCGCCGCGCGCTTCGCGGTGCGTTTCGCCTTTGACGCGAGAGGGGAAGAGGCACCCGGGGGCGGGGGAGGGGAGGGAGGGAGTTTGTCCTTTCCAGTTTCGAGTCTTGTTGGTCCGTTCTGTTTGGTCGTACGGTGGGGGCCTTGTGCACCAAAGGCAGCAAAGAAGAGTCTTTCAAACCGAGAGCAGCCGACCGACCACCACTGCGACCGGGCGCAGTCCGAGCCTTCTAATATTCATTCACTGTGGCTCTACCGTCGTCCCTCGCACAGTGGGCCAGAAGACCGGCGCACACTGTAAGAAAAGACCACAACGAAAGTACACAAATTACTGGCAAATTTTTTATCAGGAATTTATTGTACTTTCAAAGTACAACAATTGTTGTACAATTGTTGTACAAAGTACAATGGAACCTGCATGACGAGTGCTGTGCAGTCCAGGCCTCGTTGTGGTTTGTACAATTCTCGTTGTACTTTCTACAATCCCTGTTGTACTTTTATTGTACAGTTTTTGTTGTACTTTTGTTGTACTATCTACACTTTTTCTTGCAGTGCAGGCGGCTGAAATTCGAGACCCATTTTGACCTCCAGAGTCGCTGCATGGGACTCGACTCGAACGTGTGATCCCACCGACGGATTCCTCCGTTTGGAGAGCAATCCACAGGCGGGGTCTCGCGTTCGGTTCGAGTCCCATTGCACCACGACTCTGGAGCTCAAAACGCGTCCATAGAACTTGGGCCACCAGCGCCGGTCTTCTGGCCCACTGCGCCTCGTCCAGCTTTGGCAGTGCCAGGCCACACCAGTGCTGCGCCGTCCTTGCTGCCCGTTTCCAGGAAGACAGCGGCGTCGCGGTGCCGAGAGGACGTCCGCCTGCCTCCATCGCGTTTATTCAAGACGCCCATCACGCAACGAGCCAGTGGGCCGTCACTGATTACCGGTGATTGGACGGAGACGGCCGCCTCTCGGGAGCCGTGCCATTCCTGCGCGCAACAGAGGAGACCCTCATCATTGATCTGATTGGAACAAACATCAACAACGACGACGATGATGACGACAACGACGAAGAAGGAGAACTGTGTACTTACTGCACTTTGCAACCTGTATGTGGTGTGTGTTTCGGTGCGTCTTTGTGTCTGTGTGCGTGGGAGGGGGGAGGAGGGGGCTGAAATAATGATTGTCTCCAACAGACCTTGGACTAGACGACGCTCTTTATAGTCATGCCAACAAACTTTTCATCACAAAGTTTGATATTGGGACGATTTACTTGAAAATTTTTGTTCGCAGGTAGTGTTGTTCTCTTCTTCTTCTTCTTCTTCTTCTTCTTCTTCTTCTTCTTCTTCTTCTTCTTCTTCTTCTTCTTGGAGGTGTGCAATCATCGGACTCGGGTGCGACGAGCGAGGACCTTGGACGCCAGTCTCGCGATGGTGCGACTTCGATATGTAAATGCGTTTTGGGAAGAGAAGGTGGTGGCGTGGGTGACAGTGATCGTGGTGATGCCGCGCTTTTGTTTCTCCCCACACAATGCCCCTCGCAATGCCCGTCCCGAGTGCCGCGCGCGCCGAAACCCGAAACAGACAATAACAACAATAACAACAACAACAACACCCAAAACAGAAACAACAGACAACAACAACATCAACAGAAATTATGTGTGTATGTGTGTTTGGTGGTGCCCGAGGGACATTCAGTGCATCTTTCACTGTACATACTCGAGCGTGGCGGCGATGGCGGTGCCGCCCGTCACGTTGGCCGCCAGGGTCGCCGCGGTAGTCACGACGCCGCACAGTGGGCCAGAAGACCGGCGCAGGCGGCCGTAACTCTATTAGACGCGTTTTGGGCTCCAGAGTCGCTAAATGGGACTCGAACCGACCGTGTGACCCCACCAATGGATTCCTAGTTCGGAGAGCAACCCATTGGTGGCGGGGTCACACGTTCGGTTCGAGTCCGACTTCGCGGAGCTCAAAACCTCACCCGGGATTTTGACCGAATCCACTGGTCTTCTGGCCCACTGTGCGCCGTCCTCCTCGGGGTCGTCCGCCCCTCGCCGACCCACCGGCACCGCCCACGCACGCCCCCCTTGTCTCCGAGCCCCGCCTAAAGAGCCTCACAGTCAAAGAGGGCGACACGGTCACGTGACGTGACGGCTAGCCTCTGGTTCCACCGTGCCGCGTGCGCTCTGGTGAATTTCTCATACTGCCCTCCCCCTTTCCCCTCCCTCCACCCGCAAGTCAGCCTGTCGCCAATTTTTTTACGCCAATATTTGTTTTTGAACGGATAAACTCGTTCTTTATAGCTCTGAGTGTTTTAGAGCAATTATAAGCTGTGAAAAAATTCAATTTACGTATGCATCTTCACTGTCTAAGCCCTAGGACCAGAGGTATGAAATATCACAAACCCCTAAAGCGCCCCAGACGAACCAGACCAATTATCAGAGCGCTCGCCGTCACGAGACCGTGTCGCCTCTTTGACTGTGAGGCTCTTTAGTACGGCCTTCTGCCTGTACGGCCTTCTGCCTGTACGGCCTTCTGCCTGTACGGCCTTCTGCCTGTACGGCCTTCTGCCTGTACGGCCTACTGCCTAAGCCCTGGGACCAGAGGTATGAAAAATCAACAAATCCCTAAAGGGCCCCATACGAACCAGACCAATCAGAGCGCTCGCCGTCACGAGACCGTGTCGCCTCTTTGACTGTCCGCCCTGCCGCTCTGTTGGGTGACCGTTCGCTCTGCTGGCTTGCTGTGCAAATTCGTTTTCTAGGAACCACCCCCGGAGCAGCTAAAGCTGTTTCAGGCCGATCCATTTGACTCCCTGGTGCAAATAGGCATTCGGGGAAACCAACTATCATCACAGAAATTCACCCAATAGCCCGATATCCCAGAAATGGCGGTTTGATTTTGCGATGGCTCGCCTCCGGCGGACGCGTGTGAGTGTGGCCGGATTTCTATGAAATACGAAAATTCCTGCAGCCTCAGCGATATGAGCGCTGGAATCCGCCGCACCAGTTTCCCAGCGACAGTGGCACAGTGGGCCGTCGGTGGCCAAAACTCGACACGCGTTTTGAGCTCCAGAGTCGCTGAATAAGACTCGAACCAAACGTGCGACCCCACTAATGTGTTGCTCTCCGTACGAGGAATCCATTTGTGGTGTACACGTCCCATTTACTGTAGCGACTTTGGAGCTAAAAAGGCGTCTAGAGTTTTGGATGCCTGCGCGCCTGTGGCCCTTCGTGCGTCGGACGCTGCGCTTGCGCCAGCAGAGAGCTCTCGCAACTCTCGACGTGGTTATTGGACGTGTCATCTTTTTATGGAAAACTCCCCTTTGTTCAAATTAGCGCGCGACAACAACGTGTTTTGCCACGTCATTGGCGGCAAAGACGGTCTCCCATCTCTGTCGACGCCCACACGCACGCACTCATACGCACACAGACACAGGCACACAGACACAGGTACTAAGAGGGGAGAGAGAGAGAGAGAGAGAGAGAGAGAGAGAGAGAGAGAGAGAGAGAGAGAGAGAGAGAGAGAGAGAGACAGACAGAGAGAGAGAGAGACAGAGAGAGAGAGAGAGACAGAGAGAGAGAGAGACAGAGAGAGAGAGAGACAGAGAGAGAGACAGAGACAGAGAGAGAGAGAGAGAGAGAGAGAGAGAGAGAGAGAGAGAGAGAGAGAGAGAGAGAGAGAGAGAGAGAGACAAAGAGAGAGCCAATGGCGTGAGTCCTTCGTGGGCGCACCGTGCGCCGCGCACGGGCCAATTGTCAAAGTGGGCTCAATAGATGGTGACGCGCGATTCGGCCCATTCCCATGGACGGCCTGAAAGTCAGCACCAAAATTCATCGGTGTGTGTGTTCTGTATGCGCTTTTCTTAGCTCAAAGAAAGAGCGAGAGAGAGAGAGAGAGAGAGAGAGAGAGAGAGAGAGAGAGAGAGAGCGCTATCCTCTTTCGTGTGTACCGTCCCCTAACCTTTGGGTGGAACAAGATGGCGGGACTTGTGTGTGACATGACAGTGAATACCGTTGGCGCACATGACTTGGCGGTGTGGTGTGTGTTTGTTCGTGTGTGAGTGCGCGCCCGTGTACGCGTGTGTGCGTGTGTGACCAGTCTGAAAACGGGTTTGGCGAAACGCTGTGCTTTATGTCCTTGGACTTGCGAGCATACAAGTGTTAGATCTGATGCCTCGGTGATTATTTAACATTGGAGGCCCTCCTGCACATCTTACAGAAGAGTGCCCCCACGGCGCTCAATCACACTCACAAGTTGAAACTGGACATTCATTTTTCTCCGCCGACGCTGCAGCAGCAGCCCGGGAGGCCCATCGATCGAACACCCTGCTCGCGTTTCGTTTCTTCATTGACGTTTTTGTGCTCTCAGTGCCGAAATGCACGTGATTTATCGATCGAGTTGATACTTACTCAACATCGCATCCATAAGAAGGATCATGTATGGGAGAGGGAGTCGGGGACGCGTCGACGGCGCACAGTGGGACGAAACGCGAAAAAAGCGATGATAATTACAAAAGGTTCCAATCTTTGCTTAAATCTTTATTTTGGTGTTTTTGAGGGTGAGGAACTGTTTTCTGACAGTAACACAAGGTAGGTGCTTCGCGATGTTACGCAAGTTCTGCCAGTTACGCCAGGCGTCCACACCTACCTTCGCCTGCGGCGCTAGCCTGCCTTTAGCAGCCTTCTTTTTAAACCATCGACATACAAATCGAAGTGTTATCAAGTCCAGAGAGCATTCGTGTTTTTAAGTTACGATGGGGGGCCTCCCCGCCGCCGAGGCGACGCCGGCGGCGCGCGAAAAAACGCATTTTTAAAGTTGATTTTATCAAAACGCGGAGCATTGCGGAGCATTCGGCGGTATGGGCCCGAAAGTAGAGAAGCTGCTCTGTCACGGACATTTTTCCCACCCGTGCGCAAATGTGCGCAACTCGACTTATCTCAACGTGAAAATCGTCCAAGACACGATTTTACTCTACTTTCTTTGGCTTGTTACTTCTGATAGGTTACTCAAAATTTAAATCCGAGGAGTGCGTTAGATTCGTCAAGTTCTCAGCTTTCCAAAAATATATAACATGATGAGGTTATTTAAAACGGCACGGCCAGTAGAGGACAAACAGTACACCCCTGACAGTAAGTGCGCGAAAAACCGGAAAAATGACCAAGTTCGGCGCCCCCCCAGGGCTCACACGTGTGAAATATTGACGAACGAAGCAGTGTCCCGTGTAGCCCAGACCTTTCTTGCAAATGTCTGATAGTTCGTTGGACCCCATCGCTAAATTTTCAAAAATCCACTTCTCACCGTGTTTTTGGCGTTTCGTCCCACTGTGCGGCGTGTGTGTGTGCCACAAAAAAAAAAACGGTCATTTCGTGGTAATTTCCAAAGTTATTGAGCGACATGTTTTATGCACATGCACCCCCTTCGTCTGAGCTGTTTCCATCAAGTTATTGAGCGACATGTTTTATGCACATGCACCCCCTTGGTCTGAGCTGTTTCCATCATTTTCGAGGCTTGGCGCCTCTCGAATCCTGCTCTTGGCTTATCACATATGCGGCAAGGCCTATTATATATTTTTTTTTTTTTTACTCGGGGCAACGCGGCACAATCACATGTCACGTTTATGTATTTGCTCCACTGCGCGTGTCCTGGAATATCCTCCCCCGATTAACAGCCCGGTGTCGGTGCCAGCGGGGTGCGCGGCGAAGGGGACCTTGGCCTCGGGCACGACGGATCGCGTCGGGGCAGGTGAGTTTTCAGTGTTTGTCGGAGAGCGGTGACGCCGCACGGTGGGCCAGAAGACCGTTCGAGGCGGTCAAGATACCGGACGCGTTTTGAGCTCCCAGAGGCGCTCAGTGGGACTCGAACCGAACGTGTGACCCCACCAATGGATTGCTCTCCGAACGAGGAATCCATTGGTGGGGTCACACGTCCGGTTCGAGGCTTGTTTAACGACTCTAGAGCTCAAAACGCACCTGGAGTTCAGGCCGCCTGCGCCGGTCTTCTATAGCCCACTGTGCACCGCCCGTTGAAGGATAAGTAGTGAACCTCCTTTTTGGGACTCTCTCCGACAACTCAAACAGACTTACGTTTCTTGAGTTTTGACGCAACTCACGCATGAAAAAAGTGACAGGTCACATCGGAATTTGGATTAACATTCATCTCAAGATCAGTTCAATTATTTCCAAAATTCTGCATGGAAAATACGAAGGAAAAGTGCCTTCAAATCCATAGTCAAGAAACACTCCGTAATTTAAGAATAGGTGTAGCCACCAGTTTCTATCCGTCCAGCCGGTAGTTGTTGTTTTGACGAGCCGTGACAAGCCGAGCCAGCTTATGAGGAGTGACTCAATCCATTGACGTGTCAGAGCGTTCCATCCGCCTTGCGCGCACGGAAGCTGCCTGGCTGGGATCCAGTTTGGGTCGGCGTGGGAAATCAATCATCGCCCTCCTGGAAGCCTGGAACGGCGTCGCGTGGATGGGGCCGGCCCACAGTGGGCCAGAAGACCAGCGCAGGCGGTCAAAACTCTAAACGCGTTTTGAGCTCTATGAGTCGCAAAACGGGCACGAACCGAACGTGTGACCCCACCATTGTATTCCTCGTTCGGAGATCTATCCAGTGGTGGGGTCACACGTTCGGTTCGAGTTCCATTTAGCGAGTCTGGAGCTCAAACCGCATCCGAGATTTTGACCGCCTCCTCTGGTCTTCTGGCTCACTGTGCGGGGCCGGCTGGCTCCAATAGTGAGAGTCGATACCAACACCCCGTCCTGCTCGGTGCTGCGGGGGGCGCATCTTGGAACCGAACCAAACCATCTCACGCAATGTGAGCAGCGTAGCGCCAGGAATATGACAATGATTTGAAGCCAAAGATCAGCTTCACATGCGTTCATTGCGTTCACTCAAAAAAGACGACGAGGAATCGCTTTCGTAGCTACGTATAATTATTGCTTCGTACTATGAAGAAATGCTTCGTATTGCGAAGGATTTTGCTTCATATTGCGAAGCATTTCCTCGTAGATTTTACCCTGCCTTCGTTTTCTTCGTGCTACGAAGCGATGCATCGTAGCCTCTTTACTGTGTTGCACATTTAATTCGTTCAAGGGATCAAGGCGTCATGAGGACGCGGCTAGCCAAATCGCAATGAATCCAAAATGTGGGTGGCATAATGCACAAACCAAAGTGTGTTAATAACTCCGAACCTTACACCCAAAATACTTATGTACTTTTTTGTACGTAGTTATGCACGATTTTGCACATGCGTTTTTTACGCACAATATTATACCTTGTTATGCATAATTTATTCATAAGTATGTATAAATTATTCGTTGTAATGCATAATATTATGCAGAAGCTTACGCATGTGCAAAATCGTTCATATCTATTTTCAAAAAAGTGCATAAGGATTTTGTGTGTAATCCCAACAGTTCCCTTCGCTGTCAGAGCAAATTGTTTGCTATCACAACAAAGAAATTTCAGCTGTCTAAAACTTAAAAGTTAGGTGGCAGAACGATTTTTTTTTTTTGGGGGGGGGGGGGGTTGTTGCTTAGACACAGGGATCATACGGCACGGCATTCTCCGCCGATGCATTTCCAAAAGACGGCTCGATGCACGTGTCTGTCTGTGTGACGCAGCGAGGCCCTTCCCGCGGACTGGCTCGATGGCCGCGGCTGGAGTGATTAATGGGCTTTAATGATGATTCGGACACACCTGTACAGTGCGCCTCACGCCCGGACCAGTGTCGAGGGCCGGGTCGGTGCTGACGGCCCTTCAGCGCCAACAAAGGGCGCACCAAGGAGGCGATGGCGCAGCGAGCAGGGCGCTGCACAGTGGGCCAGACGACCGGCGCAGGTGGTCGACACCACGGACGCGTGTTGAGCGCCACAGTCGCTAAATGGGACTCGAAACGAACGTGTGACCCCACCGATGGATTGCTCTTCGAACGAGGAGTCCATTGGTGGGGGTCATACGTTTGATGCGACTTCCGACTCCCATTTAGCGACTCTAGATCACAAAACGAGTCCACAGTTTTAGCCGCCTGTCCTCTAGCCCACTGTGTAGCCCGTCCCCACGGACCGCCTCGGCCGGCCCGCGCGTCTAGGTCTCCCAAATACGGCGCCGAGATTGCTTTACGAACGCGTGCTGTGTGGCATGCTGGTGAAATTGAATGCAACGACGCGTTGCTCGTTTCCCAGCTGCTTTTTAATCTGTGATGCCAGACGAAGCGCGCGCCGCGAGCACAGTGGGCTAGAAGACCGGTGTAAACGGGATAACTTACTCCCCGGGTTGAGTCGCCCCCCAGTACACCATCCCTAGGGACATTGTACTCCCCCCCCCTGGGGGAGTACACCATCCCTAGGGACGAAGTACTCCCCCATCTCGAGGGGGGTGGAGTACTTTATCCCTAGGGATGGTGTACTCCCCGGGGAGTACATAATCCCTAGGGATAATGTACTCCCCCATCTCGAGGGGGGTGGAGTACATTATCCCTAGGGATGGTGTACTCCCCGGGGAGTACATAATCCCTAGGGGAGCGATTCTCACGTTTCGGGGTAGTTTTGACGTTCCTGATTTGCCGACAGTAAGAATCATCGAATTTAGTTTTCGTAATTACTGGAGTCCTGAATGATACTAGAGTTATGGCAATGGTATTTATAGTCAAGACCTTGTACTACCTTCGTAAAAAAGTAAGCCCTCAGGTATTTACACGTGTTTATACTGGTGTTTTTATCACGGAAGTTACGTTATCACGGAAGTTACAAAGTGTGAAATTCGACCTTAACGGCTGACTCGGGCTCGCTGTGGCTTATTTGTCGTTTCATGGTCAAATGATACTCCAACGCCGACATTTTAGCGAAATTTTTTTTACCTAGTGCCGCTGCAACATTTGGTAATGGCTGCCACGGAAGTTACATGTAATTGTTGATACACGCCATTTTTTGTAGCTGCAGCCCGCCTCGCGACCGTGCAGAGCATCTTCGACTTCGGCGTCCCACGCAATTCTGTCTCAGGCACCCCATTTTGATGGCTGACGTCAAGAAAAGTTTAAAATTTGGCATGGGGAGAAGTCCAGAGCGGCTTTTTCGTAATGTGTGCAATGAAATTGAACACACGGTGGACATTTTTCGCTGCAGCAAAAGAACCTTTGAAAACTGTCGTGTGTGTTAGTCCTCCGTTGAAATCAGCTCGAGACATGTCAGGTTTTGAATGACCATCGACAGTTGGCAGAATTTTCATACCATTCCACTACATTAGGGACGGAAAATTCGAGTATGTTATCTTGGGACAATCACGGAAGTTACATTTTGGGTATTCTGAGAGCTAGGGAAACCAATCCAACGCAAGCGAACTATTCGAAACATTTGGGTTTAGTAGGTAATGACCCTATCTAATCCCAGCAACAAACCCCATGTCGATATCTGCCCTCGTTTGGGCACAGGGGCCAAAAGAAACGAAACTACCCCGAAACGTGAGAATCGCTCAGGGATAATGTACTCCCCCATCTCGAGGGGGGTGGAGTACATTATCCCTAGGGATTATGTACTCCCCGTTGTGGGGGAGTACAATGTCCCTAGGGATTATGTACTCCCCCTAGGGGAGTACAATGTCCCTAGGGACATTGTACTCCCCCTAAGCCGAGGGGAGTACTTTGTCACTAGGGATACTGTACTCCATCCTCTCGGGGGGAGTACAGTATCCCTAGGGATGGTGTACTCCCCCAAATTGCAAACGCGTTGAGTAGTCTCTTGCACTCCTTCCATTACGTCATCCCTAGGGACAAAGTACTCCCCCCGCCCATAAAGGGGGAGTACGTCATCCCTAGGGCGTATGTAATGCCCCAAATTGCAGAGGCTGCGAGTAGGCTCTGGCAGTCAAGTGTGCTCTGAGTTCCCATTGATCTACGTTGTCCGACAATCGGCGATTCAGCGGTAGACTGTCGGTGTGTCGAACTGCCATTTGTCATCTGCCACCGCTATTGGCAAAGAGAGGCACCTTGCAGAGGTGGTGAACAATGTACTTTTGTGAGAAGGCTCTCCATTCCGACTTAATTTTGTTTTTGGGTAGTAAGCGTTGGAAAGTTGGTCTCATGGCTGACTTGGAAAAAAAGTCCATATATACAACATACAACTGGTAAAATTTTCATTTCTAATTTTTTAGGCAGCCCGGAAACTGGCTTATGAACATAAATCTTTATTATTTTTGGACAAACAAAAAATCATGATCATGCACTAACGTAATCATGAAACTAATCTACTCTTTGGTAAAACAACATGTAGCTGCGGTTGGTTTGGATTCTCTCTCGAGTTGTCTTTGAAACCTAAAAAACAGGGTTAAACTTGTTAAAACTCTTTCGTGTTTTTTATGTTAAATACATGTACTATTATCAACCATAATACCTGAATGTCATCAAAATTGTAAAATGGGGACCCCCATTGCATTCCAGAGGTGTAGTGACCTCCTTCTAATCGCGGCCCTATATGGGTTATAGCCCCAATGAACTCATATAGTGAGGACCCATTATAACTTGTACCCTCAACTATGTATTGTTTTATATCTAGATTAGTTGGCGTCGTGACTAACCGGCCAATTTTCTTGCCATCTGCCGTATACCTGAAAGATCCCAGAAATGATAAGTACAGTACACCAAATCTCAACTAATTAAAGCATTTTTTTTAAAGCGTAATTTTGCAGTCAATATTTCTGTGACGCCTAACCAAGAAAACGAGAAATAATTTTCTCAGTAACTTCACTTATTTAGGTTTTGGAAAATGGTAGCTTTTATTCAGCTTTGAGTTGTTGTATAAAAATTTTGAATACTAGTCGTTTTAGGTGGGTAAAAATTGTTTTCTTGGTATTTTATTTTTAAATCGCCCATTACACACCTTCTCACGTGCACCATTAGGATGGTTGGTGGCAACTCAACTAGAACCTGTTTTTCTGCAGTCACTTCTACTTTGCATGTAGCGCATTTGTAATCGTGCAGGTTCTCCGCCGGTTTGTAGCCTACTGTTGGGGGGAGTAGCACTTTTTGCCTACTTACAGTGGCAACGTATGGCTATCTGCCTACCTTTCAGGCGGTTATCTAGGTACTAGCCTAAGAGGGGGTGGGGGGGGGGGGGCTGCAGGGCGGCTCGGGCAGAGAGACATCCGACTTACTTTTGTCGTTTGACTTCCGGTCCTGGGATTCGTTAAAATAGTGTATTCAAAACGGAATGGAGAGCCTTCTCACAAAAGTACATTGTTCACCACCTCTGCAAGGTGCCTCTCTTTGCCAATAGCGGTGGCAGATGACAAATGGCAGTTCGACACACCGACAGTCTACCGCTGAATCGCCGATTGTCGGACAACGTAGATCAATGGGAACTCAGAGCACACTTGACTGCCAGAGCCTACTCGCAGCCTCTGCAATTTGGGGCATTACATACGCCCTAGGGATGACGTACTCCCCCTTTATGGGCGGGGGGAGTACTTTGTCCCTAGGGATGACGTAATGGAAGGAGTGCAAGAGACTACTCAACGCGTTTGCAATTTGGGGGAGTACACCATCCCTAGGGATACTGTACTCCCCCCTCTCGAGGGGAGTACATTGTCCCTAGGGATGGTGTACTCCCCGGGGAGTACACCATCCCTAGGGATATTGTACTCCACCCCCCTCGAGATGGGGGAGTACATTATCCCTAGGGATGGTGTACTCCCCGGGGAGTACGCTATCCCTAGTGAGAATGTACTCCCCCCGAGAGGATGGAGTACAGTATCCCTAGTGACAAAGTACTCCCCTCGGCTTAGGGGGAGTACAATGTCCCTAGGGACATTGTACTCCCCTAGGGGGAGTACATAATCCCTAGGGACATTGTACTCCCCCACAACGGGGAGTACATAATCCCTAGGGATAATGTACTCCACCCCCTCGAGATGGGGGGGTACATTATCCCTAGGGATGGTGTACTCCCCGGGGAGTACACCATCCCTAGGGATAATGTACTCCACCCCCCTCGAGATGGGGGAGTACATTATCCCTAGGGATTATGTACTCCCCGGGGAGTACACCATCCCTAGGGATAATGTACTCCACCCCCCTCGAGATGGGGGAGTACTTCGTCCCTAGGGATGGTGTACTCCCCCAGGAGGGGGGAGTACAATGTCCCTAGGGATGGTGTACTCCCTGGAGTACATGGCCACGGGAGTAATACATCCCGTCGACACCTGCGCAGGCGATCAAAACTCTAGACGCGTCTTGAGCTCCAGAGTCGCTTAACAGACTCGAACCCAACGCTTGACCCCACCAATGGATTTCTCGTCCGGAGAGCAATTCATTGGGTCACACGTCGTTCGGTTTGAGTCGAGCTCACGAGCTCAAAACGCGTGTGGGGTTTTGACTTGACCGCCTTGAACGGTCTTCTGGCCCACTGTAGGCGCGGTGCCGAGGCTGCGTAGGGCCCGGGACAGGGCAGGCGTTGTAAAAACGGTCCGGTGACTAAGCGCTGACTGCAACAAGTGCGTAATAAGGGATTAATAAATCGGAGGCAACAAAAAGAGGCCGTCCCGTTTACACGCGTTGCAGCCGGGCCGCCGCCGACCTATCAAACCGGAGCCATCTCATCGCCCTGAACGCCCTTATTTTTGACGCTCATTGTTTGTTTTTTGTTGTTGGTGGCCAGACTGCGTGGCGGCGGCGGCTAGCGGCGGCGGCCCGAGCGAGGCGAGCGCAGCGTCCTCACTTAGCACCCCGAGGTGCCATGTCCTGTCTGGGCATAAATTTCACAGGTATTGTCAGGGCGAGCGGTGCGAGCGGGCACGCGCTGGTCAATGTCAACACGCCGCTTCCGCCTTCGGCTCTCCTCCACGCTCTCGGCCTCCAGGGCCGCGTCGGACCGTTTGAGCGGCCAGAGCCCCGCCCGGCCGCGCACAGTGGGCCAAAAGACCGGCGCAGGACGCGTTTTGAGCTCCAGAGTCGCTAAAGAGGACTCGATAACCGAACGTGTGACCCAGTGGATTGCTCTCCGAACGAGGAATCCATTGGTGGGGTCACTCGTTCGGTTCGACTCCCATTCAGCGACTCTGGAGGTCAAAAGCCGTCCGGGACTTTGACCGCCTCCACCCGCGAACTCCAATTGAATAAAGATTTATTTGGCCCAAATTTAAAGCTTATTAAAAGTTTATTAAAATGGCTGTATATATGTCCATTTTATTCATTCTTATTAAACAAATAAGGGTTTATATTTGGTTCTTATTTAAGATAAATATGATCCATGTAGAGGCGTGGATTTTCCTTATAAAATCTTAATATATTATTTCCGAGTGCTCGTTCCTTTTCAACTGCATGTTAATTAAGGTTGAATATCGTGAAGATGGGCCTATATACAAACTTAATATGTATTGAATAAGTACTGAATAAAATCCTTAATTTGTTTAATAAGAATGAATAAAATGGACTCATATACAGCCATTTTAATAAACTTTTAATAAACTGTAAATTAAGATCAAATAAAATCTTTATTTAATTCGAGTTCGCGGGCACCAGGCTTCTGGGCCACACTGTTCCGCGGCGGCGGCATTTTCGGGGCTCGCCTTGTGACGAAACCACGGTTACGGATTCCACCCACAACTCGTCGTGCAGCGGGCCAAGGCCAGCCAAGGCTGCCCGGTCACGACAATCGCCCCCGAAAATCAGACTTTAGTTCCTACTGCGGCCTTTTTCGCCCCAAGCTAGCTGTGGTGGGCTGCGCTGGAGCGGGCTTTATGGTGAAGGTCGGTACTGCACCTTGGCAGGATAGCGCCCCGGGACATGACATTAGAGACGGACGGCCAGGCGGGGCTGGCAGGCAGGCAGGCAGGCAGGCAGGCAGGCGGGCAGGCATGCAGGCTGGCAGGCAGGCAGGCGGACTGCAGGCGCGGGTGGGAGCGAGGAAGGACGGAAGAACAAAAGGCAGTCAAACGGCGCGCGATGTATGGAAGCCTTCGCTATCGAAGCGATAGGATCGACGCGGCTATCGAGACAATTCGAGGCAATCCGGAATTGTGCCGCGTTGTTCACGCCGCACGCGTCATGGCGGCTGCTGGACGTGCACTCGAAAAAATGAATGCAGGATCCGTCGGTTCCGTCCCTGCACTGTGAGAAATAAATTGGGAATTAACAAATGTGCCTCTGGCAAAAACAAATGTTGCCAAAGGTTCCTATGTAAATTCACCTTCTAAGGTGTTGGGTTAAAAACGAAGATTTTTTGCGAGATTTATGAAGTGTCTCTGGGGATCTGCGATTAATGTTCGTGGATTTGCGAAGAATCTTTGTAACGTATGTACCGACAATCCTCGTCTATTGACAAGAGTTTTCACCAATTCTCGAAGGTGTCTTCGGCAACGTCTTTGCCAAAGGTAACTCATTCTTAAATTCCGGAGATTTATTTTTACCGTGTGTAGGGTGGCTGTATTTGCACTTAAAATTGGAAGCGCCGTGGAAACGAGGCCTTCCTCGCGGTTATTGCCGTCGGCCCGCGCCGCAACACAGTGGGCCAGAAGACCGGCGCCGGCGACCAAAACTGTAGTCGCGTTTTGAGCTCCGGAGTCGCTCAACAGGATTCGAACAGAACGTGTGACCCCACCAATGGATTCCTCGTTCGGAGCGCAATCCATTGGCAGGGTCACACGTTCGGTTCGAGTCCCATTTCGCGACTCTGGAGCTCAAAACGCGTCCGGAGTTTCAGCCGCTGGCGCCGCCGGTCTTCTGGCCCACTGTGCGCAACGAGAGTCGGTGGCGTGCTATCGCGGGGCATCTCACAACGCGACCGCCGCGCGGAGCCGAGGTTCGGAGGCACGCGCCCCGGGGCGCACCCGGGGTGTCCGTCGTACTCGGCCGCGCCCCAGGTTCACATGCCGGCCACAATTACGGGGCCCTCGGAGGGCTCGGGGGGCAGGGCAGGCCGCGCCGGGCCCTGAGGGCGCCGAGGGTGTGTGCAGTGGAGGCGGGCTAAGGCGGGCCGGCCGGGCCGGGCCCCCTAGATGCGCGCCGCAGATTACCCCAAATCGTGAGGCATCTCGGGCCGCGGGCCACAGCCGCCACGCTTAAAACCTCACCGAGTACTTTTGAGCGTACGGTACTAACTATTTAGTTTGTTATACGAAGTGATAGTTGTTTGTAAATTTCGAAGTATTTTGTTTGTAAGCTTACGTCGTATGCTCAAAATACTCTGTTATAACAAGGTACTCTTATTTGTCAGGTCTGCACTGCTAAAACAAAGGCATTAAAAACTACCCATTCAGGGTATTCTTTCACGCCCTTCAAGAGCTTGAAATCGTTTGATTCCCTTTGGAAGGGCGTGAATGTTATAGGACTTTCAGGCAAAATTTTAATGACCTTCCAAAGGCATTTACTTCACACTGTCAGAAATTTTGTTGTTAATTAACAACAAATCTATTGCTATTTTTTTCTTCTGACAACAGTTGTTTTTAAACGACAGCAGTCGTTTACGAACAGAGAATGTTGTTGATAAATGACAGTTAGGTCATTCTAAAACAACTTACTTGTTGGAAGACAACTTTTCCGTCGTTTCAGTTTTAAACAAAGATGTTGTAGGAAAACGACCATGTTGTTGACTGTTTTGTTGTTTTCGGACAATCGTTACGGACAGTGCACGATTAACGCCGTTCCAGTTTGTTGTCATGACTTTGTTTTACCAGTGTGAAATACTGTAGCCATTTGACTTAACAGCGTATCTTCTATGGGTTGTCCATATCATACACGTTGTTATGTCAGATGAACACAGAATAAGGCTTCCAGCGAGTGCGGGCCGCCGCAGCGCATTAGGCCGCGGACGCGCATCGCGCATCGGGCCGCGCAAAGCGATGCCGGAACGACTTTTAGAAACCCTTTGGCTTTGTGCGAAGGAAAGTCCCCTTCACCGACATGCACGCCGAGCGCGCGAGGCGGCGGTGGGTGACTGGCTGAGCGGGCCTGCAGTCGACATGAGCTCTCCAAACGAGACCTGACTCGCAGGGCTCTGCCTGCCATGCGCTATGGTCGGACTTGCCTAATTGCAGCCAGTGCGATATGAATGCAGCGAGTGGAAGGAGAAAGTGGAGTGGCAGATCAGTGACATGCAGCGCATTCTATCACTCTCCCTCGCCCGATCCTTCTCCCCCCCCCTCCTTTCTCCTTTGCCTTTGCGACGTACGTAAACCTCTCCTTCTGTTTCTTCTTCTTCTTCTTCTTCTTCTTCTTCTTCTTCTTCTTCTTCTTCTTCTTCTTCTTCTTCTTCTTCTTCTTCTTCTCGCCACACAGTAGGCCAGAAGAGCGGTGGAAGCTGCCAAAACTCCAGCCGTGTGTTGACCTCCAGGGTCGCCATACAGGACTCGAACCGAATGTGTGACCCCACCAATGGAATCCCCGTTCGGAGAGCAATCCACTGGTGGGGTCACACGTTCGGTTCGAGTGTCGAGCTCAAAACCGACACCTCCACGGAAGACTGGACTAAATTTGCGCGGCTGGGGAAGACTGGAGTAACTTTGAGCGGCCGGGGAAGACTGGACCAACTTTGCGCGGCCGGGGAACACAGGATCAACTTTGAGCGGCCGAGGAAGACTGGACCATCAGCATAGGAAAACCATAGGCGCTAGTCCAGTCTTCCTCGGCCGCTCAAAGCTGGTCCAGTCTTCCCCGGCCGCTCAAAGTTACTCCAGTCTTCCCCAGCCGCGCAAATTTAGTTCAGTCTTCCGTGGAGGTGTCGAAACGCATCCGGGACTGTGACCGCCTCCACGGGTCTTCTGGCCCACTGTGCGCCGGAAGTCGTACAGTGTGGCCACGGTCAGCAGCGCCACAAGTCACGACGCCATCTCACCGCATGCGCGCCCCGCCGGCGCATCACTCGCATCGCCTTCATTTGCACTCGCCTTTCTCCCTCCCGGCGCACAGTGAACTACACGGTGTCCTCCAAGTCGCCGCATCCTCAAAACAACAGCCCATAAAACACCGTTGTCACAGCGTTGCCACTCATTGCGAAGAAGATCCCTTCCGTTGAAAAATTCTTTGTACAGCATCTCGAAATTCAATTTGAAGTGGAAGATGGCTTGTGACGTAACAACGCCTTGTTTTTACCGTGTCGTAGAATCGGCCAGGTTCGCTGTTTTCAGGTATTGTGTTGCGCTCTTTACAGGCACACTGCTACACTGTTATTCGACGAATGTAACGTCATATTCGTTCGAATGTGAATTTTGTCACGTTCGTTTGAATGTGACACTCTAATTTAACGGCCTTGTCACGTTCAAACGAATGTGACATCATATTCAACGTGACAAAATTCACATATTAACGAATATGACGTTACATTCGTTGAATAACAGTGTATTTACAGTTTTACTGCAGACGATTCTCGGCATGTCATCTTGTTGCCGGTGTAGAGGTATGTAGGTCTCGCGGAAACAAACTTGACGAGAAAATGATGGCACCCGTCGCGACGCCGCCGCCGTGGTTTGAAGTGAAAGCACGACGACAAAAGCACCGGCAATATGCTGCTGGTCGCTGCGACGTGGCGGAAGGAGCCGGGACGCTGCTCCCTGCTAGATAGAAGGTGGACAATTGATTCATTTCACCATCAGCATTGCCACAGCGAGATAAAAATTTTCGTTTGCTGATGGAGGACTAGCGCGGTCCTGCGAAACAGTGAGAGAGAGAGAGAGAGAGAGAGAGAGAGAGAGAGAGAGAGAGAGAGAGAGAGAGAGAGAGAGAGAGAGAGAGAGAGAGGCCCGGGCCGTATGGCTGTGCGGCTGTACGGTTCCTAGTACAGTATTCTCCCGCAATAGGTCGACTCGCAATAAGTCGAATTCATGTGACGGTCCCCGCTTACGCAGGGGGTTTTATGGCCCGACGAGCTCGACCGTCGAGGATGATTGACAGGGGATCTCCGTGCGGCCGGCCTGCCTGCGCTTGGATGCGACGCTGGACCGGCCCGAAGAGCAGTGCCGGCACGGGCCAGGTAGCGTGGGCCCATAAGGCGCCGGTTGGCACAAGGCTTCGGGCCAGTCCAGCGTCGCATCCAAGGGATAGCTAATTGTTTTATGGCCTCCTCGAGCTCGGAGCACTGCCGGAGCCCGGCCTTCGCACCATGTGCTGTTCGGTTTTCGTGTTCGTTATAGTCCGAGATCCGGTCCCGACTCGTCGACCTATTGCGGGAGAATACTGTACAGCGACCGCAATTGCATGACATGTAAGAGCTTCTTCACACGGCGGGGTCGGCCGTGCGAGGCTAAACCACTGTGTCCTGGATAGACAATGGGCCTCCGCGGATCAAGCCAGGAAATGGATTTGCATCGTTATGACGTGTGTGTGTGTGTGTGTGTGTGTGTGTGTGTTGTGCAATGATGGGAAACTGACCTGCGGCAATAAAGGCATTAGGCGGTATCAATCATCGTGTTGCAGCCTTCGCCGAGAGCCCCGCGGACCGGAAAAAAAAGTAGCGTCATGCCCCTCGCTCCGTCGCCATTTTCTCTCCCCGGAGGAGAAAGGATGTTCGATTTTGGCGGCCGGATGTCGTAATCAAGAGTCCATGTTGACGTTGGCACTGGAGCAAATAGTATGGACAGGTCGGTCAGGTGGAAGGCGTCCTGAATATTGGCAATCCTGACAGGTGAAACTTTTGACCGTCATGTAAGCTCTGTCTAATTTGCTGTGTTAAAACAAGCCTTCTGTTTGTTTTCGAAAATTGTGTAACGAGCAGCACTAACATCTGCCGAATTTCTCGTTAGCAACAGCGATGATGATGATGATGATGATGATGATGATGATGATGAGAATGATGATGATGATGATGATGAGAATGATGATGATGATGAAAATGATGATGATGATGATGATAAAGATGATGAGGATGATGATGGTGATGATGATGATGAAAATGATGAAAATGATGATGATGATGATGATGATGATGATGATTGGCTATGCTCTGCTATGTTGACAGGGTTTCGTGTGGTGATCCCGCACCGCATACGGTAAAACACGCACCCGTTCCCCGCCCTGACGTTTCACTTGTTTCCAGGTCTGATTGACGCGCTTTCTGCGACCGCGCGCCGCGCCCGGGCCACGCTTCCCAAACTCGGACGCTCTGCAAATAAAAAGAAATCTACATCAAAATTTAAAAAAAAATGAGGGCAGGACTGGGAATTGCCTGTTAGTTACGCCCCACAGCCCTCCGCCGTACTCCATACAAAACGTCAGAGGTTTGGATTTTGCCTTTTGTTTTGCGGCGGCCTTCTCTTTGTCGAGCGCAGATTTTGAAGAAGTGCCGTTTGATGTCGCGGAGCGGTCAGTCGCAGCGCACGCTTCTAAAGCAAAGGGGCAGATGCTAGATCTCACCCTCTTTCGTAATTCACTGCGTTAACTCTAGCACTGTAAAGTGCTGCGTACTAAACTCTACACTGTAATTCAACGAATGTGACGTCATATTCTGTAGAATGTGAATTTTATAACTTGCGTTTAAACATGATGTCACATTCGTGTTGATCCAAGTTCAAACAAATATGACATCTCATTCAAACGAACGTGACAAAATTCACATTGTAACAAATATGACGTCACATTCGTTGAATAACAGTGTACGATTCGCACATGAACCGGTAACAATTGATTTCCCTCCAGTGTCTCGTGCGCGTAACTTGGGCCTCTATTTCTTCTGGTATGCCCACGGCATAAATAGATCTTAGTTTTCCCACGTAGCCCATGCACGCTTAAAACCTTACGAAGTATTCTGAGCAAACTTAATACAAACTAATTTACTTTGTTATACGAAGAAATAGTTCGTAAATTACGAACAATTTTCTTTGTAAGCTTACGTACGCTGGAAATACTTTGTTATATGAAGCTATTTTACTTCGTAAGGTTTAAATAGTTTGTAAGGTTTTCAGAGTGTGGTAAAGAGGCGATTTCCAGGGAGTTCCTGGGAAAATCAGGACCCCGCTTTTTGCCGTGCAGGGTTAGGGGCGAGCAGGCTGTGGTCTCGTCTGGGTGGCTTTGTCCAATCTCGCTAGGCCCGGCGGCTCCAGGACGCTCTTCACTCCTGCCGAGCCGAGCCGTGGCTTCACCGGCGCCACGCGGCGCACAGTGGGCCAGAGGACCGGTATGGGCGGTCGAGATCCCGGACGGGTTTTTAGCTCGACAGTCGCTGAATGGGACTCGAACCGATCGAGTGACCTCACCAATGGATTGCTTCACGTCCCGAACGAGATATCGAGGTATCCATTGGTGGGGTCACACGTTCGGTTGGAGTCCCATTTTAGAGACTCTGGAGCTCAAAACGCGTCTAGGGTTTTGGCCGCCAGTGCCGGTCTTCTAGCCCACTGTGCGTTCACGGTCGCTCAGAGCAGTCCAGATTACCCGCTTTGACACTTCCGAGTTCTAAATAAATCAACGCCGCCGCCGCACAAATGTTTCTTTATGTGATAAAAATATCTAAAGAGAGTCGTATTATTTATGAAGAAATTTCGCTTCGTATGATATGCCTGCGCTCTTGCAGCAGAGATCAAATTTCTGTAAGACATTTACCGTTGGAGGCAAGAGAGCTAGGCCCCCATAGGACTGACTGCCCCTTGACCCCATGCGAGGCGATAACGAGAGGGCGCGCTGCTCGCCCCCACCGGCCTGGACCCCCCGTGGGGCGGCGTCGCCCCGCCCCGCCCCGCCACGCCACGCCACGCCACGCCACGCCACGCCCCGCCACGCCACGCCACGCCCCGCCACGCCACGCCACGCCACGCCACCGACGGCCGTGGGTTAACCACCGGAAGGGTGGTCCGCCAGGATCGGAGAAAACAAATAGTGCCTGGCCGCATAACTTATCGTTGTCAGAAACATGCAAATACAAGCGTCTGGTATGTGTGAGTGCTGGGCCCCGTGCGCGCCTCGGCGGGGGAGGGCCCACCGCCAGTCTGTGGGGTGCAGCCTGCAGCGGCTGGCCGCCGTGGCCCCGGGGCAAGCCGAGCCAGCCGCCCCTGCTTGCAGGCGCACTCGCTCGTGAAATGAGTTCTATAGAGCAGGATCCGCCGAAGCGCAGTCGGGGCGAAACGTGGTTAACCAGGTAGCCTCTATGGCTCAATCAGAACTTCAAAGAACAGAGTTGTCGGCACTGTGGCCGAAGTACTAATCATTTCCGCGAATGCTCAGAAAGGCTGACGAACTTCACTGAGCTCCAAGCGAATGTCACGTGCATACATTAGTTGCAAATTGTTTACTTTGTTGTATGCGAAGAAAAATTGGCCTCATTGCTCTTTCATTTCAGCGGAATCCCAACCAGAAGATAACGAGACGGACGCCGTAGCGCGTCAATCTTCCCGTGGGGAAGTCCTCGGCTCGCTCCAAATTGAAACTTGGTAGCCGCACAGCTGCACCCGAATGGCGCCGTCTCTCTCTCTCTCTCTCTCTCTCTCTCTCTCTCTCTCTCTCTCTCTCTCTCTCTCTCTCTGTCTCTCTCTCTCTGTCTCTCTCTCTCTCTCTCTCTCTCTCTCTCTCTCTCTCTCTCTCTCTCTCTCTCTCTCTCTCTCTCTCTCTCTCTCTCTCCCCCCCCGCAGCCCTCATAGTAGATCACGCCGCTGGGGGCCCTGGTCTGGCGCTGGTCTAGCCCATAGGGGCCGCCGCCCGGAGCCATCTCCGTTTGAAACAATAATCGATACGCTGCTGGCCCCGCCAACTCGAACGTCCTGCTGGGCCGCGCGGACTAAGCCGCCGTCCCCGCAGAGACCAACAACATCAGCTCAGACCTCAGGATAAGGGGAAGAGAACCAAAACTACACAGCAAAGCGGCGGAAATGAAAATGTGAAATGAAGCCGCTGTTATCTAACGCCCAGTGGAAAATCTCGCAATCACAACGTACTATGTGGCGTAAAAATAAAATTGTCCCCTGAAGCACCTGCCTGGGTCAAGCGCCGGACCCAATCAGAGGTCCGGTCCTAGTTTACATTTCCGCCTCGGCCGATCGTGGTGTTGAGACAGTGTCGAGACAGTGTTGGGACCGTCTCCCCCCCCCCTCTTTACCACCCGGAGGGGGGAGGAGGAGGAGGAGGAGACACAGAGGGGGACACAGGTGTAGAACCGGGTGACACTGGACAAGCTATTACCATGCGCTCGCTGCGACTATTAGGGCCCTTAGCGTCTTCATCACAGTGTAGGCGATGGTCCCCTCTGATACAGAAAGGGGGTGTCCTTCTTTTTTCTGTTTTGCCGCTCATTTAGAGGGGTGCTTAGGAGAGGTGTGGCCAGGAAGTCACCAGGATACAGACGTCCCACTCAGCGGCCACAGGTACACTGTCTTCTCTGCGTACTATCCTTGGTGTTGGAAGGCGCGGGGCGCGAAACGTTGCCCCCTCGCGAACGATTGCGAAACGCTTGACGTTACCTCCAAGCGCGGCTATGCCTGTCACCGAAGCAGCGCGGCCGACGCTTTTCACACCTTTGCACGGTGTAGGGAGATACGGTGGGGACACTAGGCGGTCTGGAGTGAAGCTCGTTTCTGGCCCGTTTCGTAGTTCCGAACGCTCCGCTAGTAGCGCTGTTCTCCATGTGGGCCGAGGTGGAGGGGGAAGTGGGCCGGTCCACCATTGGCGGGCTGCTGCGCGCCGCGTCCCGCACCCCGCCACCATCCGCCACTACCCCGCTCCCCGTGCCCCTTAGACATTTCGCCACTTTGCCCGCGATTTTGTCTTACAATGCGTTTTCCGACGAGTAATTTTTGCTCCTTAGGGAGATCTGCGATGTACCTACGTGAATCTGGATGGCTTGCTTATGTTGTGTGTTGAGAATGAGAAGACGATCATTAGGGGAGCCGGCTTGCCGGACACCAAGTGACATTAAATATTTCATGAGGCTTGGATTTTGAGGTTATGATGGTTGGTACTTTTCTATTTTTTCAAGAACTATTTACAAATGTACAGAAGATAGTATTTATATTTTACAATTTGCTATGGTTTAAGTGTGTGGAGCTTCGCCTGCTTTGCCATGTTTCTCTTTTTCTTCTTTGCTTTTGACACTTGGCCTGGAGGCCGGGTGCCTTCCGCCTTCCACTTTTGGGCCTGGCTGTGGTAGCCAGTCCGGCACCCGGGCACCGCGCACTTGCGCCCCATTCCGCTTGCAGGAGCTGCGGGAGCCCGACTGCAATGGCGCGAGCCCGGAACCGAGGCAACCAACCCGCGAGACTGGGCATTGTCGCATTTCCGGGTGTACCGCACGAGAATGCATTTGAATGCCTGTCGTTTTCGCGCGGCGGCCTGTGGGCCGGCCGCACGCCAGTGACCAGCCAATGGTGGGCCGGCCCACTTCCCCCTCCACCTCGGCCCACTTGGAGAACAGCGCTACTAGCGGAGCGTTCGGAACTACGAAACGGGCCAAAAACGAGCTTCACTCGGCCGCGTGGCGGAGGGCCCGAGTGTCCCCACCGTATCTCCCTACACCGTGCACCTTTGTGGCAAAGACGCCGTCGTTATGAGCCAGTCGGAAGGTCCCGTGCGGTCCCAGGAGACGTTCGTTGACCTCACGAAGTATGTGGCCGACTGCAGTGTTTTAAAACAGAGGCGTCATGAGTGGTGAATGCACTCTCATCCAATGTACATTTTATTAACATTCCCTTGTTTTGGGGCCTCATTGTTTGGGGCATTATGATATGATAAACGCTCGAATCACCTACCTTTTGGAGTCATACTGTGCTGTGCTGGAGGTGGGGAATGCTTCGATCCGGCCGGTCCAAAGAAACAACGGGCACACAGAACCGTACGATACAAATTAGAGCCGCAAAGGTTACGTTAGGGTTTTTCCATCCTACGTACAAACTTTTTACTTTCTTATGCGAAGAAATAAATCGTAAATGACGAATTATTTTTTCGTAATTTCATGCATGCTGAAAATACTTTGTTGAGACAGGCTACGTACTTTTCTTTGTCAGGCTTTCAACAGTATGGCTTACAAGTGTATGCACGAGCACGTCGCTTCGGACCAGTGGTTTGATCGCGCCAGGCTGCACTAACATCTCGTTATTTCGGTAGGTGTGCTGCGTGTCATGCGACCGTGCTGCCTGCCACGCTCATCAAGGCGGGAGTGCGACGGTAATGGGCATATCAGCAATTCGCGGCTAGAAAGGGGGGGGGGGCGTTGCCGCACAGTGGGTCAGAAGACCGACGCCGGCGGCCAAAACTCTAGACGCGTTTTGAGCTCCAGAGTCGCTCAACAGGACTTAACCGAACGTGTGACCCCATCAATGGATAGCTCTCCGAAGAAGGAATCCATTGGTGGGGTCTCTTGTTCCGTTCGAGTCCTATTTAGCGACTCTGGAACTCAGAACCCGTCTGGGATTTTGACCGCCTCACCGGTCTTCTGGCCCACTGTGTGTCGGTTCCAGGCAGGATTCGTGTTGGTTTGGGGTTCCGACTGGAGGCCCGAGAGGAAAGCTGATCTCCGCTGCACGCAAACGGATCGCAGCCACAATGCCACGCAGAAACGGCAGCGATCCTAAATGGACTCTGGATCACACACCACTTGAGAGAACTGCTAAAACATGCGAGTATGATGCCTGTCTATCTCTCAGAGCGGCAGCGGTGGCTGGCAGGGCTTATTTTGTGTTTGGGGTTCCGTGACCGAAAAGCCAATCTCTACTGCTCGTGGACTGATTTCAGCCACGATTCGACAGAAAAGGCAACACTCGTCAAAGGGACTGTGGATTACGCAGCTCTTCAGAGAACTACAAAATGATGCGAGTTGTATGATGACTGTCTCTCTTTCAGAGAGGCGCTGCGCTTCCCTTTCCCTCTCGTACGAATAACGCCGGACGACCGGAGTTGCAATCCACTCCACTCACGGCTCGCTGTGGTTTTAAGAATCAACACACTAAATTACTATGTAGGTTTTTATACGCGCCCGCGCACGAAATTCAACATGCACTTTGTAACGCACAAATTTGTACGTGACAATGCACGATTTAGTGCGCGGGAATGCAGAAAATCGTGCGTTATTGCGCACAATTCTGTGCGGAACTAGTGCATGTTTAATTTCGTGCGTTACGTATGCACAAAAACCTACATAGTAATTTAGTGTGAATGCCGGCATTGTCCAGCCCGGAATGCACTCAGCGAATGTGGCGTCCATTCAGGCACTATCAGTAAGAAGAAGAAGAAGAAGAAGAAGAAAAAGAAGAAGAAGAAGAAGAAGAAGAAGAAGAAGAAGAAGAAGAAGAAGAAGAAGAAGAAGAAGAAGAAGAAGAAGAAGAAGAAGAAGAAGAAAAGCAATGGAGCAGGGCGGAGGCCGCCGCGCCGGTGGGGCTCAAGTGGTGGTGAGGAATGACCACACATCGGCCCCTGCGCGCGCGCGCGCGCGTGTGTGTGTGTGTGTGTGTGTGTCTGTGTGTGTGTGTGTGTGTGTGTGTGTGTGTGTGTGTGAAGGGGAAGAAGTTAAATGGTTGTCAGCCCCACCCGCACGGGTGGAGGTCCTATGTGCAGCGCCCAAAGGAGGCCGGCCTCATCTATCGAGTACCTTCTTCGCCGAGGTGACGTTTTGGTGACGGTAATTGAGCTGAAGGCTGCAGAGGAAGAATGGTTTAAAGAAACCAATTTTTAAACTCTAAAATTGACGTCTATGAATCTGGTTATTTTGACAAGGAACAGAGTCGCAGAAAAAGTTTGTTTCGAGCAGCAGCAGTAGCAAAGTGAATCTGTCTTAAGCTGTCAATTGACAGATTGGGTCTGTATCATCAGACAGTAAAAACACAATATCCCCTGCAAACTTTTCGTTCGGCAGGCTGGTTCTATTTTCATTTTTTTTTCAGTGTACTCAAACATTTAGAGTTCTGTCGGACCTTACAGCTGGAATTAGTCATTCGGGGCCACTCCACTCCACTCCACTTTGTCGCGAAGTCAGGCCGATGGCTCGCGCCACGTCTAATGAGATGAAACTGTTGAACAATGGGCCTCAATGGGGGCTTACGACTGGAACCACAAAAGGCGGGATGTGATGGCCGCTGGCCGCCCCCTCACAGTGGGCCAGAGGACCGGCGCAGGCGGCCGAAATCCCGGTTGCGTTTTGAGCTCCAGAGTCCCAAAATGGGACTCGATCCGAACTTATGACTCCACCAATGGATTCCTCGTTCGGATAGCGATTCATTGGTAGGCGGTGACACGGTTCGGTTCGAGTCCTGTTTAGCCGCGCGACTCTGGAGCTCAAAACGCGACGCGAGTTTTTGGCCGCCTGCGCCGGTCTTCTTGCCCACTGTGTCCCTCTCGGAGTTCCTCACTGAGTCGCTCGGAGCAACGACCGCGCCATGACGAGCCGGTGACGTCTGAGTCGTTATTATCTCTCTAACCCGACCAAAAAGGAGGAGGGGGGGATGACAACTGGGTTACGGGATATTATTGGGACCGGCGGCGGCGCCCCGCGTTCCGAGCGGTCCGAGTCTGAGGGGATCGAATTGCCCGAGAGTACCAGCAGCACCAGCAGCAGCAGCACCAGCAGCAGCAGCAGCAGCACCAGCAGCACCAGCAGCAGCAGCAGCAGCACCAGCACCAGCACCAGCACCAGCAGTAAGGCATGCAGCGCTGCCGGACGGAACCTTATGGAACTGGCCCCTGTCTGCATGCTTTACCGCTTCGCCTCGCCAGTAAACAAGAAGCTCCAAATGACCAGCTTTAGTGGTCTGATCTGATTTCGGCAGACACTGGGCTGGGCGGCCACTGCATCATCCGATCAAGGTCGGGAAGTCGCTCTGCCCCTGCGAGATGGTGGTCTTTATGGCCTTTGTCTAACAAGCCTATGCAAATATTCTGAATACTACTTTTCAATATATTTTGATGATAATGATGATGATGGTTATAATGATGACGATGACGATGATGATGATGATGACGACGATGATGATGATGATGTGTGTGTGATTGTCTGGGGCGGATCCAACAGGGGTTCAGGGGGGGGGGGATGTAGCAACTTGTAGGAGCAATGTGCGAATTTTTAGGCGGCGACCGCATCCCCCCCCCCACTGGATCCGCGCCTGGTGATTGTTAAGAATATTTGAATATACCTCAATATATTTGATTATTGCAGAATTGGTAAAAATACGATTATGAATATCCTGGTGTATAGACAGAGACGTGTGAATACCTCTTTGGATCCAAATCAAAATCTTTGCAGCTCTTCCCTTATTTTCCAAGCAACTATTGCCTTGGCCAGGGAGGAGTGACTCTCCCAAAAACACGCTCCCACGAAAGGGGTGTGTTTTTCCTCGACCGGCCCTCCACTCGATCGTGGTCCAGACACTCCGTCAACACCACCTGTGTGGCCCGTACCACAGCCAGCGGTCCTCCCCTCTGCCTCCTCCCCTCATCTCCATACCCCCTCTCTTCCAGCGCCTTCAGGCCCAGCCGGCCATTCAAACGGACGCGCTGCACAGTGGGTCAGAAGACCGTTGACGCAACCAAAATTCTAGACGCGTTTTGAGCTCCAGAGTCGCTGCTAAATGGGGCTCGAACCGAACGTGTGACCCCATCAGTGGTGCTCTCCGAACGAGGATTCCATTGGTGGGGTCACAAGTTCGATTCGAGTCCCATTTAGCGTCTCCTGGGAAGCTCAAAACGTGTCCGGAATTTTGGCCGCCTCAATATGGTCTTCTGACCCTCTGTGCGCTGGCCGCCACAGAACACAGCCGCCACAATACACACGTAAGACCCTGCCGGTGCGTCGCGTACGTGCGTTCGAACCTGGTTGTCCAGCGAAGGACTCGGCTCCGTCCGTCATGCCGCGCCCCTCGGAGCCCCGTCGCTCACCGAAACGAAAGGAGAGGGGGAGGGGGGTTCAGTTCAGCATACGTCTTCATTATCATAGAGTCCCCTGTTGTCCCCAGGGCGGTGGCACGGTTGGTAGTCACGAAGATGAACCCAGCCGCCAGTCCTGTCGTGCACGTTGGGGTGGGTGACGGGTTGCCCCCCCCCCCCCCCTTTCCCTCAACCATTCACCGTTTCATCACTTCGCATCAGCTATTGCCATCAAGGGGCTGCAATAGCCCCCCCCCCTTCCCAACTTCTCCCTCTTCCCGTGATTCAAGACAGATCATATGATCGGGAATCCGAAAAGACGGTACGAATACACGACGCACGGTTTAGTGTCCTTGCAAGCGCTACGCAGACAGGACGAGAGAGAAACACACACACACACACACACACACACACACACACACACACACACACACACACACAAACACAAGAGATAGTCTCTCTTTCTCTCCGCCTACGACTCGAGTCACGTGATCACGTCGGAAAGCCTGGGCCCATTTTTCTCTCCTTTTATCGGCGGAGCATCGCCGTCATGGATGATTCGTCGTCTCCCCGTGCGAGACGGGTGCTGCCCGGCCGCTGCGCGCGCTGCGCAGACCGATGATTCCGAAAGCCCGTCTCTGTCGCTCTATCTCTGTCGCACCCAGCAGGCGTGGGACGTGCGCCCCGCGAGTCCGAGGGAGACAGCGACCCGGAGGGAGCCTGAGTGTGGCTGCGGCCCGCGACGCGGTCAGAGGAGAGCCACAGCGCGACGCGAGGAGGGTGCCGTGCGGTGCGCCGCGCCGTGCCGCGCCGTGCCGAGAGACCGTTCCCATATAAATCGTGCGGCGCGACCACTCCATGTCAACGCCTCCTCCCTGCCCGGCCGACTCACCCACGAACCACGAAATACGAAGCTATTCGAAGAGTAGACGATTTGGCGCACGCTTAAAACGACTCTGCTCGTGTGTTCATGGTCGGGGGACAGCAAGGAAGTTAGTACATTTTAGCCATTTGAGAGAAATTTTGAAAAAGAAGTCAGATGCCTACACTGTCAGAATCGACTTTGACTTTATGTACATGGTATGAACATTTTGTTAGTAGCACCTCCAGTAATGTGTGCAACAATTATATTTACTTTTCGCTTTTGAAATAATTATTTTCAAATTTGTTAGTACTTTATTGAAAATTTTCCTTAATAATTACATGAAAAAAATTGTACGTATTTAAGAAGAAAATACTAAATATTATTGTTGTAGACTGACAATAAAGTCAGATGCTGGCTGAGAGTGTAGGAGTTCAGCTAGGTGCGTCGGTATTGGAGGAGGTGAGGCTGCCTGTTCATGCGTCCATAATTGGCCTAGCAACGGCCGAAAGTGACACGAAAAGGGACAAAGTTTTGGCAACCTCCCTTCAAGCAAATGCCGTTTAAGTTTTGACCCAAAATGATTAGAATTAACGCTGCAACTAGGGCGTAACTTTATGGTTGAGTCAAGCATAAGGTTACGCTTAAAGACGCGTTTCGCTTGAAATGAAGCATAGACCAGCAGAAATACCCACATGCATTGAGATAAGGGGAATCTTGGCGGGCGAGCCTGTTACGCTTGAAGCGTAAACTGATAAAGCTTGAGAGGGCAATACTACTACGCTTTAGTTTCACCAATGAAAAGATTAAATAAATAAGTGATCTGTTTGTTTTTGTTTTTGGTTCTAGGGCACCACGGCAGACAGTCGACGGATCGTCCCCCAGACAGGATTCGGGACCAGCTCTCCCCATTCAAATGGGATGTTCCGTCGTGAACCCCTTTGCCGAACAAGGGCTCGTAATCAATACGGTGGGAAGACGCTTGCGATGCGCTGCCAAACAAAGCTCCACCTGCTCATTGTCGCTGTCCAGGCGAGACACACACATTCCCGCTTTCATGGTCAGTCATCGGTATGCGTTTCGAACCCCCGCCTTCAGACCTCGCTGGCCTGTACAGTAAGAATCGTTTGTGAAATAGTAAATCTTTGAGGCGACTAATTTCGAATGTCCAAGAAAATCATGACAGCAATGAAAATTTGTTATTTAGGACCGCATCGTGTAAAATAAAAAGAACCCACTAAGCACACCTTCGAGAGGGTAGAATATTTTGTGACATTTTAATCCCATCTTTTCGTCGCCCTTAAGTTCTCACGTCGGGTGGGTTGTCGGGCCGTCAGGACGTTTGCGACGATCTGATACAGAGTCGCACGATCCTATATTCCTTCCCGCCAAATCTCGACAGTCTTCCCCCCTCGGACCACTACTCCCCCCCCCCCCCAACCACCACCACCACCGCCGCCACCACCACCACCACCACCACCGCCGCCACCACCACCACCACCACCACCACCATTTTCGAGCCCACCCACACAATGAGTGACGCTTTCATAACACTCCGCCCCCCTAGCCCACTCCCTTCGGACACCGGGGTCAATATTTATCTCTCATACCTATTCAGTGCAGACACTCATTGAGGCTCGCATTGAGCTCCGTTCGAGTGTTCCTTGACCGGCGAGCCAGGTGGCACCGCTGCGCCGCGGCAAGACGCAGCATTCTGACGACCGTCCACCCTGGAAAGGGGTTGCAAGTAAGGAATAAAACCCGAGCAGCAACCTTGGTGGACCTCCACCTGGTCTGTCAATAAACGTTTTGAAATGTTTGAAATATTTGCGGCGCTCGGGTCGGTCCAACGGGGTTAAGAGGGGAGAAAGCGCACTCGCGCGTGCACACACACACACACACTCACACGCACACGCGCACACACACACACACACACACACACACACACACACACACACACACGTGGCGCCGTTGGCCGGGGAAATTCGAAACCCCGCGCTGGTGGACGTTGCGAATGCTCGCGATTCCGGGAAGCGCCGGCACCACCAGAATTTGTCGATTATTCGAGACTGCGCGGCGGGGTTGTTAGGAAACTCCTGTACTTTGTTTTGAAACTGGTCTGGGGATTCTATAGTCGGTTCCGTCTTTTTTTTTATTTATTTTTTTAAGCCAGCCCGCGGCAGCGTCCCTGTTTACATGCGAGTTGTTGGTATCGCGAACACACTAAAATCTTGTGGACTTTTTAATGCATAATTATGCATGCACAGAAACGTACGTAAGATGTGTATAATATTATGCATGACTGTGTACATTTTATGCAAGAAGATGCACAAAATGTACACAATGATGCATAATATTATACACACCTTACGTATGTATCTGTGCATGCATAACTATGCACAAAAAGTGCATAATTATGCATTTAAAAAGTCCACAAGAGTTTAGTGTGAACTCAGCAACAAAATTTGATGCCGCCGGTGTCTGCCAGGGGTAAGTTGGGGGTTGCAGGGTAAGAAACGTACATCTCCCAGTGGTCTACTGCAGAAATCTTGACGTCCATATGACAGGAGCTTTTCTTGACCTGAACTTTTTTCCCTCACCCTAAATTTCTTAAAGTGAAGATTCTCCATATTACATATGGTGAATTCTCAATAATATGGTGGTGCAGCTGCCTTTGTAACATATCTTTAAATATTCTTCGTACCTTATTGATATTTTGTGGAATTTTCCTTGAATTATGGATAAAATCCGCGTCATAATACGTTGGTGCAGGCTTTCACCGTAAGACATGTGCAGTGCTCAACTCACCCCTATACCTTCATCATTTGCAGTGCGGAAAATTTCAGCATCCGGCCCGGGTGGCTGAGGTCTCTTTTGTTCTCGCGGGCCGCTTCTGGTGCTTCAATCGATACGAGCGGAAAGCGTGCGTCAAGTGACAAGGTACTTACGTCTCAAATTCGGTACCGTTATGCGATGGCCCGATACCTGCGTCAAATTTTGACGGGCAGCCGTGACTGGAGGTAACTATCAGCGTATCGCCCCGTGGCTCTACCCGCTGCGCAGGTCAGAGGTACCATTAGTGTGCCGCCATCCGGTGCCGCGACGCGGCCGGAGGTGGCCGGAGGTACCCGCCGAGTCACAGTGCAGCGCCGCAGCGGTCGCAGGTCAGCGAGGAAAATGCGGTTCGAGATGTGGGACACACTCTGAAAACCTTACAAACCATTTAAGCCTTACGAAAGTAAAGTTGCCGCATTTAACAAAGTATTTTGAGCATACGTAAGCTTACAAAGAAAATAGTTCGTAATTTACGAGTAAATAAGTTCGTATTATGTATGCACAAAATACTTTGTAAGGTTTTAAGCGTGCAGGAATTCGTCACACTTGCGAAGTATTTTGAGCGAGAATTAAACTTTTTTTTTTATTTTGACCAAAATAAGTGTCCATAGGGCACTAGGCCCTGATTGGGACTTTAACAGATATAATAGTCAGGCGGTGAGACGACAAAAAACTAAAAACTAAAGATGTACAGGGAGAATTAGTTTGTAATTATGAAGTGTTTTTCTTTGTAAGCACACGAAATCCTAACGCACTTTTTTGTACATAGTTATGCACGATTTTCCTCATGCGTTGTTATGCATAATTTATTCATAACTATGTATAAATTATACGTTGTCATGCATAATATTATGCAGAAGCTTACGCATGTGCAAAATCGTCCATAACAATGTACAAAAAAGTACGTAAGGGTTTAGTGTGAGCAAATGAAAAAATCTCTATATTATAACCAGCTACTTGTGGACTATAGACTTTTGAAAGGGGTCGCTCACATCCCTGCTGCTCCGTTTTCTTTTTCGTTCCGCTTTTGGCTGCCGGAAGCAAAACTGACGCCTAATTCCCGGTGTCACGTTCAAACGAATGTGATTTCGCATTCAAACGAACGAGACGAAATTCACATTCAAATTCGCACATGACGTCCCATTCGTTGAATAATAGTGTGTGCATTTTCGAGATTTTATCCCTGTCGGGCGGGCTAGCGTAGAAAGTCTGCACAGTCTGCCGATAATCTCTATGTTCGATGATATACAGAACAGAGGCATGGTGTTGGAACCGGATGTGCAAAAAAAAGAGGCCGCTCCCACTCCCACACGCATAACGCACATGAGATGGGAAACGCGTATCTTTTCATGTTGTGCGTGTGTGTGTGTGTGTGTGTGTGTGTGTGTGTGTGTGTGTGTTGCATCTGAGAGGTGTTGCTGCGATAAGGATGGTCCCGTAACGCGAGCCGCGCCCCACCTGCGTGCATTGAACGACCAATCCCCCCTCCCGTCCCCCCTCCGGTTCCTCGTGCCCCCGCCCGCACCTGATGCTGCACCCACGCCAGGTGCTCAGCAGGGAGCGCACAGTGGGCTAAAAGGCGGGCCCAGGGCGGCCGAAACTCAAGACGCGTTTTGAGCTCCAGAGTCGCTATGGGACTCGAACCATACGTGAGACCCCACCAATAGATTCCTCGTTTTGAAGGGTAATCTATTGGTGGGGTCACACGTTCGTCAGTCCCATTTGGCGACTCTGGAGCTTGAAACCCGTCCGGGATTTTGACCGCCTTCCTCTCTGCACCTTTGTTTGCTGCTCATCAGCGGTTGGCACACCGTCGGTGCCGTTGGCACAGCAGCCTCGTCCCGTGGCTACCGTCTGCCATACACGCAGCCTTACAGCGTCACGCTGTTTCGATAACCATTTGTGCTTTGGAAGGAGTCCAGATTGCATTTCTCTTCAAAAAGACGAGAGTACGAGTGAAAGAGAGTACACTCTATTAATTAATTAATCGGATTTCTATCATACCGTCGAGTGGTAAAAGTACCAACTTGGGTATGGGAAACGAAAGTCCAAAATGAGATTCGGAAAATTCCTATTGGTTCGTTCTTCTGCCACTGCAGTATAATAAGAGTCCGAACCGAGTGTAGGAATTTGGTTTTCCATACCCTTATAAGGGGGTGGGTGTGGGGCCGCATATATCACTGGGCAGTCCAATCAACGAAGTTATATGTTTTATGCTCCGAAATCGTACATAATTTAAGTCAATGGCAGACGGCAGACTCCTCGATCGGAGCGAAAATCAACCATGTGGCCCTTAGTGATTCGTGACACGTCATAAAAACATCTTGTGACGCCGTTTTGACCCTTGCACCCATAGCAGTGCGACGCGACGCGGCCGCTTGCCGAGGAGAGCGCGGGCTCGCCCCCCCCCCCTTACACCCTTCCCCTCCCCGCCTCGCCCCGCGTCGCCCCGCTACACGCCGGGGCGGCCGGGCTGGGTGCTGGGTGGCTCCACGCTCCAACTCCTTCCCCCGATGGCCGTGCACGGCGCACAATGGGCCAGAAGACAGGCACACGCAGCCAAACTCTACGCGCTTTGAGCTCCAGAGTCGCTAAATGGGACTCGAATCGAACGCGTGTGACACTTGCTGGATTGCTCTCCGAACTAGGAATCCATTGGTGGGGTCACACGTTCGTGTCGAGTCCTGTTCAGCGACTCCTGGAGCCCAAAACGCGTCTAGAGTTTTGGCCGACTGCGCCGGTCTTCTGGCCCACTGTGCGGCGCGCACCCCGCGCTCGCGCGACTGGTGCGGCATGGCACGGCGGGGCCAGGCGCGGCACGCCATGAATTTTAAAACAAGATACGCGACGGACTGCGATTATCGTCGCAATTACACAGGAGGCGCGTGCGCGGCAGCGGCGCCACGCAATCAGGGCCCGGCAGGGGCATTGCGCTCTCAATAAGGGAGGCGAAGGCCGGCCGAGTCGCCACCCCGTCCACAACACCCCCGCAAACGCCGCCGCACAGAGGGCCAGAGGACCGGTGGAAGCGGTCAAAACTCTCGACGCGATTCGAGCCCCAAAGTCGCTAAATAATGGGACCTGACCCGAACGAGTGACCCCACCGATGGATTCCTCGTTCGGAGAGCAATCCATTGGTGGAGTCACACGTTCGGTTTGAGTCCCACACGGCAAAAACGATTCCTGGTTTTCCCAGGTAGCCTATAGCAAATGCTTAAACGATTTCCAGGGAGTTCCTGGGAATGCCAGGGACTGTTTCTGCCGTGCATTTAGCGACTCTGGGGCTCAAAACGCGTCTAAAGCTTCGCCCACTGTGGTGCGCTGCGCTCTGCGCTCTCCATTCCCACTTTGTACTGTGCAGCAGGGAGCGGCACGGCAAGACCGCAGGGAAATCTCTCCCGGCTCCTTGATTCCTATGCGGCCTCGCAATTCTGCATATTGGCCCGCGTCCGCGTCTCCCCACAAATGCACCTGTTTCGCTGGCACAGCACAAATCATCCCCCTCCCTCACCTTCCCCTCTTGCGCTTTGCATAACTATTAGTCTCAAGAGGGAGGGGAGGGGGGAGGGGGGAGTCGTAGGGAGAGGCGTAAATCACAGGGCAATCGTCAGGGAAATGTGTCTGGCGAGCGACTTGACTCGCCGCGACCATCTTCCGCAGGCATCATGCCGTGCGCAAAGAGCGGCGCGCCCGTCTGCGTACGCACAGGGGGAGAGAGGAGAAGATGGTGTGGTGGTGGTGGGGGGGGGGGGGTTCGATTGCTTTTCCGCCATTTTTGAGCGAGTTGGCGGGCAACTTCCCCGCGGGTGAAGCGGTCGCCGTGATCTTTCCCCTCCGCCTCACAGTGGGCCCGAAGGCCCACGCTGGAGTCGGTCGAGACCCCGGACTTGGTTTTGAGCTCAAGAGTCGCTAAAAAATGGGACTCGAACCGAACATGTGAGCCCACGATTGCTCTCCGAACGAGGAATCTATTATTGGTGGGGTCACACGTTCGATTCGAGTCCTGTCAAGCGACTCTGGAGCGCACAACGCGTCTAGAGTTTCGGCCGCCTGTACCGGTCTTCTGGCCCACTGTGCGCCTGTTGCGGACTGTTGGTGCAGGAGATGCAAGCACAGAGACGGCTCGGCGCAGTCCAGCTGTGGCTAGGCGGGCCGCTGGCTCATGCATTGCCAATGACGGCCGATCGGGCAGACAGGCCCGCTGTCCAGGTCGAGCGAGGACTCGAATTTGATAGAAGGCAAAGTGCCGCTGGTGCATGCTCAAGCAGGCCATAACGGGCGCAGAGGCTATTGTGAGAGCTGGCTGACGTCTGCCACTACCTCCTCCTCAGGCGAGTGAGTGGCCATTATAAAAATTTCCAAACTGATGCGTCTGCCTTCACAGAACTCGCGAAAACCCGCCAGAGCCCAACGGGTGTGTCCAGTTGCCAAACATTTCGTCGCTTCGTCGCTTTTGCTACATAATTGTTAACAATTGCCATACTTGTGCATAAGCTACCAGAAGCCGGGGTAATAATAAGAGACAATTTCGGGGTAATTTGAGACAGATGATGAAATGATGAATTATAGGAACTCACAAAGGCGTAGTATTACGCCTTTTACACACTAAACTCTTGTGGACTTTTTAAATGCATAATTATGCACTTTTGATGCATAGTTATGCATGCACAGATACATACGTAAGGTGTGTATAATATTATGCATCATTGTGTACATTTTGTGCATCCTCTTGCATAAAATGTACACAGTGATGCCTAATGTTATGCACACCTTACGTACGTTTCTGTGCATGTATAATTATGCATTAAAACTCCACAAGATTTTAGTGTGTACGTCTTTCCGCCCGTCTTGAAGCTTGCAGGAGCTCATGGGGTTTTTTACTCTTATCTAAATGCATGAGAGAATTGTCTTGAAGCGTACGTAGTAGTACCCTGTATACTCCGTAGGCGGATATCAAGAATGAAACCACCTCGCGTCCGGAGGGTAGTGTGTGTTTGTTGAGCTCAAATTTTCATCCGCGAGACGTATGCAGCCCAGTGTGTGTTTGTTGAGCTCAAATTTTCATCCGCGAGACGTATGCAGCCCCACTGGAAGGGGGCGCGTTGCGGTAACCCGAGCCAGGTAAAGTGGATCCAGGAAGTAGAGGCAGATGGGCCAACACAGCCCTGCCCTGGGCAAGCAGCGCGGGCTTGAGACGCTGGTCGTCGTAATCCTCGAGACGGTCCCGTCGCCACGCGGTCCGGGCCGGCGGGGGCAAAAAGTGCGCGCACGCACTCCGACTTCCGGTTGCACGGAGACGGACTAGCCGGCCAATGAGCGTCGAGCGCGCTGTCCTGTGAAATCTCTCTCTCTCTCTCTCTCTCTCTCTCTCTCTCTCTCTCTCTCTCTCTCTCTCACACACACACACACACATACACACACACACTCACACACCTGGCGGCCGCACAGTGGGCTAGAAGACCGGCGCAGGCGGCCAAAACTTCAGACGCGTTTTGAGCTCCAGAGTCGCTAAATGGGACTCGAACCGGATGTGTGACCCCACCAATGGATGCCTCGTTCGGAGAGCAATGCATTGGTGGGGTCACACGTTTGGTTCGAGTCCCATTTAGCAACTTTGGAGCTCAAAACGCGTCCGGGATTTTGACCGCCTCCGATGATGATGACCAGTCTTCTTGCCCACTGTGGGCCGTGAGGATGTCTCGGCGCGCGGGATGAGCGTTGTGTTGACTGCGTTGACTCGAGAGGACAGGATTTAAGGAATTATCGGTAAAGAGATTGGCATCTTTCAAAGGACGACGAGTTTGCTTTTTGACTTGGCAGCACAGTGCTGTAACGTACGTATGTCGCATTGCTGCTCGCCGAAGCAAAGGATTTGTTTTGTTGGCGCTAGGTTGGGGTTGCCGTTGTTGCAGGTTGCTTCTCTGCAAATAACTACTGTCACGAGCTATTCCTTTTTTTCTGTTTTTCTCACGCTGCGACTGGGATCCGCTTACGTTCTGCGTCTGTCCTAAGCCCATTGCCAGCAGGCATGGGCACGGTACTCCACAATCGGTACCGCAGTACTTTACCGGTACTACCGAAAAATATGGTACCGCGGTACTTTACCGGTACTACCGAAAACTATGGTACCGCGGTACTTTACCGGTACTACCGTAAACTATGGTACCGCGGTACTTTACCGGTACTATCGAAATTTTCGGTGCCGCGGTACTTTACAGGTACCTTCGAAAGTACCGACGGTACTTGACGTACCCACGGGTACAACGGACTCCATTCGCTGCAAACCGCTGTACAGCGGCGCATCCAACAAAAGAACTTGGAGGGAAAAAAAAGAAGAAAAAATGGGGGCCCTTCTCCCACCTCCCCACACAGTAGGGAGGACCGCCTGCAACTTCGGTGGATCGGGGGAACCGGTGCATTCCAGGCGGCGACCCCAGGGGTTCTCATCTGATGTGGGCCGGGTGAAGGGCGGGGGTTGAGAGCCTTTGGTTTTCGCGGGGTGGTCAGTGGTACCCACAGTGGTACCCCCGCTGTCCGGCGCTCTCTACCGAACATGCAGTGTGAAGGGCCAGCTTCAAAGGACTTATCAACTCCAAACCGACGAATCAGAATGGACCCACTCGCGACCAAATGCGAGTGGCTGGAACGACCGGGGATCGAACCAGTGCCGAGGCCAATCCGCCGAAGCGGACTGCGGCTTTTTAGACACCCAAGCATAGTGGACGACAAATGATCCAGACCACTACGCTATCACGACTGCACGTCTGCCGAGTGTCGGACGACGGGTTTGAGTAGTATTGGGATGAGGGAGGCAGTCGTAAATTGTATTGAAATGTTGGGATTCGATCCCCGGACCTTACTGTTCAAGTCCGACGCCTTAGCGATCTCAGCCACCACGGTTCATGGTAGATGCGGCGTCAGCCGGGCTCTAGACGCGGCAGGGATGGAGCCGCAGTGAGCGGGTCATTCGAAAAATGTTGAGAAAAAGTGGGACTCGATCCGTCGACCCCGATACCGGGAACCGACGCCTAGACCACCTCGACCACCACGGCCTATGATTAGGCCAAGTGATGTCATGTCTTTTGAGCAGCACTCGGAGTGCGGCAGTGCGGACCGCACTCCCAGTGCGGTTCAAAGGCGTTGACATTACCCGTCCCCAATCATGAGTCGTGGTGGTCGAGGTGGTATAGGCGTCGGTTCCCGGTATCGGGGTCGACGGATCGAGTCCCACTTTTTCTCAACATTTTTCGAATGACCCGCTCACTGCGGCTCCATCCCTGCCGCGTCTAGAGCCCGGCTGACGCCGCATCTACCATGAACCGTGGTGGCTGAGATCGCTAAGGCGTTGGACTTGAACAGTAAGGTCCGGGGATCGAATCCCAACATTTCAATACATTTTACGACTGCCTCCCTCATCCCAATACGACTCAAACCCGTCGTCCGACACTCGGCAGACGTGCAGTCGTGATAGCGTAGTGGTCTGGATCATTTGTCGTCCACTATGCTTGGGTGTCTAAAAAGCAGTCCGCTTCGGCGGATTGGCCTCGGCACTGGTTCGATCCCCGGTCGTTCCAGCCACTCGCATTTGGTCGCGAGTGGGTCCATTCTGATTCGTCGGTTTGGAGTTGATAAGTCCTTTGAAGCTGGCCCTTCACACTGCATGTTCGGTAGAGAGCGCCGGACAGCGGGGGTACCACTGTGGGTACCACTGACCACCCCGCGAAAACCAAAGGCTCTCAACCCCCGCCCTTCACCCGGCCCACATCAGATGAGAACCCCTGGGGTCGCCGCCTGGAATGCACCGGTTCCCCCGATCCACCGAAGTTGCAGGCGGTCCTCCCTACTGTGTGGGGAGGTGGGAGAAGGGCCCCCATTTTTTCTTCTTTTTTTTCCCTCCAAGTTCTTTTGTTGGATGCGCTGCTGTACAGCGGTTTGCAGCGCATGGAGTCCGTGGTACCCGACGGGGCATGCACTTGCGTAATATAGTCGTGTCGCTCAATCCGTAATAGTGCGCGGCTGCGCGCCCGCTGACAGGACCGACGGTACTTTTCGTTACTTTACTCGCAAATCGGTACCGTGGTACTTTACCGGTCCCTTTGGCGTCATCAGCACTGCGGTGCCGGTACTTTACCCAAAAAAGTACCGCGGTGCTGGTACCGCGGTACTTTACTTTACTTTCCTGCCCATGCCTGATTGCCAGCAAGGGAAGACCTCTGAGTTTCCGCGGTCGAGGTCCACTGCAGCAGCGGGCGAGTCCAGGTTGTCCAGGTCGGGCATCACGCGGCGTGGGGCGACTTTGCTGCGCCCTCCCACCTTCTCTGCGCCCCGCCGCCCTGCCTCTGCCCACTTCAATCCAACGCGTCCTCTGCCCAGGGCAGATTAGCCCATGATGAAATTCCGGGCCAAACTTTCCTGAAATAACGAGGGTGGATACCGTTGCGGAGAGGTGCAGGGCGCGCACCCACCACACCACACGGTGGGCCAGGAAACCGGCGGAGGCGGCGTCCCGATCCCGGACGGGGTTTGAGCTCCCAGAGTCGGTGTATGGGACTCGAACTGAACGGTGTGACCCCACCAATGGATTCGTCGTTCGGAGAGCGATCCATTGTGCACGGTAAAAACGGTTCTTGGTTTTCCCAGGAACTCCCTGGAAATCCCTATGTCTTTTCTACAGGCTTCCTGGGAAAACCGGGAACCGTTTTTACCGTGTGGGGTCACACGTCCAGTGATTCCAGTCCCATCTAGCGACTAAGGAGCTCAAAACACGTCAAGAGGTTTGGCCACCACCTCCTCACCGCCCACCCCCGCCCACCACCCACCACCCGCGTGAAACACGCGCTAAACCTTTAATCATCAGGGACGGGCGCAGCGCCCTGCATTTTTGTATTGTGTCCGCGCGCCCGTCGTCGCGCCTCCCCCTTCCCCCTCCCCTCCCCCTCCCCTTCCCCCTCCCCTTCCCTCTCCCCTCCCCCTCCCCCTCCCCCTCCTGCCTTCCGGACACGCCCAGCCAATCACAATCAGACCGTCTATTCCGAGCAGGTTCAGGTAGGCGCGGCGGGTGCGACGCGTCACGTTGCGCGGGCCTCAACATGGTCATTTCCGAAATGAGAAAACCTTTATTTTCCCCCGGCCGGCCGCACCCCGCCGCCGCCGCACGCCGTCGTCGCCACTTGTTCGGATTGGAATGGTTATTCTGGAACCGTTCACGCGTGCCGCCGCCGCCGCCCCGGAGTCCCGCGCTCCAGTCCCTGGAGCACAGTGGTCCAGAAGACCGGTGGAGGCGCGAAGTCGAAGCCCACACGGAAAAAAGACGTCTATGATACATATATTAGACGTCTATTTGTATGAGTCTAATAGAGGTCCTTTAGCATCTACTTGTAGACGTCTACGAATCATCTAATGGCCGAATTTGTAACGTCTATAAGACGTCCTTTGGTGTTCCCTTCATAGATGTCTGCAAATCAGGCGCGGATCCAACGGGAGGGGGCGATGGGGGCGATAGGAGCCTTTTTTCGGTCATTCATTTGCGTATTAAATTACCGTTTTTCGGTCATACATTCGTATGACCTTTCTTCGGTCAAACATTTGTATACGACCTTTTTATCGGTCATACTTTTTGTATTGCCAAAAATTGGTCCGATGTCTGCCTTTTGAATTTTAGTGGACCCACTTTGCGTCGTGTGGGAATGGAAAGGTGTGCCATCGCGCACTCCACTTAGCTCACCCTGGAAATGGGATCTCGTGCTGGGGGTGGTTTATAATTTGACACGGCACGGAGCTGGTCTCCATGACGCCGACTCCCCGCGGCACGGCATGTGGGGAAGCCACGATACTACAGTACCTTCCACAGCCCGTTCCGGTCAAAACTTTCAGGGAAAGAGCAATCTTCAGAAATGCACCAAAATGGACAGGTGACCCCACCAATGGATTGCTCTTTAAACGAGGAATCCATCGGTTAGGGTCACACGTTTGGTTCGAGTCCCATTTAGTGAGAACGCATCTACAATTTTCGCCACCCGCGCCGGTCTTTTGGCCCACTGTGCCACCTCGCCACCACTCTACGACCCCCCTCCCTCCCTCTTTCCACCGTTCGAATCTCCCCCCCCCAGACGTGCAGCGGCGTGCATTACTCAAGCTGCAGTTGCCGGCAAGGCCGCGGTCTTCATCCGCACCACCATTGAGGGGGTCACGTCGGGGACTCGGCCAGGTGGCGGCCAGGACGGCGGCCAGGACGGCGGTCAGGTACCCTAGACACGGCCCAGGGAACGGACAAAGGTCTTGTTGACGTCAAGTAAGCTAAAATCGGCAAAAATTGATAAAAATTCATTCACGCTCTGCCACTGGTATTCAACGAATGCGACGTCACTTACGGTACAATGTGAATTCTGTCAAGTTCGTTTGAATATAATGTAATATTCGTTTGAATGAAAATGACAAAATTCACGTTCTTACGAATATGACGTCACAATCGTTGCATAGCGGGGCGTCAGTGACCCCCCACGACCTGAATTTGACTAGATATTTTATGTCAAATTCACAGAACAGGACATCGATTTTCATTCAAAGGATATCAATCATGACATGCACTTGACGTCAATAAAACGCTAACTAACAATAAAACGCGACCGTGTCGCGCGGCAATGACGTCATCTCGGCACTTATCCTCTCTGCCACCGGTGACCTTTCCCAGCTCGCGGGCTGCCATCTTCCGTACCATCCCTCTCCGACACTGCGGTCCCGTCACATTTTCCCGAGCCTGCAACAGCAAGTTGGCCGTGCTCTGCTATTCGCGCTGCTGGGCAGACGGCTGGAAAACATGCCGTCTGGCCCCACCGTCAGCATGGCTATGAATTCTTCAAGTGGCGGCGGTGCACGGCTGAGCCGCGACGGACACGTAGTCTCTACGTGGGGCCGCCGCCGGCCACACCGTGCACGTGCGCCATGCGTCTCGACCGCGGTGGCTCGCGACCGCCGCACGGTGGGCCAGAAGACCGGCGCAGGCGGCCGAAACCCCAGACGCGTTTGGAGCTCCAGAGTCGCCAAATGGGACTCGAACCGAACGTGTGACCCCACCAATGGCTTCCTCGTTCAAAGAGTGATCAATTGGTGGGGTTGGGTCACAGGTGGTTCGGGTCCTGTATTTACCGACTGTGGAGCTGAAAACCCGTCCGGGATTCTGACCGCCTCCGGCTCACTGTGCGCCGGCAGCCGCAATGTCAAATACTTTCGTCGCTGCATCTCTCTCTCTCTCTCTCTCTCCCTCCCCACGAGACACCCTCTGAGTTTGAGAGAGACCGAGTACCGAGCTAACTATTCAGTCTGCTGCCAGGAACGTGCTCCGGACAGAACGGCACATGTCCACCAAAACTCTGCACAAACTAAATTTGGATGCTGCGGTATCCTGTCACCTGGAAAGCATGTGCGCACTAAAAGCTGGTGACGGTTCCCCCCCCCCTCCCTTTTCCGGAAATCGACTTCTTTAGCCTATCCAAAACAGAAGGTCTCACTCCCTCTCTTTCCCTGTCTCTGTCTGTCTGTCTGTCTGTCTCTTCGTCTGCCCTGTCTGTATGTATGTCTGTCTGTATCTGTCTCTACCCTCTCTCATTTTCCCTCTCAGTCTGTCTCTGACTCCACGGAAAAAAATAATTAGTTAATCCAACCGATGTGTCGGTTGGTTTTCGCCCAATCAAAAAGGTCTTTTGTTCTGGCATTTCGTTTGAGGGGAGGAAAATTCCGCTGCAGCAACAAATCTATCGTTGTAGTAACGGATTCGATGGTTCCTCAGCAGAACGATACCAGGGGTACCGGTACCTCTCTCTCTCTCTCTCTCTCTCTCTCTCTCTCTCTCTCTCTCTCTCTCTCTCTCTCTCTCTCTCTCTCTCTCTCTCTCTCTCTCTCTCTCTCTCTCTCTCTCTCCCTCTCTCTCTCTCCCCCCCTCCCTTTCCTGGGCCGTGTCTGGGGTGTGAGACTGCCCCTAGGAGCGCGGCTTGTTGGAGTGCATAGCAGTGCAGTAGGTGCCGGCAGGCCATGCCATGCTAAACGCACGCGGGACGCAGGAATCGGATCGGCGTGCACCGCGCACCTCGATTCTCGATTCCAACGCTCGCTCCTCCTCCTCGGATGGGCGCCGCAGCCCCTTCGGCTCAGGCCCGCAGCACGTCATTACAGCGTTACGTTTCACGTCGTAATGCGGGTTCGTTTTGATTCCCGATGATGGCTGCTGCAGGCTGATGTTCGGAACAATGATTTCTGCCTTCCCCGCGCGCTGCCCAGCAACGGGTGCGTGAGCGAGACGGAGCGGAGGGCCGCGTGACGCCCAGGCGCGCTGTGGAAAGGTGGAGGCGGCAGTATAAAACCCGGACGCGCGTTGAGCCCCAGAGCGTCTCAGAGTCGCTAACCAGAACTCGAACCGTCCGTGAGACCCCGCCGATGGATTGCTCTCCGAACGAGGAATCCATAAGTACACACTAAATCCTTATGTACTTTTTTGTACATAGTTATGCACGATTTTGCACATGCGTTTGTTATGCATAATATTATACGTTGTTATGCATAATTTATTCATAACTATGTATAAATTATACGTTGTTATGCATAATATTATACAGAAGCATACGCATGTGCAAAATCGTTCATAACTATGTACAAAAAAGTGCATAAGGATTTAGTGTGTAGGGTCACACGTTCAGTTCGAGTCTTGTTTAGCGACAGTGGAGCTCAAAACGCGTCTTGAGATTTGGCGGATTTGGCCGCCTACGCCCGTCTAGACAGTCCACCGTGCGGCCCGTCTTGCTGCGCCCAACAAAGTCTGCGGTGCAACATGAACTTGGCGCTGCGGCGCAGAGCGTCCAACTCCACGTCTCCGGTTTTGTCAAACTCTGCTGAACTTCGCAAAGGAGTGTGCCGCTCCTGCGTGCCTCCTTCGCCGCAGCAAATGGAGGACTGCAATTTTTTTGCTTTGTTTTACAACTTTAAGGAAGCTCATGAGGGGCTCCTTCAGGGCGGATCGGGGATCGGGTCGGATGGGCTAAGCAATCTCTCCACTAACTTTTTATGCCTTACAATTCTCTCTCCCAGTGGTGCTTTTTAGCGCTTTCATGTAAACCCTTAAGAACCAATAAATCAAATCAAATCAAATATCTCTCTCTCTCTCTCTCTCTCTCTCTCTCTCTCTCTCTCTCTCTCTCTCTCTCTCTCTCTCTCTCTCTCTCTCTCTCTCTCTCTCTCTCTTCCACCCCCGCTCATGACGCACTTCTTATCCATTCCTGGTAAAGAATCTTGTTCTTTCTCACTTTTTGCGCCTCGTTTTTAGCCTTATTTCTCTGTCAATCGCAGATATCGAGGGTGCCGGCCGACGGATCCAACGGTGACCTCGCGAAATTGGCTCAGCGAGAGGCCTAGCAGCTAGCGGCGATGCTAATGATGCAGAGCAGCGTGGGGCAGCACAGCGTGGCACAGTGGGCCAGAGGTCCAAGTGCAGGCGGCCAAAACCCAAGACATGTTTTGAGCTCCAGAGCCGCAAAATGGGACTCAAACCGAACGGAAAACCACCCTAGTGATGGATTCCTCGTTCACAGAGCAATCGATTGGTGGGGTCACACGTTTGGTCCACTGTGCATGAAGGGCAACACCGCTGCAGCGGCGCTGCGACGCCCATTTCCCGTATTTGCGTGATTCTAATTCCATCCGAGTGTAGTTGTCTCCTTTTTGCTTTCGGCCGGTGACAAATTCAATGCTCGCTGCCTCCCTCCCTTCCCCGGATCGCGTTGGTTTATACCTTTTCTCTCCACGACACACCCGGCCTGGCGATATAGCTAAAGATGCCTCGGCGAATTAATGCAAATTAAGACAATGGCACTGCAGTACAAAGCGTTCCCTCGTACATGGGAACAATAAAAGTGTCCCACTCGACGCTTTCCCCCTCTCCACACCCTCCAGCGTCCTGCACCACCTCTCTCTCGCAGGATAGGACAGTCCGGCCGGCAGGCTAGCCGCGTGTTTTGTGAACAAGAGCAAACAACACAGCGATCTGTGGTAATTAAAAAGACCGGGTCCACCTGATACTCCGTTCCTCTCCTCCCCTACGCTCTCTCTCTTTCTCTCTCTCTCTCTCTCTCTCTCTCTCTCTCTCTCTCTCTCTCTCTCTCTCTCTCTCAAGTGAGCGCCACCGCGGGTGCCAATCTCACCAGATGCTACTCCGTGGACCGCCCACTCGCAGCCACAGCACGCGACACATCGTAAAATATTGGACGCCCCTCTGGAGGGGTCTGTTTGTGGCTCAGGAAGGAGAAGGGGAGCCCTATATCGTTGGGGTAGCCGCCTGTGGGCCGGAGGCAGTCAATACCCGGGCGGGTTTTGAGCTCCACAGTCGCTAAAAGGGACTCGAACCAAACGCGTGACCCCACCAATGGATTCCTCGTTCGGAGAGCAATCCACTGGGGTCGTCACACGTCCAGTTCGAGTCCCATATATAGCGACTCTGGAGTCCAAAATGCGTCTAGAGTTTCGGCCGCCTGCGTCGATCTTCTGGCCCACTGTGCAGCCTAGGGCAGCCGAGGCCGAAGCTTACCTGCGCACGGCCGCGACCACCGCTCGGCCAGCCAGTCACTCACGCCTGCAGATGTTTTTCCGTGGTTTCGAGCCGAACGTGATTTCGGCCGGAATTCCTCTGTGCAGCCATGCCGGGCCGCGCCGTGCCGTTCGCCACCCTTGTCTTGGTCACGTTCCCACCTGGGTGTGGTGGCGGCAGGTGGGCCACGGCCACCGCTTGCGCACGGTCGGCGGATCCAGAGCCGCGGCCTGGAAAGGGGGGGGGGGAAATCTTACAAGGGCAAAGTGTTGCTTTGCTATTTCCTTCCCTTCAAGCGACTGTTGGACACGTTGACGGTGACGGGTTGAAGATCGATAAGGTCTCCTCCCCCTCATTTCTAGATCCGCTCTTGATGGTCGCACGGCTTGCCTGTCCGCTGCCGGTCCAGTCCCCTCTCGGTTCACTCAGGAAACTTGGAAAATGAAAGAAACGATGTTCCTGGCGGCGCTGCACCGCTAAGGTTTATCCGCAGCGTGGCCCCGGCCGGCCGCAGGCCGATTCCAGTGCTTTCGACTCTCTCTCTCTCTCTCTCTCTCTCTCTCTCTCTCTCTCTCTCTCTCTCTCTCTCTCTCTCTCCCCCTCACACCTCCGTACTAAAGTCCGAGAGTCCGCGGGAGAGAGAGAGAGAGAGAGAGAGAGAGAGAGAGAGAGAGAGAGAGAGAGAGAGAGAGAGAGAGAGAGACCGTCGAACGTATTTCGGACCGGGCCTCCTGATTGGCGAGTCACGAAGCGGCCACGCACCGCCGCGGCGGCGGCCCTTCAAGCTGCAGGTGTCGACGCTTCTTCCACGCCCACTGTGAAGGAGTGGTGCAGATTTGTTTCTGGGCCGCGGCATTGCACCGTACAGCACCGTCACGGCGCACAGTGGGCCAGAAGCGAAAAGACCCGGGCATGCGACCAAAATTTTACACGCGTTTTTAAGCTCGAGAGTCGCTGAACAGGACTAGAACGGAACGTGTAACCCCACCAATGGAATCCTCGTTCGGTTCGAGTCCCATTAAGCCACTATGGAGCTCAAAACTCGTCCGGAATTTTGACCGCCTCTTCTGGCCCACTATGGGTCGGCCGCGACTGCGGTGGTGGTGGTGGTGGTGGTGGTGAATGGCTCGGGCAAATATTGGCGTGCACAGCAAGGGCTCTAACCGATAGCAGAACCACTTCCTGTGTAAGCGCACGGCACAGCACGAGAAATCGTCGTTGGTTCGATGAGTTGAACCTCACGGCAATATTCGCTGCAAGCCGCTGCCACCAGTTGCGAAGTTTTCGTCCATGTCCACAAACTTGGCGCCTTTGATTGCTAGAAAAATAATTGCCGTTCCCTGAGAACTTATGGTTGAAAAAGAAATCCGTTTACGGAAGAGAAACGACTTTTGCATTGTGCTTCAAGAGGGGGATGGCTCGGGCCCAGGCGTTGCAAACGTGAAGAACTCCAAGCCTGCAGGGTGGGCGTACTGCAAACTCTGCACACGCAAGTGCGCCGAGTGACAATGCCGGTCCTCTGCATTTCAAGAGCGGCGTTCTCCACAATAGATCTTCTCTGAGTGGGCGCGATCGGGACGCCCTGTGAATGGAATGCGCGTATGCCCACCAGTCCGGAAACTTCACTGCGCGCTGCGCCGTTCCTAATGCGACGCGCGTTGTCCCGAGCTATGGCAGTGGCGGGGCCAGAAGACCGGCGGTGCTGGAAGCCAAACCTCTACACGCGTTATGATCTCCTGAGTAGCTAAACAGGACTCTGACTGAACGTGTGACCCCACCAATGGATTGCTCGTTTTGAAAACACTCCTTTGGTGGGGTCACACGTCCGATTCGAGTGCGACCCTGGAGCTCTACAGACGCCAAGCATTTTGGCCGCCTGCGTCTTCTGGCCCTCTGCGTGGTGTGCGCCATCGGGAAACGGAACTCGATTCCCGCTCATTTGCGCGTCACCCTTTTCTAGCGCTCTCGGCCCTCCACTGCAGCGCGGCAGCACGGCCCAGCAAACACACGCACCCCAACAATCCCACTCATCATGGGTACACTACCTGGGAATCGTTCTAAATTTTTTTCGAAATTTTATTGAAAACCCTTATAATTTCAATTGTACGTATGTCGTCGTTATCTTGCAATAGTGTCCCAACACACTAAGAAACAAAGAAATTTCTCCAAAAATCCTCACTATTTCCGTGGGATTTATTCAGGAATCGTGGGAATCCGGAATCGTGTGTACACTAAAATAAGAAGTGGGTAACCCCTCAACAACAATGCACGGCGCTTCGACTACAAAACAAAACTCCCTTTGGTCCTGAGCGGCGCGGAACTGTGGGGACGCAGGCGGCCAAAACTATAGACGCATCTTCAGCTCCAGAGTCCCTAAACAGGACTCGATCCGAACGTGTGACCCCACCGATGGATTCCTCTTCGAACGAGGAATCCATTCATTGGTGCGGTCACATGTTCGGTTCGAGTCGAGTCCCATTTAGCGACTCTGAAGCTCAAAACGCGTCCGGAATTTGACCGCCTCTGCCCCTGAGGGGCATTCGAAGAGGGATCTGCTAAAAAAAGCCAGCTTAGCATCAAGGCCGAAGGCCTTCCCCTGGCTAGTAGTATAAGGGAGAGTGGGGCACCTAGTTACAGGGGCACCTAGTTACACTTCGCTGCCTGCGGCTATTGCCGGGTTGTTGAGTGCATCTGTCCTCGCAGGAATTCAGATATTAACCTAAAAACATGTTTGCAATAAGTATTTGCCCCAAGGATCTAGTTTGAAAGCGTCAGGAAAAGTTTGAAATGTACATTTACTAAATTTGACACACTTTTCGAAATTTCGTCAAAAGTAAAATGTTGGTTGTTGTCTTCAAGAGACTTTCACGCCCAGGATTCGTTTTTTCCATCATTAGGCACAGTTATCTTAACTTTTTCCAGCTAAGTCATTGAATTTTTGATTCACGGTTGTCTGTGTAGATCAGTTTTAAGATAAACTGAGCCCCCGGGGTAGGTAGTTACAATTTCCTGTGGGGCACATAGTTACAACGTGCCTAATTAGCTTTTTGTCGACAACCACTCCTTTTCGAATTTATTTATTAAGTAAACATACTTTCGGACGTGATTGATCCATTTTTGAAATTGGATGTCCCAAAATGCCTTTGAAATGTTGATTTATAGTCAACCACTGTTACGTCAGGACGTGGCGCAGGCATATTTTTAGTTTCCCTGATTTCTGTGTTAATTTTTGTATTATGCATTCCAAATCAATAATTTAACTAATAACGACTGAAATGTTCACTTTCAACTACATACCCACGAATTTCAATACGTAATACGCTGTTTTCAAGCGCTGTAACTAGGTGCCCCACCGTGGGGCACCTAGTTACAAGTGCAGAGGTCATTTCGCGGCCGTACTTCACCTATAATTTGGTAACTCCCTCCAAATTTTTTGATTAGGACTTCAAGACGAAGGTTCAATTGATGTGTTCTGTGCCAAATATTTATCATATAGCGGGAAATGCGGAGTTTATATGGAAATTCCAAAAAGTGTCACTAGGTGCCCCACTCTCCCTTAGTATCGCCGCTCTGTCTCCCTCCCATCCCCACGCACAGTGGGCCAGAAGACAAGCGCAGGCGGCAAAAACTCACCAAGCGTTTTGAGCTTCTGAGTCGCTAAACAGGTTTCGAACCGAACATGTGACGCCAGCAATGGATTGCTCTCCGAACGAGGAATCCATTGGTGGGCGGACACACGTTCAATTCAAGTAGTCCCATTCAGCGACTCTATGGAGCTCAAAACACGGGGCCGCCTGTGCCGGTCTTCTGGCCCACTGTGCCAAGGGGCGCCGCGCCGCCGAGAGAGACGCAGCGACCAGCCTGCAGCAGGCAGGGGCAGGGCCGGCAGGGTCACGGTGCTGCTGCATATTCAGCTGGGTGTCCGTGCACGGCGCGGCCCTCGCGAACCACACGGCGGTCCTTGGCCCTGGAGGGAGTCTGGAGGGAGTCTGGAGGGAGTCTGGAGGGAGGAGGCTCTCCGCGCACGAGGTCGTGACGGATCACAGTGCCTGCTTCATTTTGCCGGAATAGCTTTGAATTGATTCACCGCGTCGAGTCGCACGGGGCGGCGGCGAGGACGCGAAGCGCGGCGACACGCGGGCCAATACTTGAGAGACGTCCTGCCTTAATGGGGACACAGTGGGCCAGAAGACCGGTGGAGGCGGTCCGAATCCCTGACGGTTTTGAGCTCCCGAGTCGAAGAATGGGACTTGCGCCGCACGTGTTCGTGTTGTCCCACGGAAATCCATTGATGGAGTCACACGTTTGGTTCGAGTGCAGTTTAGCTATTCTATAGCTCAAAACGCGTCTTGAGTCCCTTGGGGGTCCCTTGCACAGTGGACACAGGCACAGGCAGCCAAAAGACGCGTTTTGAGCACCACAGTCGCTAAATGAAAGTCGAACAGAGCGTGAGACCCCCACCAATGGATTCCTCGTTCGGAAAGCGATCCATTGGTGGGGTCACACGTTCGGTTCGAGTCGGTTTGAGTCCCGCATAGCGACTACGGAGCCCAAAACACAACTTTTGGCCGCCTCGTGCCCACTGTGCCCCGGGAGCGGCGCGTCGGGTGGCGCCCCGATCACAGAAGTGCGGAAGCGGCCCGGCTCGGTCAGTGTAGTTGCAGTGTCTTCGCAGAGACTGTGCCGCGCGGAGAAACTCCCTCGCGAGGAAAGCCCCTCCCCCCCTCCCCCTCCCCTCCCCTCCCCCTCCCCCCCCTCCCCTCCCCCTCCCCTCCCCTCCCCTCCCCTCCCCCTCCCCTCCCCCGCCCGGGCCGCGCGCGATGATGTGGTCAAGTGGAGCGGCGGGGCGGGGAAACCTGATAGTGGGTGAGTGACCGTGAGTGACCGTGGGCGAATGAGAGAAACGTGATCCGCCGCTGAGTGAGCATATCGCCGGATCGTCGTTAATTTGATTAATCCGTTCCCATCTGGCCCTGCGCTGCTGAGAGGAGGAGGAGGAGGAGGAGAAGAAGAAGAAGAAGAAGAAGAAGAAGAAGAAGAAGAAGAAGAAGAAGAAGAAGAAGAAGAAGAAGAAGAAGAAGAAGAAGAAGAAGACATTTGACAGTTTTTGGACATTTGGTTTATTTTGATCTTGACAGGTACAGGTATAAGGTGAAAAATATTTGGGCTGAGGTCCTGCTAAGCCGAGGCTTGTCAGCAGGTGCCAGTGATTATCAATAAAGTTTTACAGAATTCCTCGGAATTCCTTCTTCCTCCCTTCCTTTTACACATTGTTATTTAAAATGCACTCTCTTATTTTCTTTTTTGCCTCACAGACATGTGCAATTGTTAACAATTCGCTCGGTAACGGGTTGAAACATTTTGGCACTTGGTATTCTAGTGTTCTCTCTCCAGAAGAAGAAGAAGAAGAAGAAGAATAAGAAGAAGAAGAAGAAGAAGAAGAAGAAGAAGAAGAAGAAGAAGAAGAAATAGAAGGGTTGAGGCCGCGCAGCCAAGCAGTCTGTTCAGGCTTCTGCCACTCCTTCCTGCAGTTGTCAGTTAGGGTCTCGGGTCACTCAGCAGTACCAACCGTAGTCAAATGAGAGATAAACACCTTGAGAAACGGCCTCCTCCACGGGCGTGCTTGGTTCCTATAAACCACTACACCATAAACACGGCACTGTGCGCGCACCGACACAACATGAACGGTTTCGAAAACGGACGCTCTGCTCAGATCCAAATCCATTATTTCGGTAATGTATGAAAATGTATTCTTGCTGCAGCAGCGGTGGGTCCGGCTGGTCGCAGCGGGAGCGTCGCGCGGCCAATTAACACGTGTTCATTACGCCTCGGCTCGACGGATAGAAAAGCGGGCTCGTTGTCGGAAAGGAACCAACCGCGGCACAGTGGGTCAGAAGACCGGCATCATGTTATCATCACCAGCGCTGTTATGCCTCAACAAGCCCTCTGGACGTGGCTTGAGCTCCATAGTCCGCTAAATCCGACCAGAACCGCACGTGTGACCCCACCAACGGATTGCTCTCCGAACGAGGAATCCATTGGTGGGGGTTGCTGCACGTTCGATTCGAGTCCTGTTTCGCGTCTCTGGAGTTCGAAACGCGTCCAGAGTTTTGACGCCTGCGGCCCACTGTGCGCGGGCAGCAAGCAGGATCAACGCTCTGTCTCTCTCGCACTCATGGGGCGCCCCATCCTTCCTTCCTTACTTTCCCGTCGATGGGAAAGGAAGGAAGGGAAGGATCGAAAAGACTCAGGACGGTCTTAAAAGATGAGCCTTTCTAGGTAAAGGGCGCACTCTCACCGCGTTGGTAACTTTTTCCTCAACAAATACGGTATTCGTTTAAGCACACATAATACTTAGTAGTTTTATTTAAGTAACCGACTCTAGAGCTCAAAACGCGTCTAGAGTTTTGGCTGCATGTGTCGCCAGTCTCCTCGCCCACTCACTGTGAAAATTTGTTGTCACTTTATGACAAAATCGTAAATGATATTTTCATCACTTTCAAATAATGACTATGTCATCACAAATTGATGACATTTTCACCAAAGCTCCCATACTTATTGCATGGGCGTGACAACAACATCATCAATTGCGTTGATGACATTTTTGTAAGGAAAATTAGCCTTGAAATTGTCATCAAGTGACGACTCAAATTTTCACAGTGCTGTGCAAGGGACCCCCAAGTGACGGCCCTTTCGGACGGGCGTGCAGAGCCAAGCACTGGGCCTAGCCTCGTGCGGCCTAGCCTCTCACCGGGGGGCGGCGTCCAAGTACACCTCTGTCCAGGAAAGCTGCAGGGAAGCCCGCAGGGAACCACGGCGGGGAGGATGCGGTAAAAGTGGTGCCTGCATTCGAATAAAAAGACGACAAGCAGCAGTGGTAGCACGAAGTGGCGGGACGGAGAGAGAGAGAGAGAGAGAGAGAGAGAGAGAGAGAGAGAGAGAGAGAGAGAGAGAGAGAGAGAGAGAGAGAGACCAACAGACAGGCAGACAGAGACTGAGACAGAAGAGGTAACCGAGTTATAGGAGGCACTGATTGATTTTCGTCTGGCCGCTGCTGCTTGCCGAGACTTCCTGCACAATCCAGACGGCGGCGGCTGGCCGGCAGACCAATGGGGCAGACGGTTCGGTCTGGTTACCTCAGCGCCGAGTCCGTTGGGACCGAAGGTTGAGGCGAGCGACGAATCGATGGGCTGCATCATTGGGCCACACAATTGCCGATTATCCCCGACCCGCCTCTGCCAAAACACCATATCCCACACACCGAAACAAAAACCGAAAAAAACAGAGGTTTTGGAAAAAAGGCTTTTTGGACATGTTGATTATGATGGTCACTAACATTTCTTTAATGTACCAATGTGGGACATTGGATTTTAAGATTAAATCCTCTCGTGTACTGAGAGCCAGAAGACCGGTGCAGGCGCGGCAAAAACTCTAGACGCGTTTTGAGCTCCAGAGTCGCTAAACGCAGGACTCGAACCCAGCGTGTGACCCTTCCAATGGATTCCTCGTTCGGAGAGCAATCCATTGGTGGCGTCACACGTTCGGTTTGAGTCCCACACTGAGAAAACCTTACAAACTATTAATTTCAGGCCTTGCAAAGAAAAGCAGCTTGTTATAACAAAGTATTTTGAGCTTACATAAGCTTACGAAGAAAATACTTCGTAATTTACGAACTATTTCTTTGTATAACAAAGTAAATTAGTTTGTACTATGTATGCTCAAAATAACTTCGTAAGGTTTTAAGCGTGCGTTTAGCGACTCTGAAGCTCAAAAACCCGTCCTGGACTTCGACCACCTCCGGCCTACTGTGCATCAGATTGAATCCTCTGGTCCCGGGTCGCGCAGCCTCGTTCGCACCCACACTGCGGCGGCATCTCCGCTTTCTTCTGCGCTCACTCACACTTTCCCGGCTCGCCGTGTAATGACGCTCCAATGAGTCGAATCGCACCATCATTGGCCGGCGGCATTGCGAAACGGCCGAGCCTCGTTACGACCGAGCCGCGCACCGAGCCGCGCCAGCAGCGCCAGCAGCGTCGCTACCGGTCGGACATTTTCTAAAAGAATTATCAGACGAGAGCGCAAACCAGAGAGGGAAAACGGGGGAGTGCACGCTGCTGGCGTTAAATCGCATTATGTATGCTGTTTCCTGAGTGTTGCACACGCTCAATTTTCGACGGAGAAATGCCGTGCGGTCATAATATTGAGCTATTTCTGAGCACAGCACGAAACAAACGTATCTTAATACTGAAAAATTCATTCGCATTACATTCTTCGAAACCTACCAAGTGAAGTATTCTAACAGTTTGTGCTGCACGAGAAAGATCCTAACTTTCTCCACCTCGCAATTTTAGGCACTTGTAGTTTTTGGAACTCGTTGAGTTGCCCTCACCAAAGATTGGTCAAAACGTGTTATAAGTTTCTCAGAGCAAAGCGGCAAAACGTATGAGCGTGATCCGTGGCGTTTGTGCTACGCGAGAAGGATCGTAACAACTTTCGGAGAGTCAACGTTGTTTTTATCAGCAAAACGCCACGGATCACGCTCATACGTTTTGCCGCTTTGCTCTGAGAAAGTTTTGACCAATCTTTGGTAAGGGCAACTCAACGAGTTCCAAAAACTACAAGTGCCTAAAATCGCGAGGTGGAGAAAGTAGTTAGGATCTTTCTCGTGCAACACAAACCATTAGGATCTTCCACGCGTGGCCCAAATAATTAAGATACTTCTCTTAGGAGGTGTCGAATAAATTTAATGCTTTTAAATCGTCAGATGTTGGACCGTTCCGTCCCTGCACCCAAAAAAAGCCGTTTCTTGAACCAAGATAACATACTTGCAAAGGGGTCCACCACTAGGAATTTAAGCGCACACATGATTCCGGATTTCCGAGATTCCCTCCTCGCATAGCGAATGTGTTGTCCAAAGCTAGAAGAGACCAAATATCTAACTTCTGGCTGATCAAGAGCCCATTTACGGTTTACATTTACCCCGACGATGTTCAAGTCATTATCGTGATTTCTTTTCCTATAATTCCCACGATTCCCGGACATAACGTCCACATGATTCGCCGTGTGGACCCCTCGCATCAAATGAATTGACTTGAATGTTGCATAAGTCAATTCCTTCATTGCACGTCAAATTTCTTGGTTCGAGATACGGCTTGTTTAGGTGTGTTTGACTCGGTTGACTATCAGCGATTTTCGCTGTTGAATGAGTGAACGGCGTGTTTGGCATCCCAGCGAAGTGCGATGCGGCCTCAGCGTATATGGGTCACATGCCGCGGCCCTCGTCAACCAGCGTCTTCCTTCGCGGGCACTTACCGTGCAGTCGTTGCGCAACGGTCTGGCTGCCCCGCTCGGCTGCTGCAGGCTTGCCAATCACTCGCCGACTCATCTGCGCCCCCTCGCGCCACTGTTGCGCAAGCTAATCACGCTGCTGCCGAACTAATGCCATGTTAGAAACGGAAGACGACGACGACAACAACAACAACAACAACAACAACAGAAAAGGTCCTGTCCTTTGAAAAATATGCAAGAGGATACTGGAGGATGCTGCTTGCTCATCGTGGCGCCCCTCGTAGCGACGTGGAGCGCAATCAAGGAAGTCAACAAAGCTCCTTGGAAGCCGACAATAATTAAAAATAATGAGATTGATTTCATAACTCAGATGAGCCTATGCATGTTGACCTGAATTTTAGAGGCATTTTCACACCTGATCGATGCCTAAACGCTTAGAGTTATCTAATCGGGCTTTGAACCTTACTTGTGGTGTCCATTTTCTTCACTAATCGAAGTTTTGAGGGCCATGAAAACCAGAGAAAAAGTGCCTGAATCTCACCTGTTGGGAGCATGGGCATGTCATATTCAACTCGAATCAACAGAGAATCGAGTCGATTCGGAATTGGAAAAGGCCGCTTCGCACGCCACTGCCTGCTGCCAATTAAAATGCTAATTCACCGATTACGTGCGCGGCGTCGCACCGCACCCTGTCCTCTTTTCGCGCCGAAACGCTGGCTTTCCGTGCGTGCCAAGTGGCGCTGACATCAGCCCGGCTCCGCACGGTGGGCCGGAAGACCGGACGCGTTTTGAGCTCCAGAGTCGCTAAATGCACGCTCATCTTCTTACGATCATTTTTATGCGTATTACGATGATTTGTCACCGTAAGGTACGCATAAATTTGCACATACGTAATATGCATAGTTGTCTACGTAAGGTATGCATGATTTAACTGTATTACGCATGTTTTATGCATAAGGTACGTATGATTTCATCGTATTACGCATCATTAAGCGTAAGGTACGATGAATTTTATTGTAGTATGTATGTTTTCATTTCAACGTATGTTACGCAGATCGTTTTAGCGTAAGAATATGAGAGTGTGGGACTCGAAGCGATCGTGTGACCCCACCAATGGATTGCTCTCCGAAAGAGGAATTTATTGGTGGCGTCACACGTCCAGTTTGAGTCCTGTGTACCGATTCTGGAGCTCAGAATGCGTCCGGAGTTTTGGCCGCCTGCGCCCGGTCTTCCGGCCCACTGTGCCCCGCGGGCGGAGCGGGTGGCGCCTGGCGGAACCACGCATGCCGCACAGACAGCCGTGGGAGATGCGGCGTTCTGTCCGGACGCCAGGGAAGTACCCCGGTGACTAACGGGCGTGCAAGGGAGGGGGAAGGGGGGGGGAGGGGAGGGGGAAGAGGAAAGGGGGGGGAGGGGAGATGCTGCGAAGTGCCGCACGGCACTGCCGACTGACCTTTGGCCCTCTCTCGATTTACGACGGGGTTTCGGAAGAGGCCCGGCCGCGGCTCGCCGGGTTGGCGGGGTCAGCACCGCCGCGGCATTCGGGGCCCCGACGGACGCGCCGCGCGTGTGTGTTGACAGCGAGCCGACACGCGGCGCCCGTGTGCTGTGTCAGCTGTGACAGCTCTGATGTGGCGTCGGTGTGCGTTAGCCGAAAGTGGCTCTGCAGGAGGACGGCATTCTGCCGCACAGTGGGCTGCTGGAAGACCGGCGCGGGCGGCCAAAATTCTACACATGTCTTGGGCTTTGGAGAGTCGCGTACACAGGACTCGAACCGACCGCGTGACCCCACCAATGGGTTTTGACGAGTGCAACTAAACAGATTACTGGAAGCAGCTCCACACACTAAAATCTTGTGGAGTTTTTAATGCATAATTATGCATGCACAGAAACGTACGTAAGGTGTGTATAATATTATACATCACTGTGTACATTTTATGCAAGAAGATGCACAAAATGTACACAATGATGCATAATATTATACACACCTTACGTATGTATCTGTGCATGCATAACTATGCATAAAAAGTGCATAATTATGCATTAAAAAAGTCCACAAGAGTTTAGTGTGCACTGTAGTATTTTCACGGTATTTTCACCAAAAACTCGCGAGAAGCAGCGTCGTTGAAGTCACCCCGCCATAGCGGGCTGGCAAACAGACGTGAGGCAAAGCCCGCGACACTCAAAAGGCAATATAATTGCCAGGTGCTTATTGTTGACGACGCTCTTGTCGGGCCATCAAATAGGCATGCGGCGTCTCGCTGCGCGCGCGCGTGTGTGTCAGAGAGAGAGAGAGAGAGAGAGAGAGAGAGAGAGAGAGAGAGAGAGAGAGAGAGAGAGAGAGAGAGAGAGACTCTACGTGCTGAGACGCGTGCTGTGCTGTGACCCGATGACCCACAGAGAGAGAATAGCTGCAGTCCCGGCCGGTGAAGGCATCCCGGCACTGTTTGGAAGTCGTTGCCACTCGCTGCGCTTCGCAATGCAGCGAGGCAGCAGCGAGGCAGCAGCATAGGCAGCCGACAACCACGTGGCCTGCAGCGGCAGGCGACCTTCAATTTCCTCCAAGGCGTGTGTCCTTCGAAGATCTCCTGCATGCCGAAGCCGGCCTTGCAAGGCGTCGGATTGCGCCCAAAATCTGCTTGTTTTTGGCCTTTTTTGGGGGGAAGATTTCCGAAGATTTCTTGAGATTTCTGGTGGTAAAGGGGACACGTGATTTCTTGAGTGGTTGCCCCCTCGAGCAAGATGCACAGCAGGTCGAGGAACTCTGGGCGGGAAACCCGGTTCGCGATTTCGACCGTCGGCCAGAAGATCGGCGCAGGCGGCCAAAATTCTAGACGCGGTTTGAGCGTCGCTAAACTGGACTCGAACTGAACAAGTGACTTCACCAATGGGTTCCTCGTTTGGAGAGCAATCCAATTGATGCGGTCACACGTTCGGTTCGAGTCCCATTCAGCGGCTCTGGAGCTAAAATTGCGACCAGCATTTTGGCCGCCTGCGCTGGGTCTTCTGGCCCAGAGTGCACCGGGGCTGAATAAGGCTGAATTGACCAAAACACGTGATGAGGTGGGTGTAGGGGATGCGGCGCGCGGCTCCAAGGCGCGCGTGCTCCACCTGTCCGCGGCAGAGCTTCGGATGACTGTCGCGCGCGCTTTGCTGCACCACAGCGCTGCAGCACACAGTGGGCCAGAAGACCGTAGAGGCGGCCAAAATCCCGGACACGTTTTGAGCTCCACACTCCCTCAATTCACTGAAAATGGAAAGGTCAGATTTCTGACCCTTAAAGGGGTGATACTAAAATGTTAGACCGAATAAAGGATCATACACAAGTGTATGACCGAAGAAAAGGTCATACACCAATGTATGACCGTTGTAAAGGTCATACACAAATGTATGACCGTTTTGAGGGTCATACACAAATGTATGACCGAAAAAGGGTGATACTTTTTTGTATCACCGACGAAGGTTGATGTATCCTCAAGGTAAACGAGGGTTAGCCTCGCTAATATCTGACCTTTTTTCGGTCATACATGTGTGTATGACCGTTTTTCGGTCATACATTTGTGTATGACCATTTTATCGGTCATACTTTTTGTATTGCCAAAAATTGGTCCGATGTCTCACCTTTTGAATTGTTGGGACTCGAATGAAACGTGTGACCCCACCAATGGATTCCTCGTTTGGAGAGCAATGTATTGGTGGGGTCACGTGTTCGATTGCGTCTAGAATTCTGTCCGCCTGAACGGTCTTTCTGCTCCACTGTGCAGCAGCTCCCCCCGCGGGCGGGCGACATGTCCCCGGCAAGGCAAGCTGCGTGCGGCTCCGTGGAAGCAGGCTTTCCTGTTTCTATCGGGACGTCTCTCCAGCGGGGACTTTGCCTGCGCGGAGCAGCACGTACGTATTGCCTCTACACTACAAGCAGGCGCGGTCCCAGGACTTTTCCGAGGAGAGACGTGCGGGCAAAGTCGCGTACATTTCGCCTAGGGGCAAAGTGTGCCCTTTTGTTTACTATCTACCATTTAGGCGGCTATCTAGGGGCCAAGAAGAGGGAACTGTCCCCCCCTCTCTCTCTTTCTCTCTCTCTCTTTCTCTCTCTCTCTTTCTTTCTCTCTCTTTCTCTCTCTTTCTTTCTCTCTCTCTCTCTCTCTCTCTCTCTCTCTCTCTCTCTCTCTCTCTCTCTCTCTCTCAGACACACACACACACACACACACACACACACACACACACACACACTCACACACACACAGGATCCGCACCTGATAACGAAGTGCTTTCTCTGTATCTTACAATGACAATCCTGAAAAGATTGCGCCCTGCGTCCCTGCGGCTCAAATCCTCACTGGAAGTGGCTCAGGCGAGTGTAGCGCGGGGCGCCGAGGCACTGTTAGCCGACCCTACACGGCCGTGCACGGCCCGATAACCGGTAATGCCTGACCCCGCGAGGGCTGCCCAGCTGCCAAGAAGGGCTTCCTGGGCCCCCGGGCCGCGGTGGGGCCGGGTGGCGGGGTGGGGCGCGGCGGGGCGGGGCGGCGGGGTGGGGCGCGGCCGGGCGGGGCGGGTCGGGGGGTGGGGAGTCCCTGACCAACGCAACGCGTCGCGTTCCGCGGGCTACGGGCCACAAGGGCACACTCTTGGCGCCGAGCAGCGGCCCGGAAGGGCGCAGGCGCGCAGGACGCAGGACTTCAGGCGAGCACGTCAAACTGGTGAAATCTCCGACGAAGACTCTCCGTTGCAGCGCCGCAGTTGCCCCTACACTAGAAATGAATGATATTCTGCTTTCAGCCAGCTACCCAAAATTTGCTGATAACGGCGAGGCGACGCATGAGGCAAAGCTTCAAACAGTAGAATTCACAGTAGTACGTGAACACGTTGAAAATTTGTTGTCACTTTATGACAAAATCGTGGATGATATATTCATCACTTTCAAAAGATGACAATCTCATCAGAAATCGATGACATTTTCATCAAAACTCCTATACTTATTGCATGGGCGTGACAACAATGTCATCAATTGTTTGGATGACATTTTTGTTAGGAAAATTAGCCTTGAAATTGTCATCAAGTAGTGACGACTCAAATTTTCACAGTGCAGGATGGGGCGTAGGACAGCAAGAAGGCACCGCTTCCGGCCGCGACCTTTCCCTCCGAGTAGCAGAGCAGAGCCACTCCGAACGCTGCGTCGCTCTGTCTCTCTCGCAATCACAGGGCGTTCCGTATCCGCATTGGTGCGAGCAGCGAGAGAGACCGAACGACGAGGCCAGCAGCGTTTCGGAGGGCGGGGCTGGCACCGTTCCCACACCTGCCAGCTGGTGTCCTGCTGGTGTCCTGCTGGTGCCCTGCTGGTGTCCGCCGCAGCCCGCTGGAGCGGACTGGGACACTGGGGCTGGAGATGCCGTATGAATGGCAGTATGATAGCCAAAACTCTAGGCGCGTTTTGAGCTCTAGAGTCGCTGAATGGGACTCGAACCGAACGTGTGACACTACCAATGGATTGCCCTCCGAACGAGGAATCTAGCTGGGGTCGCACGTTCGAGCCCTGTTAAGCGTCCCTGGAGCTCGAAACGCGTCTCGAGCGTTTTGCCGCCTGCGCGGGTCTTTTGCACTCTAAATGACTTTCAAATAAATTTCCTATAATACGAAGGAAATGGCACAAAGCATAATACGAAGGTGGTTTTTCTTCATATTTGTACCTTTCTATTTGTATCTTACAATAAAAAATACGATTTCAAAAAATCCTGGTAGTCACGAAGTTAATTTCATATTTATGTTCTGAAATATAGCGGAGGCTAGGACTGCGTTGAGTGGATTTCTGTCTATGTTTGGTAGACCATTAGCAATAATACTAAAACTTACGTACACGACCAGCTGCGTATCAATTTGTGTCAAAAATAGGCATTTATGACAGTTTCGTAATACATGAAGGTCAAGTTATTCACAGAAACGTGCAGTAAAATAATTCATTTCACCAATTTTTAAATACTTTGAGGTTAGAACAGTGCACCGCCGCCGTATCCAGATAGTTTCGTCTTAGATTCAGAAGTACCATCTCTCTATGTACAAGGAGCAGCTACACGCCAATTGTTTTCGAAAAGGGACTGAAAGTCACATACAAACTACAGTAGGGAATGTTTATTCTCAAATGAATGTGCACAGGCACGCAGTTTAATGCCCTACTCCGATTCAAAGAGTAACAAACATTTGAGGTTGGCACTTTTGAAAACAACGACGCCTTCGCGCAGGGACGCGCGGGACACTCTGGTCAACAATCACCGACAATCACCGAGCGACCAGCTGATCCAATTGGCCACGTTCGAAAACAACGTCAATGCAATTGTTGGATCTCTTCTAGCTGCAGTGAAAGACGATTTTGATTCAAACGCGCTTTTTCAGGGGTGCCAGCGTTTTTGGTGTAAGCTGTGCAGATGCGAAAAGGAGCGCTGCTATTGGTCCGATTCAAAAGCTAAAAAGACCCGTATTACGAAGAAATATTGCTTCGTATTATGCTTGCGCCGAATTCACTGAAACATACGAATAAGAAAGGGCAAATTTCATTGTCAGACATTGAGTGTGTCCCACACTGTGAGCCGTTTGCTATCATACTGCCATTCATACGACATCTCCAGTCCCAGTGTCCCAGTCCCGCCCAGTCCACTCCAGCGCGCTGCGGCGTTTCTATAGTCGTGTTGCCACGTGCCATATAGCACAAGTACCTCGATATCCGAAAAAAGTGAATCAAAAAAACTTTCGTGACTGTTGGTTTCCCCGAGTATTGGTGAAAGCGCAATCCTATCCATCATCTTTTTAGCGGCAGTAGCAGAATAGATTGTATGCGTGCCGCTGCCGCCGCCTCTGGACGCGGCGACAGGCCGCGAGCGCCGCGCCGCCACGCCCGCGGTGCCGCGGGGACGACAGGCCGACAGACGTCGACGTCCGCGGTAACAACCGCCGTCGTCTGCCCCGGACACGCCCCCCGGGACGCCGCCGCGCCGCACGGTGGGCCAGACGACCGGCGCAGGCGGCCAAAACTGTAGACTCGTTTTGAGCTCCCGAGTCGCTAGGAAGGGCTAGAACCGAACGTGTGACCCTACCAATGGATTCCTCGTTTGGAGAGCAATCCGTTGGTGGGGTCACACATTCGATTCGAGTGCCATTTAGCGACTCTGGAGCTCAAAACGCGTCCGGTCATCTGGCCCGCTGTGCGCCGCCGCGCCACCACGCCGCCGACGGCAGGTGTCGACTTGTCTTCCCCGAAACCGCGGCGGCAACGGCAAGGCGCCAAGTGCGAAGCCATGGCGGCGGCGGCGTGGCGCCGCCGCGCGGCGCTTCAACAAGCGTGCCAACCTGTGGATTGGCAGTGGGCGTGGCGTGGTGTGGCGGGGCGTGGCGTGGTGTGGCGCGGCGTGGCGTGGTGTGGCGGGGCGGGGTGACGGCCGCCGCGCCACCACCACGAACGACGGCGTTGAAGCCCCCTAGCCTGAACTGAGACATTGCCGAGGTGTCTCGTATGTCCCCCGGCTTCCCCCAAGCAGTTGCATCTTCCTCTTCCTACGCAATCACAGGGTTACTGTACCTGCCTTGCCAGCATGCATTTGTATGTGCGTGCTTAGTAACACACTAAATGTTATGTACAATTTTGTTCGGGACATCGCAGTTTTTTGTGCAGATCAACTTTTCCTACAATTTTCGTAAAAAAAACTGCACAAATTTCCCCATTTGTGCTCAAATTTGCACGCCTAAAACCTTGGAAGTATTTTGAGCCTACATAATACAAACCCACTTACTTTGTTATACGAAGAAATAGTTCGTAAATTACGAAGTATTTTCTTTGCATGCTAGGCTCAGAATACTTTGTTTGTAACAAGCTGCTTTTCTTTGTAAGGCCTATAAAATAGTTTTTAAGTGTTTCCTCAGTGTGTACGAAAATTTCATCTGCAGAAAAAACTGTGATGTCTCGTACAAAATTTGTTAAAAAACATTTAGTGGGTAAATTCCTGATGACATTTATCCCAGTGGACGGCGGCGTGCTTGCTGGGTGATGCTCACGCGACCTCGCATATAGTAGTACCGCGGAACGCCTCGCTGCCACGCCTCTCTCACGTCGTTCCTCTCATCCTGCTGGAGGACATCGGAGCCATCAACGCCGCCGCTGCAGGTGTGCCGCCGCGGCACAGTGGGCCAGAAGACCGGCGCAGGCGGCCAAAACTCTAGACGCGTTGTGAGCTCCAGGTCGCTAATAGGACTCCAACCGAACGTGTGACCCCACCAACAGATTCCTCGTTCGGAGAGCAATCCATTGGTAGTGTCACACGTTCAGTTCGAGTCCCATTCTGCGACTCTGGAGCTCAAAACCCGCCTCCGTCCACTGTGCACCGTGCTGCAGGCGTATCCACTGTGTACGTCGCAGCAGTAATTCGATAGTTACGCGAGACAGGTTGCAGATAATTGAGTTTCCGCGCGAGCTGTTCCTCATTAAGGGCGTCTGTTGCGCGTCTTTTGACCAACAGCCGGACCCTCTCCAAACATTGGCACGAAGCGAAATGTGCCGCGAACTGCACCCAAAAAAGCCGTTTCTTGAACCGAGAAATTTCACTTGTCATAAGTGAATTTACTTGAAACATTCCAGTAAATTGCAAGTACATAAATCATCTTGTTCAAGAACCGGCTTTTTGGGTGTGGTCGAGATCACAGAATTGCGGTGTCAGCCAGTGCATATTCTGATTTGCGTGAATTGATAAGCCAACCTGCACGGGATGTCACATTCAGATTCCCATTACACATCAGCGCTTGGAATGTAATCAACAGTATGGCATGGTCCCGCACAAACCACTGTGGAAAGCCATGTCGAAATGAAACCAAAGCCCTTGTGTGCCCCCTGCCTTTGACGAGACTGATTCGGCGAAGCCTTCGTCCGGCCAATGATGTTCGTGGTTCCATGATATACGTGTTTACGCGCAGCTCGCATACCGCAACAGCATCAGGGTGCCGTAACTTATTTGAATAAGAAGGTTTCAGGGTTTGTATCTCCTAAACGGGCTGCGTTATAAAAGTTATGAAGAGAATAACTTATTTTTAATTCTAAAAATAAGTTATTCTCTTCATAACTTTTATAACGCAGCCCGTTTAGGAGATACAAACCCTGAAACCTACTAATTCAAATAAGTTACGGCACTCTGAACAGCATGCATTTTTATTTTGCAGTTCCCATTCGGCCCACAATGTAAAAAAAATGCCCCAAATGAAACTATTAACAAACTAAAAGCATTATTTCTCTCTCTCTCTCTCTCTCTCTCTCTCTCTCTCTCTCTCTCTCTCTCTCTCTCTCTCTCTCTCTCTCTCTCCCTCTCTCTCTCTCTCTCCTTCTCTCCCCCTCTCTCTCTCCTTCTCTCCCCCTCTCTCTCTCTCTCCTACTCTCTCTCTCTGTCTCTCTCTCCTTCTCTCTCTCTCTGTCTCTCTTTATCTCTCTCCCCCCTTTCTCTCCCGGCTACCGTAGCGGGACCGAGCACCGCTTGCAGTACTATCGACAGATTCGCCACCGTGCCGAGCCGACTGTCCCGGCCGCCCGGGCCCCGGCAGGGGAAAGGCGGAGGAGGGAGGGGGGCTCGCTTGCAGCGCGAGCACCCTGCAGGCCCCCTCGTGCGGTGAGGATGCGCCGTACACCACCAGAGGTGAGAGGGGCAGGGGGAAAGGCAGTCCCAGGGAGTAGGCCAAGCTGCGGGACGCGGCGCAAAGGTGAGCCAGCAGCCAGTGAGCTCCGCGCGACACCCACGTGTGTGTGTGTGTGTGTGTGTGTGTGTGTGTGTGTGTGTGTGTGTGTGTGTGAATGTGCGCGCGGGCGCGATCCTGCCTCTGTCCTCTAAGCTCAACAGAGAGAGAAAGAGACGGGACAACCTGCTGCGCGCCCATTCCACAGGAGCCATCCAGCGGAAAACGGAAAAACGCCCCCGCGCAAGTGGATGCCCTACTCCCCAGTAGGACGGGCAGGGGACGCGACGACTATGCTGAACCCTACCGCATCTGAGGTTGCGGACAGGCAGCGTGAGATCGGAGTGTCCAGCTGACTCGAACCACTAAAGGTCTGGAGAGGCCTAGCAGCGATGATGATGATGATGATGATGATGATGATGATGATGATGATGGACTGACGTACGGTAGGGCACAGACACACCCACCCACACACACACACACACAGAGAGAGAGAGAGAGAGAGAGAGAGAGAGAGAGAGAGAGAGAGAGAGAGAGAGAGAGAGAGAGAGAGAGAGAGAGAGAGAGAGACTCACAAACAAACTTGTGTCGCACCAGCCGCCAACGTCATGATTACCCTTTCTGGTGCAGTTGAAAATCTAGTCTGAGCGAGGAGGCACTGCCTGCCATATGGGGTGCGCACCCCTTTTGCCGACCCGCTTGCCCGCGTGGAAGGATCAGTAGTTAAACTGCAATTAAAACTGCAGTGGCTCATCTGCAGTTTCTTTCTGTAGTTCTTTTCTTCCCTTAGATTGTATTTGAAGTGTTATCAATTTTGTATTGTCCGCTGCAGTCAGTAATCTGCTTTGAAGTCGACACAAACTGTCCTTTAACTGCAGTTTTGCTGCCAGATCCAACTGCAGTCTAGATGGGCATTCCGGAATGTAGTTGAAACCTCAGCTAAAATTCGCTTTATTTCAAACGCAAGTGTCGATATCAAATATACTTCTGAATTGCTCTTGTCTTACACATGGAGAGTAAAGACAAGTATACGACATATACAGTCCCGGGCTCAATTTGGAATGTAGACAAAAACTAAAATTTAAGCTCATCACACTAGAAGTCAAAGTGTACTTCCAACTTCACCCTGAATGTCCTTTCAAGTGGCTGCCTTGGAATGATTCAAATCACCTAAATTTCGCCGAGTGAAACTCCGCACTGCTTCCAAATCGTTATGTTTTGACAATTGCCGGGAAAATTCCCGGAGGAGTGGCCCGCGCCGAGCGAGGAGCTGCTGTAATCCCTCGTCGACCTGCGCGCGCGGGCATGGCCAGTGGCATCGCCCGCGCTGGAGGCAGACTCTCAGACGTCTCCGTAGCGCAATTGGCAGCGTTGCGGTCCGACAGCCCGGAGGTCCGGGTTCGACTCTCCATCTGACTATGACAAATTACAACGACGAAGAAAAATAAAGGAAGCTACTGAGGGAGGGCAATTAACAAAGCCTTCAAATCCAAAAAAAAATATTTTTTTTTCGCAAAACAACATTTTTAAAGAAACTGTCAGGAACTGTCCAAAAAACTGCAGTTAAAACTGGAAACGTCCGAAATAAGTACTGCTTTTTTTGCAGTTCAGGTGCAGTTAAGTGTACCTAAACTGCATTTTAATTGCAGTTAACTGCACTCGAACTGCAGCTGGTTATCTGAAGTTAGACTGTGGTCAATGCATACTTCAAACTTCAAACAAAATAGCGCATTTTTGAACACTTTAAGAACAATTGAGTGACACTTCAACTACCCTCCTTATTCACTGCAAAGTATAGTGTGATTTCAGTTCCTGGGTACAATTCAGATTGCAGATTCTCCCACGCGGGTGCCTTGCCACTCCCAGCGACTTGCTGCACTGTGCGCCACACGCCCCCTCTTCCCCTCCCCCACCATCTGCTCGCAACATTATGAAAAGCCTAGGCTCCTCTACTCCTTCCTCTGGCGGCCTCACCTTCGGCGTTGCTGGACCGCTTCTTCTTCTTCTTCTTCTTCTTCTTCTTCTTCTTCTTCTTCTTCTTCTTCTTCTTCTTTGCACGGCGCCTGACGGCGCCACTACGATCCTCGCCGACTTCAAATGCCCCCCCCCCCCTCTCTTTCCACCCCATCTCCACGTGCCTCTCTGCAGCGCACTGGTGGTGAAGAGGGCAAGGGGGGAGGAGGTCTCTAATCGCATTCAGGAAGGGATGCATTTTTCAAACTGTCCTTCACGTCGTAAAGGCCAGGAGGACCTGTCTGTGGAGGGAACAGTCCCTGTCACGGCCTCCACTGAAAGTCAAAAGGTGAGACATCGGACCAAATTTTGGCAAATGTAATTGCGCTAATGTCTGACCTTTTTTTCGGTCATACATTTGTGTATGACCGTTTTTTCGGTCGTACATTTGTGAATGACCGTTTTTTCGGTCATACACTTGTGTATGACTTTTTTTTCGATCATACATTTTAGTATCACCCCATTAAGGGCCAGAATAAGTCTAACCATTCCATTTTCAGTGTCCCCGGCGCGGCGTCTCCACACAAAATATGCAAAAGCACTGAAGCAGCAGCGTCCTGGAGGAGTCAAAGGCGAGGTCGTCTCTAAGTAGTCGAATCGACCGAGACAGAGCACCGAACAGCGGTGGATCCAGAGCCGGCCTTTGAGCAGGGATTCCCTTCACGTCTCCGGAAACCATCCGGTCCCGAAAACGAGAAACGCGTTGAAAAAGCAGGCAGACGATGCACGAACAAACGGCAAATCGCCGACTTTCTCGCGGGCCGCGTGCATCTGCCGCTTGGTGTGTGTTTCCCAAACTCGGCGCGCGCGCGCGCGCACACACACACACACACACACACACACACACACACACACACACACACACACACATCCAGACACAGACACTCACAAACACACACGCGCACACAAGACAACCTGGCGCACAGTTAGCCCCGCACACACATGCACACACGCAACGCGTGCTTGGCGCTGGATCGTGTCCTTACCCAACGCCGCTCGCGGCCGCGGCGCTCCCGCCTCCCGGCGCACTCACTGTGCGGGACAGTCGGCGGGGTCAACGCGCGCCGTCCGCCGTCTGGAATGCAAGTGGCGCGAAGCGAAAAGTAGTGGACCTGCTGCACTGCTGGGAGCAGGAGAGCGCGCCGCCGAAACAATCTATACCAAACTTAATTTTAACCTCGTGGCGGATCTAGGGGTGGCCTTTGTGGGGGGTAAAGTAGGCTGTATCTGCAGCGGAGACGACAACCCCTCTCGCCACAACCCCTGTGTCGACCGCGCTTGAATTTCAACTGAACTAGGCGCGGATCAGGGGGTTCTTGCCTCCTGCTGGGCTGGCTAACTTCGCCTATGAGAAACCAAACACCACGGCTGAAACGGTTCCTGGAAAAAACCAGGAACCGTTTTTGTCGTGAACCAACCAACGGCTGATACACATGCACGTTATTAAAAACTTATTTTGTTAAAAGGTTTTTCTCTCTCCCCTCTCGGGATCCATAAATGCATCCACACGGCCATTGTGAGTGTGAGCCGCGGGCGGTCGCAGTCGAGTCGGAGGGGCCGTGGCGTGCGCGGCGAGGCGGGGGCGGAATCGCCCGATCATGATGAGACGACACTAGCACTCTACAGTGCACAGTGGGCCAGAAGACCGGCGCTGGCGGCCGAAACTCTAAACGCATTTTGAGCTCCAGCGTCGCTAAATTGCACTTGAACCGAACGAGTGACCCTACCGATGGATTCCTCGTTCGGAGAGCAATCCAATGATGGGGTCACAAGCTCGGTGAGAGTCCCACTTAGAGACTCATAAAGGTGAAAAACCCGTCCGGGATTTTGACCGCCTGCACCGGTCTTCTGGCCCGCTGTGCAGTGCGTTCGCTGCGATCGCCGCGTTCCATATGTCGGTACCGTGCGTAATCGGCGAGGGGTGATGGCCCTGGCCCCTCATAACGGCTCTGCCCAGGGTCGCACCCAGAGGGCCTATAGGTCGCGCCGGCTTTCGTTGATCGGCCCGCCGACCTCCCACGGCACCATCGGCAGAACTGACCGACAAAAGCTCAAAATGCCACTGACAACCCGGGTGGAGGGATCTGTAGTAAAACTATAGTTAAAACCGTAGTATTGAAAGTGCAGTTGCAGAACTATAGTTTATTCTTACTTCCACACCCTGATTTAGCTTCAAACTGAGAGAAAACTAGCAGTAAACTACAGTTGTCCGAAATAACTGGTACTTTTTCCACAGTTAAACTGCAGTTAAACTACACGACCAAAATTTAGGGTGAGGAATACTTTATCACCCAAATTTGGGTGAGGAAGGTTTCCTCGCCCAAATTTGGGTGTGGAAGGTTTCCTCACCCAAATTTGGGTGAGAATACTATGTAGCCATATAGGTAGCTGATACCCCTTCCTCACCTAAATTCGGGTGATAAAGTGTTCCTCACCCAAAAATGGGTATTGATCAAGACTATTTCATTGTCAGTGTGCAAAGTGGTTTTACGCAGTGATTTTTCATCATATGCTACCAAGACCGAGCGACGAAATCACGAGCGAAATCGCTCTCCGCTGGGCGGGTAGAGTTCCGTGCGTATCGTAGCTTTTCATGTCCGAGGGATGAAACGGCACACCCACCGCTATTCCCTTTTCATGTGGAGATCAAATGAAGATGAAAGAGTTCACTCGTCCGAGCTCTGTAGGCTAAAAAAGACCCATTTTGTAGTGTTCCGTCATGTCCGTATATGGACATGACGTGATATAGCACTTATTTGCGCGCATTTGCCTAACTTTACCCTTCTCAATTGAAAGACTTGGCCGTCACAAGTGAAAAACCGCCGTGTGTCTTTCTCCGCCTCCTCCTTTTCCTCATCTCCCCCTTTGCTGTTTTCCCAGCGAGG
>CM060086.1:11441545-11514045 GCA_030522485.1 Stenchaetothrips biformis
TTCCCGCGTTTCTGGAAAAAAAGTTTGGTGATTTATATTCCGTGTCCTTGTGTGTGTGCAGGGCCCGCGCGGCCCTCTCGTTATGGCTTGTCCGTAATGCGTGCCGCCTCCTCGGGCCGGCCGCCTGCTGCCTGCTCGGGCTAGCCGCCCCGCCCGCCAGTGCCTCGCCCTCGCCACGCCCTTGGATTGCCTTCCCAACTAAACTGTTTTTGAAGGAAACTGTTGTTTCCGAGGTACGGCCATTGCGGGCGAGGAGGCGGAATGGGGGAGGAGGGAGGGGGGACGGAACAAGCTCCGGGAAGTCGCTGACAATGCGTGCCCGGTGACGACCAACCGACCTGCTGCTGCCTGCCGCTTCTTGGATTAGGTTAGCTGCCGGACCGCAGGCGAACTGGAAACAATATCCACTCGCTAAATATTATGTACGATTTTGTACGAGACGTCGCAGTTTTTTGTGGCGATGAATTTTTCGTACAATATTCGTAAGAAAAACTGCACATGCGTCCCCAATTTCTTTTTAGCAAAATCAGTTTGTACGATAAGTTCATCTGTACAAAAAACTGTAACCTCTCGAGAAAATATCTTACGAAGACAATAAAATAATGTGCATGGTGTGCATACACTGGTGAAACAAAGGCATTAAAATTATGCCCTTAAATGGCGTTAACGATTTACGCCCTTAAAGGGCATAAATCGTTAATGCCTTTGGGAAGGGCATTAAAATTTTGCTTGAAATTCCTATACCATTTAAGCCCTTTCCAAGGGCATAAAATGAATTATGCCCTTGCAAGGGCGTAAAAGAGTATTTATGCCCTAAAGGGCATAATTTTTATGCCTTTGTTTTACCAGTGTAGTGTGCATGGAATGGTCGGACACCGGACACATGACCAGAGATGACGGCATGACAAGAAGTCACGCCAACGATCGGGATCGCGTGTACCGAAGCTGCAATTGGATGAGCTTCGCCTCGACGGACACTCTTTTTGGGCCGCTGCCGCCCGACTAAATGATCGGGGGTCGTTTTGTTGCAGCGTTACGGTGCGCCCTGCAGTGTCGCGGCCGAGCGACCGGGCTGCGGAATTCATTCATCAATGCAAATGAGCCCCGCACGGTGGGCCGGTGGACGCGTTTTGAGCTCCAGAGTCGATAATTGGGACTGGAAGCGAACGTGTGACCCCACCAATGGCTTGCTCGGTTCGACGCGACATACCTATGCACCGCGAAGAGCGAAAGGGGAGAAAAAGGGCGGGCTGTTTTCATCTCGTTTCCGCGCTCGGCTCCGCGCGCATTACTTAGCGCCGCGCGTTTTCGGCCCTTTTGGCTGCGCGAGGCGCTAGCGAGTCACACTGTGCAGGCACACGCGGTGGCGTGGCGGGGATGGGATATCGCCGTACGTGATGTTTTTGACAATTTTGGCGGCGGTAACAGGTCTGCCTCGGCTCGCCCCGCCCGCCCTGCCTCGACCGCCGCCACCCCCGGCACTCGAGCAGGATCGTTGCAGATATTGCATTCTGCAGCAAAACAACCGAGAGCTGGCGGCCACAGGCGCGTAAATGTATTCGGAGGGGAACGGCGACGCACATTGGGCCAGAAGACCGGCGCTGGCGGCCAAAACTCTAGACGTGATTCAGCTCCAGAGTCGCAAAATGGAACTCGCACCGGTGCGACCCCACTAATGGATTTCTCATCCGTTGGTGGGGTCACACACGTTAGGTTCGAGTGCCATTTATAGCGACTCTGGTGCTCTAGACGCGTTTAGAGTTACGGCCGCCAGCGCCGGTCTTCTGGCCCACTGTGCGTCGCGGGGCCGCGCTGAAAGGGCCGAGGGGAGCCGCGAGCCGAACCGGGCCGTGCAGACGCGCTTTATGTATAACTCTGTCTCTCTCGCACCTTGACGGAACGCGAAGGAGTGCGAGGGGGACGGAACGACGAAACCGCGCTGCCCGGAATCGGCCGAGCAGTTTGCAACTCATAAACACGTTGTCTCTCCGTAAGTGCGCCTTCTTCTTCATTTGCAACGCTAAAACAAGGCGGGGTGGGGTGGGGCGGGGCGGGGCGGGGTGGGGCGGGGCAGGGCGGGCTCCTCCGCCGCCACGCGACGCCGCGACCCCGTCATCCGGTGCACCGCGGAGGGCGAATCCTCACCGCATCGTAAATTCAGCGGCATAATGACCTGCTGCAGGATGACTCCGAACAGTGTGCTGCTCTCGTCGCGCTGTCTCTCTCGCACTCGTAGGGGTGCGTGCCGGAGGGGTGCGAGAGAGACAGCGCGATGGAGGAGTGGTCACCATCCTCGGCGCATGCAGGCACTGCATTGCGCTGCACGGTGGGCCGGAAGACTGGCCGGCAGAGGCGGTCAAAATTTCAGACGGGTTTTCAGCTCCAGAATAGCTGAATGGGACTGGAACCGAATGTGTGACCCCACCAATCGATTCCTCGTTAGGAGAGCAATCTATTGGTGGGGTCACACGTTGAGTCCTGTTTAGAAACGCCGGGGCGGCCGCCTGTTGCCGGTCGTCTGGCCCACTGTACGCTGCACGGCTCGCTGCAGGCCGCGCCGCGGCATCGCGGTTCGACGGTCACCGGCGGCATCGTCGCCCGGTCAGGCCACTCCAGCAGCGCCGCTGTTTGTCTTTGAAATTAATGCGCCGACTCTGGAGGCTCGCGGCTCTTTGACGTGGAGCAGCAGCGCGGCTCTCGGCGACCCCGCGGGCCGTGCACGCCGTGCACGCCGGCGCAAGGCACTTTGAGGTGCAGACGACGACCCTCCCCACCCTCCTCCCTCGGCCCTCCATTCCCCTATATAAACCAAACAGAGCGGCCACCAGCGGGGCGGCCACCACAGCCACGTCGCCCTCCGCGCCCCGCCGCCATGGCGCGCCACCTCCCCGGCGGCACTGCGGAGTCCCTCGACCCTGCAAATGGGGCGCAGCGCGTGGCCGGCCCACAGTGGGCCGGAAGACCGGCGCAGGCGGCCGAAACTCTAGACGCGTTTTGAACTCCAGAGTCGCTAACAGGACTCGAACCGAACGTGCGACCCCACCAATGGATTCCTCGTTCGACGAGTAATCTATTGGTGGGGTCACGCGTTCGGTTCGAGTCCCCTTTAGCGACCCTGGAGCCCGAAATCCGTCCGGGGTTTTGACCGCCTTCACCGGTCTTCTGGCCCACTGTGCGATCTGGCCGCGCCCAACCGCAAGGGGCGAGTTGGCGGTGAGCGGCTGGGGCAGTCAGTGAAGGCTTTGGAACAAGCAAGCGAAATGCTTGGCCGGGGTGGTGCGGCGGGATTCCGGCAGGGCCTCCGGCATGCCGGCAGGGGCCGCGAATAATAGATAACTCGTAATTGCGCAAGGTATTGGCAGTGCATCTGCTGACTCTGCAGCAGTAGACGGCTAATTCCGAGAGCCGTCGGCGTCGCTCTGTCTCTCTCGCACTCACGGGGCGTCCCGTATCGGTGTGCGAGAGAGACAGAGCGACGAAAACAACTCCTCTCGGAATCATTCATTCTGCAGTCTCATTTCGGAACATAGCGTGCCGCTCTGCCTCTCTCGCGCTCACGCGGGACGCCCTGTGAGTGCGAGAAGGACAGAGCGACGAGGCGCTGCTCTGATGAGGCGCTGGATGGGCACTGGTGGATGGGTAACCTTTCTCCGCGCCGCCCGGCGCAGCCCGGCGCAGCCCGGGGCGAGGCTAGGCGAGGCAGGCCGGTACGGCACGACACGATGCGCCGCGAGGCGCGGCCACATACAGTACTGCACCGCTGTCCCGAACATCGCTCTCGCACACTCGTGGGCGCGGAGAGAGAGAGAGAGAGAGAGAGAGAGAGAGAGAGAGAGAGAGAGAGAGAGAGAGAGAGAGAGAGAGAGAGAGAGAGAGAGAGAGGAGAGACAGAGAGAGAGAGACACAGAGAGAGCGCCTGCAAGCTGCGAGACTGGAGCTGAAGGCAAGGCGTGTCACTGCAAAAAAAATTATTGATTCTGGAGTGGATTACGGTATTTTCTTGACCAATTCCAAATCGTTGCTAAATTTTAGCCATACTTCTGGGAGAGTCCATCTGTACGCTTGAAGCAGAGCGTATGACTTTCAGTGCGCTTGAGTACACCCTTCTTCAAGCATAGCACTTGGTACGCTTCAATGAAGGCGTACCAGGCCTGAGTACGCTCAGTACGCGAGGTAGTTTTACTGGCCGACTGTGCACCGGCGACCTTTCATTATTGGGACAAGCGCGTCCTCGGAAACGAGCCTTGCTGCGGTGCCATGTGGCCGAAGGCACCGTACAGGCATCACCTTCCCGGAACGACACCGGATCCGCCGGGCGAAGCTGCGGGGCTGGACGCTGAACTCCGGACTCCGGACTCCGGGAGGGTCCTTCCCGGAGGCAGCACGCACGTGTGCCCCATGTGTGTCCCGAGCAGATGCTGCGCGCGGGGAGGGCTAGGGCGGGACGGTGCATAGTGGGGCGAGGAGGAGACGACCGCCGCAGGTGGCCAAAACTCCAGACGAGCTCCAGAGTCGCGAAACAGGACTCGAACCGAACGTGTGACCTCACCAATGGATTCCTCGTTCGGAGAGCAATCCATTGGTGGGGTCACACGTTCGGATCGAGTGCCATTTATAGCGACTCTGGGGCTCGAAACGCGACTGGACATCTGGCCTCCAGCGCCGGTCTTCTGGCCCACTGTGCGACGCGCGGGGGAGTGGTGGTGGTAGGGGGTGGGGGACCCGGACGCGGACGACGGGACGCGCCGATCGGCTAGACTACCCCGCCATGCACGGCCGCCCCCGCCGCCCTACCCCTAGCTGCATTCGGTAAAGCTCGGTCTGGCTCGGTGCGGCGTGGTGGGGACGCGGCGCGGCTCGCCACGGCGCGGCCCGGAGCGGCGGCCCGGCGGCGAGACTGTTGAGCGCGAGCCGAGCCACGGTGCACCACGCCACGAACCCAGCCAGCCGGCCGGCCCGCCGCGTCAGTCGAGTTCCTGCGCCACCAGAGTCAGCACGCCGAGCCTGCGCCCCTCGCTGCCGCGCGCTCCGCTCTCGCGACGTACGATCTCGTCGAGTCGCTCCGTGTCTCCATAGCGACCGGTCCTCACAACAAGTTGCGAGTGACTGACGCCGCCGCGTCGTTTCGCGACGTTCCCTGTGACGAAGTGACGTGTCACGGACTCCGTGTTCGGTGCTCGTGTGTGTGTGTCTGTGGAAGTGGGTTGGAGAGTGATCAGTGACGACGCTGCCCGTTACCATGGGCCGGGATGTCTTGTTTGTTGGGTCGATGTGCGCCGGCTGGCGTGAGTGACAGTGCGTGACAGTGTGCATCGGTCAGAACAGTACCTGACGAAGTTTCGCGTCGCCAGTGCCATCAGTGAAGTTCCGGTCCCATCCTGTGACAATGACCCGGTTCATGTCACTGCTGCTGCTGCTCGGCGGGCTGTGCGTCGCCCTCGCCGGCCCCGTCACCTTCCGCAACGGCGTCTACGACGGCTTCGTCGTCGGCATCGCCGACGACCTGCCGGTGGCGCACTGCGCCGCCATCCTGGCCAACCTTGAGGTGAGCGACAGAGACTATCGCGTCGGCGATACGCCGGTGAGGTATCGCCTCTGCGGCGGTGGTCGCGGCGCGGGCCGCCCCACAGTGGGCCAGCAGACCGGCAGCCGAAACACGCGTTTAGAGCGCCGGAGTGGCTGCCCAGGACTCGAACCGAACGTGTGACCCCACCAATGGATTGCCATCTGAACGAGGAATCCATGGGTCGGGTCACACGTTCGGTTTGGCTCCACCGGTCTTCTGGCCCACTGTGCGCCCTGACCGCAGCGCGGACGGCCAGCACCGCGACCTGGTGGCCGACCTGACCCCGATGCAGTGTCCGGCCGTCTGGCCCTCCAGGCGGTGCGGCGGTGCGCATCAATTAACCGCGACGCGCCACCGCGCCGACGACGACCTGGAGGTCCTGGAGGTCCTTGGTGTCCTGCATGTCCTCGAGGCCCTGGACCCCCAGGACGACGACCTGGAGGTCCTTGATGTCCTGCATGTCCTCGAGGCCCTGGACCCCCAGGACGCCGTGGGCGCCGTAGAGGCCCTGGAGGCCGTGGAGGTCCTAGATGCCCTGGAGGTCCAGGACGCCCTGGAAGCCCTGGAGGTTGCAAAGAAAGGCGCGTGTTCATCGAAGCCGCGTCTGGGACTTTCGCGGCGGCCGAAAAAAAAGGAGAGGATGCACTCCTCGGCCGTGGAGGAGCCTGGTCATTCATCGGCCCAGGCATTCATGGCAGGGAAAGTGCAACGGACACTCGATGCGGTACACTGCGGTGTACGGCCGTCTCTCGCTCCGCCAATCTGTCTGTCTGTGTGTCTGTCTGTCCGTCCGTCTGTCTGTCCGCCTGTCTGCCTTACGGCGGCCGGCCAGCCAGACCCACACCCACGCCAGGACGCCCACGCGCTCCCTGCACTGGAGTCGTGTCGTGCCGTGTCGTGTGCGAGGACTTGGAAAATCAATTCCTCGTGGGGCCTTTGAAGGCGACGACCCAGCCGGCCTAGCTGCACAGTGGGCCAGAAGACCGGTCGAGGAGGTCAAAATATCGGTCGGGTTTCGAGCTTCAGAGTCGCTAAATGGGACTCGAACCGTAAGTGAGACCTCATCAATGGGTTGCTTTCCGAACGAGGAATCCATTGGTGGTGGTCACACGTTTGGTTCGAGTCCTGTTAGCGACTCTGGAGCTCAAACCACGTCTAGAATTTTGGCCGCTTGTGCCGGTCTTCTGGCGCACTGTGGGCTGGCTCAGGCGGGCTGCGCAGGCTGGGCTGGTTGCTGGCCATGATTGCTGGTTCGATGAGGCCGTCCCGCCGGAGCCATCCCTGGGCGTGCCGCAGGGACCGTGGTGCCGTACCGTTGTGAAACCAGGCGAAGTTGAAGCGAGTTGAAGCCGACCGGCGCCCGTAAATTAGCCTCAGCCAAACAGCGCCAATCAGTAATTATGAACGGCCGGCCGGCGGGGTGGCAACCCTAATTCAGGGGCGCGGCCCTGTTTTACGGCCGGCTCCATGCCAAGTAGGGTGTGCGACGGGCCGATCGGGCATCGAGTGACTTGTCCTGTGCGCGTGCTTACGCCCAGGATGCATCCAAGGCGTGCGCTCACACACACACACGCACATACACACACACACACACACACGCACGCACACTCGCACACAACTCTTTTTCGTGGAGCGTTCAGCGACGGACTTGGCTAGCCGCCAGACGACGCGCGCGCTTGCTTGTGCGCGTGCGCGCGCGCCTGATCAAGTTCAGGGTCACCCCGTCCTACCCACAGTGGGCCAGAAGACCGGCGCAGGGGGCCTCAACTCTGTACGCTGTAGAGTCACTGAATGGGACTCTAATCGATCGTGTGACCCCACCAATGGATAGCTCTCCTAACAGGGAATCCATTGATGAGGTCACACGTTCGATTCGAGTCCTTTTTAGCGACTCTGGTATTGACCGCCTCCACCCCCCGGTCTTCTGGCCCACTGGGCATCACGACGCTGTCAATACCCCCGCGATAAGGGCCGCGCGCCGCTGCCGTCAAGAAGAAATTTCATTTCAGGCCCATCATCGAGACCCCAAGTCGCCCCATTTTTGACGCTCCCCGTCGTCGACTGTCGGACGGGGCGAGGTGGGGTGGGGTGGGGCGTGGCAGCAGGGCGTGGCGGGGTGGGGTGGGGTGGGGCGCGTAGTTCGAAACCCACTCTGGCGCCGGCCTTTAATTCCAGGTTCAATCTTTGAAATGACAATGCAACGCGGCTGGCCGGCCTACGCCCATGTCTGCGGCGTGTCTGCGCCTCGGGCACGTCGCGTCGCCGCGGCCACGATGATGGCGAGCTGTCTGTCTGTCTGTCTGTTTGTCCGTCAGTCCGTCCGTCCGTCAGTCAGTCCGTCCGTCCGTCCGTCCGTCCGTCCGTCCGTCCGTCCGTCGCTAGCCCGCGGCCATGCGGTATCGTCTTCGCGGGCGGTCTACGCGTTGACGGCGAGGTGTCGCGTTGTCGGCGAGGTGTCGCGGCTGTCGGTGTCGCCGTCACTCTCACTGCGTGGCGTGGCGTGGCGGGGCCGCACCCCACAGTGGGCCAGAAGACCGGTGCCGGCGGTCACAACGCCGGACGGGTTTTGAGCTCCAGCGTCGCTACATGGGACTCAAACCGAACGTGTGACCCCACCAATGTATTCCTCGTTCGGAGAGCAATCCATTGGCGGGATCACACGTTTGGTTCGTGTCCCATTTAGCGACTCTGGAGTTCAAAACGCGTCGACGGTTTTGAATCCGCGTGCGCCGGTCTTCTGGCCCACTGTGCGCCCTGGCGGCGGAAGTTGTCATCGCGTTACCTGTCGGAGGCACCGAGGGCGCATCGCGTTCGGCTTTCTCCCTGCTTGATGCAGGCGGCCGTGGCGTGGCGCGGCGTGGCGTGGCGCGGCGCGGCGTGGCGTGGCGCGGCGTGGCGTGGCGTGGCGTGGCGTGGCGTGGCGTGGCGTGGCGTGGCGTGGCGCGGCGTGGCGTGGCAGAGCGTGGCGTGGCGTGGCGCTGGGCGCCATGTCTCCCGGACCACGACAGCGTTATAGTCGTAACGAGCGCCGCCGCCGCGTGTGGCAGCAACGTCGGCGGTATCACTTTGTGCGTGTGACAATTACATGCGCGGAGATTCAATGCGCGAGGAGGGAAAAAATGGGGGGGGGGGGGCTGTTAAAGCTGCGCGGGCTGCGCGGCGCGGCGGAGGTAGGAGTGAGGGGGTGGGGGCGTGGCGCTCTTAAAGGGGCGCTCTCATTCGACGGTTGAGGTGCGTCCGCGCCGCGCACGGCGTCCGAGGATTCGAATAACAGCCGTTCGCATCGGTATTTATAGTGTAAAAGTTTTTGTCGGTTGGCATTATTTTCCGGTTTTTATGTTTCTCCGGCTGGGTGGAGTACACACACACACACACACACACATTGTCTGGCTCGTAAAGTGTTCTAATGGGAATAGGGCGACGCGCGGTTGAATAGCGGTGGACAGGCAGCCGCCGGACCTCGCCCCGGTGTGTCTGTACGTCTGTCAGTCGGTCTGTCTGTCTGACTGACTGACTGACCGTCCGTCCGTCCGTCCGTCCGTCCGTCCGTCCGTGATGCATGCGCGAGATCAAGTTGACTGATGATGGGGCAGCGCGGGTCCCAGCGGTCCCACAGCGGGGCGAGCCGCATCCCAGCCGAGCCTTAGGACGCCCAGGACCTCCTGGGGGCGCGCGTCAGGAAATGCATCGCGTTATTTATAGTGTATCGACACCTTTTGGGGGTGTCGGAGGTGTTTCCCTTTGGCTTTTGCAGCCTCATGTTGTGGTCCAGGGTAGCGAGGCCAGATTGACTCGTCAGATTTCGATCCGCATTGGGCGCTCTTTGTTGCCGCAGCCGGCCGGCCAGGTGGCCATGGGAAAGCCATTAGTTTTCACGTTTTTGTTCCCGCGTAAAAATGCATTTTCGTGCGTGGTCGTGAAATTTGTAGGGCGTGTTTCCCTCCGCCTGCTGGTATTGCTCCCTCCGCCGCACAGTGGGCCAGAAGACCGGTTGAGGAGGTCAAAATCCCGGTCGGGTTTGAGCTCCAGAGTCGCCAGGTGGGACTCGAACAGAACGTGTGACCCCACTTATGGATTCATCTCCGAACGAGGAATCCATTGGTGGGGTCACACGTTCTGTTCGAGTCCCACCTGGCGACTCTGGAGCTCGAAACGCGTCTAGAGTTTTGGCCGCCTGCGCCGGCCTTCTGGCCCACTGTGCGCCGCTGCTGGCAGGCACCACCCTAACTCTCTTTATTCTGGTCCCTAATTTCATTTATTTTCTGAAAGACCGGCGACGAGGACCCGGGAATGCACCGCCGCTTGTTAAAATTAAAAGGACTGAAACACTGAAGGACTTAAAATTACAATAACGGCAGGGGCAGGGCCGGCCTGACGGGCAGGGCCAGCAGGGCCAGCAGGGCCGGCAGGGCAGTGCGGGCGCGCGAGCGGGTTAAACGACCCCCTGGCACCCTGCCCGGGGGGTACAGTAGGGCCAGGCTGGCCGGCCTGCATTCGTTTATCCGCCCGGCGGGGGGGAGGCTGGCTGGAGAGAGGGACGGGCCGCGGGGGTGGGTGGGGGCAGGGACGCGACGCTCCGCCCGGCAAGGGAAGCGGGAACCACAAGGCCCCGAGGGCGGTACGGCGCACGGCCGGCTAGAAGACCGGCGCAGGCGGCCAAAACTCTAGACGCGTTTCGAGCTCCAGGGTCACCAAACAGGACTCGAACCGAACGTGTGACCCCACCAACGGATTGCTTGTTCAGAAAGCAATCTATTGGTGAGGCCACACCTTCGATTCAAATCCCAGTTATGTACGTAGCGACTCTGGAGCTCAAAACGCGTCTTGAGTTTCGACTGCCTGCGCCGGTCTTCTGGCCCACTGTGCGCCGGGGCGAGGATTTCATTTTTATCGAGTCAACAAAATGCGTCGTGGAATCGAACCTCTCTGGGCTGTAATGCGAGTGGCTCGTCGGGCGTAAGGCGTACCAGACCAGCCGCGCGGCGCGGTGCCGTAAGTACTGCAGTAGCTCTTCGTGCCTGTTGTTGTTGTAGTAGTTGATGTTGTAGTGGATGTTGTCTGTGGCTGCTGCTGCTGCTCGTTGTTGTTGCTTTGACGCTACTGTGTTGAAGGGCAGGGCCTGCCCGAAGGCCCCACCGCACACGGCGCACTATTGAACGATGCGACGGAAACAAACGCAACGTGGTGTGCTGAAAAGAGCCTCGCCGCCATGCACTCTTGGCGGGGCTCTGTCGCTGAGTCAAATTGGAATGAGCCTGGCGAGTGTCGTCCCCCACCCCCCACCTCTCTCTCCGTCTCACTCGCTCTAATGCCGTGTAATGTCCCGTCGGACTCAGTCTCAGCGTACAATTTATGCTGTGACAGATATTGCCCGTGTATGTGTGCGTGGTTTGGACCGGGGGGCCTCCTCCGACTCGATGCATGACTGCGTCTCCCTCCTCTCTCTTTCTCTCTCTCTCTCTCTCTCTCTCTCCTCTCTCTCCTCTCTCTCCTCTCCTCTCTCTCTCTCTCTTTCTCTCTCTTTCTTCTCTCTCTCTCTCTCTCTCTCCTCTCTCTCTCTCTCTCTCTCTCTCTCTCTCCTCTCTCTCTCTCTCTCTCCTCTCTCTTCTCTCTCTCTCTCTCTCTCTCTCTTTCTCTCTCTCTCTCTCTCTATCTCTCTCTCTCTCTCCATCTCTCTCTCTCTCTCTCTCTCTCTCTCTCTCTCTCTCTCCTCTCTCTCTCTCTCTCTCTCTCTCTCTCTCTCTCTGGACACACACACGCACACCTACTCACACACACACACACCTCCTTGTCTGAGTCCGTGTCCGCTGGAGATAACCGAAGATCTCCGCTCGCGCACTCACCCAAACACCTACCTCGAGATTCCGTCCCGAAACGTGCCGAAATCGCGACGAAATGTGTAAATCTGCCTTTTTATGTCGACTCGGGTGTCTGGTCGTCCGTCCGTCCGGCTGTCTGCCTGTCCGTCTGTCCGGCACCGGGCGTCGCGATGCGGGCTGAGGCGGCCATAAGTCCCGCTCCGGCGGAACCAGTTCCGCGCCGCGACGCCGCGACCCGTCGTCGGCGCGCGGAGACGGCAAACGCGATGCGTCGCTATACGAACCGCCGCCGCATAAAACAAAAGACGGCGGCGCCGGGACTCGAACCCGCGTCGACGACACGACGTCTTCCGGCGCCGCGGCACGAACGTATGGCCGAAGCCGCACAGTGGGCCAGAAGAACGGCACCGGCGGGCAAAAGTCGAGGCGCGTTTTGATCTCCAGAGTCGCTAAACAACTCGAACCGAATGGTTGACCCCACCGACGGATTCCTCGTTCGGAGAGCAATCCATTGTTGGGGTCACACGTTTGGCTCGAGACCCATTTAGCGACTCTGTAGCTCAAAACGCGTCTGGAGTTTTTGCCGCATGCGCCGGTCTTTTGGCTTACTATGGGCCGCTACAGCCATTCAGCACGTTGGCTTGGGTCACACTTTGGACGGTAGAACGGCTACCGGGCGACCCAACTCGAATGCAAAAGGCTTGCGACAGCAGGGGTGGGGACGCCGAGCGGTGGCGGACGGAACAGACGGCGCGACTTAGCAGCGACTTATCGGTACGAGTGGTCGGTCGCAACAAATGTGTGTGTGAGAGAGAGAGAGAGAGAGAGAGAGAGAGAGAGAGAGAGAGAGAGAGAGAGAGAGAGAGAGAGAGAGAGAGAGAGAGAACGCGCGCGCGCGACACGGCCGCGTGTATTTAGCCGCCTGCAATTTTAAGCCGGATCGCAGTAAACTGTAAATTCGGGCGTTGCCGGCCGCGCGTCCATTTACATACAATGCCAAATTCCCGCGCCGATGGCCATCTGCTTCTCCACAGCCTGGCCGAGGCGCTCGAGGTGGGAGGCAGTGAGTTATTGCTCGGACCGGACTGGCCGGCCGGCCGGCCGGAGCCTTCAGGGCATCCTCTGGCACCGCGTCGTTGGCACCGTCGCGCGGCGCGCTCGAGAGGGGTCTGTTTTCCCGCGCATCTTGTGTACATCCTTTGCTAACACCCTCAAAGCTTGGTCGACTATTTTTAGGCCCCACAAAGAGCTTAGTTTGATACTATTGCACAAAGCACGTGTATTTTGCTGAGCGAAGCGAAGCACCCTGTTCGGAATTTTGAACGCTGTCGCGTCACGCCAGACTCCATATCCTGCCCTTTGACGGCTTCTGTGTCACGATGGAGACAGTTTGTGTCTCAATCGCAGGGACGGTTGTCGTGCGTCTTTCGCTGTCATCCCTGAATGAAACCCTGCAGTCTAATTTGGTTCTAGCTCGTGAGTGGCAGGAGGCCGACACACAGTGGGCCAGGAGACCGACGCAAGCGGTGGCACAAACTCTTAGAGATGCTTTTTGAGCTCCAGAGTCGCTAAATGGGACTCTGGAGCTCAAACCGCGTCCTGAGTTTCGGCCGCCTGCGCCTGTCTTCTGGCCCATTGTGCGACCGGGGTCCGCGTTGCCGAGCGGTGTGATGCGGCAGAAGGGGAAGGCCAGTGGGCTGGAAAATCGCAAATCCCCTCGCGGTGGCGCCGCGCGTGGCGTGACTGGGTGGGGTGTGGCGGGGCGGGGCTGGGCGGGGCGGGGCGTGTGGCGCTGTTCCACCGTCCACTCGCAGTGTCTCATGATAAATGAACGGGTCCATTCGTCGGTGTATCGTTGGACAAGTAATCCCTTCGCGGCTGCTGCAGAAGAGCCCAGCCACTCACCGCGGTCGGCCGCCGCCCTGCCTGCGCCTTGCGCGGCCCGCACAAGGGGGAAATTAATCCGGCCCAATTTGTACACCACAATTTACCAAGAAGTTGTAATTCGCTGAAATTTATTTATTCTTCTTACCATTCAGTAGGTTTTTTTTTGTCCGAAATTCATCGGAATACAATTCAACTGCAGTTGGTGGTGAGCAGCCCAAGCCAATCCAGACCCACCCCGCCCCGCCCCGCCGCACCCCGCCCCCGCGAAAGGTATTTCTGGGCAGCAGCGGCGGAACAGGCAGCAGAGAGCGGCCATGAGAGACGGACAGTGGGGCCAAGTGGCCGAGGCGGGGCGGGGCGGGGCCTCGCCGGAGTCGCAGGGGGTCCTCCTTGTAGCATACCGCTGGGCCCCGCGGGGGGCTTTGGAGCGCGCGGCCGCCTCGCTTGGAATACATTGAAAATCTTTTCAACAGGTTCAGCCGTGTGTGTGTGTGTGTGTGTGTGTGTGTGTGTGTGTGTTTGTGTGTGTGTGTGTGTGTGTTCGTGTTCGTGTTCATTTTTCTCCAGTGTCGCCGCGACGGGAATCATTCGGCGGGTGGTAGAGTTTCACGGAATGGCGTATCTCCCGTGTGGGGCGCGCGGAGTTGCCGAGTACTGTAGACCTGGTGGCGTGGGCGGGGTCACCCGGTCGCCGCCAGGACTTCATCAATCGGACGCGCGTTCACATCAATTACGTACGGTATGGATCGTTTGGTGTCGCGGTGATTGCAGTCGCTAAACGACACGCAGCGCCCACTCCTATGTGTATACATGGTTGCCGATTGACAGCATAAAGTAATTGCGGCGTGTCCCATTGCCCGCAGCAGCCGCCGCCACAGCCGCGCAGTGGGCGCCACACTGTCGATTGCCGCGTTTCCGTTTTCCGGGTCGTTTTGGTTCTGTTGCGTGGCGCAGGCGCTTCATCAACTCCCCCGCTTTGGCTCTCATGGAATGCCCGGCCGAGCCGGCCGCACTGTGGCGCCGGGGCGGGGCGGGGCGGGGCGGGGCGGGGCGGGGCGGGGCGCACAGTGGGCCAGAATATCGGCGCAGGCGGCTAAAACCCTCGGCACGTTTTCAGTTCCAGAATCGCAAAACGCGACTCGAACCGAACCAACGGATTCCTCGTTCGGAGGAGCAATTCATTGGTGGGGTCACACGTTCGACTCGAGACCCATTTAGCGACTCTGGAGCTCGAAACGCGTCTACCGGTCCGCTGGCCCACTGCGGGGCGGAACACTGCACTGCACCATGCACCGGCCGCGGCGTCGCGCGGCGGTCGGTGGCGCGTTGCAACAACACGCACCAGCCGCAGCCTTTATTCAATAACACTTTGCATAAAATTAGAGCCATATGGGCCGAGAGAGAGAGAGAGAGAGAGAGAGAGAGAGAGAGAGAGAGAGAGAGAGAGAGGGGGGGGGACACGACCCCCGCGGTTAAGAGGACAATGGTCCCAATTGATAACAAGTGCGCTGCTCGCCGGGCGGTGGAAGTGCGCGCGGCGCGTGGCGCAGTAAAGGGGTGAGGGGCCACTTGCTTTGTCTCCGCGGCCGCGAGGGTGACGAGGAGGTCGCCGAAACGGACAGCCAGTCCCGGTGCCGCCGAGCCGCCCAGCGCTGCACATCTAAAAAGCGCACCCCCGCCCCTGTCTTCGGTACGGTGCCAGAGAGCCACCAGGATAGCGTGGCTCTCTCTCTCTCTCTCTCTCTCTCTCTCTCTCTCTCTCTCTCTCTCTCTCTCTCTCTCTCTCTCTCTCTCTCTCATACACACACACACACACACACACGCGTCCACCCCTGCTAACGAAACCATTGTGTGCACTTGCTACAACCCTCCTGCTCATAGCCTCTGCGACCAATTTATCAAACTCGCCGCTTTGCCTGGGTGCTCGCCATGGATCTGGCCGCGAATGTAACATACCACTGGCCAGCTGCACGCTTATTGGAACTTGAAACGGCGCAGTCTGGGCGACGGCAAACTTTTGAAATTTAAAGTTTGATTTAGCGTCGCCTGCGGGCGTGGACGCGCGCGAGCCGAACCGCACACCGGTCGATTGGTGGGTGCGGGGCGTGCGGGGCGTGCGGGGCGTGCGGGGCGTGCGGGGCCGCTCAGCTTGCGCTAGCAGGTCTCCTGGAAGTGGAGACCGTCGGCGTGGTTCTCTTTTTACGGTTTCCATACGGCCCCGCGGGCCCAGCCCGGCCCCGGCCGACCCGCATGCAGCCCGGAGCCCAGGCGGCCCGGCCCCAGCGCATCAACAGGTTATCGGCCGGCCATCTTGCGTGTGCTTGCAGGCCCCGGAGGCCCCGGAGGCCCCGGAGGGCGCGGCGTCGCGGCCTCCCCGTCTCTGAGCTGGAGGCTGGGTGCTGGAGCACAGTGTGCCAGAAGACCGGCGCAGGCGGCCAACATTCTAGACGCGTTTAGGGCTCTAGAGTCGCTGACGGAGACACGAACTGAACGTGTGACCCCACCAATGGATTGCTCTCCTAACGAGACGAGGAAGCCATTGGTGGGGTCGCACGTTTGGTTCGAGTCCCATTCACGAAGCTCAACACGCGTCTAGAGTTTCGGCCGCCCGCGCCGGTCTTCTGGTCCACTGTGTAATAAGAGGAGCCCATGGCCTGGCGGGGGGTTCGCTGGAGAAAGCGCCGCGCGGGCTTTACGCACCTGGAGAATGATCCAGCGCGCTGCTGTCTCTGAGGGCGATGCGGACGATAAAAGGGAATGGGACAAGTCACCGCGGGGGGCTGACCCTCTGCCCTTGGCCCTCGGCGCTTCAGCCGCCCAGTGTTTGCTGCTTTGACTGTACCATGATTCGCGTGTTTGTTTCCGAACCTTGCCGCTGGAAACCATCAATGCGCCGCCCGCTTTTTTATATTTTTCGCCGCGCCCATTCATTCCGCTTTGTGTTCGTGGAGGCTGGAGGGCCTGGACAAGTGAGCCAATCTGACCGCTAAGTCGATTCGGAGTAAGCTGGCTGCCTTGCTGGCCCGGGGGGTGGAGAAGAAATGAACACTTGTCGCTGCGATGCGTCCGACGCCCAGCGGAACCGTCGCACAGTGGGCCAGAAGACCAGCGCCCGCGGCCGAAACTCTAGACGTCTTTTTTGCGCTCCATAGTCGCTTAACAGGACTCGAACCGAATGTGTGACCCCACCAATGGATTCCTCGTTCGGAGAGCATTTCATTGGTGGGGTCACACATTCAGTTCGAGTCCCATTTAGCGACTCTGGAGCTCGAAACCCGTCCGGGCTTTTGACCGCCTTCACCGGTCTTCTGGCCCACTGTGCGTCGGGGAGGTATATCAACAGCAGCACCAGCACCCCTCCCTCGCAACTAGCCCGTTGAAAAAAAAAAAAAAAGAAAAAAAAAAAGGAACGCTCCCTCCCCTTGCATGAATACTGTATCGCACAGTGCGCCGGCACTTGTCGATCCGGCAGGCGAGGGGGAAAGTAAAGTACACTCCGGGCAAGAAGCACGGAGGGGCGGCCAAATTGGACAGGTTTTTATCTGCGGGTCGCTCTGCCGCTCTGCTTCCGTTGTTGGCGGCCGAGAAAAGGAGTTCTAGTTCGTGATGGCTTAATAAGGCAGTTGGTATCACTGGCGTCGCGCCACCGCAGCCCCGCACAGCACTCGCTGCTCCTCATCCGATCAGATTATTTTAGATTTTCTTTTTGTCCCTCGGTATTTTTTTTTTCTACCAGTGTGCTTCCTGTCGCAGACGACAACTGTCATTGCGTATGTTCGTCAGCCGTGACGCGACGGCCGGTGCTGGCCGGCTAGAGCATAGCGTTTCTGCTTCGCACTGCCCCGTTGTCGGGTTTTTTGTACCCCCCCCCCCTCCCCCTCGGGCCTTTATTTTTATTATTTTATTGGTTGGCTGGCCAGGCGGTGCCGGTTGGCTGCGGCCGGAATCGTGTCCGCGCGCGTCCAGCGGCGGATGTTGGGCGCAGTGCGTAGTGCACAGTGGGCCAGAAGACCGGCGCAGGCGGCCGAAACTCTAGACGCGGTTTTGAGCTCCGGATTCGCTGAATGGGACTCGAACCGAACGTGGGGTCCCACCGATGGATTCGTCGATGGTGAGGTCCCATTTTAGCGACCCTGGAGCTCGAAACTCGTCCGCGATTTTAACCGCCTCCAACGGCCCTCTGGCCCAATGTGCGTGTGACGTGGCGTATTGCCGCACCGGATTGTTGCCTGGTTCTGGCGATGCCCCGCGCGACATGGACGCTGCCCGCATGCATGCGTGGCGCGGTCGGTGCAGCCCGCGGGCCTCGCCAATTGGACGCGGGCCGAGCGCTCCGGTCGCTTCGGCGGGGCCCCTACGCTTCGATTTCCGAACCGTCTGCCGGGCGGAAAAAAAATGAGCGGTGAGGTGCCGTGTACCCTTATGATGCTGTGGTGTGTGCGTGTGTGTGTGTGTGTGTGTTTGTGTGTGGGCGCGCGCGCGCGAGCGAGGGGACACGACACAGTTCTGCACAAGAGATCGCGGTGCGGCGCTGTGTCAAAATATTTCGTGGCTCGAGTATCTCATAATTCGGGCTCGGAAAAACGAACGGCCCGACTTACAATTCGGCTTTGTGACCAGGCGGTGCGGCGGGCAGGGTCGACTCCCTGGAGTCTCCCCCCCCAGCCCCGCCAGCTCGGCCTGGCCGCCAGACCAGACGCTCGCCCTTCTCTTTCGTTTTGCCTCGCTCGCCACTATTTGTCTGAATGTATAATATTCCGTTCCGATCCGACCGAAGCGCGGCGGCGGCGGTTTTCCGATGCGTCTCTGTCTCAGGTCAGCCCGGCCCCGCGTCTGGCCGCGTCGTGCCGGACGAGTCGCGCAGTGATCGGGGAAACGCGGGCCGGTGTAGGGGAGAGAGAGAGAGAGAGAGAGAGAGAGAGAGAGAGAGAGAGAGAGAGAGAGAGAGAGAGAGAGAGAGAGAGAGAGAGAGAGAGAGAGAGAGAGAGAGCGTATGCTAATGGCGGATGGTGGGCCGTGGCCAGTCGATAGTTTACGGCCCAAACTATTGTTTGCCGAGTCACGGGCCGTGCCTAGCCGCGCTCCGGCAATAAGTGGAGCCGATCGAACTGCGCGCCGTTCGGCACGTGTGTGTGTGTGTGTGTGCCTGCCTGCCTGTGTGTGTGAGTGTGTGTGTGTGCCTGTGTGTGCGTGCGCGTTTTGTCATGAGTGGGTGAGCGGCGCGATGTAGTACCTCCCGGGAGTCCCGGTGCTGGTTAGGTCTGGTCCCGGCACACAGTGGGCAAGATGACCGGCGCAGGCGGCCGAAACTCTAGTCGCTAACAGGACTCGAACCGAACGTGTGACCTCACCAATGGATTGCTCTCCGAACGAGGAATCCACCGGTGGGGTCACACGTTCGGTTCGAGTCCCATTTATAGCGACTCTAGAGCTCAAAAGGCGTCTAGAGGTTTGGCCGCCTGCGCCGGTCCTCTGTCCCACTGTGCGTCGGCCCCCGAGGCGGCTCGTTTGGTCGCGCCGGTGCGGCCGTCCCGCCGTGTGTGAGCGGCTCGCCGGCCCTCCCTAGGATGGCCCTGCTCCGCCGCTCGCCGCGCCGCGGAGGAGATAATGGAAGTCGATTACTCCTCCAGCGAGTTTGAGTTTGCACCGCGGCGCCGTTTCACTTTTGGGCGGGAAATTTGCATTTTCGATGAGCCCAGCGGAGCCCTGCTGGCGGCGCGGCACGACGGCGAGGGCATCATTCACCCGGCCGGGCCGGTGATTCGATTCCTAGGAGTGCCGCGCGGAGGGCAGAGGGACGCATGCACAGTGAGATCCCTGCTGCCGACTCATGCTGTTGCCATCATCCGCACATGCGCGATCCTGGCCGGCACCGCCGCCCTACGCCTTCACACGCTTCTTTCTTTTCCGCGTGCTGCATCCCTTTTTTGCCGCCCGGCTGGCCGTCGAGGACGCCGTCGAGGACGCCGCCGCACAGTGGGCCAGAAGACTGTTGGAGGCGCAGCGCCAGAGTCGCTAACATAAGACTCGAATTCACTGTTATTCAACGAATGTGACGTCATATTCGTTAAAATGTGAATTTTGTCACGTCCGTTTGAATATGGTGTCACATTCGTTTGAACGTGACACGGCCGTTAAATTAGGGTGTCACATTCGTTTGAACGTGGGTCAACATTCAAACGAACGCGACAAAATTCACATTCGAACGAATATGACAGTCACATTCGTGAAATAGTAGCGAACCGAACGCGTTACCCCACCAGCCCCACCCAAGGGATTGTTCTTCGAACGACGAATCCATTGGTGTGGTCACACGTTCGGTTCGATTCCAGTTCAGGGACGCCGGAGCCCATAACGCGTCGGCCGCCTCGAACGGTCTTCTGGCCCACTGTGTCGGGGACTGGCCGCGCGCCGCGCATCCACGGCGGCCACCATCTCATCATCGCGACGCCAGATTTTACGCCATGTGTCGCCGTTCCGCTTCGGGGCGTGATTTCAAATCGGATTATCAAACTGGTGCGCCTCGTGCCCCCCACCCCTTCATCCCCTCCCCTCCCCGTCGTGTGTTATTGAATCTGCGGCCGGCGGATGTGCTCGTCCTCCGCGCGTGCAACGCCACTAGCACCATTTTTTTACGCATTAGGCGTCGGCGCAATCAGTGGCCGCCGGCCGGCACCCTCCTCCTTATCTCTCTCTCTCCTCTCTCTCTCTCTCTCCTCTCTCTCTCTCTCTCTCTCTCTCTCTCTCTCTCTCTCTCTCTCCTCTCTCGCTCTCTCTCTCTCTCTCTCTCTCTCCCCCCGGCTAGGCTCCTCATCCCAAAACAAACGCGCCAGCAGGCGGGTGTCGCGCGGGGTGGTGGTGGTGGTGGTGGCCGCGCGGCTGCGAGGGGTGCTTCGCGCACAACAAAGAGAGTGATATGAATTTCATTGCCGTGACGGTTGATGGTAAGAACATTATCGGGCTCAAGTGTTGTCGTAGGCCTGGCGGGCCGGTGAAGGCGGGGTGGGGTGGCGTGGAGTGGGGCGGGGTGGGGAGGGGCGCCAGTGTCGCTGGCTCGTCAGTGGCGGCGGCGCGCCTCGCCCCACCCCGCCCCGCCCCAGCCGCGAATCCCCGCTAATTTATTCACGCGGTCCATGACGCGCCATTGTGCCTAGGAGGAGAGCTCCGCCCGGCCCGGCGTCTTGGCAGCCAATTATCTGTGTGTTATGCCAGGAGGACGCGCCAGGGGAGGGGTTGCTCGTCTCTCTCTCTCTCTCTCTCTCTCTCTCTCTCTCTCTCTCTCTCTCTCTCTCTCTCTCTCTCTCTCTCTCTCTCTCTCTCTCTCTCCCCCCCCCCCCTTTACGAGGTGCCTCACGAGCGCGAGACAGACGGCCGCCGCACATCTGCATCTTTGCGCGCCGCGTGTTTTGATTGGCGATGGCCGCCACCGCCGGCCCGCTGGAGATAGCGCCGACGGCAGCAGTGCGGCGGCGTCGTGTGCGCGTCTGGTGTTTGAGGACGCGACGGGCCTCGACCGTCGCGTTGTGAGATTATGCTAATCGGGGCGCGTCGCCGTCGCGTGCGTGGCTCACGGACTAGACACTACAAATCCAAAGGTCAGACTTCTTGCCACTCCAGAGGCGAGACAAAAAGTCTCGCCAAGTTTTGATCAGACCTGAAAGTCTCACCATAATTTGGTCAGACACAAATGTCTCGCCACCAAATGGTGAGACTTTCTTGGTCTGACCACAATATGATCAGACCTTTGAACCCATTCAATACGGTTCATGCGGCCTGTTCCGTGGTCCGACAGAAAAGTCTCACCATTTTGTGGCGAGATATTATTGTCTGACCAAATTTGGGCGAGACTTTCAGGTCCGACCAAAACTTGGCGAGACTTTTTGTCTCGCCGTATTTTGGAGCAATGTCTTTCCATTCAATTTTCAGTGGAGGCCCTCCTCTACTCACGGACTGCAACCGGCCCGGGAGATTTAAATGCCGGTGTGGGTGGCACTACCCGCGGTTCTTACCGCAGTCCTCGCAGAGTCCTCGTGTCTCCGCCTTCCTCACCGGCGCTGTCCTTTCCTCAGTCCTCGCTGTCATCTTCCTTACCGCAGTCTTCGTGCCGTCGGCGTCCTCGCCGGTGTCGTCGTCCTGGTCGTGGGGCGCCGTGCTTCCATTACACGTTGCCGCTGCGCCTCGCGACGCCGCCACCGCCGTGCCGCGCGGTGGACGGCCACCCTTTCTGCCGGGCGGCCGTGTTGTCGTCGCACAGTGGGCCAGAAGACGGGTGAAGCCGGTCAAAATTCCGGGCGTCCAGAGTCGCTAAATGGGACTCGGACCGAACGTGTGACCCTATCAATGGATTGCTCTCCGAACGAGGAATCCATTGGTGGGGTCACACGTTTGGTGCGAGCCCTGTTTAGCGACTCTGGAGCTCGAAACGCGTCCGGCCGACCGCGCCGGTCTTCTGGCCCACCGTGCGTCGTGGCCGCCGCGGCCGCCGTCGCCGTGGTCACGGAAACGCGACGACGCCACCGGGACGCTGCGCGGTCCTTTCTCCGCACGGAAGAGAGAGTCTCTCTCTCTCTCTCTCTCTCTCTCTCTCTCTCTCTCTCTCTCTCTCTCTCTCTCTCTCTCTCTCTCTCTCTCTCTCTCTCTCTCGTCACGGCTCCGTGGCCGCGCCATGCGACGTGCCCGACGTGCTTTATGCAACGCAGCGCACGTGTGTTGCGCCGCCACTCATTTTCGCGGCGGCAGCGCCGGCAATTTAGCGGACGCACGTTGGCAGCGGCCTTAATTCTGGAAAAGAGAGGCAGGGAAGGAGAAGGAGTAGGACGAGGAGGTAAACACACACAACTGTCGGCGACGCTGCTGGCTGCTGTTGCAATTGGAAAGGAATCCTCGCTCCTCTCTCTCGGCGGCAGCGGCGGCGACTCGTACCCGTCGCCGTGCCTCGCTCCCCACGCCCCTTCCCACCTCTTTCAACTGTTGTGTTTACTGTGTTTCGCCACGCACCGCCGCGCTGCATTCACCTGTACCTGTGCGCGCGCTGTCCCCGGGCGGGGTGGGGAGGGGGGAGGGAAGGGTGCATGCTAATAGGCGACTGCTTTGGCCGGTTCGAACCCTCGCCCGCGCCGTCGACGCGACGCGGAGGTAAAGTTTGAGGTGTAAAGGGACGCGTGACAGGGCGGGCCTGCCGCCGCCGACTGATTCCAAAAGAGTCGTTTCGTCGCTCTGTCTCTGTCGCACTCAAGAGCTGTCCCGTAGGGGTGCAAGAGGGACGGAGGGACGAAGCGACTCTACGCTCGGCTTGCGCCCCACCCAGCCCACAGTGGGCCAGAAGACCGGCGGAGGCGGGCGAAATCCCGGACGCGCTTTCAGCTCCGGAGTCACTAAATGGGACTCGAACCGTTAGTGTGACCCTACCTGTGGATTCTTCGTTTTTAGAGCAATCCATTGGTGGGATAACACGTTCGGTTCGAGCCTCATTTAGCGTCTCTGGAGCTCAAAACGCGTCTAGAGTCTTGGCCGCCTGCCTCGTCTTCTGGCCCACTGTGCAGCCCCAGCCCGTAGGCGTGCGCGTTGGAGACGCAGCGCATAACAATGTAGCCGGCGGTGAGATTACTTCGTCACGGTGCGGCGACAAGCCGTAATCCTTTTCCGGGTCGGGGACGCACGGCCTATCGGTCGGATATATATATAAAGTTGATAAGCGTGGCATTGGCCCCGGTCGGACGAGGCTGACAGCCGGACAGACAGGCGACGCAGTTCACTGCCACAACAAGAACACGAACGACAAGCACTTCTCGCTCCAGCCAGACCTGAGCACCTTTTAATTTTTTCCTCATCTCTCATGCTAATTTGTACCCACTCTGCGCGCAGAGAAATTGCATTACCGACTGCTGCGCAGTGCTCAGAGGGCCAGAAGACCGTTGAGGCGGGTAAAAATACGGGACGCGTTTCGAGCTCCCGAGTCGCTAAATGGGATTCGAATCGCACGTGTGACCCCACCAATGGATTGCCCTCCTAGCGAGGAATCCATTGGTGCGGTGACACGTTTGATTCGAGTCCCATTTAGCGACTCTGGAGCTCTAAAAGCGCGTCTAGAATTTTTGCCGCCTCAACTGTCTTCTGACCCACTGTGCGGTGCCCCTTCCCCTTTTCTCTCTCTGGGGCCGGCCGGGCTTCATTTCACGGATTAGCATAAACGAAGCTCATTATCGCCGGTCCGGGCCACGGAATGCTGCGAGGTGCGAGGTGTCTCGCGGCGGCATGAGTTATAGGGTGCGAGTTTGTCGTCCTGCCTGCGCCGCGGTGTCCTCGCGCCGTCTCTCTCGCACTCGTGGGGCGTCCTGTGGATGTGCGAGAGAGACAGACCCTGGGACGGACGCTGTGCGTGCGCGCGGCTGCCTGGCTGGTGCGATTCAGATGCAGAGCCTCGGGGTGCCTCCCCGGGACCACCTCTACGACGGACACCTGAGGGTCCGCGCGGGCAGGCGGGCAGGCAGGCAGGCAGGCAGGCAGAGGTGGCAGACAGGGGAGGGTGGCGACTGTTGTTGTCCGACACGCAGAATAGACTTGTCACCCTGACCGAATTTATTGTCCGTTTCCGCGCTTGATTGGGGGCGGGGCGGGGCGGCGATCGGAGGGGAGGAAGTGCCGCACAGTGGGCCAGAAGACCGGCACAGGCGGCCGAAATTCTAGAAGCGTTTTGAGCTCCAGAGTCGCTAAATGAGGCTCGAACCGGACGTGTGACCCCACCAATGGATTGCTCTCCGAACAAGGAATCCACTGGTAGGGTCACACATTCGGTTCGAGTCCCATTCAGCGACTCTGGAGCTCAAAGCGCGTCTGGAATTTCGGCCGCCTGCGCCGGTCTTCGGGCCCATTTTGTGCCGGGGGAGGCTATGCAGGCCGTGGTGCAGGCCGTCCGGATCCGCGTCCGCTCGGCCGTGACGGCGGCAACAGCAAACAGCCGCTTTGGCGGTGCATGTACAGTCACCGCGGCCGCGGACGCAGGCAAGTCCCGGGGGCGTGCAGGAACAGCGCAGGGCGACGGGCTCGGCGACGATGAAGCCCCGCGTCTGCGCCACGCCCCCGTGCCCCTCGCTCTTCCTCATTGTGGGTGGCGGAGCACGGCGTCGACCAGGAGCACGGCGTCGCGGCGCGGTTCCGGTAGCAGCCCCGCCCGCGGCGGCACGTCCTCATCGACGCACAGTGGGCCGGGGAGGGAGCGGGCGGCCTCTTGACTCGTTTTGAGCTTCGGAGTTGCCAGCAGGACTCGAACTGAACGTGTGACCCCACCAATGGATTCCTCGTTCGGAGAGCAATCTATTGGTGGCGAGGGGGTAAACACTTTCGTCATGCCCTGTACACAAAAAAAAGCCGTGTATTACGCGTAATACACGTAGTTGTATTACCATTTTAGGGTCAAAATGTGGCAAAATTCAGCATTTTTATGCCGTAATACACGTGTGATACCACCGTAATGCAGCGTAATACCGAGTAGTCTGTACACGACGGTACACGATTTCTTGAAGTGTTTACCCCCTTGTTTGGTGGGGTCACGCGTTCGGTTCGAGTTCCATTTAGCGACTCTGGAGCTCAAAACGCGTCCGGGATTTTGACCGCCCCCTCTGGTCGTGTCTGCGACGTCGTCCTCGTGTTCGCGGCAGGCGGTTGGCCACACGAGCAAGAGCAGCCGCCGCTAAATGCACAGCGACACGCCGCCGGACCGCAGCCACCGCAGCCCTGCCTCCGCGATTGACGTGTTTGGCCAACACTGGCCGTCAATGGCATGGCTGCCGATCGATCGACCGAGACTGGGGTGGGTGCGGGGAGGATCATAGCAGCAGGATTGCCGTGACGGGGGAAGCCAAGAAGTGGTCAACAATGGTGAGTGTGTGTGGCCGCGCCCGCCAGCAGCGCACTGTGCAGCCCCGCCAGGTGGCAACATCTATATCGCCCAGCTGCTGCCACGCCACGCCTCAATGCGGCCTTTCATCGGTGCGGGAGCCCCCGCAGCCCCCGCAGCCCCCGCAGCCCCCGGCCGCCTGCTGACGTCGCCCAGCTTCGCCGAGCCGCGTGCGTAGCGGACGCGGTGCACTGATAATCAGGATAAGGATTGAGGGAACGTGAATCTGAATGTGAATGTGGATGTGGAACCCGAGTCGTCGTCCCGTCCCGACCCGGCCCGGCGGGATTTGAGGCAATCGGCTTTGTCACCCGGTGCCAGGACCGACACGACGACGACGACGACGACGCGACGCGGGTCCCCGCCGTTCGCCATTGCCGTCGCCCTGAGGTGTCGGGTGCCAGATGCCCGTTCGATGAAACAATTAAAAAAAGAAAGAAAAAAAAACAAAACAGGGACTTAAATGACCTGAAGAAAAAAAAAAGACAAAACTATAAAAAAAATATTCTGTTTTGTTTGATGCCGCATCGAGTTGTCGGCGGGGTGCTTCTTCGAGGCCGAGCGGCGTATTCATAGCGTACATGATTTGGCGACTTTTACGACGGGACGCTGGGCGTCGCCTTGGCATTTGACGCTTTCATACCGCGCCTAAAAGGTGAGGAGGGCGTCGGTCGGGCAGGAGGACGTCCCTTTGCGCCCAGGTGCGGCTGATTGAAAAAAAAAAACCGGATTACCTGTGGAAAATGATGCTAAATACAACGTACGTACGTAAAGTCGTGCAAGAATTCTTTTTTTTTTTTTTAAAAAATAATTGACGGTCGCGCTTTTTGATGTGTCCGTTCGGTAGCGCGCAGGATTCGGGCGGACCAGGCCCCTCGTTGCACCGTACAGTATTTACATGGCAGCCCACCGATTCCGAAAACACAGCGTTTCATCGCTCTGCTCTTCCTCGCGCCCCTGTGGTACGCACCACGTTTGCGACAGAGAGAGAGAGAGAGAGAGAGAGAGAGAGAGAGAGAGAGAGAGAGACGAAAGCACACGTTGTGTTGAACCATAAGAGGCTTACCTCGGTCACGCGCTGCGCCCGGTGCGCCATACGACGGGTACGCGGGGCAGGCGTGATGTCACACGGCCGCCAACCACGCGTGCAACCTTTATTGTGGCGCCGCAGTCAGCACTAATCCTGGCAGGAGGGTCTGCAGGGATGACGTCATTCCGTCCTTCCATTGTAGCCTTTGCGGCGGCTCGCGCGGACACATACTGTACTAGTCTTCTCAAATTTTAAAACAGATGGGGGTGAGAATAGATGACGCAAAGCGAGTTGAAGGGGAAGGAAGGGGTCCCGTTGCACCAGTGGGGCAGAAGACCGTTGAGACGGCCAGACACGTTGTTTGAGCTCCAGAGTCGCTAAATGGGACTCGAATCGAACATTTGACCCCACACCAATGGATTCCTCGTTCAGAGAGCAATCCATTGATGGGGTCACACGTTCGATTCGGGTCCCGTTTAGCGACTCTGAAGCTCAAAACGCATCTAGAATTTCGGCCGCCTCAACGGTCTTCTGACCCACTGTGCGCTGCCTGTTCAATTATTTATGGAGGCTCCCCTCTGCCAATCCGATGAGGCTGTCCGGCGTGCGCGTCGTCCCCTTCTTGAAACCTTAGCCCCTTTCATTTATCAAGATCCAGCATTGTGTCGCGAAAATTTACTGCTGCTGCGGTGCTGCGGGTGGCGGGCCGCTGGTGCTGGTGGCTGCGGGGCGCGGCACAGTGGGCCTGAAGACGGGTGCAGGCGGTCATAATCCTGGACGCGTTTTGAGCTCCAGAGTCGCTCAATGAGACTCGAACCGAACGTGTGACCCCCACCAATGGACTGCTCCCCGAACGAGGGATCCATTGGTGTGGTCGCACGTTTGGTTCGGGTCCCATTTAGCGACACTGGAGCTCAAATCCCGTCTAGAATTTTGGCCGCCCTCAGCCGGCGGTCCTCTGGCCCACTGTGCGCGGCTCGCACATCGCGTCGCCGTCCTCTCGCTCGCTCTCGCTGGATTAGTGATGCCGTGATAAGCGTTTCTCCTGTCGCTTTCAACTGGCGAGGCAGCAGCGCAGACCGCCGTGCCGGCCGGCACAGGTACCGTCGGCTGTCGCGCGGCCGCCATCGCGATGGACCTGCCGGCCAGCCACGGCCAGCCACGGCCAGCCACGGCCAGCCACGGCCAGCCACGGCCAGCCACGGCCAGCCACGGCCAGCCACGGCCAGCCACGGCCAGCCACGGCCAGCCACGGCCAGCCACGGCCAGCCACGGCCAGCCACGGCCAGCCACGGCCAGCCACGGCCAGCCACGGCCAGCCACGGCCAGCCACGGCCAGCCACGGCCAGCCACGGCCAGCCACGGCCAGCCACGGCCAGCCACGGCCAGCCACGGCCAGCCAAGGCCCTCCTCGCCTCGGGCAGTGGCAACGCACGCATTGTGTCGCGCAGCCTCCCCGATGCTGTGCCCGCGATCGGCACCGCCACTGTGCAAGGCAAGGCAAGGCACAGTGGGACAGACAGACGACCACGACGGGCGCTGCCGGCCGAAACTCGCTGCTAGACGCGATTTGAGCTCCAGAGTCGCTAAATGGGACTCGAACTGAACGCCGTGACCCCGCCAATGGCTTGCTCTCCGAACGAGGAATCCGTTGGTGGGGTCACACGTCTGGTTCGACGACCCCCCCCCCCCCCCCAATTCTTTTTCTGTGACTCAGGAGCCCAAGACGCGTCTAGAGTATATGCCGCCTGTGCTCCCACCTTTTACAACCACTTTTTTTCGCAGAGTATTTAATTACACGTGCAGTGGAGGCCCACCTGGCCCACCTGGGCCGCGGAATCGGGTGATGGAGTGGGTGCCGGACAGACGGGCAGTCCGTGATGACTGTCGGGCGGGGCGGGGCGGGGCGGGGCGGGGCGGCAAGACATTTGACTGGACGCGCACCTCCTCGCCTCGCCCTGTCGTCTCCTTTTTACTCTGTCCGCTGCGCGCGCCTCGCTCCACCGCGTGTTCCGCCCCCTTCCCCCCCCCCCCCTTCCCCTTTCTTTCCATTTTCTCTCTTTTTTGAGCACACGTACAGTATAAAGCCCGCGGCCGGCTACTGTGGGCCCCCACTTACGCTAAGAGCTACTTAGGCCCCGGGGACCACGACGGTACACGGTGATGACCATATCTGTGTCGGTCGTCATGGCAACCGAACGCGGCAATGCGATGGGGGAAGGGGCTGGCTAATGCGTCGGTAGCTACGCCCCGCCACCGTACAATGGGACTTACCGAACCGAGAGTGGAATCGGAGAGTCAAAGCATCTGCCCGTCCTTCTGCCTGTCCGCTCGCCTGTCTGTCTGTCCGTCTGTCTGTCGGTCTGTCTGTTTGCCTGCATCGTTCGGTGGCATGCAGTGTGGTATCAGCAGAGCGGCCCCTGGTGTGCTGTGTCCTTCTAAAACGCGTCCCTGTTCTCTGTTTCAGGTATGTGTTCGGCGCGCAGCAGCAGCAAACGTCTCTGTGAGTGTGTGAGTGTGTAAGTAAGTAGCGCTGCCGCACAGTGGGCCCGAAGACCGGTTGAGGCGGTCAAAATCCCGGTTGCTAGATGGGACTCGAACCGAACGTGTGACCCCACCAATGGTTTGGTCTCCGAACGAGGAATTTTTTTTTAGAACGATATTTGAGAAATGCATTAGCCCATGTACTGTACAGAAGCCAATGCATTCAGCATTTGGCCGGCCAGTCCTGGAAAAGCGAAGAATGGCTTCTTCCGCGCGCTTTTTACCGGCTTTTACTTGGGGTAGCTGTCCTGCGGAGTGTGTGTGTGTGTGTGTGAGAGAGAGAGAGAGAGAGAGAGAGAGAGAGAGAGAGAGAGAGAGAGAGAGAGAGAGAGAGAGAGAGAGACAGACCGTCCGCGGTCATGTATGCCCCTCGCTGTCTCGCAGTGCAGCGCGACGACGCGGTGCGCGATTGTGTGGCGCTTTCCCACCGCGCTTGTCACACTGTGTGTGAGTGTTTGTGTGTGTGTGTGTGTGTGTGTGTGTGTGTGTGTGTGGCCAGCCGTCCTGTCGCAGTGTCCCACCTGCGCCCGCCTCGGAGCGCCCCCCCCCCCCCTATACATAAGAGTGAAAAGTGAATGTGTTGATCTTGTTGATCCATGCGCATTGCGCCCGTCTCTCTCTCTCTCTCTCTCTCTCTCTCTCTCTCTCTCTCTCTCTCTCGCTCTCTGGGTGCGCGCTGCTTAGTACGCCACGCTGACATGCCAGCCGACGACGACATTCCCTGAAGGGAGGGAGAGAGGTCGCTCGCCGGGGGTATCTTGCTCCGGTTATCGTAACGCGTCGTGGGGAAAGTGGGCCTCCCTGGCGGCCGAGCGCCGAGCGCGGCGACGACGCAGGGCAGCGAGCGCAGCGCAGCGCTTGATCGGAGGGAGAATTATGCCGGTGGTGCAACACCATGCACCACCATGCACAGCTTACAGTGGGCCAGAAGACCGCGCCGGCGGCCGGAACTCTCGACGTGTTTTGCGAGCTCCGGAGTCGTTAAATGGGACTCGAATCGAGCGTGTGACCCCACCGATGGATTGCTCTTTGAATGAGGAATCCGTTGGTGGCGACACACGTCTGGTTCGAGTTCCACTACGCGACGCTGTTAGCTCAAAACGCGTCTAGAGTTTTGGCCGCCTGCGCCGTCTTCTAGCCCACTGTGCAGCATATACCATGCAGCATCGCACAGACCGGAGGGAGAACGCCCCGCATGCCAAGCACCAGGACGACGCCGACGACTTAATTTGAGACCGCGGCCCGCCGTGCCGCTCGCTCACGTTTCCTCGTGCGTTCGGTTTTCGGTTGCATTTCCTCGGGGATTTGGGTGCAGTGGATGCAGTTTGCTGTATCTTTTTCGGGATGGAATGGTGTGGGGTTGCGGGTTTTAAGGGTCCCGTTTTCATCTCTCCGTCGCGGCGGCGCGCAGTGTGGTGGTGCTTCATCTCCTCATCGACGCGGCGCTGAAAGTGATCGTATAGCACGGCACGCAGTGGGCCAGAAGACCGGTGGAGGCGGTCAAAATCCCGGACGCGGTTTGAGCTCCAGAGTCGCTGAATGGGACTCGAGCCGAACATGTGACCCCACCAATGGATTGCTCTCCGATTCAAGTCCCATTCAGCGACTCTAGAGTCTCTAGGACTCTATGGAGCTCAACACGCGTTTTTAGTTTTGGCCGCCTGCGCCGGTCATCTGGCCCACTGTGCGGCACTGCACTGCGTGGGCCGCGCGGAAGGAGGGTGCGGTCGCGGCGGGGAACGGAACGAGGAGGCTCCGGCCACTACTTTTACTCGCGCGCGCGCGCACACACACACACACACACACACACACACACACACACACGCACACGCACACCCAAGTTAAATTGCCTCAGCGTCAAAGACGCGTAGGCCGTGTGTGGGTGTGTGCAAGTGAGTGTGTGTGTGTGCTGCTGCTGTTGGCGCTGCCTAGGCCTCATAAGTTAGGTGTTGACGAGCCATATGTGCCCCCGCCCCGCCCCCTCTCGTCTTCCCCACGGCCTTGCGACCGCCTTGTTCCCACAGACCGCGCGCATCGCCCGCCCCATGCGTCAGCGACGCCATCTAGCGACCGTCTTCCGCATGTCAGCGCCGCCGGCATGCAGCGCACAGTGGGCCAGAGGACCGGCGCAGGCGGCCAAAACTCAAGACGCGTTTTATGAACTCCAGAGTCGCTAAATGGGACTCGAGCCGAACGTGTGACCCCACCGATGAATTGCTCCCTGAACGAGGAATCCATTGATGGGGTCACATGTTCGGTTCGAGTCACTGGAGCTCAAAACCTGTCTAGAACTTTGGGCGCCTGCGCCGGTCTTCTTGCCCACTGTGCAGCGCCTGCACCGAAAAAGACTGAAAACAGGATGTAATGACTCGGCGACAGTCGGTGTTGTCGATGGTTCCGCGACGACCGACGCTGATTTGTTGGGCGCACGAAAGACAAATGAGTTGGCTGGGTGTGTTTTTACTCGTTCCTCGTGGTTACGTTCGACTTTTCCCATCACCTCGCGCGGCTGTCACGATATGCCCTCATCTGGAGGCAACGGTGGAGGAATAGAGGAGGGAATGGGGGGGGGGAGAGGGTTCGGTGCATCATGTGTGATGGGTCGCACTGGATCGTATGGGAACTGGTTTCGAGGCGGGGTGAGGCGAGGCGAGGCGGGGTGACAACTCTATGAGGCTTGCGTGGTGTGGCCTGGCGTGCTGGATCGCTCTCCCAGGGTCTAGGTCCGTCTAAGGCATTGCATCACGGCCGACGGCAAACTCACTCACACACAGAGACCCATTACAGACACGCAGTGTCCTCGCTGTGTGAGCGGTCCCTCCGCGGGTCGAATATGAACCGGAAAAGGAATTCCGTCTGCTTTCACGCGGGGATTCGATCCCGGGCCCGCGGCAATGGCGATGGCTTGCCGCGGTCGACGTGGCCGTCCAGAGGCCTTTGGCCGCGCGGACGCGTCATCTCAGGGTGTCGAGTCGGCCCGTGCACAGTGGGCTAGAAGGCCGGCGCAGGCGGCGACAATTCGAGACGCGTTTTGAGCTCCCTAGTCGCTAAACAGGACTCGAACCGAACTCGTGACCCCACCAATGGATTCCTCGTGTGGAGAGCCATCCATGGGTTGGGTCACACGTTCGGTTCAAGTCCCATCTAGCGTCTTTGGAGCAACGCGTCTAGAATTTTGGCCGCCTGCGCCGGTCTTCCGGCCCACTGTGCGCCGCCACGCCACGCACTTCTTGGAGTGGGCGAACAAATTACTCGGCCGATCGGTGGACGCCGTTTGGGCGGGTGCCATGCCGGCCGGAGTGTCCCGCCACCCGAAAGGACTCCTCTTCTCGGCCGTCACCGACAAATTGGCGAGAGAGAGAGAGAGAGAGAGAGAGAGAGAGAGAGAGAGAGAGAGAGAGAGAGAGAGAGAGAGAGACGTAGTGGTGGCGATGAGAGGCCAAACCCGTTCGCACAAATCGATACATACGCGACACACGACGACGGGATCTTTTTTGTCTCTTCCCAGCTTCCAGCGCCAAATACGGACCCTCGGGACCCACCCGGTGGTCACCGTCACTCTGTGTGAGCGAGCGAATGCGCGCGCGTGTTTGTCTGTATGTCTGTCTGTCACGCTCTGTGTGTGTGTGTGTTTGTGTGTGTATGTTGTACTCCCTTGTCCAGCGGGAGAGAGATCCCGGAGAGTCATCCCGCGATGCCTCCAGCTCTCCAGTCTCCAGCCTCTCCTCGGTCCCGGAGGACACCGTGGTCGTGCAATGGCAGTCGTGCGGCGCGCCCCGCGGCCCGGCCCTGGCCGTGGCGAGCCGAGCCGTTCCCATAAAGCCCCAACAACACGTGGGCGTGGGAGAGAGACGGCCGCTGGGGAAGGGAGGGGGAGGAGGGGAGGGGGTCGCGTCATGTCACGCAGCCCGTAGAGCACTGGGCGTTGATCCTGAGGAAATAAAACGACGACCGGTCCCTGATGATGTCTCGCTGTCTATCTGGCTGGCTGGCTGACTGGCTGGCTGGCTGGCTGGCTGGCTGGCTGGCTGGCTGACTGCCTGGCGCGGCTTTGTCTTTCCGTGGCGCTCTCTCGTCCTGTCGTGCGTTTACGTCTCCTCCGCGAAGCACACCGCCGCTTCTCGTTCGTCGTTGTTTTGAAACCTTTACTTTTCCCGCGCGCGCTTTTCCTGTTTGGTTTTCTGATCGTTTTGTTTGGTGGTGGTGGTGGTGGGAGTTTGACTTCAACACGCTAAACACACCCAGCCCGTTGATTATATCAGCGCGGGGGAAGGGGCGGGGGGGCAGCGGGTCAGGGTTTGCGGACCGGCCGGACCGAACGCCCTTTTCGCGCGGTCGTCCGTCCTGGTCCGTGCCCCCCGGCGGACGGACGGACGGACAGACAGACAGACAGACAGACAGACAGACAGACAGACAGACAGACAGCGTGTTGCAGGAACCCTCTCCGGTGCACGGCTCGCTCGCACAGATTGACGATATGGTAGGGCAAGGCACACACCACTCACACATTCACAATCGGAACGGCTAAACTGCTAAAAGTGTGTCCGGGCTCTTATTTTAATGAGATCTCTTAACACGTCCGCCGGGCGGCTTGCATGGTTGCTGCTGCTGTGTCTCTTGGGGTGGCCGTGAGTGTGAGTGTGTGTGTGAGTGTGAGTGCGGTGGCGACGGCCTCGCTGTGATGACACCCGTGTGTCGCCTCACGTCGGGACGGGGCTGTCTGGTCGGTATCGGTGCGGCGCACGGTGGGCCAGAAGACCGGCGCAGGCGGCCAAGACTCTAGACGCGTTTTGAACTCCCGAGTCGCTGAACAGGACTCGAACCGAACGTGTGACCCCCACCAATGTATTCCTCGTTCGGGGAGCAATCCACTGGTGGGGTCACACGATCGTTTCAAGTTCCATTTAGTTCGTAACGCGTCTGGGATATTGATCGCCGTCACCGGTCTTCTGGCCCCCTCTGCGGCGGCGGCCCTATGCCGATTGAGCGAATACTCCCCCCCCCCCACTCCTTTTTCCACCGGCCAGATTGACTTTCGGTTGATGGTTCGCCGGGTGATGGATCGAGGCGGGTCGCATCTCTCGCTCGGGGTACCGCACCGTGACTCGGTTCGTCGGCCGCTGCGGTGGTGGCGTCACAGCGGCGGCGGTACAGTGGCGGCCTCGACGGCCTGGAAGGCCTGGGCGGTGTGCGCCGCTCGCGGACCACCCCGGCGCTCGCGGATTCCCCTCAAGTCTGTGGAGGATCCAGAGACGGCCTAAGGGAGGGCTGAAGTAGCACTTGGTGGTAGGACTCACATTGGCAACGTGTTGCTTTTGCCTACCTTTCAGGCGGCTATCTAGGGTTCAAGGTTCAATTGTCCTCGCTCCGCCCTTCCTCTCCTTTACTGGAGGGTTTAATAGAACTTTCAAAAAAATCTGGCAGGACTTTTTTTGTTGTAGTTGTTGTTGTTGTGGATGTCGTTGTGAACATGCTGCGTTTTTCTGGCCGACGGCTTCGGCCGGACGTTGTCGTCGACGTCGGCGGGCAGCGCCAAATGTGATGCGCGGCGTGTAAGTCTCCCCCCAACCGGTTGTGCGGCCATTCCCATCCCGGTGTGCCCGACGTAATGCCTCGATTAATCTCTGGCCCTTTGGGCCCCGGGCCATGGACGCGCCGTGCCGTGCCGTGTCATGCCGTGCCGTGCCACGCCGCCCTAATGCAGGGATGCTCGCCGTGTTATTCGCCTCGTAGACGAGGTGGTCCTGGTCCTGGGCCTCCAGGGCCTCGGCGCTGCACAGTGGGCCAGAGGACGGGCGGAGGCGGCCGAAGCGCCGGACGCGTTTTGAGCTCCAGAGTCGGCAAATGGGACTGGAACCGAACGTGTGACCCCACCAATGCATTGCTCTCCGAACGAGGACTCCATTGGTGGGGTCACACGTTCGGTTGGAGTCTCGTTTAGCGACCACGGAGCTCAAAACGCGTCTGGAGCTGCGGCCGCCTGCGCCGGTCGTCTGGCCCACTGTGCGGGGCTGAGGCGCACGCGCAGCGCCTGGCAGTGAGGCAGCGCCCCGGGCGTCAATTATGACGGGGACAAAGGCCGATCAATCAGCCTGACACCTCGAGGTGTTGGGCCATCTCCGCGCCGCAACCCTCTTCTTTTACGGTTGGAAAAGTGGAAAATGCGGATAAATCACCTGCCGCCTCTCCCGAGGCGGTTCCAATCAACGCGGCCTGGCGTTCGGCCGCGCCAGTGTCGCCGTCGGGCCGCGCGACCGCGCGCCACAGTGGGCAATAAAGCCCCCGGAGTGATTCCGAGCGGCGTGGCGGCGTCGTGGCCCCATCTCTCTCGCTCCCATGGCGACGCCCCGTCGGGGTGCGAGGGAGACAGAGCGACGACGGAACGGCGCGCGCGATGGAGACGTCGCTCATTAGGGGGGCGCGCGGCCAGCACAGCCATTCGGGCGTCTCTCTCTGTCCCACTCGTTGTCCGCTCGGTACGGGCGGGACGGAGGCAGATCGAGGGTTCCGCAGCCCGGGAACAGGCCGCTGTCGTTTGGCGTTGGAGATGACGCTGCTGGCCATCAGATGGCACCTCGATAACACGACGTCGACACCCTGCGCGCCCCGCCCCGCCCCGCCGCACCCTGGCCGGCCGCGCCTCCCATCTGGTGTGCTTGGTTAGCACTCGGACCCGGGCGACCGCGGCGACAGCGATGACAGCTTGTAAAAGAGTTCAGCTTTTCGGGGATCGGCCGAGGGGCAGGCAGTCAGGGCCAAGGCGGGGCGCTGCGGGCCGCGCGTCATTTCGGCGCCGTGTCCAGCCGTCTTGCCGCCCTTTTGTTTTGGACGTCCTGATAGGCGTGGGCGGTTCTCCTTCTCCCTCTCCTTTCTCTCTCTCTTTCTCTTTCTCCCTCTCCTTCTTTGTCTCTCTCCTTCTCCCTCCCCTTCTTTCTCCCTGTCCTTCTCCCTCTCCTTCTTTGTCTCTCTCCTTCTCCCTCTCCTTCTCCCTCCCCTTCTTTGTCTCTCTCCTTCTCCTTCTCCCGATTAGCATCTGCTTTGCGGGATGTTTTCGCCGCGGAGGATGCCGTCCTCGCGGTTCGCGCTCCGCGGCCAGCAGCACTACTACTTTCCCTGGCAGGGTGGCCACGTGTCAGGAAAGTCAGGGAAATGTCAGCGAAAAAAAAAAAGTTTTGTCAGGAAAGTCAGGGAAAATGATCCGCTGTTAGGGAAAATTTTCAAAATATTGAAATTGTACGTGATAGCTTATTTTGATTGTTTTACCTCTATTCCGCAGCACAGTACATTGTCGGGTGGCTTTCGATTTTTGTCAGGGAAAATCGCGAAAAACGTCTGAGAAAAGTCAGGGAAATGTCAGGGGAAATGAAGAAAGGAATCTTGTGGCCACCCTGTCTGGTGCCTTCAGCGCCTGCTGACGCCGAGCCAAAGGGTTGACGCGAACGATGCGAGCCGAGCCTAGCCGAGCCGCGGTCAAGCGGGACGAACAGAGCTGAGCTAACGTCTGGCTAACGAGTATCCTGGCTGCCGAAGACACCCGAAGGCGGCGAAGCCAGCCTGCCGGAGCCAAAGGCATTGCACCGCGGCGGCCGCCTGCAAACGCACAGTGGGCCAGATGACCGGCGCTGGCGGCCAAAACTCTAACCGCGTTTCGAGCACCAGAGTCGCTAAATGGGACTCGAACGGAACGTGTGACCCCACCAAGGGATTCCTCGTTGCGAGAGCAATCCATTGCCGGGGTCACACGTTCGGTCCAAGTCCCGTTTAGCGACTCAGGAGCTCGAAACGCTTCAAGAGTTTTTGCCGCCTGCGCCTGTGACGGTCTTCTGGCCCACCGTGCCTCGCCACGCCATCAGCGCCAAGCTACAGGGTACAGCACCGAGCTACTTAGCGACGATGACGCCGCCGCCGCCCCCGCGACTCGTCGGAACGAACGTCCCAGAGAGAACTCGGACCAGTAATTATTTAAACGCTTTCGCCGTCTGTCGGCCAAGTCGGCATGCTGGCCTGCCCGCCGGCCATGAATTCGTCACGACCGAATTTCTCGTTTCGAAGGAAAGCCGCCGCGGGTGGGTCCAAGCGGTGGGGCAGGGCGCAGGGCGCAGGCAAGGGTGGGTCCAGAGAGGCGGGTTCAGGGGGGCAAAGTAGCGAAAGTTGCCTCCCTAGAGGGGCAAAGTGTGACCTGTTGCCTACCCTCCAGGCGCCTTCGTCGCCTTCGGAAAAAGAGAGGGCGCATAAACGCTCTCTTCGCACCGTGGGCCAGAAGACCGGTGGGGGCGGCCGAAATCCCAGCCGAGTTTGGAGTCGCTGAATGGAGTCGCTGAATGGGACTTGAATCGACCGTTGGGCAAGCGTCGCGTTTCTGTGCGTCTCTGGGCCCACTGTGCATCGCATCTGAGGCGCCAGGAAGGGGCGGGGGGGAGGCGGGGGGCGTGTGGTGCGCACGCGTTGCCTCTCTGGAGATTCGACTGTCATCCCGGGCCATCCAGTCCGAGTGGAATGTTATCGGGCCATCGGCCAGTGCGGGACCCGATCGGGCTGGCTCTGGCTCTGGCTGGCCGAGGCGAGGCGCGCCAGCCCAGCCCGCCCGGCACCCTGGACTCGCCGGTCCTGTTACGTTACGTCCTCCGCGGCGGTTTTGACGCCGATAGTGATCAAGGTGCCATCGGAGCCGGGCCGCGGCATTGTCTCTCCCGAGCGCCTCCTCGGCGTGGCTCTGCCGTGGCCGCGGCGCCCTTGAACCCGCCCGTCCACCCACCCCGCCCCACCCCGCCCCGCCCCACCCCGCCCCGCCACGCCCCGCCAACGCCCCGCCCGCCCTCAGGGCAGCGTTTAAAACTTAGCGCGCGAAAAGTGGTCGAGTCAGCGAACGAGATCTTTTTCCGCTGGGGCGGTCGGCATAAGAGGTTCGCCGAAGCGTTTCCCGGTGAGGTGCGGCGGGGCGGGGCGGGGCGGGGCGGTGGCGTCATCGCCGTGACCCTCACATCCATCCCGGGCAGGCGGGCAATGCAGACCATGCACGGCCAGATAGAGAAAGTGCTCCGTGATGTTGTTGTCATTGTTGTTTGTTGTTGGATTTTATTTTTTTTTTACACGGTTTCGCCCGTCTGGCTTCCCAGGCCACCCGCCCGCGCCTCGTAATTGGGAGATTGAGCGGACAGCAAGAAACGCCGGTGTAAAGGGACGGTGGAAAAAAAACGGAAAAGGGGGGGGAGAATTTGTGGCGCGGATTGCAGGGCACGGCGGTGACGCCAGTCAAGGTCGCCTCAGCTCTGGCGCCAGTGACACCGGGCGGCGGCGGCTGCGCCCCGGGGGGGAGCGAGCCGCGCGTCGCACAGTGGGCCACACGACCGGCGCGGCCAGCCAAAACTCTAAACTCTTGACGCGTGTTGAGCTCCAGAGTCGCTCAACAGGACTCGAACCGAACGTGCGTGTGACCCTATCGAAAGATTCCTCGTCCGGAGAGCAATCCATTGGGGGGAGGGGGGTCACACGTTCAGTTCGAGTCCTATTCGACGACTCTGGAGCTCAAAGCACGTGCGGGATCTGGATCGTCTCCATTGGTCTTCTTGCCCGCCGTCCGCTGGGCTGGGCTGCGTTGCTAGGCAGCGGAGGGCAGGCGTCGTCGGCGGGGACCCTCAGCGGTGGCGTCGCGACGACGCCGAGCCATTATTGGCTTCAGTTATTTCTCATTACCGTGCCGGAAATGCCCCTCGCGGCGCCCGGGCCAATTTAGACGGCCACGGCTTAACCTTCCCGACGACCCCCCGCGGCCTCTTCCCCCTCCTCTCCCCCCTCCCCTCCCCCACCCCCTTCGCCGCTCGCCGGCCCCTGACCAGCGGCACGACGGGGTGCTCAGTGGCGGCCATGGTGGCGGCGACGGCGGATTTTGGAGGGAAATTTATGGACGCGCCACGTGTTTAGTGGACGAGTGGTGGACGCACTGCCTTTCGAGGCGTGCCGTGCCGCACAGTGGGCCAGCAGACCGGCGAAGGCGGCCAAGCCAAAACTCTTGGCGCGTTTTGAGCTCCAGAGTCGCTAAATGGGACTCGAATCGAACGTGTGACCCCACCAATAACGGATTGGGCTCTGAACGAGGAATGCATTGGTGGGGTCACACGTTTGGTTTGTGCTTGGTTAGCGGCTCTGGAGCTCAAAAAGCGTCTCGAGTTTTGGCCGACTGCGCCGGTCCTCTGGCCCACTGTATGCCGTGCAGTGCCGTGCCCAAGGGGCCATATGGCGGCGGGGCATTTTCGGCCGACGCCGTGGTCGAAATGCCCGTCGAAATGGGATCAATTGCCCCAAACTAATGGGCCGGCGTGGCGGCCGGCCGTGGCGCGCGTTGGCGCGTCGGTCCGTTCGGGGCGTTAGAGGAGCAGCAGTTGGCTTGACGGGCCGCGGCGCAGTGGGCCAGAAGACCGGTCGAGGCGGCCAAAATTCTAGACGCGTTCTGAGCTCCAGAGTCCCTCCATGGGACTCGAATCGAACGTGTCACGCCCCCCCCCCCTAAAAGATTGCTCTTCAAACGAGGAATCCATTGGTGGGGTCGCACGTTCGACTCGTGTTCCATTTAGCGACTCTGGAGCTCAAATCGTGTTCGGGATTTTGGCCGCCTCGACGGTCTTCTGGCCCACTGTGTGTGGGGCGGCGCCAGCGGCGCGCAACGCCCTGACCGCAGAGACTGGGGCAGTGTTTTGAGCCGCACCTGCGCGGCGAGGCAGCGCCTGCAGGCTTGCTCTGAGCGTCTCGTCTGCCTGTCTCGCACCCGATCGGTATACGCCCCATGAGAGAGAGAGAGCGAGAGCGAATTCAGTGCGCTGTGAGGCAGGGCGATTTGGGCGATCAGGGCAAGTCGAGCCCGTGACAGGTGTGCGAGTGAACCCCGCCCGTCCTGCTCCGTCTTTGTCTGCAGCAGTCTGTGTGTGTTTGTGTGTGTGTGTGTGTGCGCGCGCGCGTGAGCGGGGGGGGCAGCGTGCCAAAAAATCGGCTGGCCGGTCCGAATGAAGCGTTATCACGACACCATTCCGAAGCAAATGGAAAATAACAATAAAGCTAATTTGGACGAGGTTTTGGGGGCCCCGCGTCGCGCTTTGAGGCTCTTCCAGCACGTATATGAATGCCTTGGCGCGATAAGATTGGCCCGTCGTGGCCTGCCGACCCGCGGGACGAAGGAGAGAGAGAGAGAGAGAGAGAGGCCCTCGCGTGATTTGTTGTCCGCTCCAACGTGTCGCCGGACGTGTTTCACGAAATGCCGACCGGCCGGCCGGCGGCGTCCAGGGCCTCCTCCCCGTCGCGGCCGCTGAGTGCTCGTCGCCGATGCAGATGCGCTCACGTCGAGCACGTCGAGCACCGCGTGCTGCCTTCCCGCTGGGCCGCACGCCGAAATGCACGGTTTCGCCTCTCGGCGCGTGATGCAATTTGCAAATCGGGTGGCATTTTTTTAAAAAATGCGAGAAAAAATGCGCATGGAGGAAGGAAAAAATTATGAAAAGTGGTGTGCAAACCCGGCGACATGCACGCGTCGACGCGGGGTCCGCTTTATTAAGGGCCGAGGCATGAGGGGAATCGGGATCTAGAGTCGTGTAGGGGAGTCCGCGGGGATTTGAACCCGGACCCGGCGATGAAGGAGCCCGTTGACCACGACTGCGTACACTGGAGGGCAAAAAAGAGCCGGTGTCGATTACGCGGCGCGTTGCCCCGGACCGTGGCCAACCCAGCGTCCCAATCCCTCAATCAATAAGACGCGTTTTTTTCAGGCGCGGCGGCTGGCGGCCGGCGGCCCTCATTTGCCGCCGTTTTCTCACGTGAAATCTGGAAATTGACAATTACGGGTCCTGCGATGAGTGGTGCAGCATAGCCTTTCATTACCCGCTTCTCAGAAGTGTCCGAGGCAAAGCGAGAAGGGGGGGGGGGGAGGGGAGGGGCCTGTTGAGCCCAGCCCAGCCCAGCTCAGCCGAGCCGACGTCCCGCGTTCACATACCGGTCCATATCCTCTCGCTGCAGATGCCCAGGGCACTGTGACAACAATGCATAGGGACGGGCGATTTTGCGATAAATCGCAGGTGCGATGCGATTTTTTCAAAAAATCGCGGTGCGATTTCGGTTTTTGAACCTCGGCGATTAATCGCAAAATCGCAAAATCGCAAAAAATCGCACAATCGCAAAAATCGCACCGCGCACTGCACCGAACGAGGCTGGCGCGTGTTCTCGGTAGTATTTAAGTTTTGTTGCGTTTTTTGCAATTTTTGCGATTTTGCGATATGCGATTTTGCGATTTTTAGCGATTTTGCGATTTTTGCGATTTTTTGCGATTTTTGCGATTTTGCGATTAATCGCATGAGATCGCGATATGTGAGAAATCGCAATCGCGATACTGAAATTTGGAAATCGCCCGTCCCTAGCAATGGACGCGGCCACGGCGTGGAGTGGACCAGCAGAAGACCGGTGCAGGCGGCCAAAACTCGAGAGGCGTTTGGAGCTGCAGAGTCGCTAAATGGGACTCGAACCGAACGTATGACCCCACCAATGGATTCCTCGTTCGGAGAGCAATCGATTGGTGGGGTCACACGTTCGGTGGGGCGCGAAACTCGTTCGGTATTTCGTCCGCCTCCACCGGGTCTTCTGGTGCACTGTGCAAGGGATCTGGAAAAAAAAATCCCATTCGGCCGTTTGAGGAAAGGCGAAAGAGTGAACGGCTTGCTATTTTGTCGCTGTTTGTACCACCTGACCTTTCGCCATAGAGCCGACCTGCTTGCAATGCGCGCCGCAGCGAGAGAGAGAGAGAGAGAGAGAGAGAGAGAGAGAGAGAGAGAGAGAGAGAGAGAGAGAGAGAGAGAGAGAGAGAGAGAGAGAGAGAGAGGGAGAGAGGGAGAGAGGGAGAGAGGGAGAGAGGGAGAGAGAGAGGGAGAGAGAGAGGGAGAGAGAGAGGGAGAGAGAGAGGGAGAGAGAGAGGGAGAGAGAGAGGGAGAGAGAGAGGGAGAGAGAGAGGGAGAGAGAGAGGGAGAGAGAGAGGGAGAGAGAGAGAGAGAAAGAGAGAGGGACGGGGGAGGGAGCGGCCAGGCGTAAGCACGACACTGCAACACGCGTGAAGCCAAACTAATTTGCCCCGGCCGCAGTCGCCGCGCCACTGTACTTGCCTCACGGCTCCTGGAGAAACTGAAGCAAGCACGCCGCCGCTACGTACAACGACGCGCCGCAGCCAACACACGCACGCACACGGACGCCCTCACAAGCGCACACACACACACACACACACACACACACACACACACACACACACACACGGCTGGACACACATTGCATGTGCATTTCGTCCGTTCGGACTGAGGTGTCGGTGGGTCCCACGCTCGGGATGCGTGCCGCCGTGTGTGTTTGTACTTCCCTCTTGTCTCTCTCCGTTCGTGTGCATAATAGCCCCCCTACATGATCTGCTCGCCGTGTTTCCGCCGCCCCCCCCCTTCCCTCCCTCACACTCCACTTGTTTCCTCCCCCTCCCCCACGGTGCATTTTGTATTATTCATTTTGGTTTGGCCTGCTTGTGTTTTATGGTATTTTCCCCTGCATTTTCCTCACCGCTAGAGTGCAGCAGAGGATTTAGCGGTGATTAAACTCTCCGCTGGCTCGCTGCCTTCCCCTGAAATGCGGGATGCAGGCAGGCAGCCGTTATTTCGTTGCCGGTGCGCGGCCGCATGGCGGAAAATTCGCGTCGTTGGCCAATGGCACACCCACACCCTGTTATAAGCGGATAAGATTTTTTTCTCACTCGATTTTTTTGTACATTTTTATATCCGCTTGTTTGTTTGGGCGACAAGTCCAATCACGCACTCAGCAAATAACCTGCCGCCGCCGTCCGGGTCATGCGCGTCGCGGACCGACAGAGGAGGTGGAAACCGAAGAAAGGAGGGGGAGGGGGATTGCGAAGAGGATAGAGGAGGAGAACGGTCTTTGGTCATTACCAGCCAACCGAACACCCTCTGCTTTTCGTGTCTCCACCGCCCCCGCTCAGCCGGGACCCCTGAGCGGACCGCGCGCGCGCGCGCGTGTGTGTGTGTGTGTGTGTGTGTGTGTGTGTGATTTCTACTTCGTTTACCGTGCGTTGCGCCGCGTAATGAAGATGTTACGCGTTCACGGTCTGGGTGGCGGTCATGGGGGAAATAGGGGGGGGGGAAGGTTTTTGGGGCTCCTCTATCTTTAATGAAGGGGCATTGAATTTTAGATCGGCCGCCCCGACGGCGGCGGTGACCTCTGAAGGCTCGCACCGGGAGATGAGCGCGAGAGTTTTTCCCCTTGCTTCGCGATTTGCTTGTTCTCTATAGAGTGTCTCGGCGGGGGCGGTGCCGTGGCGGGCCGTTTCAACGCCTTTGCGGAGCGGAGACTGGGCCCGTCCGTTGAGTCCGCTCTCCTCCCCTTGGCGAGCTCCTCCTCACTCAGCCTTGTAATGAGTGAAAGGAACACGGGGGGCCCTCCGCTGGGCCGGCCGCGTCAGTCAGGGTCGGTTGTACAGTAGCGCGGCATGTTCAGTGCGCCAGAAGACCGGTGCAGGCGACCAAAACTCTCGACGTATTTTGAGTCGAGTCGCTGAATGGGGCTCGAACCGAACGTGTGACCCCCACCGATGGACTTCTCTCGAGGGATCCATTGGTGGGGGTCACACGTTGGGTTCGCGAGTCTTGTTTCGCGACTCTGGAGCTCAAAACGCGTCTTCACTGTGGGTCGCCCTCGCCAGCCTTCTGGCACTGTGCGCCGCCTCGCTGCGCTGCGCCACAATGAACGAACCTGCTGTCTTAATATTGGAGCAATTAGGACCGCGGTGGAGGTGGAGTGCAGCGCCGGCACCGGTATGGTTCCTCTCGTTTATTTTCAGACAGGTTTGCATAGCCAGCCGAGCGGATCGGGAGGGTCGTTCCGTCGCGCTGTAGAGCAGGGCAGGCAGAACACCGCTGTTATTGCCAATCAATGCAAATCAGCGACGGTGACAGACCCTTTCACTCATCCGAGCGAAGAACAAAAGTGACGATACGTACTCGAACCGGATTCGGCGCGGCGCAGCACAGTAGGCCGAAGGCAACGTGCACGTTCTCGTCCGGTGAGCAATCCATTGGTGAGATCACGACGCGTTCGTTCTAGGTAGTGTCATTTGGCGACTCTGGAGGTCGGAACACGTCCGGGACTTTGACCGCCCCCTCCGCCTCCGGTCTTCCGGCCCACTGTGCGCCGCCACCCCTTTATTTGCGCGTGGCGGCAGGTGCGGCTGGTGGGCTCGGCTGTTGTCCTCGGCGTGCGCGCCGCGTCGCCACGGCGACCTCGCGCTGCCCGGCGTCGGTCGCCATGGCAACGCTGCACACGCCGCCCAATTACCGGTAATGACTCTATTTTTATTGCGGTGCTTTTATTAGCCCGGGTTGCCTACCTCGGCACGGCACTGTCGCGCTGCCGCAACGCGTCCCGCTCGCAAACCGATGTTGTTGTTGTTGTTGTAACTGCGTCCGCGGCCTTTTTTATGCCACTTGTATGTGTTGTTGCTGTTTGTTCGTTTTTTCTTGCTGCTTCTTACTCTTCGACACGACGAGTTGGTCACCAGAATGCAACGCGCGGTCGGCAGCGGCGGCACGTCAGCAAACTGCGCCGCTTTCGTTTGGCGACCGGAACGAATTTGCTTTCCTTTTCCGCCCACAGACGGCGCCACTGCTGTGCCGTTGCTGTGTCACGCGCCGCACAGTGGGCCAGGTGACCGGTGGCGGCGGTCAAAACCTCGGACGCGTTTTGAGCTCCGCAGTCGCTCGAATGGGACTCGACCCGAACGTTTGCGACCCCACCAATGGATCGCTATGCGAACGAGGAATCCGTTGGTGGGGGCCACACGCTGCCTGCGCCGGTCTTCTGGCCCACTGTGCGCCGCGCCGTGAAGGTCATGAGCCTGGGCGAATGTGTCCGTCCGGCGCGGTGCTCGTCGCGGTCCCCACAGTGTGCGAGCGCGAGCCGTGCACGCCGTCGGGCTGCACTTGTAGGGCCAGCGGCGGCCGACAGGCTGTGTGAGCGCGGCGCAGAGCCCCCCTTAGGCCCCCGCTCGCTGGCCCTGCTGCTGCCGCGGCCACTTTTTCCCCCAGTAAGTAAAAAGAATGTTAAACGCTGCGAGGCAGTGAAGCCGCGACAGGCCGGCCGGGGGCCGAGGGGCCCCGCCGCGGTAAAGCAGGCCTCGGTTGTGTCACTGGTCGTGTCCGCCGGTGCGACGCGGCGACAAGACCACGCGGCTTTTGCTGCGCTTTTGCCGCGTCCCTTCCTCCTTGCATCACGGCCGGCTCGCCGCACAGTGGGCCAGAAGACCGGCGGCCGAAATGCTTGACGCGTTTCGAGCTCCAGAGTCGCTATATGGGACTCGGACCGAACGTGCGACCCCACCCACGGACATTTCTACGAACGTGGGGACACACTTTTGGTTCGAGTCCTGTTTAGCGACTCTGGAGCTCAAAACGCGTCTCGAATTTCGGACGGCCGCGCCGGTCTTCTGGCCCACCGTGCTGCACGGCGTCGCGCCCAGCCTTTCAACTGTCGCGGTTGTGACAAGCTGTGGCCGACTCGGGTAGAGGCAGAGGCAGGTAGAGTCAGCTCCAGGGAAGCGAACCGCGTCCAGTAGATTTGTACGCGTAATAGTCAGGAAAAGAGTTCCTCACGCCGCTTCGCCGTTTGATCCCCCATTTCCCACGGAATTTGGCGGCAGGAGAGAGAGAGAGAGAGAGAGAGAGAGAGAGAGGAGAGAGAGAGAGAGAGAGAGAGAGAGAGAGAGAGAGAGAGAGAGAGAGCGCACGGAGTGGGTTTCACGTGATGAGTGAAAAGAGATTGATTATTACTGCGCGTTTTAAATGATTCTTCTGGAGCATAGGTACTTGATGAGAGATGTGCGAAGAGTGGCGTCAGTGTTGAACGTCAACAACACGGAAACGCTGCGCCGTTTCCGACGGAAGATGAGAATAAACGCACAGCATGAGAAGCGTGCGCGTAGCATTGCAGGTCTAGGGATGGTTAAATACTGGTATTATATATGTTGGTATTTTTAATGGGTTTTAAACCGAATAAAACACTGAAACATACCGGTTTAAAACCGTAAAATACCAAGAAATTCAGAAATTCCGGTTTAATACCTGGTTTTAAACCGTCTAATACCGAAAAATGCCGACCAATAAAATACCGAAGCCATCCCTATGCAGGTCCTCGCGGTGTCTCCTCCCTGGAGGGCTCAAGACAAGAAGCAGGCGGTGGCTGGCAGCGCTGGCCGACGCGGCGGGGCGGCGGCGGAAAGACACAGCAGCCATTGAAAGGCTCGACAAGCCCTTTCGCGTCTTTGGCTCAAAAGACCGAGAAAGGGCGGCCCAGCAGGCGGCCAGGAGGACACTGACGCCGCCGCTGGGCTCTGTGACCTCGCGCCGCCTCGCCCCGTCTTTGTCTGGCCCTAGGGCGTGCTTGCCCCCTGCGAACAGTGGGCCCAAAGCCCGGCGCAGGCGGCCAAGACTCTGGACGCGTTTTGAGCTCGTCGAGTCGCTAAATGGGACTCGAACCGAACGTGTGACCCCCACCAATGGATTGCTCTCCGAACGAGGAATCCATTGGTGGGGTCACACGTTTGGCTCGAGTCCCATTGAGCGACCGGTCTTCTGGTCCACTGTGCCGCCTCTCCCGCGCCACGGGCGGCTGAGAGGTCCCGCAAGCCCAGGTGCCATGCCGCCGCGCGGCATCCCCCCCTCCCCAGCTCCGGTCGGCAAGTGACATTTCGTAGCGGGGAAAGGTCACTGGAGCCTCTCACTGCAGCATCCTCGGTGATCCTTGCGCGCTGTGCCGCCCATCGTGCACCGCTGCTGCTGCTGCTGCTGCTGCTGCTGCTGCCGCTGCCGCCTCGCTCCTCCTCTCTCTCGCGGTCTGCCTATGATTCCCTCGCACACACCAAATCCCTCGGCAGTGCGCTGCCAGTGGCGGATCCAGAGTCGGCCCAAGGTAGGGGCAACGTAGCACTTTTTGCCTACTCACTGGGGCAAAGTGTTGCTTTTTGCCTATCTTTCAAGGGGCTATCTAGGGCTCACGAGGGGGGGGGGGCAGTTGTCCTTTTGCCCCCCCCCCTCTGGATCCGCGCTTGTGCGCTGCCCCCGAGGTGTTTGTCGTGACGGCGGCAGCGTCTGCATACTGTATAGTACTGTGATTAGCGCGCAGTTCCGCTGTCACCATTACTGACAGCTGTCGTGCGTATAGCGGTGGCGCGCTCTGCGGCGTGGCGGGGTGGCGGGGTCGCGGGCAGTGCAGTGACTCCGCGATCTCTGACCCCGACGCCCCGCGAGACGCTCTGCGCTCGCTTAGCGCGCGCGTGTTTGTGTGTGTGTATGTGTGTGTGTGAGCGTGAGCGTTTGCGTGTATGTTCCGAGCCGGTGGTAAAAGTGCAGTAAAGACTGGTCGGTGTTTATGACTAGTAATGAAGGCCCCCCCCCCCCCGCCCCGCAGCAGACGCACAGTTGGTCAGAAGACCGGCTCAGGTGGCCTAAACTCCAGAGGCGTTTTGATCTCCAATCGTTGAACAGGACTCGAATCGAACGTGTGGCCCCACCAATGTATTCCTCGTTCGGCGAGCAGTCCATTGGTAGGGTCACACGTTCGTTTCGAGTCCCATTCAGCGACTTTGGAGCTCAAAACGCGTCTAGAGTTTTGGCTTCCTGCGCTGGTCTTCCTGCCCACTGTGAGACGGTCCTGAGCCTGTGTCCTGAGTGGTCCTGACACGGCGTGTGCGCGCGCACCTGAAGGGTCTGACGGTGGACACAGTCTTCTGCCGAGCCGATTTGCGTGGACGTTGCGTTTGTCCGTCAAGTAACTTACACATAACTGTAATCCCGCCGCTCCGCTCTGCCGCCATAGCGGCGTGTTGTGGTTGTCCGACCTCCCTCGCGCTGCTCCTACACCTGGGATTGGAGACGGATGCGAGGGAGTAAGGCGCCCCGCACAGTGGGCCAGGAGACCGCTGGAGGCGGTCGAAATCGCGGACGGCTTTTGAGCCCTAGAGTTTGCTAAATGGGACGCGACCGGAACGTGTGACGCCACCAATCGATTGCTCTCCGAATGAGGAATCCATTGGTGGGGTCATCCCAGTCCCATTTAGCGACTCTGGAGTCCAAAACGCGTCCTTTTTATACCGCCTGCGCCGGTCGTCTGGCCCACTGTGCCACGCCGCCGCGCCACGCCACGGCTACCGAATCACGGTTGGGAACATCTCCAATGCAATGAACACGACCGGCCAGCACGACGAGCCTGGCCAAGCCTGGCGAGGCGAAGCATGCAGGTTGCGGGCATGAAGCACTGCACAGTGGGTCAGAAGACCGTCGTGGCGGCCAAAATTCTCGACGTGCTTTGAGCTCCAGAGTCGCTAAATAGGACTCGCGAATCGAACGTGTGACCCCCACCAATGGATTCCTCCCTCAACGAGGAATCCATTGACGGGGTGACACGTTTGGTTCGAGTCCCATTTAGCGACTCTGGAGCTCAAAACGCGTCTATAATTTTGGCCGCCTCAACGGTCTTCTGACCCACTGTGCGCTGAGCTTCGCCCAGTATTTGCGCGCGAAAGCCAGCGACCGGAGCGGAGTGAGTGAGGCGGCCGCCGGTTCGCTCTGTTGTTTTGCGCGCCGTGTTTCGTGCGGCCTGTGGCGTTCCTGGCATTTTGGCAATTTATTAAAAAGCTCTCAACCGACTGCATTCTGCCTCTCCTGCCTACTCGGCCAGCAAAAAGTGCAGGCAACAAAAGAGAGCACGCAGCTCTGGCCGAGAGAGCAACCACACAGGATGTTTGGGGACACGTCGAATTTCGCAAGGTTTCGACCGATTTTAAGCCCAAAATTAGCGTGTTTCTCGCCTTTCTTGGGGGAAGATTTCAGATTTCCAGAGAATTCCGGCGCTCAAGTGGACACATGATTTCTTGGGTGGTCGCCACCTTAGCTCTGGCAGTGCTGACTGGTGTTCTGTCCGCTCGATTGAAATTTGGCGAGCGATAGTGACGCACAGTGGGCCAGAAGACCGTTGCAGGCGGCCAAAACTTTGGACGCGTTTTGAGCTCGAGTCGCTTACCAGACCTCACAGCAAACGTGTGACTCCACCAATGGATTCCTCGTTCGGAGAGCAATCCATTGGTGGGATCACACGTTCGATGCGAGTCCCATTTAGCGACCCTGGAGGTCAAAACGCGTCCGGGATTTTGACCGTCTCCTGCCCACTGTGCGACGCAGAGTGTCAAACATGCTAATCAATTCGTATACCGCACATGTCCGCTGTAACATGCCGACGGCAACACTGAGAGCGGTGCGAGTGGCTGGCAGGCTAGCTTCTCCTTGTCTATGGCTTTTTCAAGTGTCGCGGTGACTCAGCCCGTCCTGACGTTTGTGTCCTTTTCCCGTGTTCCAGGTGAGACTGCAGTCTTTGGCCCGCCGCCGGTGTTGTGGGTAAAGTATGAGAAGCGCTGCGGAGCCGCAGAGCCATCAAGCGACCGCTTACACGCGGCCGCGTCTTGCTGCTGCCTGGCTGGCCGCCTCGCTTGGCCGCATGGCTGCCTGGCTGCTGCCTGGCCGCCTCTCTGCCTTGGCCGTATCGTGACCGTCGAGGAATTACTCCAATCTTCCCTCCTTTACGAAAACCGAAACGAAAAGCGGCCGGAAAGTGTAGGAGGGGGAGGGGGGAGGCGGCGGTTGAAAAGGGGTATAATTGCCCGGCGCGTTGGTGTGCGTGCGCCGGTGTGTGTGTGCCATCCGCCGCGGGCTGCGTTTGGCTTTGCTCGGCTCTCTCTAGGCCCTCGCCTCAGTCGGACCAAAGATTTCGCTGCACCCTGTTGTTTGTTTCGTGTTCTGTTTGTGTTGATTTTGTGTGGAGCGCGGCAGGTTGGCGAGTCCGTTCGCCCTTGATATAACTGCTCAAGAGTGAGGGAGTGACGCTACGCCGGCCACGACCTGCGTTCCTCGTCCAGGACGTCCCGGTCTCAGTCGGAGCGGTGACTTCCACCCACTCGACCTCCTCGTTTCCGCGATAAGAGTCTCTCTCTCTCTCTCTCTCTCTCTCTCTCTCTCTCTCTCTCTCTCTCTCTCTCTCTCTCTCTCTCTCTCTCTCTCTCTCTCTCTCTCTCTCTCTCTCTCTAGAAGAAAGAAGAAGGGGTGGCGTGTCCGTCTGCCCGTCCCAAAACGTCTTTATTCCGTCTCGCGGCCCGTATAAGGTTTTCGTAGAAAGTGTCCTCTTCCCCTCCCCCTCCCCCCGCGCCTTGTCTAGCCGGAGAGCGTGAGGCCCGCGAGCGGGAGACTCGGGATTGCGTCCTCACGATCCGACTCCGGGGCCCGAGAGACATTCGAGAGGTGCTGCTCGAGAGGTATTCGAGCCGAGAGGCAGTGGGGTTCCTCACAGGAATAACTCTGAGCCTCGAGCGGTAGGCGAGGCGGGACGCAGTGAACCGGTAGACGGGCGCACTCGGCCAAAACTCTAGACGCGTTTTGAGGTCTAGAGTCGCTAAATGTGACTCGAACCGAACCCCTGCCCCACCAATGGATTCCTTGTTCGGAGAGCTATCCATTGGTGGGGTCACACGTTCGGTTTGAGTCCTGTTTAGCGACTCTAGAGCTCAAAACGCGTTTAGAGTTTGGCCGCCTGCGCCGATCTTCTGGCCCATTGTGCCCCGTGTGCTTGTTGGAGGGTCGCCGCCGTCCTTTTCCCGGCGAGGGGCGGAAGGCAGGGGATGTCTAATTGTTTCACGGGGGGGAGACAAAGTTGGCCAGCTTGTCAGCGACTCGGCGACGCAGCGGCGCTGCTGTGGAAACAATAGTTTGTGCGGCAACAGGCCCGGCAGCAATCCTGCAGCCACCGGTCGGGAGAGAAAATTTTGAGCCTGGGTCCAGGATTCTGGGAAAAGCGGACAAAGCGCAACGATTGAAGCCCCACTGTGACGTACGTAACCTGGAAGCCAACCGCCCTGATTGCGTCGGGGTCTCCCTGTAAGACACGCTCCGCTCTGTGCGTCGTGTGGCGGTGCCGCAGCAACAGGGCCTTCCGGAGGCTGAGCGGGCCGGCAGCAGCAGGACTCGAGTGTCCAAGTCGAATCGGCTCGAGAAGGCGCTGCAATTGAATGAATCCGTGTGTCTGATTGATGACAGTCTCCTTGGCCATGGCCGCCGCTAAAGTCCTTTTTGATTGTCCCTGGGGCCACGCGGCCACGCCGTCGGACGCAGCTCACCGAATCTCACCGTGTCTTCCCCGCCGCCGCCTCCTCCACCTCCCCGCCGCCGTTTTCTTACAATAATTTGTCATGTCTCGCCTCTCCATAATGTCTCCCCCCCCCTTCTCTTTCTCCTCGCTGGGCTGCGCTGCTACGCCTTGATCCGTCGAGGGCGGATTGGGGCTGTTAATTGAATTTCGGTGCGTGTTACCGGCTTGCCGGCACTCTGTTGGTCGGGGAGCGCGTCACGGCCGTAGTGGAGGCGCTCGCCGCCACCGCGCTACGCCGCCCCCGCCGCACCGCCGCCGCCGCCGCCGCCGTGCCCAGACCGCGGCCCAGACTGCACGCATTTCGAGCTCCGGACCGGAGTCGCTAAAGGGGACCTAAACCGAACGTGTTGACCCCAACCTACGGATTGCTCTCCCAACGAGAAATCCATTGGTGGGGTCACACGTTCGGTTCGAATCCCATTTAAGCAATTTTGAACCTCCAAAACGCGTGTATAATTTTTGCCGCCTCCGCCGGTCTTCTGGCCGACTGTGGACTGCCTCCCCCTCGGACAGCACCTCGACGCCGGCCTCCTTCACGTGCGCCACCGTCTCCGTGGCCTCCTGAACCCTCGCACCGGAAGCACTTTGAGAGCGTCGTCGCGGCGCAGCGGCCGCGCGGCACGCGCTGCGAGGTCCCCGTCGACGGCGACCCCACGTGGGGCGTCTAAATAAACCCCGCGCATCCGGCGGCGGCGCTCGGCGCGGGCAAGACGCGGAAGGATGTGCGCGTCGCCGCGGCCGTCGCCTGGGCCTGTGGGCCTTTATTAGTCGAGATTGGAGGAATGTGCGTCCCACTAGGGCCCCGGGGCCACAGCGGGGCCCACAGCGCCGCGGCGTGGCGCGGCGTCGGCCCGCGGCGGCGTCGCCGTCCGGAGGGGCTGCTGCCCGGATTACCCGGAGGACGGCGTTCAGGGCGGGGCGGCCGCGGCCGTGGTTATGACTCTCATTACTATCATCAGGTCAGTCCGTGCCCGTGTCTATAGCCGTCCACAGAGTCTGTCCGTCGGGCCGCATCCATCTCGGGTGTGGTCGCCCCGTCACAGCGGCCCCGTCACAGCAGCCCAGCGCCACCGCGCCGTTTCGTCACGGCCTTCGTCACGGCCTCGTCGTGGCACAGTGGGCCAGAAGACCGCTGCAGGCGGTCAAAGTCCCGGACGGGTTTTGAGCTCTAGAGACGCAAAATGGGATTCGAACCGACCGTGTGACCCCAACAATGGATTGCTCTCCCAACTAGGAATGGGTGGGGTCACACGTTCAGCTCGAGTCCCATACAGCGACTCTGGGAGGTCAAAACCCGTCCGGGATTTCGACCGCCTCGAACGGTCGTCTGGCCCACTGCGTGGCCGCGGGGATGTGACACAGAGTGCACTGCCCCCTGCAGAGGCCTGCCGAGACGCGCGCGGGGGCGGGGCGCGGGGGCGGGGCGCGGCGGCCGCGCCTTTCGGCCCGTTGGATCGCGAGGTGCGCGCACAGGAAGCGGCTCTTGCTTTAGCCCCGCGGGCCCTGTTGGGTGGGACCGCGCCCACCCCGCCCCGCCCCGCCCCGCCCCACCCCGCCCCGCCCCGCCGCGCCGTGCCACGCCCGACAGTGATGGCCCCGGGCGGGGCAACCACGGCCAGGCTGTCCTGGACGATGGAATGCCCGTCTGCGCGGCGCGTGCGCGGGGAGGCGGCGCGGGGAGGCACCGCGCAATGCCCCCGCCGCCCCGCGCCATCGCCGCGCACACTAGTTTCAGAGGTATTTGAGCCCCGGGCCACGGCAGCGGCGGCCGGGCAGCGCGGCCCGTACGCTACGTATAGTGGGATTCAGGGGAATTGGAAAGGAGGCGAGTGGACGATGACGGCGGCCTGCGGCCAGAGTGTGCTGCTGCGGTGCTGCCGCCTCGACGTGAGCGTTTCGCGGATGGCGCGGTCCCGCCCTTGAGGAAGGCATGGCGGAAGGGATGCTGGCGCTGGCATGCCAGTCTGCTGGGCTGCTGGTGGTACTGCTTCGTTTCCGGGACGCTACATCGCCCAAGAATCCGCGGAATCCGATCACACCCGCGGACGCCAATATGACTTGGCTCGCCGGCCCTGTGCGTGAATGCGTGCATGTGTTTGCACGTGCGTGTATGTTCGCCTGTAAGTGCGCAGGGGGCCGGGTTCATTTGGGCCGCGCGGTGCACCGCTTGAGGCGCCTCGGGGCGAGTGGGCGGCGGCCCTCGTTGCCGTCCGCCACGGTACGGTGGACTGAACCGCAGGCAGCCAAAGCTCTAGACGCGTTTTGAGCTCCAGAGTCGCTAAGCAGGACTCGAACCGAACGTGTGGCCCCACCAACGGATTCCTCATCCGGGGAGTACTCACTGCCTAGCGACTCTGCTGCCCGAAACGCGTTCGGGCTTTTGACTGCCTCCGCCGCCGGTCCTCCTGCATCGTGCGGCGCGCCGTGGCGTGGGTGGGGCCGCGTCATCGCCGCGTTCCGGTGCGTCCTGCAGAAGAAGGACCCTGCTTCGCTGCGAGGCGCCGCGTGCTGCGTCCGGTTCCCACGGGGCGGTTCGGTTATTCGGTACGCGGCTTGGCTCCTGCTGCCCCGCCAAACCGATTCCGAGCGCGCGGACGCGGCACAGTGGGTCAGAAGACCGACGAGGCGGCCAAAATTCTAGACGCGGTTTGAGGCCCAGAGTCGGCTAAATGGGACTCGAATTGAACGTGTGACCCCACCAATGGATTCCTCGTTTGGAGAGCAATCCATTGGTGAGGTCACACGTTCGATTTGAGTCCCATTGAGCGACTCCGGAGCTCAAAACGCGTCCGGGATTTTTGCCGCCGCCACGGTCTTCTGTCCCACTGTGCACGGTCGCGGACACGGTCGCGGACACGGTCGGGAGCGCTGTCGCCACTACAATGTCCGGGCCGGGCCCGACGTGTGCGACCGGGCGGCCGCTGTTCCCACACACAGTGCCGTCGCGCTGGCGTGTCGATCACTCAGGTGTTTGCTTACGTGTTTTTGTAGTTAGGGCCGCTTATGGTGATTGTGGGTTATAGCCGTGAGCCCGTCATTACAGGGCCCGGCTAGTGTGGGGCACGCACGGCGGAAGGGGAAGGGGGGGGGCGTACGAACCCCTTTCCGCACCTGACCCTCTTGATGCCCGTCCCGAAAGCCCTGACTGGAGTCCTCCTTTTTCCTCTCCCCTGCTCTCCGCCTTGTCGGACTGATCCGGCGTGGAATTCGTGGTCGAGGAGGTGGAGGGAGGGAGGGGGAGGTGTGGCATAGGGGCGGTCGGCGCGGCTGCGTCCGGGACGCGCCGCTGCACAGTGGGCCAGAAGACCGGCGCAGGCGGCCGGAACTCGGAGGCGCGTTCTGAGCTCCAGAGTCGCTAAACAGGACTCGAACCGAACGCGTGACCCCACCTATAGGTTCCTTGTCCTGAGAGGAATCCATTGGTGGGTGTCACACGGTCGGTTCGAGTCCCATTCAGCGACCCTGGAGCTCAAAAGCCGTCCGGGATTTCGACCGCCTCCGCCGGTCATCTGGCCCACTGTGTTGCGTGCCCTGCGTCTGCCGGGCTGCGTCCGAAAGCAACGGCAGGGGCGTCCATTGCGCTGCGGGCCGAAGGCTGCGGAGGTGTCGGCCGGCTAATCAGATAGGGCAGGTCGGGGTTTCTGCCTCGTAACTTTGCCGGCCGAGGCGCGGGCGCTTTGTTTGGCGTCACTCCATGCACGGGGCGGTGGACCATGGGAAGAGCGCGGCCGGTGGACGGACGGACGGACGGACAGACAGACAGACAGACAGACAGACAGACAGACAGACAGACAGACAGACAGACAGACAGACAGACAGACAGACAGACAGACGGGCGCGGAGAGACGGCCGGACGGAGAGACGCAATTTTCTTGAGCCATTCATTGAGCCCGGGGCGATCATCTCTCAGCCGCACCACGCCGTATCCTTTTGTTTCTCTCCTTTGGTAAATTATTTTCTGGATTGTTTCCAGTGGGAACGACGGCGCGCGGGGAAACAGACAGACAGACAGATGGACGGACGGACGGACCGGGGGGTGGGGGACAGTTAGCGGCGGATTTAGCGGTTTGATGCTGGCCGCCATGCCGGCCGAGGGAATATATCGGCCCGAGCCGGGACGCGACCTGAGTTATGGCGTGGCTGCCGGGTTACGCCGCCAGGGTTCTCCGCCTCACTCATAAAACGCGCTGCACCTCCCCGACGACCAGGCTTCCGCCGTCATCTCCTTCTGCTTCGTCTTCGTCTGATTCTTCTTCTTATTCTTCCTCTGGCTGTCGTGCGAATCGCTTTTCTCGTGGCAAAAGACGTATAATGGCTGAGCAACGTCGGGTGCAAGGGGGCACTGCACAGTGGACCAGAAGACCGCTGACGCGTTCTGAGCTCCAGAGTCGCTAAATGGGACTCGAACTGAAAGTTTGACCCCACTGATGGATTCCTCTGCGAACGAGGAATCGTCCATTAGTGGCGTCGCACGTTTCGGTTCGAGTCCCATTTAGCGACTCTGGAGCTCAGAACGCGTCTTGAGTTTTGACCGGCAGCGCTGGTCTTCTGGCTCACTGTGCTCTGGACAGGAGGAGAGGTGGTGCGGCAGGGGCACTGGTTGCCATGGAGACGGATGATAGGTGTCGATCGGGCCCATCGCTGCGGTGCCGCTTGAATGGAGGCATTCCTGGTATTGCTGTGGTCAGCTTCGGCCGCTCTCTCTCTCTCTCTCTCTCTCTCTCTCTCTCTCTCTCTCTCTCTCTCTCTCTCTCTCTCTCTCTCTCTCTCTCTCTCTCTCTCTCTCTCTCTCCGCCAGGAACCCTAGCCGCGCGCTCTTTTCCGCCTGCCTCACCCGTCCGTTCGATGATGGCTGTCTGACGCACCGCACACCAGCCCCAACGAGAGCGCCCCGCCGCAGACCTGAAAGCCGGCGCGGAACAACAGGGCTTTCGTCTCTCTCGCGTCGAGGCGGCGCATGGCGGCGCGAGGGGGACGGAGCGACCGACGAAGCGCTGTGCGGAATGGGACGGCAGACCGCAGGAGTCTATGCCCTGGTTGAATCCCTGGAGGGGCGATTAGGGCGCGCTGCAGCGATCGGCGGAGATTGCTGCCCGCCGCACGGTGGGCCGGACGGCCGGCGCAGGCGGCCAAAACTCTAGACGCGTTTTGAGCTCCGGAGTCGCTACAATGGGACTCGAACCGAACGTGTGGCCCCACCCATGGATTCCTCGTTCGGGGAGCAATCCATTGGTGGGGTCGAGTTCTGTGTAGCGACTCTTGTGCCGTGTCTGGAGTTTTGGCCGCCTGCGCCGGCCGTCTGGCCCACTGTGCGCCGCCGAACTGGAGGGGCTGCGAGAGTCAGAGACTTGGAGCGCGCTGGCGACGCGCTGCGGGCCACCCAAGGCTGGCGGTACGCGGAAAGAGCCTGGGGGTGGCCGACGAGGTCGTCGAGGACGAGATGGCGGTGGGGGTGGCGGGGCTGCCCCCCCGCCGCGTATTGTGCCTGCCGGACACTGTGCGTGAAACGAGTCTGGGGGCAAACACACACATCTACCTGCCTGTCGCCTCGTTCTCTCTCTCTCTCTCTCTCTCTCTCTCTCTCTCTCTCTCTCTCACTCTCTCTCTCTCTCTCTCTCTCTCTCTCTCTCTCTCTCTCTCTCTCTCTCTCTCTCTCTCTCCTCTCTCTCTCTCTCTCTCTCTCTCTCTCTCTCTCTCTCTCTCTCTCTCTCTCTCTCTCTCTCTCTCTCTCTCGGATCACTCGCCGGCCGCGCGGCGTGGTCCTTTCCAGGGAATCCTGAAGGGACCACAGGGACGCAGGACCACGCGAGTGAGTGACTTCCAGCAGGCCGGCCGCGTGGGTTCATGAATTACGTACAGCTTTAGCCAGCTTTGGAGGCGAAAACCCAGGCAGATCTTCCCTCTAAGAGCAGAAAACGAACGAGCGCCGAGGCCGCGTTGTTTATGGGTGCGTGACGTCGATGCTCGCGTGTGTCGCCCACCTCCATCATCAGCATCCAGCAGCAACAACAACGACAACAACCAAGACGGCGGTCGGTAAAGAACGCCGAGCGACAACGCTAACTGGGGACCATCTTGTGGCGCAGTCGTTAATAAAAGAAGCAAAAGAACGGGGCGCGGATGGACGGGGGCCGCGCTCCGCTCGCTCGGCCGCGGACTGCACCGCTCATTTATAATTTCCCCTCCGAGTGATAAAAGGAAACGATCGAGGCAAGCGCCGGCCACACTGTTGTTGCTCCGTAGCGTTGTTGTTGTTGTTGCTCGTCGCGTTGTTGTTGTTGCTGTGACTGTCCGTGCGTCGCGCCGTCAAGGGCTTCGCGACGAGCCGCCCTTTCACCGCTCAAAGGGCTCTGCTGGCTTTGCTGGCCCGCCTGTGTCGTGTGTGTCAAAAAGTCTCCCTCGAGACCCGAGCTCCAGGGGTTGCCCACTCCGAGAATCTTGTGGTGTACACAAAACCTGGGAATCTTTCGTAATTTTTTCGAAATTTTATTGAAAATCCTTATAATTTTAATGGCATGTCGTCGTGATCTTGCAATAGTAGTGTACCAAAACACTAAGCAACAAAGGAATTTCTTTAAATATCCTCACTTTTTCCATTGGATTTGTTCCGGCATCGTGTGCACACCAAAATAAGAAGTGGCCATCAAGCGGCGTGGCTGCTCCGCATCACAGTGGGCCACGGAGGCGACCGAAACTCTAGACGCGTTTTGAGCTCTAGAGTCGATAAATGAGACTCGAACCGAACGTGTGACCCCACCAATGGACTGCTCTTTACGCGAGGACTCCATTGGTAGGATCACACGTTCCGTTCGAGTCCCAATTTAGCGACTCTGGAGCTCCAAACGCGTCTGCAGTTTCAGGCCCCTGCGCCGGTCTTCTGGCCCACTGTGAGGCGATAAGGGCAGAGTGCGCGCCGGGAGGAGGCGGAATGCGAATGTGAATGTGGACCGACGCCGCCTGCCTGCCGCCTCGGTCGGCGTGTGGTGAAGTAACCCTAAACGCTGCCGTCCAAAGGTCAGTGCAGGCGGTGCAGGTACGGTCCGGGTCGCCGCGGCCGGCGGGGGCGGCGCGGGGCGGCGCGGGGCGGCGAGGGGGCGGAGCGGGGCGGGGCGCGTCCGTAAACGGACTCCCCGCGGCCGGCGGCCGGCGCCGCTATGCCGCTGCTTGCGGTGCCGTGCGGCGAGTTCAAGGCCGCCCCCTCCTCCCTTTCGCCGGCCAGCGTCGTGTTTCCGCCGCGATGGTCAACCGGAATGGCGGCGGGACGGCCCAGAAAGCTGCCGGAGCGCGGCGCTTGACCGCCGCGGCCTGCCCATCATTTTGGCTCTGCCGACTTTTAATTTTAATTTCAGCGCACTGTACTGTATATACTCGTCGTCGTGTACCGCTGCGCGCGGTGGCGGTGGCGGTGGCGGCGGCGGTGGCGGCGGCGGCGTACACGATGCAGTGTGTCCGAGGGGTGCCTCACTTCCTCCACTCAGTGTACACCCTCAACTCCAGTCACTGCCTTGTTTCAGTCTAGTCACTGAAAAAGCCGGCGCAACGACAACGTAACTTAACCCTAGTTCCAGCATTTTTGTATCGAATTTCTAGAGATTTTTCCATCTAATCAAAGTAGAAATTCAGTCTAGTCACCAGTCAGTGTATGTACACCCATTTCCGAAGTGAGGTACCCCTCGAGTGCGTCCCACTGTGCGTCCCGCTGCCCGCTTCCACCTGAGGCCCGACGACGCTGACAGGGCCGCGCCTGCCCTGTCTCTCTCGCACCCACGGGGCGTCGCGTGGGTGTGCGACACAGACAGGGCAGCATCGATCTGCACCGCGGAGCGAAGGCGGAGCTGTCAGGCCCAGACAAGACACTTGGCAGAGTGTTAGGCCGTGAGGCCCGGGGAGCGCAGCGTGCTGGCTGGAGAGGCTGCAGGCGAGCAACGCCGCCGTCTCTCTCGCAACCCTACGCACAGTGGGCCAGGAGACCGGTGCAGGCGGGCAAGACTCCAGACGCGTTTTGAGCTCCAGAGTCGCTAAACAGGCCTCGAACCGAACGTGTGACCCCACCAATGGGATACGCTCCGAACGAGGAATCCATCGGTGGCGTCACACGTTCGGTTCGAGACCCATTCAGCGACTCTGGAGCTCTAAACCCATCCCGAGATTTTGACCACTTGCGCCGCCGCCGGTCCTCTGGCCCACTGTGCGGCGCCTCGTGAGTGCGGCAGAGACCGCGACGAGCGGTACGGCACACCTCGGCGCCGCACGGCTCACAGTGGGAACGGCGAGGCCTTGGCGCCGCGCCGCCGCTCCGCCGCGAAGCGCCGGCCGAGCGATAACCCATCACTCGCTGCAGCGCGGCACGGCGCGGCACGGCGCGGCACGGCGCGGCCATGCATTACATGCAGCAGCCTTGGCGCCCTACTCTGCCGCGCGATTACACTCATGCTGGATTATTGCGATTTTCGCCGCGCGACCGGCGGCACTTTTTTTGTTGCGGGGTGGGGGGGGCAGAGAGAGAGAGAGAGAGAGAGAGAGAGAGAGAGAGAGAGAGAGAGAGAGAGAGAGAGAGAGAGAGAGAGAGAGAGAGAGAGAGAGAATGTGTGTTACGTGGCGACAGCGACGCTGCGCTCCCACGGCACGCACCTGGTGTCTCATCTCTCTCTCTCTCTCTCTCTCTCTCTCTCTCTCTCTCTCTCTCTCTCTCTCTCTCTCTCTCTCTCTCTCTCTCTCTCTCTCTCTCTCTATCTCTCTCTCTCTCTCGCTGTTTCCTCGCGTGCAGAGAGTGGCGGCGTTTGGCACGGTGCATGCGGACCCAGCCGGACCCAGCGATAACACAGCGGTCCGTCCCAGCGCTTCCGGCCCGACCGACGCCGTGACCCCTGCGTCCCGCCCAGCGCCAGAGCGTGGCCAGAGTGCCAGTGCCCTCGCTTGCGGCAATCGCCTGTGTTTGGTTTTTCGTTTCGTATTCCGCGGCGTGACCCGCCGCCGAGCCCCCAGCCCACTGTGCCCCGGCTGGCTCCAGTCCCGGCCGGCGTCGCGTCGCGCGCCGGGCCGGGCCAGCCTGGCTGGCCTATCCGCCCCGCTGACACGGTTCCCACAAGATGCAGCCCGACGGCGGCTCGGCTCGCGGCTCGGCTTGGCTCGGCTCGGCTCGGCTCGCGGCCGGTTAGGTCCTTCGTGGTGCGCTGTATGGAGGCCTCGCGGCCGGCCGGTCGGACGTCGGCGACCCTGGCCGCTCGCTGCTTTTGGCAGTGCTGGCGGCGCACAGTGGGCCAGGAGACCGGCGCGGGCGGCCTAAACTCTAGACGCGTTTTGAGCCTCAGAGTCGCTAAACAGGACTCGAACCGAACGTGTGACCCCGCCGATGGATTTTTCGTTCGATGAGCAGTCCATTGGTGGGGTCACATGTTCGGCTCGACTCTCATTCAGCGACTCTGGAGCTCAAAACGCGTCCGGGATTTGGACCGGCCGGCCCACTGTGCAGCAGGGGACCGTCCGGGCCGTGACCTCACCGCCGCCAGCGACAGCGCACCAAAGCACCTGCAGCGCCGAGATGTGTGCCAGATAGTGCATTGGTAACTACAACGGGCTGGGCCCTCGCGGCCCGCGCCCTGGGCCGACCTTGGAGGCTGCTGGGCTGCAATCGTCGCTGTCAGGTGTTGCAGGAGCGCGGCGCGCGAAGCAACCCGAAGCAACCCGAAGCAACCCGAAGCAACCCGAAGCAACGACAAGCAACGCGAAGCGGCCGCGTGCTGTGCGCTGTTTTTTCTGCCGGTGGACTTGACAGGCGATGTCGTCGTTATATATGCCAGAAGCGACTGTCACCTGAAAGACACCTGCCAACACAACAAGGGCGGAGCAAAGCCATGAAAAGGGGTGGAGGGGTGAAAAGAAAGCGACGACGCGTCACATTAGCCTTTTTTTTTTTTAGCAGATTTCTTTTTGTTTCGAAATTAGCATGTGGAGTGGAGAAACGTTTCTATTCCTGCGGAATGGAAAAGTGGAATTTGCTGTTCAAAGCGCGCTGCTGCCGCGTCGCTCGCACCTGGTTGAGCAGGGCTTTGCTGTTCCCTGCCGTGCCGGGCCGTGCCGGTGGGTATTGTCCGTTTATTACGGGCTGCAATTGTTATAGTGTCGGTTGTAGCGCTATCCGTTCGGGTGGGGTCCAGTCCAGGCAGGAATGTCGGAAAGGAGAGAGGGGGCAAGGGGGGGGGGAGTCATTGATGTCCGTTTCATCCGTTCCTGGTGTCGGTGCCGGACAGACGGCCAGGCAGACAGCCTTTTGGGCGGTTCGCGTTCGCGCAGCCCGCCCCCGCCGTGCCAGCGACGCTGCCAGCCCGTCTGTCCCGCCGGGTCTCTAATCCTGGCCGAGCGTGCCGAGGGCCCGAAGGCGTCCTAGTCCGCTGCGCGATTCTTTTCCCACGTCCGATACTGCGGCTATTAGCCAGTCTCTTTCACGGCAAACGCGGCGGACGCCTGCAGCGCACAGTGGGCCAGAAGACCGTTGAGGCGGCCAGAATTCTAGACGCGTTTGGAGCTCCAGAGTATACCAGTGGATTCCTCGTTTGGAGAGCAATCTATTGTGGGGTCACGCGTTCGGTTCGAGTTCTGTTTAGCGACTCTGAAGCTCAAAACGCGCCTACAGTTTTGGCCGGCAGCGCCCGTCTTCTGGCCCACTGTGCTGTGAAGCTCAGTTCGACCCGCAACGGCGGAGCTGGGCAAAAAAAGTGTCGCAGAACAGCTGCTGGACGAGCAGCCTATCGAGTGGCGGCCGGTGTGGGGTCGCGGCGCTGTGCGGCTCGATGTTTCCAGGCGATGTCATGTGCACTTAGAGCTTTGTTTCACATCAGGAACGAAAACTGCACAGTAAGGTTGGACGTACGGAACACATTTTGATCCCGGACACCAAAGTTTGGGTTCCAGGCATCAAAATTTTCCGTTCCAGTGTTTGAAAGTTTGATGCCTTGGAACCGAAAATTTGATGACTGTGTCAAGGTTGGACGGATGAAACACATTTTGATCCCGGAGACCAAAGTGTTTGTTGCTGATGTGAAACTAGATTTGTCAGTGTGTGTAGTGTACCCAGTGTACCTGCAGTCGCGCCGCGGGGAACGGGGACAGAGATGGTCGCCATGTGCGGCAAGGCAGGCAGGATTCGCGGCAGGTGAAACACGGTGAAACTGCTACACGTACGGCGCCGTGTCGCCTGGAAAGCGATGGGCCTGCCTGCCTGCCTGCCTGCCTGCCTGCCTGCCTGCCTGCCTGCCTGCCTGCCTGCCTGCCTGCCTGCCTGCCTGCCTGCCTGCCTGCCTGCCTGCCTGCCTGAGCGCGCAGTGCGGCCCAACTGGGGCCGCTCCATCGACGGGCTGCCAGTGCCTCGCTCTGCGCGCGTCGTCTTGGGCAACGCAGCAATGCATTATTTGAATCTCCCGTCGTCGCACCGTGGGCCAGAAGACCGGTGGAGGCGGTCAATGGTCCTGACGGGTTTTGAGCTCCAGAGTCGCTAAATGGGACTCGAGCCGAACTTGTGACCCCACCAATGGATTCCTCGCTCGGAGAGTAATCCATAGGTGGTGTCACACGTTCGGTTAGAGTTCCATGTAACGACTCTGCAGCTCGGCCTTCTGGCCCACTGTGCGTTGGACCACTCGGAGCGCGCACTGAGCAGACGGCCAGCGAAGACGCGCCCCCCAAAAAAGGCAAAAGGGACAGCAAGGAAGGCGGGAAAGGCCAGCGGTGTTCCTGTCGAAGCGCGGCGAGCGAGCACGCAAAAAAAAGGGATCGAATTGAATTGGCCGGCGACGCTCGCGGCAAGCAGGCGGATTCCTAACAGCGCCTCGTCGCGAGAGAGAGAGAGAGAGAGAGAGAGAGAGAGAGAGAGAGAGAGAGAGAGAGAGAGAGAGAGAGAGAGAGAGAGGGAGGGAGGGGGGGGGGAGGTTGCGGCGTGCGCCGGGCGGCCACCTCGGCGAGGAATCGGGGATCGATTATTTTCGGCATTTGTCGCGTGCCTTCGCGTCGTCCGCCGCCGTCCGCCCAATTGAGCCATCGGCTGCCATCGGCTGCCATCGGCGTGCAACATTCCCTGTCGCGCTGCAGGACGAGGGCCTTGTTGCGGCTGCGCGGCCGGATGGGCTGCGAACGTGTCCCAACGCACAGTAGGCCAGAAGACCGGCGCAGGTGGTGGTCAAAACTCTAGACGCGTATTGAGCTCTCTCGAGTCACTCGAACCGAACGTGTGACCCCACCAATGGATTCCTCGTCTGGAGAGCAATCTATTGGTGGGGGTCACACGTTCCGTTCGAGTCCCTTTTAGCGACCCTGGGAGCTCAAAACCCGTCTAGGATTTCAATCGCCTCCTCCGGTGTGGCTCACTGTGCGGCGACGGCGAGGACGGGGTGGCGGCGGCATCGCGGCTCGCCTCACCCTTTCGCTGGCCGTCGGCCAGTCCCCTGCGTCCGAGTCCCAGCTCGCCACCTGTTCCGTATTCTGTTTCCACCATCAGGTGCGAGGCGAGGCGTGGGCCCGGCCGGCATGTGAGGCGGGCACTCTGGTGGCACCCCGCCGCCGCCGCGCCCCGCCGCCGCCGCGCCCCGCCGCCGCCCCGCCCCGCCCCGCCCCGCCCTGCACCCTGTTACGACCCGTGCTTTACTATTCATGCTATTGTGCATTACACGCGGACACTTTTACTGCCGGAATGGACGTCTGTGTTACCCGCCTAATCCGGCTCGGTGTGGCCGCGAAGGCCTTTGATTGGAGTCTTGGAGGGGAGGGGGGAGGGGGGAGGGAGGGAGGGAGAAGAGGGTGGGACGGACAGAGTCGTTGGTGTGATGGTGCGTCGGTCGGTCGTCGCGTCACAAATTAAAATCGTAAAAAAAAAAAGGTGATGGAAGAGAGTAGGAAATTGAATGGTCCCGATGTGCTTTGTGGCCTGTCGAATGAATAAGCGAGTCGACGCACGTCGCCGCAGGAGAGCCGGCGAAGAGGAGTGTTCCGTTGCGCGTTCGAAATTGGCCCGTGAAATATGAACCGCGCGGTGCGGAGGTGGGCGCCTGGAGTCCAGGCCCAGGACGCGGCGGGCGACGCGATCCCCTGTGGGCCAGAAGACCGGCAAGCGGTCAAAATTCTACACGAGATTTGAGCTCCGGAGTCGCTAAATGGGACTCGAACTGTACGTGTGACCCCACCAATGGGTTCCTCGTTCGGAGAGCAACCCTTTGGTGGGGTCACACGTTCGGTTCGGGCCCCATTTAGCGACTCTTGAGCTCAAAACGCATCCGAGACTTCGACCGCCTCCACCGGTCTTCTGGCCCACTGTGCGACCCACCTGCGGCGCGGGGCGTCGGGCCGGTCGGCCATCGACGCGGTGGTGATGGTGTGGGCCTCCAACTACTATCGCAACGCCTCCGCGCCGCTGAAATATCGCCGCGCGCCTCGCCCGGTTAATCACGCTGCGGTATGAGAAACTTGCCGATCATCTTCGGAATGGAAAATTTGTCGGCCGGGGGCGTGGGCGGCTGTGCGTTTGTCAATCACCGACGCCAGTCTTTCGCAAGGGCGGCTCAGAGCTGCAACGCCGTAGAATTGATTTGGAGGTGCAGCTCGCTCCGCGCAGCCAGCACTGCCGCCTTACAGTGGTCCAGAAGACCGGTGAAGGCGGTCCAAATCCCGGACAGGCACCGAACGTGTGACCCCACCAATAGACTGCTCTCCGAACGAGGAAGGTACTGGTGTGGTCACACATCGGTTCGAGTCCTATTCAGCGACTCTTGAGCTCAAAACGCGTCCAGAGTTTTTGCCCCTGCGCCGGTCGTCTGGCCCACTGTGCGCCAGGTGCCGCGTCGACGGCGGGGTCGCGGCGCCCCACCCACAACGTTTCGACACGACGACGCCGTTGTTCGAGCCTTCCCCAGTGACTAACCCCTCCGTTGTTTTCTTCTTTCTGTTCGCAGGTGAGTTTTGCCGCTGAACGACGATTCGGAAGGCGGCGGCTTCGCCGACACGGCGGTGAGGCAAATGAGAAGGTACTGTAGAAACACGGCGCGGGCTCGAGGCCCAAGTGTGTCAGCGCGCCGTCGTCATCGTCGCCGTGGTCGCCGCGCTGCCGCCGCTGCGCCGCCCCCGTAATAGCCGGCCGTGGGTAATGATCGTGCACGTGGGGGTCAATAAGGCGACAAAAGACGACTCGTGTTCCGTTAGCTACTGTGCGGCGATGCGGGGCGAGGCGGGGCGGGGCGCTATCGACGGCTGGCATCGACGACGCGCCGCACCGCTGCCGCCGCGCCACCGCACGCCTGTGGGAGGAGCAGCAGCACGACAGCGGCGTCCACCAGCAGAGAGGTGTGAAGTTTGCGGTCGGCGCGCTTGCTCCTCTTCGTCCTCGTCGCTTCTCCTTCCTCCCACACGCACGCACACGCAGCGAGAGAGAGAGAGAGAGAGAGAGAGAGAGAGAGAGAGAGAGAGAGAGAGAGAGAGAGAGAGAGAGAGAGAGACAGACAGACAGACAGACAGACAGACAGACAGACAGACAGACAGACAGACAGACAGACAGACATGACTCGCCTGTGGTGCTGGGTCGCCCCCTCACCTCCCGCGCGATGCCACCCGCAGATTACACTTCGGACTAGTGCAATTAGTCATTGGACATTCGGCATATTCTCTGCCGGCTCGATTCTAATCTGCAGGGGCGCGGCGGCGGCGCCCCGCCTGGGCTTGGCTCTCTGGAATGCCTCCGTCCCCCCCCCCCTCCTCCCCCTGGCTCGTCTCTTCCGCGTCGTGCATTGCCGGTTCCGCTTTCTTCGTTAATGTGACCCCTGGCATGGCGCTGTCCGTCCTGACCCAGCCGGCGGCGCGGCGCGGCGCGGCCTTGGTGTGCCTCGGTCCGTGCGGGCCGGGGGGCGTCGCTTCCCGTTAGCGCCGCGTTAGTCCTCGCCGAGCCCCTGCAGGACGACCTGCTCGGCGGCGAACGCATCCTCCTCCTCCTTATTGCTCCTTCTTTTTCTGCTACCTCCCCTGCTTCTTCTTCTTCTTCTCGTCCTGGCGAGTGAAAACGCGCCACTTTTCCGAATTTATCGCGCCCAGCCGTCGGGGCGGCCCGCGGCGCCGTCGCGGGGGCGTGCCACTGCACAGTCGGACACTGGCGTGCCCGGGACCCGGCACTTGGAGCCGTCATGAGGGAGTGAGGGGGCGCGGGGCGGAGCACAGTGGCGGCCAGAACACCGGTGGAGGCGGTCTAAATCCCGGAAGCGTTTTTTGATCGCGCTGCGGAGTCGCGGAGTCGCTAAATGGGACTCGAACCGACCGTGTGACGCCACTAATGGATTGCTCTCCGGACGAGGAATCCATGGGTGGGGTCACATGTTCCGTTCGAGTCGTGAGTAGCGACTCTGGAGCGCTCAATACACGTCCAGAGTTTTGGCCGCCTCCCTCGATCATCTAAGCCCACTGTGCGGAGAAGGCGAAAGGAAAACGGACTTTCCGCGGAGGGAAGTGGTCGGAGGGCGGGGCTGCGAGGGCGGACAGCCGCGGCGTTCCCACGTCTCCGCCGGCGGCCTTGTTGTTGTCGATGTCGCCTCCTCCACAAATCCATCAGTCCTTCAAAGCGTCCGGCAACAATTCAGCCGTCAGGCGCAGGCGCAGGTGAGGCTCGGCCGGGCAATGAAGCGAGAGGTGTCCAGTAGCACGGAACACCCAGCGCCTCCTCTCTTTCCCTCTTTTCTTCTCTCTCTCTCTCTCTCTCTCTCTCTCTCTCTCTCTCTCTCTCTCTCTCTCTCTCTCTCTCTCTCTCTCTCTCTCTCTCTCTCTCTCTCTCTCTCTCTCTCTCTCCCTCCCTCTCTCCCTCTCCCTCTCTTCCTCTCCCTCTCTCCCTCTCCGCGAAACAAAGGCCCATGCATCGACGGGGCCCGGGGCCCTTTTCATTCGTTGGGACCGTGTGAATTTGTGTCGTTTCATCGCTGATCCATCCATTCCCCCACCCCGCGAGGCGTCGAAGTGTTTTTATTTTTGACACCCCCTTCCCCCCGCCCCTTTTCCCTTTTCCCTTTTCCCCCGCCCCGCGCGGCCGGGCGAAAAAAAAAAGGCGTTAGTGAGAAAAGTGAGAGGCGTGGGCGGAAAGGCGGTAAGTGACCGTGAATGGCGTCGTTGTCGACTTACAATGGGGCGCCTGCTTCACCGTCCTGCGGCTACCGGCGCACAGTGGGCCAGATGATCGGCGCAGGTGGCCCAAGTTGTAGACACGTTGTGAGCTCCAGAGTCGCTAAATGGGCCTCGAATTGAACGTGTGACCCCACCAATGGATTCTTTGTTCGGAGAGCAATTCGTTGGTGGGGTCACACGCTCGGTTCGAGTCTTATTTAGCGACTCTGGAGCTCAAAATGCGTCTACAATTTTGGCCACCAGCGCCGATCATCTGGCCCACTGTGCGGTGGGTGGGGTCCAGGGTCCTCAGACTAATCGGTGGCGTTGGGGGCGGCCAGGCGCTCTCCACTCGAAATATCTGCACTCGCGTAACACCCTGTACGTAGTACACGCAAGTCCCGTGGGCTAAATGTGACCACATTGTTGTGTATTTCTGTGCCGTAGCGCGGAGGAAACAAACGTGGCCATTTCCGCACGTGCGGAGTTGACCACGTTTTGTTTTCTCAGTGCATAATCCACCGTAATACCGAGTATGCTCTGCAAACGATGCCTCGAAGTGTACCCGAAGTGTACCACATCCCCCCTATCACGTCCTCTACCGCCGCAGCGATGACGCGGCGACATTGTTTGAATAGTTCGGCAGGTGTGTCAGGGCAACACGGCTTTGAGCTGCGAGCACCCACCCTCGGCACACTGTAGCACGTAGCGCACAACATTCGCACTCGTACCACCTGCAATGCAATCCCATTGGCGCGTGCTCGAGCAGGTCTTCTCTGCTCTGCGCTCCACGTGCGACGCCTCTCAGACAGTCTCTCTGGTGTCGCCCCGTGTTCCATGTCTCCTCTACCTCCGGTCCCCGGTGCCTCTCCGCGGCATCGCTCCAGCGCACGGAGGCGCCCTCCTTTGATCGGTAATCAGTGACAGACGTACGTGGACTCCGTGCAAACACACACACACAGAGAGAGAGAGAGAGAGAGAGAGAGAGAGAGAGAGAGAGAGAGAGAGAGAGAGAGAGAGATACATTCCGCTAGGAAATCAGTCCGCCGGTGCGAGCGGTCGGCCGGTAATGCACCTCTGCGGGACTTTCGCCCGGAAGTCGCACTGACGCAGCGAAGCGCCGCGCGGCCGGCAGGGAGGCCGCCGGCAGCTGGTCGTTGTTTCGAACCGCGCGGTTCGAGAAAAAGAGTGCCAATACGCGATGCCGCCCCGCCGAACGCAGCAACGCCGAGAGCGTCCCCGGAGTCACCGGAGACACCGGAGACCGGAGTGGGCGGCCGTGGTGTCCCCGCGGGTGCCGGGGGTTGCCCCCGCGGTGCGGTGCGGTGCGGGCCGCCGCCTGCAGGTGGCGACGGCATTAGCGACTCCGTTGCCCGGCCGCGTCAGCTGCGCGCTGCGCCGGACCAGCTTTGTCTCGCGAGGCCGCCGCCGTGGCCGAGGCACAGTGGGCCTGAGGACCGGCGCGGGCGGCTCGAAGTCTAGACGCGTTTTCAGCCCCATAGTCGCTGAATAGGACTGGAACCGTACGCGTGACCCCACCAATGGATTTCTCTTCCGGAGAGCAATCAATCGGTGGGGTCACACGTTTGGTTTGAGTCCCACGTGGCGACTCTGGAGCTCACTACGCGTCCGGGATTTTGACCGGCGGCCCACTGCCGCGGCGGCCGCGGTCAGCGCGAGCCTCATCCTCGGCCTGCTCGATGAGCCGCCCGATACTGTATGAAACCCAAGCCAGTGGAGGGGCTCGCCTTGCCGGCACTGGTTTCCCGGCGCACGCGACGCCGTTCCGGACCCGTGGCGATGGCACGGATGTGAAATCCAACGCCGGGCCGTTTAGTGCTCTTTAGGGATCTTTAGGTTGTCGGCGGCGTCCCTTCCGCCGGACCGCAGGGCCCCGCAGGGCCCCGCAGGGCCCCGCAGGGCCGCCAGAGGGTGGTGGGGTGCGGTTACGGCCGAGGAAAAATAATATTCCAAAATGGCCGCTGTATCGAGTGTCGTCTAATATCCGGCCGGACACGGCAGCGCGCGGCGCAAAATGGGCCAGAAGACCGGCGCAGGCGGCCAAAAGTTTAGACTCGCTGAACAGGACTCGAACCGACCGTGTGACTCCACCAATGGATTCCTCCCCATTGGTGGGGTCGCACGTTCGGTTCGAGTCCTGTTCAGCGACTCTGGAGCTCAAAACGCGTCTAGACTTTCGGCCGCCTCAACAACGACGGTCTTCTGACCCACTGTGGGCTGATGCCGAGCAGGGTCTCGTCGCCCTGTCTCTCTCGCACCCGCAGCCCGACGGGACGCCCCACGACAGCGAGAGAGGCGGAGCGACGAGGAACCGGCCTGCTGTGCGCGGCCGCCTGTCCAGTCCATTTCCCGTGTAATCGACTTTGCGCAAGGGCCCTAGAGTGCGAGCCGGTGGGTGCGCGCCGCGTGGGGCTTCCCTCGGGGATGTAGGGTCTGGTTTGTTGTTATGTACCCAGCCTCCAGTTTGCTCGAGTTTGGTATAGAGTCGCGTTACAGAGTGGTAGCAACGAGCAGGTTACCATGGCAGTGCCTCGGGCAGCGCACTCGCTGAAGCTGTAGGCAGCACACCGGACGTCCTGCCTGCCTGCCTGCCTGCCTGCCTGCCTGCCTGCCTGCCTGGGCCGGCCGTCATATACCGCCGTCCCGCTGCGTGATGGGTCGCTGACGTGGCCGCATGGCTGCATGTGATAGACGGGGGCGGCGGCGGCCGTGGGCGCATTTCCTGTTGGCGGCGGGCGGACGCGGGGCTGGAACGAGGCGAGGCGCCGGCGCGCGTCGCACAGTGGGCCAGAAGACAGGTGGAGGCGGTCATCATCCCGAACGCGTTTTGAGCTCCAGAGTAGCCAAATGGGACTCGAGCCGAACCTGTGACCCCACCAATGGATAGTTCTCCGAACGAGGAATCCATTGGTGGGATCACACGTTCGGCTTGAGTCCGTTTGGCGGGCGACTCAATAGCTCAAAACGCGTCGGCGAAGGGGGATGGCGACCCGGCGATACTCCCTGCGCCGTGCCAGGAGGCTGCGCGCGCGGGGTATCTCCGTCCTGCGTCGCCGTGGCGCGCCACTTTGACGATGACTGATGGGCGGAGAGCTGCTTGCTACTTTAATTAATAGAACCCCCGGGCCGAGCCGAGCCGGTGCGCCGTGTTCGGTGATGCGTGCCTTGCGCGCCTGCAGCTGCAAAGGACGGCGATGCACCGCGATGCACCTCGCACTCCAGCACGGCATGGGTGACCTTTTGCGGATTCGGGCCCGCGGCGCGACTCGGCACGCCGGATTGCTATTGCCATTGGCGATGCAGCGCGCTGCGCCTTGGCCGCGCCTTCATTGCGGTTCGACCGCGCCGCGCTCGCAGCAAACGACTCGTCCTCCGTCTGCTCCTCCTTCTTCTTCTTCTCGGCCGTCGGATGGCTGGGTCGGCCCGTTACCGGAATGGTGGGATGAAATACTGCCGTACGCAGGGATGCATCGCAACCTTAGGGCCTTGGCCTGGCCCTGCTGGCTGGCTGGCGCGCTGGAACGCCTGGAACAGGTCCTGGCGAACGACTTGCCAGTCAGGCACCTGCAGCGAGGCACCCGGGGTGGGGTGGGGGGATGACCCCCGGCGACCTCGACGCCCCCATAAAACGGGTACATATACGTCCCCGCGCGTTAGGCGAGACGCCCTGCCCCGCCACCCCGCCACTCTACCCCGCCCCGCCCCGCCCAGTCCGTATAAACGTAGCGTCGTTATCGGCCGCACGTTATTTCGCTGTAAAAGTGCAAGGTGCTGGGGAGGAGAGCTCTGCAACCAGGACGCGTAGTACAACACCGCACTCGGCCCGGAAGCAGTGGGCAAGGCAAGGCCCACACTGTTTAAAAAAAAAATTGGACTATTTTTTTTTTAGAAGACTCGGTGGTCTAAATTTGGATTTAAGAGTGTCACTTGAATATTCAGCAGCTACTTGGTCTGAAATTTAGGTTGAGTTGCAGCAAGCAAACTCCGGCCAACTTTTGGTGCGGCTTTGGCTGTGGCCCGGCCCCCGGCCCTCCATTAGTGTTCGGCCCGACCGGCAAAAGCATGCCGACCTGCAAACTTGGTGCGTCCTGCACGTCCAACCTCGCCGCCGTGGCCGCCGGCCCGGTAGGGGCGCCGCTGCACGCCATGTGTGCCATGTGTGCCGTAGACGCCTTAGTCACACCCCATTGGACAGTGTCAGGTTGCCGGCGGCCGGCTGCCGCCGCCCCGTGCGCGCCGCTCGCGGGCCCTGCAGGCCCTGCTGCAGGTAGCCCCGTCGCCTTCCAGGCGGACGAAAGAAAATACGCATGAAAATAAAGTATGGAAAGGCCGCTGCTCGGGAGTAAAGCCCCGTGAAGGGAAACTGCCGCTTCCCCTCGACCAGCCCGACAAAGAGGATCGAGGCCCCGACACCTGACCCAGTGGCTGCCGCACAGTGGGCAGGCAAGACCGGCGCGGCCGGCCAAAACTCTAGACGCGTTTTAGGCTACAGAGTCGCTAAACAGGACTCGACCTGAACGTGTGACCCCACCAATGGACTCCTCGTTCGGAGAGCAATCCATTGGTGGGGTCACACGTTCGATTCGAATCCCATTCAGCGACTGTGGTGCTCTAAACCCTTCCGGGATCTCGACCGCCTCCACCGGTCTTCTGGCCCACTGTGCGTCGGGACGGCCCGAGCTGACGGCGTTCTGTTGCGCGCACCGATCGCCATGCCGACGGCAGGTCGTCATCCAGGAGGCTGATCGCCGTCCTCGTCAGGGTCCCCGCCAGGGTCGCGCGGGGATTGGATTGGATGCGGGGGTCACGACGGGGTCAAACCCGCGAGGTGTTGCGCGCGCGGGAGGGGGGGAGAGGGATTTCAATTAAAGTCACGTTAGCATCGGCGGTGCGGCGCGCCTTGCGTCACCGGCGACCCGCCCTGACCGCGCGAGGTGTGCGCGAGGACCCAAAGGTCAATGACGTCGGCGGCGGCGGCGGCGCCCTCCTCGACGCTCGCTGCACCGGCCGAACCGACGCCGCCGCCGCGCCGATTCGAGCCGCAGCAGCGCCCCACCGCGCTACGCAACGCAACGCCTCGCACCGTGCGCCTCGCTTTCACCGGCCGGCTCATCTCTCAATGAAGCGGCATGAAGCGGCGCGCGGCCCCCCTTAATAAGTGCGCCGGTTGTTTTGCAATACGCGGCGAAGGCGAGCCGCGCGAGGAGATGCAACAAAATGATCCATTACACGGCGGCTGGCCTGCCGGCCTGGCCGTGTGAGCGCGCGGGGCCCTGTCTGGCGGGCCTGGCCCGCGCCGCCCTGTCTGGCGGGCCTGTCCCGCCGCCCCCTGTGCGCCGTGCGGTGGGTCGTGGT
>CM060086.1:11521545-11594606 GCA_030522485.1 Stenchaetothrips biformis
AGCAGAGAACGGAACCCACCTAACCAAAGAATTCCTTTCAAAAACCGTTAGCACACATTTATCATGACTCCGCCAATAACGTTACAGTGCACACAGAATAGTCAAATTTTACTTTAAATCTAAAGAGAGTCAAATACTTAACAATAAACAAACGAATATTCGAGAGTAAAGAACGACCAACTTTTTGCCTCCAGAGTATGATTTTTTCTTCTGTTCCCGTTTAGTCACTAACAACATCGAGTTAAATAATAATTTTTGTTTTGGCGTAAAACCTCTATTTTTGCCAAAAAAAATAATTTCTGGACGTTTCAGAACTTTAACAGACACTCTGGTCAAAATCAATTTATTCACCAAAAACAAAATTTCGTAACGTTTTCAGACTGTTTGAAAACTATTTGGACAGAAACTTTGCTTCATCATTGTAAGTCTGAATACAAAACCACAGATTTTTTTTAAAGTTTTGCACGAGTACTTTGGGAATTTATCATCAAAATTATGTTCTCCAATGTTTTTTGTGAGTGAAAACAGTTTTGAGGACCAAAACACAACCAGTCTCCAAAACCGAAAATTTTGACATTCCTAGACGTTTCAGATGACTTTTTGGTCAAAATAATGTTTTTAAATTTTACTCGAGGTTAATTAAATTTTATGGCCCAAAATTTTTTTGCACCAATGTTCAAAATTTTCACTTTTCTGGACGTTTTAGATAATTTTGAGTCTTTTTCGTCAAAATTGTTTTTTTTTAGTTTTTGCTAGATTTTTTTTGAAATCGAATCCATTTTAAAGGGTGTTGTAATATATCTCAGCAGGAACTTTTATGCGGAAAATTAATCTCTTTTATAGTACAAAAGATTCCCAAAATTTGGTAAACATCTGGATGTAACACCTAGGACACTTCCCTTGTAAGGGCCACCTCTGCGTACTGCACTGCACCCCCACACCCCCTCCCTTCTGTGCGGCGCATCCGGTCGCAGACGGTCGCAGACCGAAGAAGGGACGCATGGCTTTGGGGACAACCAACGGCAAAAAGTCAGTGAGGATGTGTCGTGACAGTTGTGAGTGTGTGTGTGTGTGAGAGAGAGAGAGAGAGAGAGAGAGAGAGAGAGAGAGAGAGAGAGAGAGAGAATGTGTGTGTGCGAGCGCGCCGCACCTTGGGGACGGTCGCCTCGCCACCGTATGCAGAGCACCCCTTGCGACTCTGTTTACAGTGCGTGTGCCGTGCGTTGCGTTGCGGGGCTTCCGGCCGATTGGGAGGGGGTGGGGGGTGCCGGGGGTGGGGGGTGCCGGGGGTGCCGCGTCGGCACACGTCGGGAGGGAAAGGGGAGGGGGCTCCCTTGGCGCTTCGCGGGAAATCACCCAGCGCCGTCGCACACTTGCGCATGTACTACTGTGCGTACACACCGCCCCCCCCCCCACCCGGGGGACGCGCGGACGGACGTCAGTGTAACGTAGCCTGCCGCCGGCCAAAACTCATCAAGCTGCGCTTCTGTTAGTGTGTGCATGTGTGTGTGTGTGCGCTCGTGTTTGTTTTTCCTTTCCCATATCGTCCGCGCGCTCCTTGCTCCTCCAGCGCTCTCTTAATTAGGCCTTTTATACCCCCGCCCCGGTCCCCTTTCCCTCTTCCTTCCCGGCATCCTTCCCGGCTTCTCGCGGCCATCTGTGGACATGTTATGTCTTTTTGTCCGGGCAGACAGACGCGCCGGGCCGGAGTGGACCGATTCAGAGCGCGCTGCTTTAGTGTGTTCACCCGCACTGTGTGTGTGTGTGTGTGTGTGTGTGTATGTATGTATGTTTTGTGCGGCATGGACCATGCGCGCCCGTGTGTGTGTGTGTGTGTGCGCGCGGGCTGCTTTGTTGTGCGCGGGTGGGTAAGCTGATCTCGCCCGATATCGTGGTGGCGGTGCACCTGAGGGCCGCGCAGGTCCGCCCGATGATGGTCGTTCCCACACTGCCGCGCTGCTGCTCACAGTGGGCCAAAAGAGCGGTGGAGGCGCAGTCAAAATCCCGGACGAGTTTTGAACAACTCCAGCGTCGCTAAATGGGACTCGAGCCGAACGTGTGACCCCACCAATGGATGGCTCTCCGGACGAGGAGGCCATTGGTGGGGTCACGCACGTTCTGTTCGAGTCCAATTTAGCGACTCTGGAGCTCAAAACGCGTCAGGATTTTTGGCCCCCTGCGCCGGTCTTCTGGCCCACTGGTGTGCTCGTGGCGTACCTGTACGGTTGAAGTGGGGCTAGCCGGAGGGTGGGACAGTACTGCAATTCGGGCTGATTGCCGATTTTTTTTTTTTTTGTTGTTGGCGGCAGGATGCAGGTGCGGGCAGGCGGCGGGGGTTGAATCCGAGCGCCCGCGGATCCCGCGGCGTTCCCGGCAGGGCGGGGCGGGGCGGGGCGGGACACGGCAGCCCCACCGCGCTTTGTCCAATCAATTCCAGGGCACGCTGGGCTGGTCGTCGGAACAGGGAAAAAGAAGCACCGCCTCCACTGTTATTCAACGAATGTGTCGTCACACTCAAACGAACGTGACAAAATCCACATTTGAACGAATATGACGTCACATTCGTTGAATAACTGTGGCCTCTCTGTTGCCTTTTCGTAAAGGCAGAAGATGCCGGCGCCCACACAATCTTCGCTCTCCGCGCGCCTCTTTCTCCTCCATCTGCTTGTTATGCAGCCGCGCTGCCCCGCCCCACGGCTGGGCGCCCTTTGTACACCACGGCGCACAGTGGGCCAGAAGAGCGGCGCAGGCGGCCAAAACTCGAGGCGCATTTTGATTTCCAGTCGCAAAATAGGGCTCGAACCTCGAACCGAACGTGTGACCCCACCAATGGATTCCTCGATCGGAGATCAATCCATTGGTGGGGTCACACGTACGGTTCAAATCCCATTAAAAGGAGACCTCAGGTCGGCCGCTGGCGCGGCGTCCGGGCGGGGAGCCGATGCAGACCGAAATGAAAATCGCGATTTCTCGAAAACGGCTGGGCCAAAAAAATTCAAACTTGGTACAGAAACTGGTAATAGACCAGGCCCGCCTCCGGTCTGGTCAAACCCGGCCCGACATTGCCTGTTTGCCTTCTGCCGTGATCGGCTCGGAAAACGGAGACCGCCGTAGCTCGGCTCCTAACTACGATATCAAAAATCGGGCCATGTACGTGCGTAGTCTTACTCGTTCCCAAACGCCTCTCCAAATTTCAAGTCAAAATCTTGAACGGTGTGGCCGTAGTTTGGGAAACGCCGAGACGAAAAACGCGACTTTTGGGTGGTTGGCGCGGCGAAGGCAGGCTGAGAGCAGGCAAACAGGCATCATCAAAAGACCGGCCCCCGAAGGGCCCCCGCCGCCCCTCCCCCGCCCCGCTGGCCCAGCACTGCACCGCCAGACTGCCATTGTAAAGCGCCTAGCCGTCTGCGCTCGCGCCTGCCTGGCCGCCGGGACGCATCCACGCTACCTGCTCTAGCATTGTCTCTGTCGCACTTGTGGTGACAGACGGCACAGACGAAGAAAGCAATTGGCGACGTCTGGGATGGCCATGCGGATGCCACCTCTGGGTCCGGCGAGGAGGCTCGGTGCGGTCCCAGCCGATTCCGCGTCAGCCGGTGGCTAAGTGCACAAGTGCAGCAGGAATTGGCTCAAAATGGCACGGTTTTACAAGTTAGTGCCAAAATGTGTTTTGAAGCGCGCTGATCAATTCTATACCAATAAAAATTGTCCCATGGTTTGATGTCAAAATTGTCCTAGCGATTGCTCGTTTTCACCCAATTTCATAGCTTTTTGACCTGGTTACGCCACCACTCTTCAAAAATCGACTTTTTCGAAAATTTAAAAATTTTGTATCCGAGGTTTTGTATCCCCAATCCCTTTTGTACCGGAATGGCAATAGACCTGCTCGAGGGTCGGAGCAGGCACGTGGCCCAGTCCACCCCGGCTCCATTCACACCAAACAAAAGAGACTGGGGATACAAAACCTCGGATACAAAATTTTTAAATTTTCGAAAAAGTCGATTTTTGAAGAGTGGTGGCGTAATCAGGTCAAAAAGGTATGAAATTGGGTGAAAACGAGAAATCGCTGGGACAATTTTGACATCAAACCATGGGACAATTTTTATTGGTATGGAATTGATCAGCGCGCTTCAAAACACATTTTGGCACTAACTTGTAAAACCGTGCCATTTTGAGCCAATTCCTGCTGCACTTGTGCACTTAGCCACCGGCTGACGCGGAATCGGCTGGGACCGCACCGAGCCTCCTCGCCGGACCCAGAGGTGGCATCCGCATGGCCATCCCAGACGTCGCCAATTGCTTTCTTCGTCTGTGCCGTCTGTCACTACAAGTGCGACAGAGACAATGCTAGAGCAGGTAGCGTGGATGCGTCCCGGCAGCCAGGCAGGCGCGAGCGCAGACAGCTAGGCACTTTACAATGGCAGTCTGGCGGTGCAGTGCTGGGCCAGCGGGGCGGGGGAGGGGCGGCGGGGGCCCTTCGGGGGCCGGTCTTTTGATGATGCCTGTTTGCCTGCTCTCAGCCTGCCTTCGCCGCGCCAACCACCCAAAAGTCGCGTTTTTCGTCTCGGCGTTTCCCAAACTACGGCCACACCGTTCAAGATTTTGACTTGAAATTTGGAGAGGCGTTTGGGAACGAGTAGGACTACGCACGTACATGGCCCGATTTTTGATATCGTATTTAGGAGCCGAGCTACGGCGGTCTCCGTTTTCCGAGCCGATCACGGCAGAAGGCAAACAGGCAATGTCGGGCCGGGTTTGACCAGACCGGAGGCGGGCCTGGTCTATTACCAGTCTCTGTACCAAGTTTGAATTTTTTTGGCCCAGCCGTTTTCGAGAAATCGCGATTTTCATTTCGGTCTGCATCGGCTCCCCGCCCGGACGCCGCGCCAGCGGCCGACCTGAGGACGCCTCTTAAGCGACGCTGGAGCTCGAAACCCGTCCGGGATAATCGCCGCCTCCACCGTTCCTCCGGCCCACTGTGAGATGCTCGATGCGACGCTCTCCGTGGTCACAGCCAGCAAAGGTTTTCATCTCAGCCCTTCTTTGTGCGCATGTGTCTAATGAAGATGGCAGTGGACGGGGTGGTGCTAGGAACCCTTGCCGCGTCTAGGTGGCGTTGGCGGCGCCCAAAGTGGCCGTCGGGGTTGCACCGCGGCGCGGACGACGCACAGGGCGCCAGAAGACTGCTGAGGCGGCCAAAAGTCTAGACGCGTTTTGAGCTCCAGAGTCGCTAAATAGGACCAGAATGGAACGTGTGACCCCACCAATGAATTCCTCTCTCCGCGGAGGAGTTCCTTGGCGGTGCCGCACGTTGAGTCTCATTTAGCGACTCTGGAGCTCAAAACTTGGCCGGGATTCCGGCCGCCTCAACGGTCTTCTGGCGCACTGTGCGACGACGGGGCGCCGTCACGAGGCGCGTGGAGAAGTATTAACGAGAACGACGCCGTCATGCGGCCGTCATCGTCATCATCTGCATTCCCCATTCCGATGCAACGCGGGCGGCCGGAACCGCGGCGCGGCGCATCTTTAGCGGCGTCGTCGCCGTGGCGTTCCGTTGTTTGCGGTGACGGCTGGTCCGGATGGGGTGGCGCGGACGTCGGGCGGGGCGGGGCGGGGCGGGGCGGTAACGAGGGGCATTGCTCAGTGTCTTTGGCAGCCGAGCACCGCGACTACGCCGTGCCCGCTCCGCTCCATATGCGCGGCCGTGGAAAGCAGGTCGCGGCGGACTTCCGCGCGCCACTGATAATGACCGTGGCCGGCTGTTTGCCGCCACGACGCCGGCGACGACACTGGCCCTCGGCCTCAGGGGCCTTCGCCACGCCCAGGCACAGTGGGCCAGAACAACGGCGCGGGCAGACAAAACCCGAGACGCGTTTTGAGCTCCAGAGTCGCGAAATGGGACTCGGACCGAGCGTGTGACCCCACCAATGGATTGCTCTGCGAACGAGGAATTCATACGTGGGATCACACGCTCGGTTCGAGTCCTGTTTAAGCGACTCTGGAGCCCAAAACGCGTCTAGAGTTTTGGCCGCAGGCGCCGGTCTTTTTTGGGCCCACTGTGCCAAGCCGAGACTTGAACCAGTGGGGAAGGCGCGTCTTTGACCTGCGCGTGAGGGCTGGGCCGGGCGAGTCGGACTGACGGTCAATGTCTTTCACTGTCCCCCGAACCAAAGACGAATCGGGGATTCGCTGGCAGCGCTGCCTGGACGCGAACCACCACCCCTTGGAGAGGGGCTGCGCCGGACAATGCCGGGCAGCGCCGAGGTGCCGAGCACGGCCGCAATCGCGCTCTGGATCTGCCCACAATCCGTCTTCTGGGAAACGGCTCGCTAAATCGCGTGCTCCGGAACCGCTTCCCGTCGCGGACCCTTCGGCGGCGCGGCACAGTGGGCCAAGAGACCGGCGCAGGCGGCCAAAACTCTAGACGCGTTTTGAGCTCCGCAGTCGCTAAATGAGACTCGAACCGAACGTGTGACCCCCACCAATGGATTCCTCGTTCGGAGAGTAATCCATTGGTGGGGTCGCACGGTCGGTTCGAGTCCCATGTAGCGACTCTGGAGCTCAGAACGCGTCTAGAGCACTGGCCGCCTGCGCCGGTCTTCCGGCCCACTGTGCACGGCCCTCCGCCCTCGGCGCGCCTCCCCCGGCGGCGTCTCCCTGCTTGTTGGCCCGTCCGTCCGGACAGCCCGGCCAGGAAGCACCAATTTCGGAAGAACAAAAGAGTTGGGCGGTTAGTGTGAGAACCGAAGAACCGAAGGCACCGAACGGCGGGCGTGCCGTCGGCCCCGTCGGCCCCGTCGGCACGGACCGGCGCGTCGCTCGACACGACAAGACACGGAGTGTCGTGGGCAGGGACCGGAACCGCGCGACGTCTCGCGGCCCGCCGACCCATTCCGTCGAATCGCTTCGGGCCTCTGTCTCTCTCGCCTTCCAACGGAACGCCCCATGAGTGCGAGGAAGGCGGCGGCACTGACGGACTGTTCGGAACCATGGCGTCCTGGCGGACGCACTCGATCGGCGGGGCAGGAACGGGCGTGCTGCGATGCTGCTGCAGTGCCGACGACAACACACAGTGGGCCAGAAGACCGTCCGAGGCGGTCGAGGTAACGGACGCGTTTCGAGCACCAGAGTCGCTAAATGGGACTCGAACCGAACGTGTGACCCCACCAATGGATCGTTCTTCATACGAGGAATCCGTTGGTGGGGTAACACTTTCGTTTCGAGTGCCATTGTAGCGACTCTGGAGCTCAAAACGCGTCTAAAATTTTGACAGCCTGCAGCCCTCTGTGCAACAGGAGGCGTTGGACGACATGTGCCAAGCGCCCGGGGGGGGGGGGGGGAGCCACTCGGAACATGCGGGCGGCGCCGCGCCCTGCGAACAGTGCAGCGGCATCACGCGTGCGTATCGCGGCGCCCTCCTCCACGCGGCGCTGCCCAAATGGGACACTGCCCCCTCCTTCCCCACCGTCCACACGCGCGCGCCGCCGCCCCGCCCTCTCGCACACAAATTAAATCACGCTCTAATAAAGAGTTTCCTGCGAGGGGCCGGGGCGGGGCCGGCACGGCACGGCGCCCCACGACGTCCTAAACACGCTCGCTCGCCGTTTACATACGTAGTTAGTGCGCGCACTTTTTCGGAACGGCGCTCCGTTTATCCGTGCGACCCTGCCCCTGTGTTTCTCTCTCTCTCTCTCTCTCTCTCTCTCTCTCTCTCTCTCTCTCTCTCTCTCTCTCTCTCTCTCTCTCTCTCTCTCTCCCCCTCTCTCTCTCTCTCTCTCTCTCTCTCTCTCTCTCTCTCTCTCTCTCTCTCTCTCTCTCTCTCTCTCTCCCTCTCTCTCTCTCTCTCTCCCTCTCTCTCTCTTTCTCTCTTTCTCTCTCTCTCTCTCTCTCTCACTCACTCACTCACTCACTCACTCACTCACTCACTCACTCACTCACTCACTTACTTACTCACTCACTCACTCCCTCTCCCTCCCCCTTCCCCCACCCCCTGCGCGGGGGTCTCGCTTGGACGCGAGTGTGGCGTGGCGTGGCATGTTTTGCGGGCAGCAGCATGAAAATAGACTCTTCCAGTCGTCGCCGAGTGAAAAACAAATGCAATGATAAAGCAGGAACCTGCTGCAGTGCCGCTACGCCGGTACGCCACCGCTGTGAAGTTGGTCCCACACCTAATAACGCTTTTGGCCAATCAGTGTTCAGCTTTTCGCACAGGTAACAGGGTAACAGTGGCGGGGTGCTTGGTGGCGGTGGCGCGCTGCTGGTTCCCGACTTTTTGATTAACTTTAATTCGTCGCTCGGTGACGACTGAGTGAGAGAGGGCGCAGCTCTGCCGAGCTCTCCGCTCGTTGCCGGCCGGCCGTCTGCGAGGATGTGCAGCGGCACGGAGATGGTCGAGATGAGATTATCATCGGGAAAGAAGGCGTTGAATTCGGTAGTCGGCTTGGCCGCCCCGCCCCGCCCCGCCCCGCCCCGCCCCGCCCCGCCCCGCCCCACCCCGCCCCACCCCGCCCCACCCCGCCCCACCCCACCCCACCTCACCTCTCGCGCCCGGTTTAGCGCTCGCGAACAGATTACCGTCGGCCGCACGGCGCGGAAGGAATCGCTCTAGTTGACTGGCCGCACAGTGGGCCAGAAAACCGCTGGAGGGAGGCGGTCAAAATCCCGGCCGGCCGTGAGCGCTTCGAGAACGTTGTGAGCGCGCTGATGGGATTAGCGGCGCCTCGTTGACAATGACTCTACTTCGTCCTCTTCCCTCAGCCGCGACCCGCCTCCAACTTCCTAATGCACTTTGCTGAAAGTCTGTAAAGGCGTTTGTAATTGGACGCGGTGACGTGAAGCTTCGACGCAGGCCGCACCAGCTGACTGCGGGCTGACTCGGACCCGAGGTACGCGAGGTACCTGGCCGTCCTGGGAGTGTGTTCGCTGCCGCGGCCTGCGTCTTGGCTGAGCCGCAGCCTATGCCGGCGGGCCCAGGTCGCCCGGGTCGGACGGGATCCATTTGGGTGATGGCAGCCAAAGTGGCTCTCAGGGCATGGCTGCCTCGCTCAGGACCGCCGCCGCCGTCCCTCACATGTGCAGCATCATCATCACGGGGTCCACGACGAAAGCTCGCCGGCCGCATTGCCGCTCGCATCGCACAGTGGGCCAGAGGACCGGCGCAGGCGGCCGAAACCCTTGACGCGTTTGGAGCTCCAGAGTCGCAAAATAGGACTCGAACCGAACGTTTGACCCCCGCCAATGGATTCCTCGTTCGGAGAGCAATACATTGGTGAGGTCACACGTTCGCCTCGAGTTCTGTTTCGCGACTCAGAAGCTCAAAACCCGGCCGCGACTTCGACCGCCTCCACTGGTCTTCTGGCCCACCGTGCATCGCCTCGCACCGCCTTGCCGTGTCAATCCCTCCATTCCTGCTCTTTATTTCGGGATGAGCTGTCTTTAATTGGGGAGGAAGCCTCTCCGGAGGGAGTCCCCCTCCCCCTCCCCCTCCCCCTCCCCCGCCCCCTCCCCCGCCCCCTCCCCCTTTCCCGCGGCGCAGCTTCGTAATTGACACCCACATTTCCCGGCGGTTTCCCACGCCGAAAGGCAGAGCAGCATTTCGGGCGTCGCCGGCCGCGCTGCGTTCCGAGGGGCCCTGAGGGGCTGAGTGAGGGGCGGGGCGGCGTTTTGGCGTGGCGCCGGCTGGAGCCGCGCCGGGCGGGGCGGGGCGGGGCGGGGCCGGGCGGGGCGGGGCGGGACGTGGCGTACGCGGCCCATCAAAACATGTAGAGTGCGTAGGCCTGGAGTGCGTGGACCTCCTTGGTGCGGGTACCCCATTGGGCCAGAAGACCCGCGCAGGCGGCCAAAACTCTAGACGCGTTTTGAGCTTCAGAGTCGCTGCTCAGGACTCGAACCGAACGTGCGACCCCACCGACGATGGATTTCTCGTATGGAGAGCAATCCATTGGTGGGGTCACGCGTTCGGTCCGCGTCCTGTATATCGACTCTGGAGCCTAAGACGCGGCTAGAGTTTTGGCCGCCTGCGGGGTCTTTTGGCCTGGCCCACTGTGTGCCTTTTGCAGCACCGTGCGGAAAAAGCAGTATAAGTGCCTCTTCCTTGAAAGGGTTTACTAGTCGCCACGCCAGGGTGGCCTGCCGTCACAGACCTGCTGTCGCAGACCTGCTGGACACACACGGGCGGTGCCGCGGACCGACGACTTCTGTTTTGGTATGATTCGCTGGAAGCAAGGCGGCGAGGCGGCACACAGTAGGCCAGAAGACGGGTGGAACTCTAGGCGCGTTTCGAGCTGCAGAGTCGCTAAATGGGACTCGAACCGAACGTGTGACCCCACCAATGGATTCCTCGTTCGGAGAGCAATCCATTGGTGGGGTCACACGTTCGGTTCGAGTCCCATTTCGCGACTCCGCAGCTCAAAGCGCGTCTGGCGTTTCGGCCGCCTCCACCGGTCTTCCGGCCCACTGTGCGACGGTCGGTCGGAGCGCTCAGGGGACGGAATGTCGTAGCGTCCTCCCGTCGTCTCGGTGGCTGGGGAAAAAAACAGCAAGAAAAGAGGAGACGGAGTCGAAACGCAAGTGAATTCTCTGCCTTGTCCTGCAAGGCTGACTCCGAAAGGTAATTTGGTTGCCGTCTCCCTCTCGCACTCACGCGGCGGCCCGCAGAGGTGCGAGAGAGACAGGGCGACGCGGCGCTGCTCGGAGTGAGCCTCCAGGACCGAGACGGGCGGCCACGTCAGGCCTCCTGTTTACGTCCGAGACAGCGAACGGCGACATCCTGGCGTGGAGCACTCGCGGGAGTACACCCCTGCTGGGAGTGCCGCTGGAAGTACCTCTGGAAGTACCCCTGGGAGTACCCCTGGGAGTACCCCTGGGAGTACCCCTGGGAGTACCCCTGGGAGTACTCCTGGGAGTACCCCTGGGAGTACCCCTGGGAGTACCCCTGGGAGTACCCCTGGGAGTACCCCTGGGAGTACCCCTGGGAGTACCTCTGGGAGTACCTCTGGGAGTACCTGCGGCCGCGCCTGCCGCAGGGCGAATGTCTAGCTGTGATCGCGCCCCGCCCACGGCCCGTTATTGGTTTAGTTTTTGCCTTCTCTTTACTACTTCGCTAAACTCTTGAAATTACTGTCCCGTTGGCGCCGCTTTCTTCCTTTTTGGCGCGCCATGCGCGCACAGTGGGCCAGAAGATAGGTGGAGGCAGTCAATATCCCGGACGGGTTTTGAGCTCCAGAGTCACTAAACGGGACTGGAACTGAACGTGTGACCCCACCAATGGATTGCTCTCCAAACTAGTAGTCCATTGGTGGGATCCCACGTTCGGTTCGAGTCCCATTCAGCGACTCTGGAGCTCTAAACGCGTCTAGAGATTCGGCCGCCAGCGCCGGTCTTCTGGCCCACTGTGGCGCGGTCCGCTGGCTCTGCACTGGTCAGGTGGCGCGCGGCTAGGGACGGGCGATTTCCAAATTTCAGTATCGCGATTGCGATTTCTCACATATCGCGATCTCATGCGATTAATCGCAAAATCGCAAAAATCGCAAAAAATTGCAAAAATCGCAAAATCGCTAAAAATCGCAAAATCGCATATCGCAAAATCGCAAAAATTGCAAAAAACGCAACAAAACTTAAATACTACCGAGAACACGCGCCAGCCTCGTTCGGTGCAGTGCGCGGTGCGATTTTTGCGATTGTGCGATTTTTTGCGATTTTGCGATTTTGCGATTAATCGCCGAGGTTCAAAAACCGAAATCGCACCGCGATTTTTGGAAAAAATCGCATCGCACCTGCGATTAATCGCAAAATCGCCCGTCCCTACGCGCGGCCCCACGTGGGGTGGCGGAGGCGCGACCGGCCATCTCGGGCCAGGCACTGTTTTTGGGGCTCCGCCGCGCCAGAGGGGAGAGGGCGATCATCTCCCGATGCGATGTGCTGATCGGCGGGGCGTGGCGCGGCGCGGCGCGGCGCACCGGTCTGGAGCGCCCCGAGCCCATGGGGCGTAGCACCGGCCGGCCCGCCCCGCCCCAGCCGCCCCGCCCCGGCCCCGCCCCGGCCCCGCCCCGGCCCCGCGGCGGTACAAAAGATGGTCCGCTTCATTTTCATATTGGGTTTGGGCGGGCCGGCGTGCGGGCCGATTCCGAACTGTGTTTAGGTCGCTCCGTCTCGCTCGCACCATCACGGCGCGCCCCACGGGTGCGAGCGAGACAGAGCGGCCGCGGCCATGTTACGAATGGCCGTGCCACGCATTGGCCATGCCTGCCGCTCTCTCAGCCGGCACTCAGCCCCGGGACGTCCACGGAGATTCTTTTTCTAGGCCTAACTGGCCGAGCGGACCACGGCCGGGCCAGAGCCCCCTTTTGTCCCCGGGGCCATTTTTATATCCTGGGCGAGTGTCCTCGTTGATCCGAAGCAGCGCGGGGCATCGCCGCGGCTGACCTCGTTTGCTTCCCATTTTGTGTTTCGACGCGTCAGTCGTATCATTTCCATGTGAAACGGCCGCCTTGGGCGCGACGGTCCAAGAAGCGCACCCTCCCTCCCTCCCTCCCTCCCTCTCTCAAGCGCACCCTCCCTCCCTCCCTCCCTCCCTCCCTCCCTCCCTCCCTCTCTCAAGCGCACCCTCCCCACCCCTCCCTCCTTCTCTCTCCTCTCTCACGCACACGCACGCTTATACCAACACACACGAGCGCGAGCACCTCTTTGAAAAGGCTTGACGGAACCAAACGGACGTCTCCTCCCCGCCTATCCGTGTGCGTTCGGTTTTGTTCCGAGAGTAAACTCGGGATGTGTTCGCTGGGTAAATAATCGGTGCACCTGTCAGTACCGGCAAAAGGACGGCCCCCTCCCTCCCTCTTACCTGCCATCCTGGGCACTCGATGCGGTCAAACGCCGTGGGTCTCACCGCGTCCCGCCGCACTGCTGGAGGACCTGCAGGAGGACATGTACAGTGCAGGAGGAGGCATGCCCCTTGGCGTCGCACAGTGGGCCAGAAGACCGGCGCGGTGGCGTGTATCGCGCCGTGCACGTTCATCGGCGCGGCAATAGACATGGAAACGGTGGTCTAATGCAGAAAAAGCCCCTCTCCTGGCTTTAGCTTTATTGCGCGGCTCATGAGGTTCGCGAGGCTGCGCTGAGTTTATTGCGCGTCTGGACTTTAGCAAGTCGAGGCGGCCCCGTCTGCATAAAGTTCACCGGGGAGAAGGGGGGGGGGGAGGCGTCTCCTGCTCGATGTTGCTGTTTGGGCGCTGCACAGTGGGCCAGAAGACCGGCGCTGGCGGCCAAAACGTCAGGCGCGTTTTGAGGCGCGTTTTGAGCTCCAGAGTCGCTAAAGAGGACTCGAACCGAACGTCTGACCCCACCAATAGACTGCTCTCCGAATGAGGAATCCATTGGTGGGGTCACACGTTCGGTTCGAGTCCTGTTCAGCGACTCTGGAGCTCAAAACGCGTCTAGAGTTGCGGCCCGCCTGCGCCGGTCTTCTGACCCACTGTGTGTCAGCGACGGGAAGGGCCTTTTGCCGCCTTGCGTGCTGTTGCGGGCTGTTGCGGGCGGGCCGGCGGGCGGATGGGCGACTCGGCCGGTGGTTTGCAGCATCCTGGATCGGGCAAATAGTGGCGCGGCGAGTGAAGCCCGGTGGCGTGCCGACGTGCCGACTGCGCCAGCGACGCCGAGTCCGTGTCGCTGAGAGGGGCTTAACGGTTCCGGTCGGGTCGGGGCTCCGCGAGGCGCTGTGCTGGACGGCCTGCCTGCCTGGCCTCTTGACATTCAAGAGCCGCCGCGGCCCGCCGACCCGGCGGCCATGCGACCGGCACTGCAGGCTCCGACATCGCCGTCGTCGTCGTCGTCTGGTCTGCACAGTGGGCCAGAAGACCGGTGTGGAGGCGGTCAAAATCCCGGGACGCGTTTTGATCTGGGTCGAACCGAACGTGTGACCCCGCCTATGGACTTCTCTTAGAATGAGGAATCCATCGGTGGGGTCACTTGTTCGGTTCGAGTCTTCCTTAGCGACTCTGAAGCTTAAAACCCTTGTAGAGTATTGGCCACCTCCGGCCCACTGTGCGATGCTGATACAGCCACGGCGCACGGCATCGAATCTGGACGTGAACGTGACAGCGCGTGATTTGCTCCCGTACCGCGTCTAATGATCCCTCTCCTCTCGGTGTTGCAGGTTGCCATCTCGACCGCGTCGGCCACCCTCCGCAACGCCCTGGACGGGCGCGCCACCATCGGGGAGACGGTGATCGTGCTGCCCGACGCCTGGCCCGACTCCTGCGTGCCGCCGCTGCCGGGCCGCAGCCCCGACGGCGACGCCGCGGTGCCCGACATCACCTCGGGCAAGGGCGAGGTCTCGGACATCCTCATCACGCGCCTGGACCCCGCGCTCGGGGTGAAGCTCTACACCCAGCAGTCCCGCGGCTGCGGACAGCCGGGCGACCAAGTGTACGTGGCGTCGACGCTGCTCGAGGAGCCCGTCCCCGACCTGGGGAGGCGTCTGGCCCGCGAGATCGCCAAGTACCGCTACGGGGTGTTTGACGAGACCGGCCAGGAGGACGACCCCGTGTACCCCATGTGCCACCGGCGCGAGCCCAACCACCGCCTGTTCATGACGAGCTGCTCCGACCTGCCCCTGGAGGGCGAGCACATGGCGTGCGCGACCGGCGCCAACCACCGCAACCTGACCGAGCAGGTGCAGCCCTCCGCGCGGTCCTCGCTCATGTTTGCGCCCTCCGTGCCCCACGTGGACCGCTTCTGCAACGCCAGCACCCACGACCCCCTGGCGCCCACCAAGCAGAACGCCCTGTGCGGCCGGCGCTCCGTCATGGAGATCATCAACGCGCACGACGACTTCTTCAACATGAAGACCAACGCGTCGGGCCCACCCGCTCCCTTGCCGCCGCCCTCCTTCGCCTACAAGCGGCAGACCCTGACGCGCTACGTGCTGGTCGTCGAGGACACCAAGGACATGCTCCGTCGCGACTCGTGGCTCTACCTCCGCACGGCCGTCCGCAAGTGGGTGAACCTGGACCTGCCCGTCAACTCGGAAGTCGGCCTGGTGCTCGTCAACGACTCCACCGTGTCCCGCCACGTCCCTCTGCAGGCCATCAGCTCCATGGCGGCCCGCGGCCTCGTGCCGTCCAACCTGCCCTACTCGCCCGGGGACAGCCACGCCGCCGCCTGCATGTCCTGCGGCCTCCGCGAGGCCCACGCCATGATGGAGGAGCGCGCCGCCCTCAGCGGCCCCGCCAGCTCCGTGGTCGTCCTGCTCGCGGCCGGCAGCGACTCCCAGGGCGACCTGGTGCTCGCCGCCCAGGAGGCCGCCGTGCACGGCGTGCGCGTCGCCACCATCAACTACCCCGGCGTGCTGAGGACCGGGTCCCTCGACGCTGCCGCCGGCGTCACCGGCGCCCCCGCCTTCACCGTCACCGAGAAGGGATACAACATGGCCTACTCGCTGCTCAGCACCTACTTCCAGCTCACCACCGCCTTCGTCGACATCACCCGCTTCTTCTACCAGGGCCACCTCAGCAACCTGCCCATCGAGGTGCACCGCCGCGAGATCACCGACGCGTCCACCATCACAGGCACCTTCGTCCTGGAGGAGGGCCTCGGCGCTCCGGCCCGCTTCTCCGTCTACACCCACAACACCGAGAACCCGCTGCTCAAGGCCATCATCCTCATCTCGCCCAGCCAGCGCACCTACATAATGCGCTCCGAGAACTACATCTCCCTCAAGATGCTCACCATCGCCGCCAACATCAACGAGGTAAGTCAGGTTACCAGCGCGATGCGCCGCCTGTCAGCCTGAGGGTAGGCAACCCAACCGACTCACGAGGCGTTGCTGTGTCCACCGCCCGTCAGTCCGAGGGTAGGCAACCCAACTGACTCACGCTGCGTAGTGCCGTCTTTTCGCCATTTTGTCAACTGAACTCTTGTCATTCCGTGTTGTTAACTCTACCTTCCTCTTGCAGACCGGCACCTGGCAGTACAGGATCGAACGCTTCCGCGGCAACCCGCAGCCCCACTTCGTGCAGGTGTTGGCCAGCCCCTGGTCCCCCATGACCCCCGTTCTTCGCGCCAGGTTCTACACCTCCACCGGCAACGGCCCCTTGGTGCTGTACGTCCAGGTGACGTACGGCACTTCCCCCGTGCTCGGCGCCAGCGTCGAGGTGACCGTCACGCGCCCCACCCCGGCCGGCCAGATCGGCCAGTTCAGCCAGTTCAACATGCTCAACCAGACCAACTCCACGCTCGGCAACCCTGACAAGTTCCTGCTTCTGGACACTGGTGCCGGCGACTCCGACCTCGTCTACGGCGACGGCGTCTACTCGCGCTACTTCAGCACCCTGATGGGCGGCGCCGGCGCGTACACCTTCCACGTGACGGTGACGGACAACGGCCTGACGGCCTACACCTGGAAAGAGAACCGCCAGGGCGAGCACAGCCCGGTCCAGGGTTACGGTGAGTGGCGCGACGGCCGCACAGTGGGCCAGACGCCCGGTGGAGGCGCTCCAAATCCCGGACGTGTTGTTAGCTCCAGAGTCGCTACATGGGACTCGAACCGAACGTGTGACCCCATCAATAGATCGCTCTCCGGACGAGGGATCCAATGGTGGGGCCACACGTTCGGTTAGAGTCCTGCTAAGTGACTATGGAGCTCGAAACGCGTGTAGAGTTTTGGCCGCCTGCGCTGAGCTTCTGGCCCGTTCTGGCTCACTGTTGCCTGTCCGTGTGACGTGTCGCTGACGGTGTGCCTTTCTCTGCCCCCCAGGTGCTTGCTGCGGCAGTGCGGTCCGCACCCCCTCCGTGCACACCCTGGCCTCGTTCCAACGCATCCTGCCGCCGATCACCAGGACCCTCCAGGACGCCGCCACGGTGCTGGCCAACACAAACCCGTTGACGGCGCCCGGCCGCGTGGGCGACCTGCGCGTCGAGATCCTGGGCTCCGGCCCCAAGGCGCGCCTCACCTGGACCAGCCCGGACGTCGGCGGGCTCACCGTGGACCACTACGAAGTCAAATACTCCACCAAACTGCGTGACTTGGTAAGATAGGCCTCCGCACAGAGTCTCTGAATGGGACTCGAACCGAACGTGTGACCCCACCAATGGTTTCCTCGTTCCGAGAGCAATCCATTGGTGGGGTCACACAACGTTCGGTTCGAGTGTCACCTGGCGCCTCTGGCGCTCGAAACGCTGCTGGAGTTTTGGCCGCCTCCGCCCACTGTGCTCCGTGACCGTCGTCATTACCCATGGTGTCTCCCTTCCGCAGGTCGAGGGCTTCGATAACCTGGCCTACCCTTGGGAGCACGGCTCGCCGCTCCCCCTGACCGCCGGCTTGGACACCAGCTTCGTCCTGGACGTGGCCCTGGAGCCCGAGCTGCTGGACACGGTCTTCTTCGTTGCGATCCGCGCCTTCCCCGAGGAGGACGTGGACCTGGGCCCCTGCCCCGTGTCCAACTGGGTGCGCGTCTTCGTCAAGTCCCCCCCGCCGCCCTCGACCACCGACGCGACCGCGGGCGCCGCCGGCTCGGAAATGCCGCCGTGGGACATGGACAGCGCGGACGGCCCCGCGCCGCGCCTCACCAACGGCTTCGAGTTCGGCCTGGACCTCATCATCCCCGTCGGCGGCGGCATCGTCCTGCTCCTCATCTTCGTGGCCGTCGTGTGCTACATGTGCGTGGTGCGCCGCGGCCAGCCCAGGGCCGTCAAGATGAACCACGCCGTCCACAAGAACGGGCCGCCCTGCAACATGGAGCCCGTGCGACCCCACGCGCCCCTCGCCGACCCCGACGAGAGCCCCAAGTTTGAACAGAAGAAGCGCCTGAGCATGGTGGAGGAGGGCCCCTTGGGCATGCACCCGCAGGAGGTGAACCACCAGTCCGCCAGCGCGCCCAACACGCCGCACCACCTCAGCCCCACGCACTGCATGGTCCCCGCGGCCCTGGGCGGGGCCCTGGGCGGCCCCATGGCCGTGGGCCACACCGGCTCGCTGCAGCGGCCGCGCACGCTCAGCCCCTACCAGTCGTGGACCGCGTCCCAGCTGCTGCACGAGCACGAGCGGCGCCACAGCCCCTACGGCGACGAGCACGCCCTGCCCGCCTACCAGGTCCAGTACCAGCCGTACCAGCACCAGCAGCACGCCGTGGACGGCATGCCGCCGCAGTACGAGCAGCAGTACTTCCAGGAGCCGCACTCACCGCCAGTGCCGCCGCTGCCGCACCTGCAGTTCGAGGACGAGGGCATGTACGGCGTGCAGCACCAGCCGCCGCAGCAGCAGCAGCCACCGCAGCACGGCTTCCTGCACAGCAACCGGTTACTGCCCTTCAACCCCAGCCTGCAAGGCTCGCTCAGCTCAGTCAGCAGCGGCGCGTGTAAGAAGAGGAGCGTCACGATGGTCTGAGTGTGGCGTCGCGGGATCGATCCCGCGGGCGATGATGCAGATGCCATGGACGTTGTGGTGGAGGTGGAGCCGGATCCCAGTCTGGGGGGCCTGAGGTTCCGCCCTGGTTCGTCGACGAGCGCCAGGCGCGCCCTGGACCTGGCCGAAGCAGAGGCCCGGGACCTGTTGGACACTCAGGCCAAGGAACAGGACGAGGCCGAGTTCCGGGCCGATGCACAGGCCCTGGCCGAGGACCGGGCCGAGGAGGAGGCCCAACAGAAAGCCGCGGCCGAGGCTAAGGCCAAAGCCAAGGCCCTGCGAGCGCAGGCTGAGGCCGACGTCAAGGCCATGCGAGAGAAGGCTGCCGAGGACGCCAAGGCCGGGGCCTACCGCTTGGCAGAGGCCCAGGCTATGGAAGAGACTGAGTTCATTGGAAGGAGCCTAACGACTCCCTGGGTCAGGGTTCAGGTCGAGACGAGGAGGGCCGAGGCCGAGGCGGCCCAGGCGAGGGCTCACGCCAAGGCGCAGGCGCTGGCAGAGTCCCTGGCCCTGGACCGGGAAACGCGAGTGTGAGGCAGGACCCTGCCGCGGTGTGCGTGCAACGCGTTGCTCAAGGTACGGACACCTGCCAAGTGCCGACCAACGACCTCGGGCCGCAAGTCCCAGTGTGATTGTTGAGGCGAGTCTCTGTGAGAGTCTTCCGCCGTCGTGGCCCCAAGCTGTTGCCCAGTGTGCGATACGCCATTCCTAGAGTGCTATAGCCGGCAGAGAGCCGCCAAGTGGGCGTCCACCGCTGTCCGCCGCTGCCGTGCAGCAAACTTGGCTAGCGCCCATGCTCCTAAACCGTTCAAGTTGAGTGGGTAAGCGAGGCGATTGACAGCCTGAGCCCGGCCTCCATCGGCTCGCTCGTTGCACCCACTTAACTTCAACGGTTTAAGGAGGTAGGGCGCTTTCAAAGTTTGCTGCATAGTGGCGGATTCGTCCTCGCCATGACACCCTGGCGACTCTCTGCCTCTGCCAGCTATAGGACTCTAGTCATTTCCTCTAGTCTCTTCTTCTGACGCCTATTCCCCTCATGTAAAGTGTGCGCGTGTGTTCCTCCGAAGGTACTGTGCGACAGAGTGGGGCGGTGTTGGCCTGCCTGTAGAGATATTTAACTAGTATTAACGCCTTCATTCCAAGTGGAAGTCATGATGTCACTTCAAGTCAAGTTAAGGGACCATTTTGAGGTAATGATGACTCAAATTGACGTCACTTGGATGGAAAGTGACTTCTAGTTCCACTTGGGAATAGTCAATGTTTTTAAATTATAATACTGATCTGTGTCCAGTGTATTGTGTCTATTTTTATCAGTTTATTTATAGCCTTTAAATAATTGTTTGTTTTTTTCTTTTTCTTTTGAAAATTTTCTCTTAACTTGTTGGTTTTTAAATTTGCTCAGTGTCCAGCTGTGTTGATGTCTTTGCGATTCAACTTCCTAAGATGAAAAGGTGTATCAACTGTGTAATATCAACATATCATGTGGTTTTTATATTTGCTAACTGTCTAGCTGTGTTGATTGATGTCTTTTCAATTCAACTTCCTCAGAAAAAATAGTATTTTCTGTGTATCGAATTCTCATGTGGTTTTTAAATGTGCTAAGCATCTAGCCAAGTTGATTTCCTTGCAATTCAACTTCCTAATATATAATAGTATATACTGTGTATCTAATTCTCCTGTGGTTTTTAAATTTATTCGGTGTGTAGCTGTGTTGATTGATGTCTTTGCAATTCAACCTCCTCAGATAAAGTATTATTTACTGTGTATCGAATTCTCATGTGGTTTTTAAATTTGCTTGGTGTCAAGCTGTGTTGATGTCCTTGCAATTCAACCTCCCAAGATAAAGCAGTATTTACTGTATATTGAATTCTCAAGTGGTTTTTAAATTTGCTCGGTGTCTAGCTGTGTTGATGTTTTTGCAATTCACCCTCCTAAGATAAAGTAGTATTTACTGTGTATTGAATTCTCCTGTGGTATTTAAATTTGCTCGGTGTCTAGCTGTGTTGATGTCTTTCCAATTCAACTTCCTAAAATAAAATAGTATTTACTGTGTATCAAATTCTCATGTGGTTTAAAAATTCACTCGGTGTCTAGCTGTGTTGGTGTTTTTACAATTTAACCTCCTAAGATTAAAAAAAAATAAAAAATTAGTGTGTATTAAATTCTTAAATTTGGTCAGTGTCTACCTGTGTGAATGTCTGTGCAATGCAACTTCCTAAGATAAAATAGTAATTACTGTGTATCAAATTCTCATATGGTTTTTAAAGTTGCTCAGTATCTTGCTGTGTTAATGTCTTTGCAATTCAACTTCCTAAGATAAGAAGGTACTTTCTGTGTATCAAATTCTCATATGGTCATTAACTTTGCTCGGTGTCTAGCTGTGTTGATTGATGTCTTTGCAATTCAACTTCCTTACATATAAAAGTATTTACTTTTTATCAAATTCTTCACCCAGTGACAAGAACATCAATGACAGGGTGATACGGTTTATTCCTAGTACATTTTTCTCGTAGATTGCCTAACGGGCATCTCTTGAAAAAGCAAAATTAAGAACTACATGTTATTGCACTTTTTTCATACCACAAATCACAGTTTTCATCATATCATAATGTTTACTTCTATTGTGTCCTTGTATAGCGTCCTCCTATTGTGTACTTGTTATTCAAAAATTCCCATGTGAAGTGTGTCATTATATGCTTTGCCTGAAGCGTATGTTCTAGTCATGAGCACATGCATGTGCATGTGAGAATTTCAGTGGTTTCGCTGCGTGTCTGCTCTGCTCCCATTCTCATTTGAAACAAAACAATCTGCCATGTTCAGTCAGTGCAGTTAACAATCAATCATCCATGGTGCACTGATAATCTCTGTGACACCTTGAGGGAAAGCTACTTGCATATCAATAACCTGGCGGGAGAGAAGACTGAATTCACCATGTTATGTGTGCAGTGGAAATCAATCGCATATTGTAAATATTGTTTTTGTTTGTAAATACATATAAAATCATTCATTGCCATGCTAGTATGTTAAACAGTTAAAATATTATGAATGGAATTAAATGTTATGCATGTGTTGTGAATTGACTGACTGCTAATGCTAGAGGCGAAGCAACTGGTGTAAGTTCCCCGAATTTATTCTTCTTCCTGTCTCTGCCTTGAGACTTTGCTGCCTTAGCCAAGGTTCCTCTATTGTACCGGCTTCTGAACTCACCCCTGTTGCTACCCTCCAAACCAGTGTCACTGTTGCCCAAGCTATATATGGAACCGCCCTTGTAGCAACCAGTCAGTCTGCAGCAAGCCTCAGACCACCGATTTCCGGTCTCCTATAAAACACCAAACCCAGCTTGCGTTGTCACTCGCCCTAACTCTGCCAATCACAACACATGTATTAAATGTATCTGTGTATTATAACATGAAATAGTAGATTTTATAAATAAATATGAAGTGATCTCACAAGAAACCAATGTTTTTCCAATGCTTTCTCCTGAAGCTGTACTTCTACATAAATCCTCAACCGTTAGTGGTAACCCATCATATCCACCCTGGTAGCCAAAGCCATCAGGCATCAGACAAGTACCGCAGTATCCACATGTGAATTGATTTGGGCTGTTCAATTTGATGTTCTGGTTTTCTTGGCATTTAATAGGATATGGGGTATTTCATATTTAACAATAATTTGGTACCAAAGCAGTCAACCTCAAGAGGGTAACTGGAATGTGAAGCTGATGAACTGGTTAAGGAATGGCACAAAGTCATTTCCACTGAATGTTCCACTAAACCTAGGTTTGACTTCCTCACAACATTTTCCTTATTATGAAAAGGAATAATGAAGAGAGTAATGATGTTCATATATAAACTGTATATTTGTATCAATATTCATAAAAGCATTGTACAAATAGCAAAAGGGAAAAAAAAGAAACTAAAATGAACACTACATAAATAGGCATATAGTTGAAGCTGAAACACATCCAAATTCTTACAGGTGGTGCGTTACCTGTCTTGAATGAAATTTTTTTGTAAACAACAAAACAAGAATTTTGACACAAATTTTTTTTTATAAAATCTTGAGGAAAATACGAGAAGCAAGCGCGGATCCAGAGGGGGGGCAAAAGGACAATTGCCCCCCCCCCCCCCGCCTCGAGCCCTAGATAGCCGCCTGAAAGGTAGGCAAAAAGAAACAGTTTGCCCCTGTAAGTAGGCAAAAAGTGCTACGTTGCCCCTCCCTTGGGCTGACTCTGGATCCGCCACTGGAAGCAGTCAGTTTTCCAAGATTGATGTGTGTCAGTATTGCTGGAATGGTGAGTACCATTCTAATTTATTCAATTTATCAAAATCATTGGTATCAAATATCTTCAAACAATCAATAGACATGTGTTTAACCTTACAAATTAACAATAACAAAAGCATATACAAAGTTATGACATTGACATTATAACTATCATAACACAATTAATAATCAATAGGCTCCTGTTAAAATAATACCATTTATGTTCAGACTTTCATGCCAGTTGCACAGTCAAAATGTTGTATTTTGAATCCGAGCATGAGTAGGTTTGGCATAAAATTGATCTCTAATCTTAGAAGTTATCAACAGTCACACATTAAAAAGCACACCTTATATGTTGCCGTGTGAATCAAAAGACAACTAGAAACTGATTTTAAAACACATTAGATAAATAAAGACGGCCCAGGTCAAAATATCAATCATATCAACCACAAAAGCTGATCAACTATGACATTCTAAAACCTGATTTAGCACACAGTGAAACATGTGTTACTCCAGGTAGCAATATAATATAGTCACATTCAGCTCCAGACTACTCAAGTATCACATAATTCATATCAATCATTATTAACATCTTTAAAATTGTCTTTCCAAAATAATTGGCAGGATGAATGCCGTAAGTCATTATATTAATGTCACATGGAAAGAATCTAATAGATTTTGACTAGGTAACATGTTTTGTGCCTCTATTGACAAAATTAAGAGGGACAGATAAAAACACAATCAGAACAGAAGTGTATTTTTGATTGCTGCTTCCAATCAAAACATTTAAAGGCGTCAGATAATACTCAAGTTCTTGTGTTCATAATTTTTCAAATAATATCAGTGAAATGCCATTTGGCTTAAAACTGTCCCTCTTCAATATATTGACAAACACTAGTTGGAAGAGGCAAATTTTTGATCTGGTCTACACTAGTGTGCTGTCTTATCACAAAACGGCATAGATATTTAAGTGATTCCACATGAGTAATACGAGACACAGGTTTGGCCAGTCGCACAGGAAATGATGGATGTCCAGGTGACCGTGGCCTTGAATAGCAAAACACATTGGATTGAGATGAACTGATAGAATGCTCAATCATCTCAGGAATGCTACTGAAGGGATATGGTTCTGGTACAGAATATAAACTAAATTTTCCACTAGCATGGAAAATTCGAGTATGAAAAGTTCGTCCAGAGCAGCGAAAGCTGACGGTGAGAAGAAAATGGTCATTTCCTGAGTCACGAACCTGGATAAGAAGGGATAACCACAAAATTAGACGCAAAATTAATAACGACACCCTTTGAACAATAGAACTATCAACATAATGTATTACCAGAAATGATCCTTCAGGTTGGTTGGATAATGTTTCCTCAGCTTTCTCACGAGTTAAGGGACCCCAATACCACCCATACTTAGAAAGCTCTTGCAAATGGCCAGAAAGGCTTTGAGTGTGGTCAGTCAGGTCCATGTCAACAATAGGATGATCTTCCTCGAGACTTTCATCAGCAGGGTTTGAATTTGACATAGTCGAAAATGGTCCTCTAGATTCATTTACAGACAAAGATTTCTGAACTCTGGAACGATATTTGGAGCGGACATCAGTAATTATCCTTTTAATGTTGCTAAGAAATCCTGCTTTTGAAGGTCTCTCTTCAGTAGAATGGTCATTGTCACTTTCTTCATCATGGTTATCGTCTTCTTGCTGATTCATATCTGCTCGCATTAAACAGCCTCGTCTCAAGATTGAGTTGATGTAGTTTGAGCTCCTGTTTTGAAGTTTGTTTGAATCCTGGATGCAGGTCATCTCAGAAAAAACAATAGCTGTAGACAAAACAGAACACAAAGATCAGTAAAGTTCATAAAATTGAATATACAAATAAAACAACATCAAGGACCGAATAAATAGAGAGGAGATTATGGTCCTTAAATATTTACTATTTGTGTTCTGCTGTTTGCGAGTCATGAAAAAGAGTGCATTTGATACATGTGACAGATGATGCAGGTTCATAGGTACTGCTTCAAGACCGATAAACAAAATAACAGTTTCTTGTCAAACATTTATCTTGTTACACACTACACACAAGCATGTAAGAGCCCAAGCAGAGCAACCGCTCTATGGGAAGCCTTAAAAACCAATATTTAAAAAATAAAAAATAAACTGAGAAGACCCCTGCGGCACAATACAAAAAGGTTCAATGAAAGCCAAGCCCCCCCCCCCTCAAAAAACTTAAAGATATGGGCTTGGGCTATTCATCTTTAGGCCAGAAAAAGACAAATTAAATAAACGGACAAGTTCCAAGAACACTAAAAGGATAATTAGCAGTTTGATTCAACCACCCCAAACTAAACGTAAATAATAAATGAAACAACCCCACTCAGGAAACGAGACCCTAACCTAGCCTCAACAAAACAAGCAAAGTAATAGACGAAATTTATTTTAAGTGTCCACTTAAATCAGAAAGCAGAAAGCATCTGTTCTCTGGCATGCCTGTTCGAGGAAACGCTCCAGGCAATACAAACATTTACTACGTGTTTCCACAGTGACTTCGAAAGTGGACTCAAGTCACTGCAATACTCTATACTAACCGGCTTCATGTTAGATTATGCTGACGAAAAGAAGCCTCCAAGGCAGCACTGTCAGGGCGAGTCCTCCTTGTCAAAATGATCATTCATAACAAACATACTGTCAATACGAATAAAAACTACAACAGCTCAAGCACACACTCACACACACGAACCACAACACGCACAGGACAGGAGCCCCACCAACACCAACACGCGCGCGCGCACACACAACACAAACCACACACGTATATGAAAAATCGAGGTAAAAAAAATCATGGTATGTAGCTGGCGGGAGTATTTGAAATTGAAACTTATCTTATGCTTATGAATGCGATTCGTGCGCTTCGGCGTCAATTCAACATTCTTTTCTTTTTTCAATCGCCTGGAAACCTGTTAATACACTGGCAGGCGCATTATTTCTCTTGGCTCCACCAATATATTTTGATTTGACTTGGTCAGGCCTGATTTGAATTAGGACCTTGGCCTTTGCGTTTTTCCCATGGTTTCTCTCCTGGGAAATAGGTAGTATTTGTCTACTTTATCATATTTTTATTATTTTTTTTTTTGGGGGGGGGGGGTTAATGATGTACGACTTACGTTAGCCGGGTGATGTCTGCTGGTCGAATTCAAGTCTTCCCTCCCACAAGCACATTGATTATTTTTGTCCCTTCTGCCTCCTTCTGAGATGTGTAGACAGCCTCCACCCTCCCCCTTAAGGACATTTGATATGACTTGATTTGATATCACTTGGTGTGGTGAGTCCTTTGCTAAGGAATTGGTAATGGGTAAATCAGACAAGAAGTCAACTTGCGAGTAAACTCCATGTTTATGTAGGTTGATGCAGGGTTTCTTTCAGTATGGATCCGATTTGCATTCCCTACTCTTTCCATCTCAGAAAAGTTGTTTGTTGTTGTTGTTTCTTTTCTTTTTAACTACTAGTAATTGCTTGGTACCAAAGTCTAAATTAAAAAAGGCCAAGATACTATCAAATTGGCCTTCTTTTAGCCTTGGTTTAGTTCTGTAAGGTATCAAATTAAAATGTGGTGTTTAACTTGGTTTCATGAACAACTTACTGCTTTCTGGCCACCACTAACAATTTTCAGTTAATAAATTTTAGGAGGCAGGTGTAGGAAGCAAGGCGAACAAATTGCTAATGACATTTTCTTTAATCCACACTATTGATGAATAATGATACAAATACAACAATTTCATAATATTGGCCTACCTCTCATTTTGTAAACTAAAATTATACAAGGGAATATACAACTATCATACATAAGAGAGCCACTGTATGGCGCATTCGCAAGATTTTCTTCCAGGAAACAAGGAAAAGAATGATTGCATTGATAAACAGGGTGAACAAAAGAGATACACTGTTAAATGTTGCACATATTTATCACCTAGGAGAAACCGTGCAAAATGGCAATCAGCTGACTACAATTAAGTAATGCATCTTGGTTATCAAGGTCAAACGGAAAAACTGTGGCAACTGTAGCATGAAAATCCACAGGGCTTCAGGAATGCCATCTGAATGCCAGCTGAATCTTTGGGGCAAAAGTTATTTAAATAAAGTAGCCAAATTTTCTTTTGTGGCAGAATAACACTAGCCTTTGCTCCACACTAAAATCACTAATGACTAGAAGAGATATGGGAATATACAGCGAGTAACTACTCAGATTTCAGTGAAATACATACACCTCAAAAGTAGTTTTATCAATTCCCTACTGATGTCCAGGTATTAGGTAGGATGTCCAGGTGGTTTGGTATAAGAAATTATTCTCACAAAATTGAAATTTACAGACAAATGCAAGGTCACTCACTCAGCAACCTTAAAATCACGTAGGATAAAATCACTCCACCTAATGGCTCTGCAATACAGTGTTTGGATGAAATCTCAGATGATGTTGGAATGTAGATGCATCAATATGGCCTACTGTCAGTACAGGATTGGACCCACTTAAGTAATACCACGCAACCATTCTTATCTACAGGTAAAACTTACAAAGAATCAGACGGGAAAGGGGAACATAGCATGATGCTAATAGGTTACCCCCATTCAATATCACAAAACAAGGTATTGCTGTGAATCTGCAAAATGCAATGCAAACACATCACAAGAGAATCACAACACAAGACTGCTTGGAGCGGGGTGCTCAGTGTCAACAAACCTTTTTCATCGTGTCTTTCAAATACCGTTGAATATAATGCCATGAGTAGGTCTAAGTAATAGAAACTTATATAATTTTGGCAGTGTAAGCAAATCACACTCATCGCTGCATAATTTTTTTTTACATCATCAAATAAAATACATGCCTAGAAGCAAATTCTAATGAATGCTTCGTATACAAGTTACATTACCCCATTCTTAAAATTAACAGCCTTGAAATAGTATTAAGAAATAAGTTGCACATTTTAACCAAGCTGGGGACAAAACTATGTTTTAAACAAGTCTTAACAATAATAAAACAGATTGTTTTTAAATATAAATTTGCACCTTTAACATTATATACACAAAGAGAATATTGACTACAAAGGGATTTTCAACTGCGGCTTAGTATTTTGTAGCCACTAGCAACATTGCACTATCAATTCATCAGAAGTGGTACTAAATACTCATTGCGGCTTTTGTCATAAAATTGGTTGCGACAGAATAGGGAAAATACAACACAAAACTATATTTACTTCAGAAGTGTATGGAATGTTGGCGCTACAGGCCCATCATAATGAAAATTGTCTCTTCAAACCAATTGGGTGAAAATTTTTGAATGCCATCCATATCCTAACATACTAGTGGGGGACACTAAGTAGAGGTCTAATCAATACAAAGTTTGAGCAGTTTGTTCTTTTAATCAGCCGCTCTTGTCAGACAGTAAGATTGAGGAAAATTGGAAATAGCAGCTGCAAAACCGTATTAAGAGGTTAACATTTGAAACACTGCAGCACTTTAGGCCAAAGAAAGATAATTTCGTAGAAATTTGGAAAGTCTATGACTAATTGACGCTAGCTCTTAAGCTCATTTACTCATTAATTCGCTACAATGAACAACATGAACGTTAAAAATTAATATGCAAAAATTTATAGATTCTGTTGACATTAGTAGACACTAAAACTCAGGGGGGTGGACAGGAATTTCAGAAGCCGACCATTTGGCAATCAAGTAGAATGGGCATCTGCCCACTAAAGAAGTCTATAAAACTGATCATACAAAAAGAATTGGAAAATAATGCTTAGAGAATTCCAAGTCCCATCTACTACAGTGCTCATATGCATATTTTCATAACAAAAGTTGGCCTAATTTATGATAAGAAACAACTTGCATACAATTTTAAAAAAAATTCTGACACGTCTTGTACATTTAAAAAATGTTTGAAGCACATTATATTTAAAGACCAAACCGACAATAACAAAATTTCCTTTCAGACTCTGACTTTTTTCTTATTGACAATGCATTTCTGCTGAACGGCGACTGTGTGACTGAAGAAACTCCCTCTTCAGAGAATCACACACACACACATTCATATTTGGAATCCATACACATAGAATGCTTCGTCAAACTGCAATTTCGGGCGATGAACTGGCACAGTGTCACTGTTCCCGAGAGGGCGGCCGCGCCTGAGCAGCGCTGAGCGTCCGCGGCCCTCGCGTCAATATTCTCCTTGGTGAACCTTTATTTACATGTTGTTCACCAAGTCGAGCAACTCTCAGAAAAGCAGGTCCGTCCCCGACTCCTCGCTCCACGTGACGGACTCCCCCTCCCGGGCGGGCTTGAGGTGGTCGCCGTCGTCGGACTGGTCCGCCTCCAGGGTGTCCACGCTCGACGCGGTGGAGGCCCCGCTGGCCGCGTCGTCCGGGGACGACAGGCTGGACACGCTGGGCGAGGACGTGGTCGGCACCCTCGTCACCCCCAGCTGGAAGGGCTCCGACGCGCCCAGCTGCAACTTGCTGGGGGTGTAGCTAGCCAGACTACCGCTACCTACAACACAGGGACAAGGGTCAGGTCGGGTCGGGCAAGGCACGGCAAGGCAGGGCAGGGCAGGGCACGGCAAGGCAGGGCAGGGCAGGGCAGGGCATACGGGACGGGGCGTGCCACGAGGAGATGGGCGCACAGTGGGCCGGTGCAGGCGGACAAAATCCCGGACGCGTTTTGAGCTCCAGTGGGACTCGAACCGCACGTGTGACCCCACCAATGAATTGCTCTCCGAACGACGAATCCATTGGTGGGGTCACACGTTCGATTCGAGTCCCACTGGAGCTCAAAACGTGTCTAGAGTTTTGGCCGCCCGCGCTAGTCTTTCGGTGATACGGGACAGGGCGTGCCACGAGAAGGAAGGGCAAACAATCACTATGTCGGGATTAATCTGTTCAAAAAACTGCAATAGTCTCTACTCTCTACTAATCGGAATACAGTACAGGAGTTCATTCGCCAATCGCCAGACATTGCATATCGACATGGGCTACAGAGGCGCGGCAGGGCGGGCTTGCACAAACAACGGGTGCGAGCAAAATTCAAACAAGGGATTCGGTCCCTACGGGCCAGTGTAAGACAAGAAAGCTTCTTGCACCTGAAACAACGAAGACGGCAGGTTTGACGCCACACTAGAGTCTAGAGTTCAGGCCGCTGGCCCACTGTGCAGCGCCAGCAGGGGGGCCGCAGCCGCAGGGGTTCATCTCTCGGACTTGACTTACTCCTCCCCGATAACTCACCTAGCGGCACGGGCAGGCCGGGCGCGGGGGCGGAGGGCGGCGCGGGGGCGGGGGTGCTGGGCGGCGGCGGGGTGGGGGCGTGGTGGCCGCCGTCCTCCAGCAGGGACGCCTCCGACGGGTACTCGAACATGGTGGTGGCCTCGTCGTTGAACTGGATGCGCAACTGCAACACGAGACCATCAGACGATTAGCATGCGACACTGGCAGCAGCGGCACACAGTGGGCCAGGAGACCGCGGCGCAGGCGGGCAAAACTCGAGGCGCGTTTTTAGCTCCAGAGTCGCTAAATGAGACTCGTACCGAACGTGTGACCCAACCGATGGATTCACCTTTCGGAGAGCCTAATAAAAAAAATTAAATTCTAAAAGAAAATCAAAAAATCTTTGTACATTTTTGGACCTTGGTGATCTTCCCCTCGGGCCAGTGAGTCAATGGGAAGCGCGGCGAGGCGTTGCCAGGCGTTGCCCCGAAGTCGTTTCGTCGCACAGCCTCCGTCGCACTCTCGGGGCGTCCCGTTAGGGGAGCGAGAGAGACAGAGCGACCAAGCGACTCAGCGGGTGGGAAAAGGAAAACGCCAACAACGCCCCAGCAACGGCGCCCGCGCCGCGCGTCTGCGTCAGCGCGGAGGTTCGAATCCCAGCCGGATCTGGATCTCATCTCCATCTGGGTTTGCTTGAGGAGGCAGCCTGGGAAGGAAGGCCGACAGCCCCCCGACGCCGCATCAAAGCTGGCGGCAAAGCGAGCGTCTCTGGGGCGTCGTCTGGGCGGCGCCGAACAGCGGCACGTCTCAGTGGACTAGAACAGCAGCGGGCTGCGTTCCAAACGCCGCGGTGCACAGTGGGTCAGAAGACCGTTGAGGCGGCCAAAATCCCGGACGCGTTTTGAGCTCCAGAGTCGCTACATGGGACTCGAATCAGACGTGTGACCCCACCACTGAATTGCTCTCCGAACGAGGAATCCATTGGTGGGGTCACACATTCGGTTCGAGTCCCATTAACCGACTCTGGAGCTCAAAACGCGTCTAGAATTTTGGCCGCCTCATCGGTCTTCCGACCCACTGTGCCGGGGTGCCGGGGCGCCGTCGCGCTGTGTCCACACTAAGCAGTGCAGTGCGTCACCGCGCCCGGCCGAGCCATGGCATGGTGCACCATGAGCCACCTGCCGGGCCAGCCGGCCGGCCGCAAACCTGCACCAGTGTATGTACAACACCGAGCGGCACAACGGAGAGTCATTAGACCGAAGTCACGCCATCTGTCGCCCTCAAAGTTTGCAAAGCCTCGAGGCACGACGAGCGGTGACGAAGGGAGGCGAGGCGTGGCGTGGCGTGGCTTGGCGTGGCGTGGCGTGGCGGGGCGGGGGCAGGCAGGAGGCAAGTGGCAGGGCCACTGCACTGCAAGGCGGGGCGGGGCGGGGTGGGGTGGGGCGTTCGCGGTAGCGAGGACACCAACGACTTGCTGCGGATCCCGGTACCGAGTACCAACGGTGCTGCGAACGGGGGCCTCGCAGTGCAGTGGGCGCCGCGCTGCACCCACCCTCAACTCGCTACACAGTGGGCCAGAAGACCGGCGCAGGCGGCCATAACTCTAGGCACGTTTTGAGCTCCGCAGTCGCCAAACAGGACTCAAACCGAACCTTTGACCTCACCGATGGATTCCACGTTCAAAGAGCAGTCCATTGGGAGGGTCACACTTTCGGTTCGAGTCCCACGTTCCGCCTGAGCCGATCTTCTGGCGCAGCCACACGAGTTCAAGGTCAAGATAACCACCTCATAAACAGCAGCCTATGAGGAGGCTTTCCAACTTGTGACAGTGCCCGCGGTTGCCATATACACCTGCCGTGGCAAGCACTTGGAGCACTCGGGCGTGGGAGGCCCATATGTCCCGGGTGGTGTGACTGTGTGACCGAGGGTGTGACGCAAGGCGGCCGAAGCAGTGCAGCCTCAAGGCTGGCCCGCGCCACGCCGCTCAGTGGGCCGGAGGCCGGAGGCGGTCAAAATCCCGGACGCGTTTTGAGCTCCGGAGTCGCTAAATGAGACTCGAACCGACCGTGTGACCCCACCATTGGACTCCTCGTTCCGACAGCAATCCATTGGTGGGGTCACACGTTCGGTTCGAGTCCCACTTAGCGACTCTAGCGCTCAAAACGCGTCTAGAGTTTTGGCCGCCTGCGCCGGTCCTCTGGCCCACTGTGCGGCGCTGTGCGGCCGGCGCGGACAGTCGCACGCTCGGATGGAGCCATCACACACCGGCATCGGCTCGGCATGGCGATCGGCCGAGCACGGCCGCGCCACAGGACGAGATGACAAATAAAAAAAAAAAAATCTTTAGAATACGGCAACGCAACCAAGCCGCAACACGTGCCACGCCACCAGACCAGAGCAGCAGAGAAAAGGGACAAACGAAAAATGAGAAAAAGACGGCAGGCAGCCCGCTAACGGCACTCTTACGTGGCCGTGCAGTGCCGTGCCGTGTGCGGCGTAAAGGGGAGCGGAGGGGGCGTGGGCGGGGCGTGGGCGGGGGCGCGCTGGCGTGGCGGTACGCCACCGACACGAGGTGGAACGGAGCGGGCCGGCCATCGACACGCCATGCCAGCCCGCGCCAGCCGCGCCAGCCGCGCCAGCCGCGCCAGCCAGCCGCACAGAGTTCACATAACAGAAGGCCTCGCACCGTGCCAAGAGAGCACACTTACACAAACATTCAGATACAGACACACACACACACACACACACCTACACACACACACACACACACAGAGACAGACACGCGCGCAGACAGACAGACAGGCAGACAGACAGAGACACACACACACACACACACAGAGACACTCACACACACACACACACGCACGAGTCATTCGCAGCAGTGCCTTATTGGACCTCAAGGCGTTCCATAGTTCTGGACGCCAACGCACCTTACAGTGGGCCAGAAGACCGGTAGAGGCGGGCGAAATCCTGGACGCGTTTTGAGCTCCAGAGTCGCTAAATGTGACTCAAACCGAACGTGTGACCCCACCACTGGTTTCCTCGTTCGGAGAGCAATCTATCGGTGGGGTCACACGTTCGGTTCGAGTCCCATTCAGCCACTCTGGAGCTCAAAACGCGTTTAGAGTTTTGGCAGCCTACGCCGCCGGTCTTCTGGCCCACTGTGGGCTGGCAGCGCCTTGCTGGACTTCCCCCGACTGCCTCGTTAGGCGGAGGCTTTGAAGCGCCGAGCTTTGTCGGTGCGCTGAGCGCGGAAATGTGTTGACACGCGCGTCAGGACGACAACGACACCCACCGCCGCGCCGCATAGCGTTGCCGTCCGGCTCGGCGCCACAGCAAGCCGCAGCACGTGGGGCGCCACTGCCGCGGCCAAGCACGGCGACAGCGTTAATGAATCAGAGAAAGCCGAGCCGTGCCTCGCTTCCAGCCAGGGCGTTCCACAGCCAGGGCGTTCGACAGACAGGGCGTTCCACAGACAGGGCGTTCCACAGACAGGGCGTTCCACAGCCAGGGCGTTCCACAGACAGGGCGTTCCACAGACAGGGCGTTCCACAGCCAGGGCGTTCCACAGCCAGGGCGTTCCACAGCCAGGGCGTTCCACAGCCAGGGCGTTCCACAGACAGGGCGTTCCACAGACAGGGCGTTCCACAGACAGGGCGTTCCACAGACAGGGCGTTCCAGGAAGGACGTTGCAATCAGGATATGTACTCCATTGGTCGCCAGGAGTGCCCGGGAGTATCCAGGTAGCTCCAGGAGTCTTCAGGAGTGTCGTCCAGGAGTCTCCAGGCGTATTGTCCAGGAGTCCAGGCGTATCGTTCAAGAGTATCCTGGAGTGTCGTCCAGGAGTATCCAGCCGTATTGTCCAGGAGTCCCCAGCCGTATTGTCCAGGAGTCTCCAGCCGTATTGTCCAGGAGTATCCAGCCGTATTGTCCAGGAGTCCCCAGCCCGCCCCCGCGGCCACTAATGGCCCCATGCAATCCATAATGCATGCCGCGGCGCGCCTGACCCGCCAGCCGACAACTGTCAATGAAACGGCAGAAGGAGGAAGAACGAAAAAGCGCAACGCAACCAGGAAGCGCGGCGCAGACCGTGCAAACAGGACGCGGCCGGCAAATGTCCTCCCTCCAGGCGCGCGGCTGCGCGTTGCGAAAAAGGGGCAGCGATTTGAAAGCGTTTTGTCGGCGGGCCGGACAGCCGGCGGTGCACAATGGGCCAGAAGACCGGTGCAGGAGGCCGAAAACTCTCGACGTGTTTTGCGCCCCAGAGTCGCTAAACAGGACTAGAACCGATCGTGTGACCGCATCAAGGGATCGCTAAGTCGCTAAGTCGGACTAGAAACGAACGTGTGACCCCACCAATGGATTCCTCGTTCGGAGAGCAATCCCTTGGTGGGGTCACACGTTCGGTTTGAGTCGGTCTGAGTTCCATTTACCGACTCTCGAGCTCTGGGATTTTAACCGCTTCCACCGGTCCTCTGGCCCACTGCGCGGCGCGCCGAGGCTTGCAGCCGCAAGGGCAAGCAGGCCAGGCCATCCGCGGCGCCGTAATCACTTGGAATTCCACAACGCACGCAGAGGGGGGAAAAAGAGCAATAGCGCGCGAGCAGAAAAAAAAAACGGCGAGAGAAAAAAAAACAGCAGCCGCCTTGTTGGGGGACATACCGCGCAGCGGCGCGGCCAGTTCCGAAGAGTATACAGCAATCCAGACATGACGGGATCTAGGGCCCGGTGCCGACCGGCCGGGGTCACGGCCCCGTGGAGCACGCCGGCGATGCGGGTCAAAGGCAACTCGCCGGGCTCACAGGGCGGCCACTTCCAGACAAGTTTGTTCGGGTTGTTCGATGTCGCTGCCCCCAGGCTGCGCAAACACGCTTAAAACCTTGCAAAGTATTTTGAGCATGCGTAGTACAAACCAATTTTTCTTTGTTATACAAAGAAATAGTTTGTAATTAACGAATTACTTTCTTTGTAAGCTTATGTATGCTCAAAATACTTTGTTATAACAAGCTGCTCTTGTTTGCAAGGCCTCACATAGTTTGTAAGGTTTCCTCAGTGCAGACTTGTCAGAAATTTCGAGTAATCATGAAATTATTGTTTTTTTTTACGGTTTCTTTAGTGCTTTCTTTTTTTTCCGGTGATTAAAATGCAGACGAAATAATTATTGGCATCTATAATAAACCTACAATCTCTCTTCACTGCGGAACCAAGAGTGGAGAACTTCAGGAGTCTCCGCACTTGGAAGTGCAAAGTTTTGCAGATTCCACACTTCAAGTTCTCCCCTTTTGCACCACACTGAGAGAAAGGGGCTTTGCGAGCTATTCCACACTTGCAGTATGGAGACTGCAAACTCCAAGTGTGGAGAGATTACTCCGCACCAGGAAGTAAGGAGTTCTGCTCCACACTGAGTTATAGGCAGTGTTTTCGCCAAAGGATCTGCACGCATAAAACCTTACGAATTATTTTGAGCATACATAATAAAAACTAATTTACTTTGTTGTACGAAGAAAAAGTTGGTAAATTACGAAGTATCTTCTTTGTAAGCTTATGTACACTGGTAAAACTAAAGTGTAACTCTATGCTTGAGTCAACCATAGAGTTACGCTTGAAGACGATACGCTTGAAATGAAGCATACTTTGGGAATTCCGCCATGCATTTAGATAGGGGACATCTTCGCGGATGAGCCTGTTACGCTTGGTTCCAAGCGTAAACTGATTACGCTTGAAAACAGAGGGTAATACTACGCTTTGGTTTTACCAGTGTAGGCTCAAAGTACTTCGTTATAACAAGCTGCTTTTCTTTGTAAGGTCTAAAATAGTTTGTGAGGTTTTCGCAGTGTGCTGCTGCCGCTGCAGCTGCTAGATCACAAACTGCCGGTCAGTCCCAGTCTGGAGGTTAAACGTCCAACTCGACTGGACGCCGCGGTGGCACACCGGATACGCACGGCCGCGCCGACGGACGGACGGACGGACGGACGGACGGGCGGACGGACGGACGGAGCGACGGCCGGATGTCATGCGGTCGATCACCGCGCGCTCCCCTCGCACACACAGAGGAAGTGCACGCACCCAACTGTGAGGCCGCGCGGGACTCACTGGCCGACACAGAGTACAAAGATCGAATGCGAATGGCATTCCCAGGGGATGCTTCGACCGTGCAGCACCATGCGTGCACGGAGCTCAGGGCAAGTTGAGGAGACGCACAGTGGGCCAGGAGACCGGTGGAGGCGGTCGTCAACGTCCCGGACGCGTTTGGAGCTCCAGAGTCGCTGAATGGGACTCGAACCGAACGCGTGACCCTCACCAATGAATGCTCTTCGAACGAGGAATCCATCGGTGGGGTCACACGTTCGGTTCGAGTCCCATTTAGCGACTCCCTACTGAGGGCAGTGGGTAAACTCATCACCTCACACCAGTCTTCTGGCCCACTGTGAGGCGGGCCGCCTGCGAGGCAGGCCACCCGGCCGCACCGCCGTCGCGCGGCTGCCTATCCCGCCGTCGTCAGGCTGACGAGCCGGGCCGCCGGGCCACGCGCCACGCGCCAGCAAAGCCAGCGCGCGCCGGCAACAGGGACTGTCGTTCTGTTCGCCCGCCTGCCGTCGCTGGTCTAACCCCCCTCCCCTCCGCGGGCCTCCAAAGCCCCCGCGAAGCCCCCCCCCCCTTTCACCCTCCTCGTTGCGCCGCAGTGCAGCCTCGCTCTGATTGCCGCCTTCCTCTACGCCGCCACGCCGCCGCTCCCGTTCGCCAAACAAATACAGCGACGCCGGCTTTATTCCAGGCCGACGGCACGACAACGCCAATCCAAAGGGAATGGCACCGCCCAACCCATCATGACGACACGGCCACTCTCTTGGAGCCTCGTCATACTGAGGCTCCAAAGCAAAGACACCGTGTCAGGGAGACATCGTTCAAATTCGGCAACGAACACCACATTTATTAAGTACCCTCTGTGTGTGTGTGTGTGTGTGTGTGTGTGTGTGTGTGTGTGAGAGAGAGAGAGAGAGAGAGAGAGAGAGAGATAGAGAGAGATAGAGAGGGAGAGTGTGAGTGTGGGTGTGAGTGTGGGTGAGAGAGAGAGAGAGAGAGAGAGAGAGAGAGAGAGAGAGAGAGAGAGAGAGAGAGAGAGAGAGAGAGAGAGAGAGAGAGAGAGAGAGAGAGAGAGAGAGAGAGAGAGAGAGAGAGCGTGGTGACTCAGTGGACGACGCAATGAGGCGCGCCGAGCGTCACGCACTCGCAGTGTCAGTCTAGAGTCCATGCGCGCTTCGCTTCGCACACAGTCGAAGGCCGAGCGAGTCTGGCATGTGCGGTATCGGGTGGCTGCGCGAAGCGGCGCGCGAACCGGAGCACCGCGGAGCACACAGCACGCTCGCCGGCGTGCCGCACTTGGCTGCGTGTCAATGCGAGGGCACCGCGTCGCGTCGCGTGAGGCCGCGACCGGCACACAGTGGGCCAGAAGGCCAGCGCAGGCGGTCAAAGTTCTGGACGCGCGTTTTGAGCGCTCTCGAGTCGCTAAACAGGGACTCGAACCGACCGTGTGACCCCCACCAACGGATTCCTCGACCGGAGAGCGAATCCATCCATAGGTGGTGTCCACACGTTCGGTTCCAGTCCTCTGAAGCGGCCGTCTGCGCCGGTCTTCTGGCCCACTGTGCGAGCAGCAATCCGGGCCAAATCTTTCATTACCGTCTCCGACTCGGGGAACTCCTGCCGCGATCGAAACTGTTTTGGCGCCTCGCCACGCCCTGCTGCGCCCCGGCCCCCTACGGCCGGCCCCAGAGCTGGGCCCACACCACACACACCGCCTTGCCACCCTGCCGCGTCGGTCGCTTTCAAAGGGGGATATCTCTTATGGGTGCGCGTGGCTCGTCTGCGCAGCGCACCGACAGCAGAGATGCCAACATCTGAACCAAAAAACTGGGAGCCGACCCTGCGTGGTCCTGGAAGATGCTGTGCTGGACTGCGCTCCCCAAATGTGATTGTTAGCGCAATGGATAGCGTAGCAGTCAATGGACTCGGAGATGCGGGTTCAACATCCGTACGGGGCGACTACTTTTACAGCTGTTTCGGTTCTCTCAGTCGGTACCACTGACTTAGGAGCGCTGGCGTCACGATTTGGAGGCCGTGTTTTATAGCATGGAGCTATCCCCCCTTTGGTCGCTATCCCGTCGTCGATCATCTATCCGGGAGAGGGGTTTCACTTCGATGTAAAAACGACGCGGACCGGGATCTCTACGTAGCGTGGCGTGGCGTGGCGTGGCGTGGCGTGGCGTGGCGTGGCGGAAAGGTCGCACAGCAGCTCCCGAAAAGCGTCGCCGTCGTGCCATAATAACATCCGGGGAAAGGCCCGGCCGCTCCCGCACCCACTTCGGCAGACGGCAGCGCGCACTGCGAGCTGCGAGCTACGCGCCGCGCATTTTAACTTTCAACTTCGGCCAGCGGCGAACAGTGGGCCCACAAGACCGGCGCGGGCGGCCAAAACGCTAGACGCGTTTTCAGCTCCAGAGTCGCGAAATTGGACTTGAACCGAGCGTGTGAACCCACCAGTGGATTCCTCGTTCGGAGAGCAATCCATTGGTGGGGGGTCACAGGTTCGGTTCGAGTCCCATTTAGAGACTCTGGAGCTCAAAACGCGTCCGGGATTCCGACCGCCTCCGCCAACTGCTCACGCTGCAATGACTGCAGCAGCTGCTGCGTCGCACGGGCACCATTTATCCAAAGCGGCTCTGAACGCTGCAAGTCCAGCGTGCGTGCGTGCGTGCGTGCGTGGAGGCGTGCGTGCGTGCGTGCTGCACCGCCTCGCGGACACACGCCCGGTACAAGCAACAGCGTCTGAAAGGTCAGAGCAGCCCCGCTCCGCCCCGCCTTTTGCGACATGCACCTGCAGGGGCGTGAACGGCAGCGGCAGGTCGTAGTAATGGAATCACGCCCCAGCGACGGTGGCGCCGCCGCCGTGGAGTCTGCAAGCACGACGAGCACGTCCCGCGCGCCTTCTCGCGCCACTGCAGAACGCGGTGTGGCCCTCCAAGGCGGCGCACTGTGGGCCGCAGGCGGCCTAACACTCTGCACTCGTTTTTAACTCCACAGTGGCTAAATGGGACGCGAACCGAACGAGTGACCCCACCGATGGATTCCTCGTCCGGAGAGCAATCCATCAGTAGGGTCACACGTTCGGTTCGAGTCCCACTTAGCGACTCTCCGCCTGCGCCGGTCTTCTGGCCCACTGTGCGGCGCGGCGGGGCGCGCGGCTAAAGCCAGCAGCATTCTAGCACGGCGGCACGGCGGCGGAAAACTCTCAACCAGTCCCGCCGAGCACGCAGTGCTGCAGCAGCAGTCTCATGTCGAACACGTCACTGTCTCCCTCGCACTCTCACGGCACGCCCCGCGAGTGCGAGAGAGACAGACTGCCTGCACTTGTGCCGTCGTCCCGTTACCCAGTCCCGCGCCCAATAACACGCCCCGCCTGCCGGCAGCGTCACGGCACCCTTGGGCGGCCCAGGAAAGAGACGCCGCGCCGCTCGTCGCCGCGCCGCTCATCAAGGGGCGTGAGCACGCAGCGGCCCAGGACCGCCAGCGTCAACATGGACGGCGTGCCCGGCACAGTGGGCCAGAAGACCGGCGCAGCCGGCCGGAACTCCAGAGACGCGTTTTGAGCACCAGAGTCGCAAAATGGGAACCGCACCGAACGTGTGACACCACCAACGGATTACTCCACGAACGAGGAATCCATTTGTGGGGTCACACGTTCGGTTTGAGTCGAGAGGTCTACCGCTCAGCTCAGGAGTGAACACAGGATTACCGATTACCAGTGATTACCTACAAAATATGTCAAAAAACTTTGTAAATTTAGCCAGCTAAGAGCATTTTTTTGCCAATTTTCATAAGAAAAACCCCTCAAAAGCCGATAAAAACAGCTAAAATATCCAGTTTTGACTTGTGATTATCAAATGATTACTGGACGAAGTGTACACAGGATTACGACAATGGTGGACCCCTCGGTTTGAGTTCTGCTTAGCGACTCTGGAGCTCAAAACTCGTATTGAGTTCCGGCCGCCCGCGTCGGGCTTGTAGCCCACTGTGCCGGGCTGCAGCATCACCATAGACACACAGTGCTTCGTGTGCTCCGGCACGCCGCGCCGCCGGGCGGGAAACAGAGAGCAATCGAATGCGGCGACACGTCCGGCAGGGTGTGCGTCATTTGGAATCGGTGTGGCGGTCCGCAAACAGGGCACCACAGCGCACAGCGGGCGCAGGCGGCCGAAATTCAAAACGTGAGACCCCCACTAATGGATTGCCCTCCGAACGAGGAATCCATTGGTGGGGTCACTCGTTCCGTTCGAGTCCCATTTAGCGACTCAAAACGCGCTTAGAGTTTTGGCCGCCTGCGCCGGCCTTCTGTTGCCCACTGTGCAGCGGTTTCGTCGCTCCGTCTCTCTCGCACGGATGGGCGGCCGTCCCGTGTGGGTGCGAGGGAGACGCAGCGACCAAACGGCCGTGACGCAAGCGAGCGCGCCGGAAGTCTTTCTTCGACACAAAGGTATCGAGTGGGCCGCGCGGGCGCCGGCATGTGACGGAAGCCGCGGAGAAAGGCTGCGGTAGGCAAAAGGAAACGCGGAGGGGGAGGGGATCAAATCACTTTCCAGCGGCAGCAGCCAGTCGGGGCCGCCGCCGCCGCCGCCGCGGCACGCCGTCGCACAGTGGGACGCGGAACGGCACCAGACTCACGCGGCGGCGCCAAGGACAGACCGGCAGCGCCATTTCCGTTATAGGACCGACTCATCGCTCCGTTTCTGTCGCAGTCCCGGGGCCGCACAGTGGAACAGCCAGAAGACCGGCGCAGGCGGCAACAACTCTAGACGCGTTCCGAGCTCCACAGTCGTCGCTTAAAACGCGGCGTTTTGGACGCCGGTCTTCTGGCCCACTGTGCGGCGGCGTGGCTGAGCGGCTGTGCAAACGATGCCGGAGATTAGAACTCCGACGCGAACCCTTCTTCAATACAGTCCCATCGGCGAAACCAGGTTTACCCGCCTGCCTGGCTCGCCTCCACCAGCACGTAGGTGCGCGTGGCGTGCGTGGCGTGCGTGGCGGTGCGTGCCGGCATACGGCCACGTCCGAGTGGTGCGGCCAGGCGGCGCGGGGCGCGGCGTGCCGTGGCCGGTCGGCCGGCGCCGCGCAGTCAATCCGATTGGATATCGAATGCGTTCGGACGCTACTTTCGCCCGGCTCCGGCTGGCTCCGGCTGGCTCCGGCTGGCTCCACTACCCATTACACCCCGCACGAGCCGAGTCAGGCGTGCCGGCGCAGGACCTCTCAGCCCCCACCCCCACTGAAGAAAAGCCAACGCCGTGGTGGTGGTGGTGGTGGTGGTGGTGGTGGTGGTGGTGGTGGTGGTGGTGGTGGTGGTGGTGGTGGTGGTGGTGGTGGTGGTGGTGGTGGTGGTGGTGGTGGTGGTGGTGGTGGTGGTGGTGGTGGTGGTGGTGGTGGTGGGTGGTGGTGGTGTGGTGGTGGTGGTGGTGGTGTGGTGGGGGTGGTGGTGGTGGTGGTGGTGGTGGTGGTAACTGGATTTAAGTCCCAATTTTTCTCCTCGAAGTGGTGCCAACCCCTGCTCCAAAAAGATTTCTTCTCCCGTCACTTGTGGAAATCTTCCTCCTTGCTATCGCTATGGCATTTGATAAGAAACTAGCATCTGGCAAACTTTCCCACGGTTTGGCAGCACTGTTATTTTCCAGACAGACAGACAGACAGAAAGACAGACCGGCCGACCGAGTCGAAAGTTTCTGCCCCGCGAAATGTTGCCGCGCTGTTGGGATCTGTTCGGCGGGCCACGCCATCTGGATGGCTGCTCACCAGCAGTGCCGCCCCGCCCCCCGGCGCAGCGCCGCGCTTAGGCATCTACCCAGACAGAGTCATCATGAGTGGCCGGGTGAAAGTGATGATGTGCTATGACCTTGTGTGGACCGGCCTGCTGCTGGCGGCGGTGCTGACGCCTCGGCCACCAGACTCGACGTCGCGTCCCTCCCGAGCGCAGCACAGTGGGCCGCAGGCGGCCAAAACTCTAGACGCGTTTTGAGCTCCAGCGTCGCTGAATGGGACTCGAACCGAACGTGTGACCCCCACCAATGGATTCCTCGTTCGGAGAGCAGTCCATTGGTGGGGGGTCACACGTTCGGTTCGAGTCCCGTTTCGCGACTCTGGAGCTCAAAACGCGTCTTAAGTTTCGGCCGCCTGCACCCACTGTGCGCCGTCGGAAGCACAGTCGCGCAAAAGTGGCGGAGGCGCGCCGGCAGCAGCAGACCCGTTCCTCAAACAGCGCCAAACGTGAGCAATGTCTGGGCCGGAGTCTCGTCTCGTCTCGTCTCGTCTCCCGACCTGCGTGCCGTGCCGCCGTGCGCGGCCTGGAAGCCTGCAGGCCTGGAAGATGAAGTAGCGGGCCTGCTTCTCTGCGCGGGGGAGGGGAAGGGAGGGGGAGGGGGGGAGGGAGAGGATCTTCCTCAGTTCACTCTCCGCTCTGTTTGGCCCGGGATTTGTTCCAGCCGGCGATGCTGCAGGCTGCAGTCATTATCCCCGGCATGTCTGTCCTTCGAACAATGGCGGAGAGGCTGGGGGAGGGGGAGGGGGAGGGAGGCGACAGTTAATACTGTTCATGCATTTTCATCACCAGCACGGCGGCGACCAAGACACCGCCAACGCGACAGTGGAGTCGCAAGGGGCACGACACTGTGGCGGCGTCGCCAACGGCGCCGCATTTCTTCTTCGCAGAGCGATGCTTGGCTGCCCAGCTCGGAGGACTCGAAGGACCGGAGGGGCCAGGAAGGGCAGGCCAGGCCCGCCAAGCGTGACCGCGCGCGAATCATCCGAAAGGGCTCCTTTGGATGCACAGAGGGCCAGAGGGCCACACCTCTAGACGCGTTTAGAGCTCCAGTGTCGTCGAACAGGACTTGAGCCGAACGTTGTGACCCCACCGATGAATCCTCGTTCGGAGAGCTATCCATTGGCGGGGTCACAAGACAAGTTCGAGTCACTCGAGAGCTCAAAACCCGGCCCGGGATTTTGACAGCCTTTTCTGGCCTACTGTGTAAGATGGAGAGACGTGCATCTTGCACACCGCAGGCAAACTGCGCGGCACACCAGCAGCGCTTTGAGACGCTTTCGTCGCCTTGCTCGCTGCGTGGGGGAGTAGGGCACGCCGCGCGAGAGAGACAAGCACTGCCCGAGACGAAACAACTCGAACCACCCCGGGAATCCCGTGTACAAAACGACTGGTAATCTCCGGTACAATAAACCATGCCGTAATCACGTAATCCTTAATAAAATTCTGTCCTTTTATTAACGTTTTCCAACCTATTTTCCAAAATTTTACGCGTAATCCCTAGTAGAGTTCCCGAGATCCCGTAATCTTGTGTACACCTGAAATGAGAGTGGCGCGCGCCCCCCCTCGAAACAACTCCACTTCCCTACAGGAACCCAGATGCGTGCATTGTACGCTGACCTAACCTAACCTAACTATAGTTCCCTCACCTTGCGCGGCTGCCGCGGCGACTGCTTCCGCAGGTTGCTGCGCCCGTTGATGATGACGTTGCCGCCCTCGAAGACGACGCTGCAGGCCGGGGGCGGCTCCAGCAGCCCCCACTCGTCCAGGTCACCCATGCCGTCCGCGTCGCCGTCCGTCGACGACTCGTCCGCGCTCGCGCCCAGCAGCAGCACGCCGCCGTCCTGCAAACACACACACACGTTACACAGTGGGCCAGAAGACCGGCGCAGGCGGACAAAAACCTCTAGACGCGCTTTGAGCTCCGCAGTCGGCAAACAGGACTCGAACCGAACGTCTGACCCCCCACCGATGGATCCCCTCGTTCAGAGCGTAATCCATGGGTGGCGTCACACGTTCGTTTCGAGTCTCATTTAGCGACTCTGGAGCTCACAGTCCCACCGGTCTTCCGGCCCACCGTGCGAGCGGGCTTTACACGGAAGCTCCATCGACCGACCACACGGATAACGACCGCGCCATGACCCACCGCCGGCTGAACCGCAGCGCGGCGCGGCCCTCGCGAGCCCCGGCACCGCGACCGCGCCGCCAACAAGCGCCCCGGCAGCTCCGAGCCCCGCGCAATATCGCTGCGCCTTTCCCACCGTCCTCTAGCAAGCGGGTCCACGACGGCGAGTTATGGACTCGCGGCGAGAGTGTCTCGAGTGTCGGTGCTCTGCAATTTGCCCATGACGCACGGCGGCCCAGCGGCAGCGGTGCTCCGGCAGGGCCTTCAGCGAGGCCTACAGCACCAGCGCACAGTGGATAGACCAGAAGACCGGCGCAGGCGGCCAAAAATGCAGACGCGTTTCGAGCTCCAGAGGAGCTGAACAGGACTCGAACCAAGCGTGTGAGCCCACCTACGGATTCCTCGTTCGGAGAGCAACCCATACGTAGGGTCACACGGTCCCGTTAGGGACTCTGGAGCTCAAAACGCGTCTATAGTTTTGGGCGCCTGAGCCGACCTTCTGGCCCACTGTGCACCGCCGCGAAGCCGGGCACAACGACTGACTCTCATTGTCCTTCCCGGATCGCTTTCAAGTAAAGACCCGTGCGGGCTCCGGAATGCGAGGCCCGTTCCCTTTCACAGTGGCGCGCAGCGCAGCAAGCTTTACTAGCTTATTCCGAGCCAATCCGGCCAGGCCAGGCACAGTGGGCCAGGAGACCGGCGCAGGCGGTCAAAACTCTAGACACGTTTTGAGCTCCAGAGTCGCTAAATGGGACTCGACCCGAACGTGTGACCCCACCAATGGACAGCTCTCCGAACCAGGGTTCCATTGGTGGGGTCACACGTTGGGTTCGAGTCCTGTTCAGCGACTCTGGAGCTCAAAACGCGTCCCGGATTTGGACCGCCTCCATCAGTCTTGTGGCCCACCGTGTCAGACCAGGCACTAACCCCGTTCCCCTGCAGGCAACACCACGAGGGGCGTCGGCGTCACAGCAAACAGTGCGGACGCGCCCCGCCCTGACGGGGCTAAAAGCAGGTCAGGTCCATCAGGTCCTCATTACCGCGGACAAACAGCCTGTGTGGCCGGGGACACCCTGGAGCCCCTGGTCGCGTGCATCATTTAGGAGGGAGCTTACAATGAGGTCAGATGGGGCACACACGGCCCGCTGGACTGCTTCCTTTCTCGCAGACACCGGGGGCAAGGGGTCACTGGGGTCGCCGGGGTCACGTCCACCACGGCGGTGGGGCTCCCCGAAGTAAATCGAGGCTGGAAGAAACGCCACCGCCGCAGCATGTGTGCGGCTGCGGGGGAACTGCACGACGACGACGCACAGTGGGCCAGAAGACACGTTTATAGCTCTGGAGTCGCTGAATGGGACTCGAACCCAACCTGTGACCCCACCAATGGATTCCTCGTTCGTGGAGCAATCCATTGGTGGGGGTCACACGTTCAATTCGAGTCCCATTTAGCGACTCTGGAGCTCAAAACGCGTCCGGGTTTTTGACCGCCTCCACCGGTCTTCTGGCCCACTGTACGACGACGAGCTGCGCAAGCCACAGCTGCTGCTGCTACAGGCCTTCCCGGACCGCCTCCAGCGGCAAACCGCGCAATGTCCAGCCTCCAGTCCGGCCGGCAATCTCCGGCCGCGGCGACTCAAATCCAAACAGCCGGCGGCGCGGCGCAGCCTGGGGCAGTAGAAAGCTGTCCTTGGCCACTTTGCATCTCCAGATTGATCGCAGCAGCGTCCTTTCGCTTTGACGAGCTGAGCCGGCCTGGGCTGCCGGGGCTGGCCGCGACACAGTGGGCCAGAAGACCGGTGGAGGCGGTCGATATCCCGGACGCAGTTTGAGCTCCAGAGTCACTGAATGGGACTCGAATCCAGCGTGTGATCCCGCCGATAGATTTCTCGTTCGGAGAGCAATCGATTGGTGGGGCCGCACGTTGGATTCTAGTCTCATTCAGCGACTCTGGAGCTCAAACTGCGTCCGGGATTTCGACCGCCGGTACCGGTCCTCTGGCCCACTGTGGCCTGGGCTGAGCATAATGGCGGCCGTGTTGGACTGTCGTCATCGCCGGCGGCGTAGCGCGGGGGCCGCGGAGGTGTGTGGGAAGCGCCGCCCCACAGTGGCGCCCGCCCTGCCCCGCCCCGCCCCGCCCCGCCTCCACTCTTTCACTTTCTACCTTCAATCAAACAACGGCGCGAGGCGGCCCGCGAGCGAACAAACATCGGTCCTGCGCCCCGTCCTTGCCGTAGCGCCGCGCGGAGCCGCGGCCCCATTCCGAAACATCATTTCTGTCTCTCTCGCACTCATGGGGCGTCCCGTAGGGTGCGAGGGAGACAGAGCGACGAAACGATCCTTGAACAGGCGGCAGGCCCTTATCGGGCCCATCGGGAGAAGGGGCGCCGCCGGGGCTGGCGGGGCTGGCTGGCCTCTAGGCGGGCCGGCACGCTATCGCCAATGCTATCCGGACGGCGACGTCACCGCGGCGCAGTGGGCCAGCAGACCAGAGCAGGCGGCCAAAACTATCTACACGCGTTTTGAGCTCCTGAGTCGCTAAACACGGCTGGAAGCGAACGTTTGACCCCCAATAGTGGACTTTTCGTGCGGAGAGCAGTCCGGGACCTATGCAGTGACTCTGGAGCTCAAAACGCGGCCTAGTGCACCAGTCTTCTGACCCGCTCGTCTCGCCTCGGCAGACAGTGCCAAAAGATGCCAATTCATTCAACCAATCCGCGGTGGCGCACCACAACCAGTTCATCTCCGGTTCGTTTTGGCCGCTCATCTCCTCTGCTTCTCGTCACTAGTTTTTTGCAGAGTTTCCTATCCTGCGGATGAAGCTGCGAGGCCGCGAGCCCCAGCCACATGCGAGGACCTCCCCCCCCCCCTGCCCCGCCCCGCTGGCCCCACAGCATCATCGGCCCGCACCAGCATCCGGCCGCGGGCGTGAAGGGGAGGAGGGGGAGGGGTGTTTACATTGCGCAAGTCGCCGCCGATTCGCCTTCGGACGTCCAGGGCGGGGCAGTTCGTCGGCCACAATAGCGACGTGAGAGACAAGAGGCCCTTCCCCGCGGGGCGCCGGCGCACAGTGGGCCAGAAGACCGGCGCACGCGGTCGAAACTCTAGACGCGTTTTGAGCTTCAGAGTCGCAAAATGGGACTCGAACCGAACGTGCGACCCCACCCACTGGATTCCTCCTTTGAAGAGCCATTCATTAGCGCGGTCACACGTTCGGTTCGAGTTCCATTTAGCGACTCTGGAGCTCAAAATCCGTCCGGGATTTAGACCGCCTGCACCGGTCTTCCGGCCCACTGCATCTAACACCCGCTCCATTGCGGTCCATGATTGAAAAGAGCGCCGTGTACTCGAGGAGTGAAAACGGAAAAGAACCCAGGGCTCCTAACGAGGCGGACATGTCTAAAGCATCGACCGTCGTCTGGCTCTCTCGCACTCGCGGGGCGGGGGCGGCGTGCTGCGCGAGGTGCGAGAGAGAGACAGAGCGACGTGATAAGACCTCGTCCGCCCATCACACCCGGACCGATAGTGCACTTCCTGCAGTGCAGAGTCCAAAGCCGCGCGTCGCCCCGCGGCCGTGCTGCAATGCCGTCTCCATAGTCTCTCTCTCTCTCTCTCTCTCTCTCTCTCTCTCTCTCTGGCGTGCGGGTGCAAAGGAGAGAGAGAGAGAGAGAGAGAGAGAGAGAGAGAGAGAGAGAGAGAGAGAGAGAGAGAGAGAGAGAGAGAGAGAGAGAGAGAGAGAGAGAGAGAGAGAGAGAGAGAGAGAGAGAGGGAGAAGGGGCGGGCGCACGCCGACACACGCCTCGTCCGGTCGATGAACCAGCTCGTGGACCAAGCCTCCCGTGTCATGCGGCGGCACGCGGGACGGCCGCGCGGCTTTTGCCTTCGCATCCTGCCCTGCCTCACTCGACTTCACACGCCGTCCCGCGACCTCCGTCCGGGGCGTGCGGACCGGGGCGGCGCACAGTGGGCCAGAAGACCGGCGCAGGCGGACAAAACTCCACACTGAGAAGACCTTACAAACTATTTTAGGCCTTACAAAGAAAAGCAGCTTGTTATAACAAAGTATTTTGAGCATACATAGGCTAACGAAGAAAATTCTTCGTAATTTACGAACTATTTCTTTGTTCAAGAAAGTAAATTAGTTTGTAATATGTATGCTCAAAATACTTCGTGGAGACGCGTTTTGCGCTCCAGAGTCGCTTCACAGGCCTCGAACCGAACGTGTGACCCCTCCAATGGATTGCTCGCCGAACGAGAAATCCATTGGCGGGGTCACACGTTCAGTGCGATTCCCATTTAGCGACTCTATAGAGCTCCAAACGCGTCCCGGATTTTGACCGCCTCCGCACCGGTCCTCAGGCCCACTGTGCGGCGGGAGCCTAGACGCGGTAGGGCGGGGCGGGGCGGGGCGGGGCGTGGCGCGACGGGAAAGTGCCCCGAAGTCCCTCCCGTTAGGCCGGCACCAGTTTGCGCCGTTTTGGAGCGGTCGGCGGGCCCCTGCAGCCTGTAGGAGGCGGCGGCACCGCGATGGCCGCGGGGGCCGCGGGGGCTCTGGAGCGACGAGCAGCGCTCACTCACCCCGTGGGGGGCCGCGGGGGCAACGCCAGCAGCCGTTCGCACTTCGCGGTTTTGGTTTTGGATGTTAAAAGATATTTCTTACATCATAAATGATAGCACGCCACACTGGTAGAAAAAAGTACGGAAAAAAGTACGGAACATGCCTGGTCAACAATTTGCCTGGACCGTCCGTACTTGCCAAGTGCGGAACTTTCTGCGCTTTTTTCCGTACCCGTTTGCATGAGCTTATATGGAACAGGTGTACGGACGTTCCGTACTTTCGTCCGTACTTCCCCCGTACTACATTCTTCTGTACATTTACCGTACAAAAGTACAGAAATTTTTCCAGTGGACACAGCAGCAGCGCCAAGGGCGCGGCGTTCGGACAATACGCAATTCCAGCGACGCATCCTCAGGCTGCCGGACGCGCTTTCCACATCAGTCCGTTCGAAGTGCCACGGCGGCGACAACGAGATGTTTATCGCCCGCCTAGCCACTAGCCAGTCCTTCCCTCCCCCACCCCCTTTTTTTTATCACCGACATCCTTTCGTGCCTGAGGCCACGCTAAGGCCGCCCGGGTAAGGCCGCACTCGCACAAGCAGGCGGGGGCGCCACGCCAAAGCCGCGCGTCACAGTGGAACAGCCAGAGGACCGCAGCCGAAACTCTGGACGCGTTTTGAGCTCCGGAGTCGCTGAATGGGACTCTAACCGAACGTGTGACCCCACCAATGGATTACTCTCCGAACGAGGAATCCACTGGCGGGGTCACACGTTCGGTTCGCTTCTCGTTCAGCGACTCTGGTGCTCAACACCGGTCCAGGGGATTTTTCCCGCCTCCGCCGCCGGTCTTCTGGTCCACTGTGCGCGCGGTCCATAAAAGCGCGCAGTGCATCGCCGGCAGCGCCGCCGCGTCGAAGGCGGCCATTTTGGCGCCGCCTTACGTCAGGCAGGCGCCAGGTCGCGGCGCTGCCGCTGAACTGCAGCCGCCGCCCTCCTCGCGGGGCCACGGGGCCGCGAGCGCCGCAGCGAGGCGAGGCGCTCCAGTTCGGGGCGCCGCCGCCACCGCCTTACTTATTATGTACTCCGCGGCCCACTTCTGCGGCAGCGCTGCCGCCATCACGCCGAGGATGACACGACGACCGCGTTCGTTCGAGGAGGCGGCGGCGTGCCATCCCGGCGCGCGGCCTCAAAACGACGCCTCAAGTACGTCGCGCGTCGCGGCGTCGCGGCGCACCGTGGGCCAGAAGACCGGCGCACGCGGCCAAAACTCAGAACGCGTTTTGAGATCCTTAGAGTCGCTAAATGGGACTCGAATAGAACGACCCCACCGATGAATTGCTCTCCCAACGACGATTCCATCGGTGGGGTCACACGTTCGGTTCGAGACCCATTTAGCGACTCTACAGCTCCAAACGCGTCTTGAGTTTCGGCCGCGTGCGCCGGTCTTCTGGCCCACTGTGCGGCGCCGCGGTGCAGCGGGGCTACGCGGCGTCTTCAGCCTTCAGCAGACTGATTCCGGTGCCTGCTCTCGACGCTCCTCTGTCTCTCTCTCTCGCACCTATACGGGACGCCCCATGAGTGCGAGAGAGACGAAAGCGCGTCGAGAGCAGTGTTTGGAGGCGGCCTTCAGCCAGCGGCGCGCACTTCCAGCAGAGCCTCGCCTTTCCCCGGCCGCGTGGCGTGCGGTGCTCTCGGCGGGCCAATCCGGAGGCCCGGCCCGGCCCTGCAGATTACCATCGAGGGGCCCTCAAAGTCGTGCGCCGCGGCCAGCGGCGGCCAGCCCAGCGCGCGCGCGTGGGGGGGGGGGGAGTGCGCGTTCGTGAGTGTAAGTGTGTGTCAGACGGAGGGAAAGGGGGGAGAGAGAGAGAGAGAGAGAGAGAGAGAGAGAGAGAGAGAGAGAGACCGCTAGGGACACGACCGGCCATTCATCGCAATAACGTGCACGCGCATCAGTGAACGTGCAGACTGTAACACAAGCTGTCATAAGCATAGTACTCAAAACTGAGAGAGGTGGGGAGAGGGGTCTTAGCTAATTTCCCCCTTCCCCCGCTACCTCTTTTTTCCTTGAGGTAGAACACCACGTGGAGCCAAGCCGAGAAAAGCACAGCGCGAGTGAGGAGACTTCAACGCGGGGGGCTGCGCACCGCAACACATCCCCACGGCGGGCTGCCTGCCTGCCGGGCTGCCTGCCTGCCGGGCTGCCTGCCTGCCGGGCTGCCTGGCTGGCGCACTCACTCTCTGCTGCACGATTCGCGGCTCCAATTTATGAGAAAACACGACGCAGTTGATGAAGATACACACATTGCCCACCGTGGCCCGAGGGGCGGGGTGGGGCGCGTCGGGGCGGGGCGGGGCGCTCCATAAATAAAAGGCCCGTCCATGATAGCAACACGCCTTGCCGCACCACACACACACACACACACACACACACACACACACACACACACACACACACACACACTAATGGGCGGCCTTTCCCCGCGCCGTGACAGAGACAGCTCCACTCCGCGGTCGCGCGGCGCCGGCGGCCCAAAAGGCCCAAAAGCCGCAGGAAGCAATCCGGAAGCCGCAGCGCGGCGTGCAGCGCGGGCCGTGGCGGCGGCGCGGCGCCCTGGCCTATCCCAAAGAGACGAACAAGGAGGTGGGGGGGCTCAATGACGCGCACAGTGGGCCAGAGGCCCGTCGCTACCAAAAAACTCGAGACGCTTTTTGAGCTCCAGAGTCGCTAAATGGGACTCGAATCGAGCGTGTGACCCTACCAATGGATTGTTCTCCAAACAGGGAAAAATCTGAAAATGTTGAGGTAGGGGGGGAGGGGGTGTCGAGACTTGCCGGCAATTATACTCCCTCACGGCCATCACATGACTCGGCCGTCCAAAAAGCAGGCGCTCTGGTGCGTTACCAACTGGGAGGGCCTAATTGCAGGGCAAGGCACCGAGGGGAGAGAGAGAGAGAGAGAGAGAGAGAGAGAGAGAGAGAGAGAGAGAGAGAGAGAGAGAAGGAGAAGGAGAAAGAGAAGGAGAGAGAGAGAAGGAGAGAGAAAGAAAGAGTGGTGTTGGCGGGAAGTATTTGGTGCGCAAGCCCCTTGGCGCTCAGCAGTGTGCTGGAGCGAGAGCCGTCCTGGAGCGGGCGGCCGGGCGGCCGATAACGCACGCGTGTGGTGCGTACAATGGCCGCTGCGGTGATGCGGCCCGTCCCCGACACGACGTGGCGTGTGTCGTGACGAGGGGCGGCCTGAGTACAACATTACGTATGCCCCCACACCGCTTGCATCTGTGGGGCTCGCGGTACACACACACTCACATACCTACACACACGAGCACACGAGCACACACACGATCACACACACACACACACACACACACACACACACGAACACACACACACACACGAACACACACACACGAACACACACACACATGAACACACACACACACAGACACACACGCCCACGTGGACAGCAGAGACAGCAGCACGTGGCCGACGGCACAGAGCGGCGCTTGCTGCTTTGTCCGTCGAAGAAAGAGAAGAGTCGTCTTCTCGTCGAAAGGCAATCGGGGCTAACGGCTGCCTACGGCCAACGGGCCGAAGTTATTCTAAATTCCTATCAGTCAGATCGATATCGGCTGCTCTAATGACCCGGCAACGGGATCACCGGCAGCAGCATGACCAGCAGGGCCTTCTTGTTCTCCTGGGCGAGGCGGCGTGCAGGTCCGAGGAGACCAGCGCCGCACAGTGGGCCAGAGGACCAATGGAGGCAATCAAAATCCCGGACGGGTTTGGAGCTCCAGAGTCGCTAATCAGGACTCGAACCGAACGTGTGACCCCACCAATGGATTCCTCGTTCAAAGAGAAATCCATTGAGGGGGTCACACGGTCGGTTCGATTCCCATTTAGCGACATTGGAGCTAAAAAACGAGTCTAGAATTTTTGCCGCCTGCGCCGGACTTGTGGCCCACTGCGCGCCGCGCACTTGCAAGCCGAACGGAGCGATTCCAGTCGCTCGCAGCCCCGCGGCTCCGTGCGGCGACTCGTGCAAGACTCCTGAGGTGCGAGAGAGGCAGAGCAGCGCCATTCGGAATCGGCCTGCGAAAGCCGGCGCCGCCGCACCTGGAGAAGAGGAAACGACGCGCAGCTCCCAATGAAAACGGAGCCGGCGCCGCCGCACCTGGAGAAGAGGAAACGACGCGCAGCTCCCAATGAAAACGGAGCACGGCAGCCGCGGCGGCGTTGCGAGAATACGACCGCGGAGGCCCCGAGGAACGCAAGGGCAGCGTGCAGGTGCGGCTGTCCGTCAGGCAATATGAATCTATGCCCCCCCCCCCCCGGGGGGGACGCGAGGTGGCGGCGCGGCATTGTTTCAGTTCAATGGCATTGCATAGGATGCCCGACGGCGGCCACATGCAGCAGCGCCTGCAGCGCCCTCATGCACCTTCTGGAGGAATGCGCGGGATGGGGGGTGGGGGTGGGGTGGGGGTTTTCGCAACGGAGTGGACAGGCTCCGCTACGCCCGGTCCGCCTCCCCGCCGCACCAGCGCTCCAGACTCTAGCTAGAGCTCCGACAGGTGCAACCACGGCACGGCGCCGCGACCAGCAGCACGGCCAGCGCACAGTGAGTGGGCCGGAAGACGGCGCAGGCGGCCGCTAGACGCGATTTGAGCAGCTCCAGAGTCGCTAAGCAGGACTCGAACCGAACGTGTGACCCCACCAATGGATTCCTCGTTCGGAGAGCAATTCATTGGTGGGGTCACACATTGGGTTCGGGTTCTGCTGAGCGACTCTGGACTGGAGTTCAAAACGTGTCTACGGTTTTGGCGGCATGCGCCGGGGTTCTGGCCCACTGTGAGGCGCGCCACGACCAGCAGCGGCACCGCCACCAGTACCCGTCTGCTGGCCGAATCGAACGACCGGCCGGAGAGGAGGCAGCAGGCAGCGAGCAGCCTCGCGACGCCGGCCCGCGACGCCGCCCCGCGACGCCGCCCAGCACCGCGTACCGTTAGCGCGGCGCCGTGCCGCCGGCTGCACCGCGACGGCACCGCGACGGCGACCGCGTTCAGCGGGGAGGAGCCGGGGCTGGACGCCGAAACAGAGTGAGGACGGACAAGTTCGGAAGGGTGGACGGACAGGTCCAAACGCGGCGGGGGAAGTCCAAAGAGCTAGTGGAGGTCCTACATGCTGGTGGGGGGTCCTAAGTGCTACACTGAGAAAACCTTACAAACTATTTCGGACCTTACAAAGAAAAGCAGTTTGTATAACAAAGTATTTTGAGCATACATAAGCTTACGAAGAAAATACTTCGTAATTTACAAACTATTTCTTCGTATAACAAAGTATTTTTGTTTGTTATATGTATGCTCAAAATACTTCGTAAGGTTTTAAGAGTGTAGTGGGGGTCTTGAAAGCTAGTGGAGATCCGTCATGCTGGTGGAGGACCTAAATGCTAAGGGAAGTCCAAAAGGCTAAGGGAAGTCCAAAAGGCTGAAGGAAGTTCAAAAGGCTAAGGGAAGTCAACAAAGGCTGAGGGAAGTCAACAAAGGCTGAGGGAAGTCCAAAAGGCTAAGGGAAGTCCAAAGGGCTAAGGCAAGATCAAAAGCCTAAGGGAAGTCCAAAAGGCTAAGGGAAGTCCAAAGGGCTAAGGCAAGATCAAAAGCCCAAGGGAAGTCCAAAAGGCTAAGGGAAGTCCTAACAGCAGGCTAGTGGAGGTCCTGCATGCTGGTGGAGGCCAAGCCCCACAGGGGGCAACGAGCGCCCAGGCCCTTCATTAGGACGAGCGGCGCGCACCGTGACGCGAGGCACGGCGGCGTGGCGACCTCAACTAGAGCCGTGGCCACGACGCAGCGCACGGCGACAGCCACGACCAAGCCACGCACATTGCACGCCTTGTCACACGCTCTCAAAACCTTACCAATTGTTTCGGCCTCACAGACGAAAGTATTTTGAGCATGCATAAACTTACAAAGAAAATACTTCGTAATCAACGAACTAATTCTTATTCTTCAGATAGCAAACCAGATAGTTTGTACCCTTACATGCTCAAAAATATTTGGTAAGGTTTTGCTGGGCCGTCCCTTTTGGAAAGAGGGAAGGGGGAAAGGGGCATCGAGTTGCACTTCGTCCATCGACCAGCTGGCCGCGGTGTCGCGTTCCAGCGTGCCAGACACTCAATCGCTCCGCGGCGAGACAACTCTCACATTGCGCAATTCGCCAGCCTGTCCACTCGCACAGCGAAGCATAGCGCGGCCCGCCAAGCCTAGCCAAGCATCGCACAGTGGGCCAGAAGACCAGAGGAGACGGCGGTCAAAATCCGCGGACGCGTTTGGAGCTCCTAAGTCCCCAAAAGGGACTCGCGAACGTCTCACCCCGCCAATGGATTGCTCACAGAACGAGGAATTCATTGGTGGGGTCTCTGGTTCGGTTCAAGTCCCATGAAGCGACTCTGGAGCTCAAAGCGCGTCTAGAGTTTCGGCCGCCTGCACCGGTCCTCTGGCCCACTGTGCGTCGCCCAGCGCGGCGGGTGCAGCGGAAACACGCGCCCACTGGACCGCCGGCCGCCGCCCCCACAGGGACCCGCGGCACTTCCGCCGATGCCCGCGGCCCCGCGATACGGACACAAAAAACAAGTCGTTCATTTCCGACACGGTCAGTCCAACAATGTGCACACACTGCAAATCCAACGGCGATACTCGAGCATCTCTTTTGGCGATACAATTGAGTATCGCTAACGAACGGCCTTACCGAATTATCGTGACTTCAAAACGGCGATAGACTGAAGTATCGCCAAAATTTGGCGGAGTATTGCTAAGAGTTGGCAAAAAACTTTGAACAACTCAAGGGCACTTCTTCATTGATTATTGACAGATTTTGGCAATAATCCAAATTATCGCAAAATTTTGGTGATACTTTTGTGTATTGCCGTTTTGAAGGCATGAAATTACGGTAAGGCCGTCTGTTGACTCAATTGTATCGCCAAAAAAGGTACTAAAAGTATCACCTTTGGATTAGCAGTGCAATATAATGTGCCGCCACGTACCAAGCGCAATTGTTTACTTCTTCTTTTTTTTTTTTGCCTGCGCCACACAGTGTGCGTGGAGAGCGTCTACGGCGCGGCAGACATACTGGCCGCGAACGGCGCGCCACTTCAACAGGTGCAATCAGCCGCCGCCTCCGCCAGCCAATCAATAACTGAGTCATCTGATTGAGGCCCACGACGGCAGTGACATTGGCGTGGCCGCGCAGCCAAGGGCGCCGCCGCATCCCGAAACGCGACGCTAACAGGAACAGGACTCGAACCCGTCGGCCCACTGCCCCAGACCCGTTCGGCGCGAAGTACAGCGAGTGCACGGTGGGCCAGAAGACCGGTGGTGGGGGCGGTAAAAAAAATCCAGGACGCGTTTTGAGATCAAGAGTCGCTAAATGGGACTCGAATCGAACGTGAGACCCCTTGCCACGGATTACTCTCCGAACGAGGTGGGGTCACACGTTCGGTTCAAGTCCCATTTAGCGACTCTGGAGCTCAAAACGCGTTAAGAGTGTTGGCCGCCAGCGCCGGTCCTCTGGCCCACTGTCACTGTGCCAATGCCCCGACCCGTTTGGCGAGCGGAAGCCACTTAGCCGCCCAGTGTGTAGAACACCACGCTCGCTGTGCGCCCGCTGGGGCCGCTGGGCCGGGCGACAACAAGCAGCGCACACACCTACACATAGTACACGCTGTGCCCTGGTTCCGCCCCTGCGACCTGGCCGACTGGCCCGGCTCAAGGGAAGCACGCAGCGGGCTGGCTCATCCAATTTGAGCGACGCCCACCTGCCGCCGCCTCATTCCGACCGAAGGGCCGCTGCGACGCTCTGTCTCTGTCGCACTCACGGGGCGTCCCGTGGGGGTGCGACGCTCTGTCTCTGTCGCACTCACGGGGCGTCCCGTAGGGGTGCGACGCTCTGTCTCTGTCGCACTCACGGGGCGTCCCGTAGGGGTGCCGCTGCGACGCTCTGTCTCTGTCGCACTCACGGGGCGTCCCGTAGGGGTGCGACGCTCTGTCTCTGTCGCACTCACGGGGCGTCCCGTAGGGGTGCGACGCTTTGTCTCTGTCGCACTCACGGGGCGGCCCGTAGGGGTGCGACGCTCTGTCTCTGTCGCACTCACGGGGCGTCCCGTAGGGGTGCGACGCTCTGTCTCTGTCGCACTCACGGGGCGTCCCGTAGGGGTGCGACGCTCTGTCTCTGTCGCACTCACGGGGCGTCCCGTAGGGGTGCGACAGCGACGGAGCGACGAGACTATCTTTCGGCCGCGAGCCATATGCCGGCCGGCCGACAGCCACCGCACAGTGGGCCAGAAGACAAACTCTAGACGCGTCTTGAGCTCCGGAGTCGCTACACATCACTCGAACCCAAGGGGTCCCCGACTCAATCAGTGTACGCTAAGAGGAGACAATCCAACAATCTTGCGTCAAAAACGCCTGTAAGTAGGCAAAAAGCGCGACGAAATGATACAGAACCCTAAGCAATCCGACACAATCAAACAATCTGTGCACAGGCAAATTCAGAGTGAGGGACCCCTCTCTCGAACCGAACGAGTGACCCCACCGATGGATTCCTCGTTCGGAGAGCAATCCGTAGGTGGGGTCACACGTTCCATTCGAGTCCTATTTAGCGACTCTGGAGCCCTAAACGCGTCTACAATTTCAGCCGCCCGCGCCGGTCGTGTGGCCCACTGTGCGCCGGCGCCCATAGTCCACGGCCCACAGGCCGACAGGGCCACAAGCCGGAAGGGGGGCCGGAAGGGGCCCTGGAGTGCGCCGTTCATTACAGCTGCAGCAGGGCCAGCGGGCTGCGGGGGCTGCGGGGGCTGCGGGGGCTGCGGGGGCTGCGGGGGCTGCAGGCTGCCGGCCCCTCCGGCCGCACCGGCCCAGCCTGCCGGCACGCAGTGCTGCCAGCTCTGTCTCTATCGCACCCCTGCCAGACGCCTATTGAATGCGAGAGAGCAGACAGAGGCAGGGCGACTGTTGGGAATCAGCCTGCAGGGCCCAAGATCCGAGCAAAGAACCGAAATGGGGAGGGGGAAAAAAACAGTGACGGCCAGCCAGCCTGCCAGCACAGTACACTGCTGCACTGCATCCTCCAGCCAGTGCAAGCGGCGCAGGCCAAGGCCACGGCGCGCTTCCCCAACCCAACACATGCATGCCCCGTCGCCGGCCGTCGCCGCGGCACAGCGGCACAGCGGCACAGCCACGGAGGGCACTCCATGAAGGCGCGGGGCTCCGAGGCCGCGGCGCACGGTGGAACAGCCAGAAGACCGCGCAGGCGGCCAAAACTCGAGACGCGTTTTGAGCTCCAGAGTCGCTAAATGGGACTCGAACCGATCGCGTGACCCCACCAATGGATTCCTCGTTTGGAGAGCAATCCATTGGTGGGGCCAAACGTTCGATTCGAGTGCCATTTAAAGACTCTGAAGCTCAAAACGCGTCGAGAATTTTGGCCGCCTCGGCGGTCTTCTGTCCCACTGTGCGGCGTGGCGGCTGCAAGCACGCCGAGACAGCCGAGACGTGACACAACCAGGCCTCGCCTAGCCAGCCACCCGCACCGCAGCGGCCACACGGAGTGACGGCACACCCATCCCACCACGACGACGAGCTTCCCTGGCGGACGCGGCGGCCGACTCCAGGAAGAGGGCGGCACTGCACCCTCCCCTCCCCCCCCCCTCTCTGTCTCTCTACTGTCCGGTGTGAGTCACGACAGGTGAAGGTGAAGCACACACAATGACAACAAACATACACACTGACCACGCGGACAATGAGACGCGTCCTAGAAGAGGACGGGCGTAATCCGGTGCAGGCACAGTGGGCCAGTGGAGGCGGGCCAAAATACCGGACGCGTTTTGAGCTCCTGAGTCGCTGTGAATGGGACTCGAACCAAACGTGAGGCCCCACCAATGGATTCCTCGTTAGGAAAGCGATCCATTGGTGGGGTCACACGTTCGGTTCGACTCAAAACGCGTCTAGCGTTTTGGCCGCCTGCGTCGGTCTTCGGGCCCACTGTGGCAGGGCACGGTAGGGGAGCAGGGGGGGGGGGAATCCAATTTTGTTCGTGTGCAGCGGCATACCCCTGTTTGCCGAATGTCCGCAGCACGGCCTATCCAAGAGCCTATCGCCGATAAGCCTCCCCCTCCCCCTCCCGCTCCCCCTCCCCTCTGTCTGTCCCACCCGCACCGCACCCCCCGACCTGCTAAAGCCCTGCATCGAGGCCGCAGGTGTTCGTCCGTCTGGGATGTCCCGTGACTCACACTCACACCAGACTGCTAAAAACCAGGAAGATGGGGGGAAAAAATAAAAATGAGAGATAAAATAGTTCCCCCTGTGCTCTGGATAAACACCAATATACACAGAACTGATTGTACCTACATAGCTTCAACTTTGATAGGCTCCGAACAGTACTGAGCAACTGACAAGAAGAGAGTACAATCCATGCAAAGAACATTTGACTAAGTTTTAAATTTTTCCGTACAATGACACATATTGGAGTTTTTACTCTCAGTGCATTGATACCTCGAAAATTAAATAAAGTCAGCAAGAATCAGTTCAGTTCTGCATAGTACTTGCCATGAGGATCAAATAATTAAAGGGCAGTAAATTTTCTAAAATTAGGAGTTGCACGATTTTATGCAGATAAGTTTTAAATTTTGAAATTAGTAAGATTCTTTTTGTAATCAGACCGTCAAAAATCTCTAAAAAGACAAAAAAAGCACTTACCCTTGGTTTCTCCCTTTTCCCACGAAGAATAAGTCCATCATTCTCGATGTAATCGGGCACTTCCTTGCGGTTGCTGAAGTTGAAAACCATGGTATTGTCTTGATGGTGCCAGGGTTTCTTATCCCAGAGACCAGGAGCTTTTCCACGTTTGGCACTGGCTCCTGGAGGGCTGCTTCCTTCCTCGCCATTGACCGCAAATGCCAGAGCACCATGAGAGACTGACCCAACAACAACATCGTCGGGAAGTTTCTTCAAAGACACCACCACTTTTGTGACAGGTTGTTCAATGGACTTTGCTCGATTTATCAAATTTTTCTCTATCTCTCTGTTGGTGAGAGTAGTTGCTGAACTTGGAACAAGTGGCGAACTGTGAGGAGAGTGATGCTTTGTTGACACAAGTGGTCTGATAACACCAACTTGTTTAGCGTGCTGGACTGGAGAATCGGGCGATTTCAAAACAGCTCCATGAGGTAATGCAGCCACATTGAACACAGGCCTCGAAGATGAATCAACCGAATTTTCAAATGGAGACATGGGGCGAACATTACTTGTAGGCATTGATTTAACAGGAATTGGAAGATCTTTAGGAGGAGTAGGCTTCACTTTTGGCAAGTGAGATTTAGACATGTCATTTGCAGGACTTGAGTTTGCTCCAAAGCTGAACTGCATGGAGGTTCCATCCTTACGGATGTTTTCTAAAGCTGATGTGGATACAGACTTGGTGCTGACTGCATCAACGTCATCCATTTCTTCATCACTGTCAGAGGCTGAGTAAATGGGCTTGATGTCCAAAGACTCTGGTCTTCCATTTGAGTTACCATTAACTGGCGTTGTCGGAGTAAGGGGAGTGGCAGGATTCGATGAGCTCGGAGACTTGTCTCTCCTTGGAATCGGGGGAGGTTTGTCTTCGGTTGGTGATAAAACAGGAAGGCCCATGGTCTTCCTCGGTGATGGAGGACTTCTAACACTAGAAATCCTAGCCTGAATGGGTGGAAGAGCAGAAGCAAGTGGGCTTGCTGGGCTGCTAAGGGGACTCACTGGGCTCATTGGCACTGGGGACGAATCACCAGCACGACGGCAAGGAACTGGAGGTGGGACACTCACACTGTCGAGACCGGTCACTCTATCACTAACCTCAACACTTTTCTTTGGTGATGCCACTTTGGCTGGAGAACGGAGTTTCTCAGGGCTGAACACTGGTTTGGGTGAAACCTGAGGTTTCTTTGACACTGAATTATTCACTTTAGGCACTGGTTTGGCATTATTTGTCTTAAAATTAACACTCTTGCTCACAGAGGAGCGCACTGGGGGCACTGGTGGAGACACAGGTCCAGGAGAACCCGAAGACTCAAAAATCTTTAAAGTTTGCTTCACAAGATCAGGAGGAGGTAGTTCAGTTTGCTCCACAGTAATACCCAACTTCTTCCTTAGCAGCAGGGACTCCTCTTTATCCCCTTCAACAGGTTTACGATGATGCACAGCACTCCGTTCTCTATTATCGCTGATTGGGCTGTCATTCTCATCTTTCTCAACATCCTCTTGGTGAACATTGAGTCCCGAATTGGAGTGGCTCATGTGAAGCTTAGGGTCGTAGCGAAGTAGAGTCTCCATTGAACGAGCTCGCTTCATGTCCCGTTGAGAAGGCTCTGCACTGCGAGACTGATGTGTTGACAAAACTTTCCTCGCTGTATGGCCAGGCACACGTTTGGCAAAGTGTGGCGGCTTGACATCAGTCTGCTTCACTGGCTCCTCGTCGAGCAAATTTTCCAGCGAGGTGGCTCTCCTCATGTTGGACAAGGAGGGCCTGGAGCCACTCTCCCTCAAAGTCATGCTCAAGTATTTGCTCTTGAGCTTCTTCACGATCCCCGGTCCGTACTGCAGCTCCTCGCTCGAGTCCGAGTTGCACTCCTCAGTCATGGCCGTGTCGCTCTTGTTGTTGGCCACCTTGGCCAGGTACTGCTTGGCGATGCGCGGCGTGCGGGGGACGCGCACCAGGGCGCGGGGCCCCGTCAGGGGCAGGGGCGACTTCTCCTCCACCATGGTGCCGATGCCGGCCGCGGAGGCGCAGTGCAGACGCTGCTTCTTCACTCCCAGCTCGTCGGGGTGCAGGCCATGGAAGGTTATGTCGTCGTGACCGACGCCGACGCCGACGCCGCGCTGGATCTGCAGCTGTTCCACCAGCCGCATGTTAGCGACCCCGGCCGGCACTGACGGCGACGCCGCTGCTGTCTCGAGGGGCGCTGCTGCTGCTGCTGCTGCTGCTGCCCTGGCTGCCGCTCCGGCGGGCTCGGGGGCCAAGCGCACTCTGCGGTGAAAGTCGGCGGGGGCCTCCCCGCTGCCGCCGCTGCCGCCGCTCGGCCGCGCCGCTGCAGCTGCTGGCGGCGCTGGCGCTGGCGGCGGCGGGGCGGCTGCAGGTGCAGCGTGCCAGGTGGCCCCTCCAGGTGCGGCGGGCGTGCCGTGGGGGTACCTGACCGCCGCCACCACACCGGGACAGGTTAGGCTCAGGGCGGCCAGTCCGCCTCCGGGCGCCGAGATGCTGCGTCCCAGCACTCGCCGCCGCTCCAGCAAGTCTCGTTTCCACTGCGGCACCAGGGCGTCGGGGGTGCCCGGAGTCCCGGGGGTGCTGGGCCCCCCTGGCGCCGCGGGGGCCTCGGCCATGGTGCAGCGCGACGGGGGCCTTGTCCTGGGCTGTGGCCGCGGCGGGCTGCCGGGCGGGCACTGGACGGGGCGAGCCTGCTGGCACTCACGGCGAGGGTGGCCACCAGGGCATGACGGCGGCGCCGTGCCGCTGCGGCGCGGCGTTCTACGCGAACGAGTGCCACTGCCTGGCCCTGGCGCTGCGAGTCCCGGACTCGGCCCTCGGCCGCCCTAGCCTAGCTGCAGCTGCAACCGCGCGTCACAGCACTGCATCGCCGAATGCCCGGATCCAGCGGCGAGGACGTTGTTCCTGGGGGCGTCGCCGTCGCACCACGATGAGGGGCTGGGGGCGTCGGCCGCTCCAATCACTTGCCACGGCGTCGCACCCAAATGTTGTGGCTGGGGCCCATCTCGATCGCGATCATGACAGACGACAGAATGACGTCATCGCAGGGAGAAACCATACAAATCGCCAGTGGCGGCACCTGTCGGCGAGAATAGAATTAGAACGCCCTACTTTTGAACCGAAAGTCATGACTTAAAATGTTGGGGCACGACGCTGGCGACGGCCACGGGAGGAGGAGACAACTGCCTGACAGCCGTCGGGACGAGGCGCGCGGTCCAAAGATCACAATCGAGCTCTCAGACACGATTCAATGCAACGAAAACAACACCGAGGAACAAACGACGGTCGATTTCTGAGGCGCGGAGTCTCGCCGCGGCGTCGGGACGTCACAGCGCGCGGCGCTACCCCACGCCAGCGACGACTCTACGCGGCGGCGCGGACATGCCCCGTGTCTGTGCATGGAGGTGTGCCACCTGCGCGGCGATGCTGAAGATCGGTTTGTTTTGTCACTGTCTCTCTCTCGCACCCTGACGGAGAGCCCCGTGAGTGCAACCACGGAGCAGAATGGTTCTGCTCCGTGGTGCAACGGAGACAGAGCAATGAAACGCTCGACTGTCCGGCCGTCCCGACGCGGCCCGCTCCACGAAACGACGACGACGACAACGGCAGTTACGTAACGCAAGAGCGGCAAACGCCGTGCGCGACACTCGGGTTACGTTCTGAAACGGACTGTACCATGGTGGCGCCGCGCCGCGGATTTTACAAACTGGATGCGCTGCGCTGCGCGACCTTCAAGTGCGGTGCGGTGGGCCGGCGGGCGCGCGGTGGTGGCGCGGCGCGTGGCGGATGGGATGGACCGCGGGACGGGGCCGCGGGACGGGATGCGGGTCAGCGAATGCAGAGGTACCCACCTGGCCCGGGGCGGCCCGCGGCCCGCCGGCCCGCCGGCACCCTGCAGTCCGGACAGTCCAGTCAGGCAGTCGGCTGCGCGCTGCGCGGAGTTCCGCGGCGTGGTCCTGGCCGGCGCGATCCAGCCGCCGCGCCTCCTCCGGCCTGGCGAGAAGAGGACCAGCTGGCGCTAGCTGGCGCGGCCCGGCCCGTCGGTGGCGCCGCGCGGAGAGCAGTCACGCGGGATCTCGGATCGCAGAGGTGTGGCGGCCAAGAATCAAGTGATAGTGCTTCGAGTGGATAGAGGAGGCCCGGCCGGGCTGGGCTGGGCTGGCCCGGCTCGGCGTACCGTTGGCGCGGCGCGGAGAGCGGCGCTGCGTACATACCGGCGCACCATGGCCGTGCAGGTGCGCGCCGATGCCGCGCGGTGCCGCGTCGCCGCGTCGCACAGCGTCGGGTCGCGTCGCGTCGAGGTGCCGTGATAAGGCCCATGTGCCTCGCGGCGCCCACAGCTCGAGACGCAGCGCCGAACCGCGCCGCGCTGCACCGCGCTCCGAGCCGACCGAGCCGAGCCCCGAGCCCCCGGCGCGATAGCGCACCGAAGCCGGCAAAAGCAGCCGCGCTGTAGCAGCCGGTGTCCGCATCCACCTGCACGACTTGTGCGAGGACGACGCCCACCCGCCCCAACGCCCACGTCCTGGACAACATTCGTCCGCCGAACGCCAGGACGACGACGACGACACCCGCGCCCGGAGGGGCGCTGGCGATGTAGCCGCGACCAGGTGGGTGCCTCTGTCTCGCCCGACAAGGGTGTCCGTTTTCCACCCCTTGCGCGCACTTTGCTTGTCGAAGCAAGACTGTTGCAGCTGCGAGGAAGGCGTGCCTTTTTCAAAAGTGAGCGAGTGGCTGTATTGGAAGAGCCAGCTTTGTTTGGTGATTGTGCGCGGATCCTTAAGGCGCATGTTGTCGTTGGCGCCGCTGGTACCGCAGCGCGGCGGCCAGGCAGGGTGACGAATCCTGGCGCATCGTAATCGTTATCTGCCAGGGCAGGGCAGCAGGCCATTCCCACCAGGTACGCCCCGCCTCGCCCCGCCCTGCCCCGCCCTGCCCCGCCCTGCCCCGCCCCAACCCGCCCCAACCCGCCCCGCCCCGCCTCGCACGGCACGGCCGGCTTATCTGGCGGCCACGAGGTGAACACGGACCGGCTGCCAACAGAAAACCAATCGTAAAAATAATTACAAAGTTTTTGCTTTTTGTGTTGTTGTTTTGCTGATTTGTCAGCAGCACTTTTATTGCTCAGCCGGCAGATGCAAAGTCGGCAGCTCATATCAGAATGAGATGCCATTGTCGGAATGAAAGCCGCTGGCGTACCCAAATGAGCGCCGAGTCTGCGACAGGCGAGTCTCTCCAATCCTCTTTTTACCCGTCCACGTGCCCGTCGCGGCGTCGCGGCGTCGCGCGGCTCATCGCCGGCCAGGTTCGGCCGGGCCGTGCGTGGCCGCGGCCCGACTGGCTGCGTGCCGCCCACATGGCCTTGTCCTAGTGCACCGCCACGGCCCCGCTCGCGTCAAGGACGACCCGGAGCAGGCCAAGCCGGGCCTGCCGGGCCTGCCGGGCCTGCCGGGCCCAGCCAGCCGGCGGCTGTCACGGCCTCGGCTAGGCGCTGTCACACAGTGGGCCAGAAGACCGGTCATCATCATCAGCAGCAGCGCTTCTAGGTCTCAACAGACCCCTGCAGGCGGTCAAACCTCTTGACGCGTTTCGAGCTCCAGAGTCGCTGAACAGGGTTCGAACCGAACGTGTGACCCCACTGATGAATTCCTTGTTCGCAGAGCAATCCATTGGTGGGGTCACACGTTTGATTCGAGCCCCATTTAGCGACTCTGAGCTCGAAACGCGTGTATAGAGTTTTTGCCGCCTGCACCGCGTTCATCTTTCGAGTGACAACGGCGGCCGCTTTGCTATGGCGATGCGTATTCGGGTGCGTTCGAAAGCCCCACGCGTCAGTCTCTGTCGCACCATCGCCGCCCGGCAGAGTACAGTTGGAGGTTACGTTTCGAACGCGACCTCACCTGCCTAGCCTGCCTTGCCTGCCTAGTCTGCCTAGCCTAACCTGCCCAGCCTGTAGAGGCGCCGAGCACTACCGTACTGTGACCCAGAGTCACGCCGCCAGCCTTCATCAACCTCGCTCCGCGGCACGACGGTGTGACACTGTGCCATCGTGTGACAGAGTGCATAGGGACACTGTGAGACACAGAGTGACAGTGTGTGACATGGGGACACTGTGAGACACAGAGTGACAGTGTGTGACATAGTGACAATGTGAAACACAGCGTGACAGTGTGTGCCTGCGCCTTGGGCCGCGCGCTCGCCTCCCAAAGGGCACTGGAATAATGCACTCTCTCTCTTCTCGCGGCAGTGCCACCGGTGCGACACTGAATACGGCATGAGAAATCGGTACAGGCCAAAATCGTGGCCACCGCCCTGACGGTGGCACCGGTGGCACCGCGCTGCCTCCAGTAGAGTGATGTTGACGCCGCGGGTTTGCTGTCCGCAGGAATGGCGTACACCACCGTGACCGAAGAACAGGCGTACCACCGTCTGCAGAGAGATGGAGCAGGCGGCGGGTGAGTGCGGGCCGGGTCAGCGCCTTCACCAGGCGGACGCACAGTGGGCCAAAAGACCCGCGCTGGCGGCCATAACTCCAGACGCGTTTTGAGCTCCAGGGTAGCTAAATGAGACTTGAACCGAACGTGCGACCCCACCAGTAGATTGCTCTTCGGACGAGGATTCCATTAGTCCAGGACGACTAATGGGGGTAAACCGGGGTCACCAAACCGGGGTCACACGTTTGGTTCGAGGTCTGTTTAGAGTAGAGACTCTTGAGCTCAAAACGCGACTAAGAGCCCCCTGCGCTGGTGTCTTCTGGCCCACTGTGCGTTGGCAACCCCATCAACTCGTCACCGGCGCATCGAAAGGATTTTGGTGTCATTCATGCGGCGACACAGTCTGATCGTCGACAACGCTGCTGCAGTTCCCACAGCGCCCACCTGCTGCTGCCGGACGACGCGCCGCTGCCCGATGGCTTCCCCGCGCAGCGCCGGGGCTGGTGGCCGCTGCTGCTGGCGTGCGCGCCGTGCCTGGGGTCGTGGCGCGGGCTGGTGGCGCGCGCCGCCCTGGGCTGGCTCAGCCCGGCCGTGTGGAAGGCGTTCCGCGGCGAGGACGTGGACAGCAGCGCCTTCGTCAACGAGTCCCAGTCCAGCCTCACGGACTCGCTGCGCCTGATGCAGCTGCTGCACGTGTCCGGCGTGTCCGGCGTGTCCGGCGTGTCCGGCGTGTCCGCGGCGTCCGCGGTGCAGCGCGGCGCGCTGGGCCGCTGCGTGTGGGCCTTCTGCCGCGGCCGCCTCGCCGCCGCCAGCGTCCTCGGCGTGGCGGGCGCCCTCGCCAGCGTGGCGTCGCCGGTAAGTCTGCGCAGATCTCGCCGCCGCCCACCCAACCTCTCCTGGCGCTTCCCGGCGTTGCACAGTGGGCCAGAAGACCGGCAGGCGGCCTAAACTGTAGACGCGTTTTGAGCTCCAGAGGCGCTAAATGGGACTCGAACCGAACGTGTGACCCCACCAATGGATTGCTCTCCGAACGAGGCATCCATTGGTGGGGTCACACGTCCGATTCGAGTCCCATAAGGCGACTCTGGAGCTCAAAACGCGTCGAGATTTGGCCGCATACGCCGGTCCTATAGCCCACTATGCAACGCCCGCCTCCTCGCGCAGGTGCTGCTCATCGCCGCCCTCATCAGCGCCATGGACGACACCCCGGCCGACCAGGTCCCCGCCGTGCTGTGGGCCACGGGCTTCGCGCTCTGTGAGGTGCTCGCCTGCCTGCTCACCGCGGGCGCCTCCAGCATAGCCACTCGGTAAGCTGGCCGTCCAGGGCGGCTCGATGCAGGTGGCGCATTGTGGGTATTTGTGTCGACTTAGGTCCTCACTGCACCGCTCACGCCTTCTGAGGCCTTCTTTCCAGGCAAGCGGGCCGCCTTCGAGCCGCGCTGCAGGGCCTGCTGTACAGGAAGGCGATCCGGATCAACAGCTGCAGTGACCTGCAGCCCCACCAGGTAATGCCGCACACGCTGAATGGGACTCGAACCGATCGTGTGACCCCACCAATGGATTGCTCTCCGAACGAAGAATCCCGTGGTGGGGTCACACGTTCGGTTCGAGTCCTGTGTAGCGACTCTGGAGCTCAAAACGCGTCGGGAGTTTTGTCCGCCTGCGCCTGTCTTGAGGCCCACTGTGTGCCCCTGCAGGTGGAGGCACTGGTGCTGACGAGCGGCACGCCGCTGTGGCGCGCCGTGGAGCACTCCCCGCAGCTCGTCATCGCCCCCGCGCTCATCCTGCTGAGCGTGTCCTCGGCCTGCGTCCTGATCGGCGAGGCCGCCGTCGTGGCCGCCGCCGTCTACCTGTTCGCCGCCATGCTCCAGGTGAGGCTGTTGGAAGTGCCGTTGCTCACGCACTCTAAAAAGCCTACGAAGAATCTGCTTCGTAACTACGAAGAAAACGAAGGCGTTGTAGAAATGCTTCGTGTAACGAAGGATTTTGCTTCACAACACGAAGCATTTCTTCGTAGATTTCACAATGCCTTCGTTTTCTTCGCATTACGAAGCGACGCTTCGTAGACTGTGCTGTTGCTGTGAGCCGCACCGACATGCCCCTCGTGTCCGCCGCAGACGGTGGCGACGGGTCTGTCGACGCGGCTGCGGGCCAGGGCGCACTCGGCCTTCTCGCGGTGGCGCAAGCAGCGCACGTTCGAGCTGCTGTCCCTCGCCGAGCACGCCAAGACCTTCCTGGTGGAGAGCGCCCTCATCCGCCGCATCCGAGGTGAGTCGGCAGCCTGATGCAGCCTCTGGAGGCGGTCAACATCCCGGGCACGTTGTTTTCAGCTCCAGAGTCGGTAAATGGGACTCGAACCGAATGTGTGACCCCACCAATGGATTCCTCGTTCGGAGAGCAATCCATTGGTGGGGTCACACGTCTGATTCCAATCCCATTTAGCAACTCCGGAGCTCAAAACGCGTCTGGAGTTTCGGCCGCGCGCGCCGGTCCTCCGGCCCACTGTGCACCCATGCACATGCACCGCCGCGATGCCTTTGGACTTCCCTGTCCGGCAGAGCTGCGTCGCGTCGAGTCCGTGTCGCTGCGGCTGGCGTCCACGGTGGACTCGGTGTGCAGGACGCTGCTGCCCTCCACCGTGCCGGCCGTCACCGTGGCCCTCGCCCTGCACCCCACCTTCGTGCCGGACAGGAGCACGCCGCCCACACAGGTAAGGCTGGCCTGTAGCCTGGCGAGGTAGGCAACCCGGAGCACGCCGCCCACACAGGTAAGGCTGGCCTGCAGCCTGGCGAGGTAGGCAACCCGGAGCACGCCGCACACACAGGTAAGGCTGGCCTGCAGCCTGGCGAGGTAGGCAACCCGGAGCACGCCGCCCACACAGGTAAGGCTGGCCTGCAGCCTGGCGAGGTAGGCAACCCGGACGCACGCGCGCGTTACGGGCCGTGGGGTGGTGGACGCGCAGGCGCCCTGATACAACACACAGTGGGCCAGAAGACCGATGCAGGCGGCCAAAACTCTTGACGCGTGTTGAGCTCCAGAGTCACTAAATAGGACTCGAACCGAACGTGTGACCCCACCAATGGATTGCTCTCCGAACGAGAAATCCGTTTTTGGGGTCACGCGTTTGGTTCGAGCCTTATCTAGCGACTCTGGAGCTCAAAACGCGTCTAGAGTTTTGACCGCCTGCGCCGGTCTTCTGGCCCACTGTGCAACACCAACACTGACGCGCCGCGCGCTCCTCGTGCTGCAGGTGTACCCCGTGCTCATCCTGTTCCTGGTCCAGATGGAGGCCGCCCTGCGCGGCTGGGGCCAGGCCGTGCAGGCCGTCCTCGAGGCGCGCAACTGCCTCTGGGAGCTCAAGGTAGGTCGGCGTGCACTTCCAACAATTCAGAGCGCGGCAGGAAAAAGAAGTGTAATGCCGTGCATTTGGCGGCCATGTTCCCCAGGCAGTGCTCTCCATCGAGGAGGCCAAGACTCAGCCCGACCAGCCCATCGACCGCCTCGTCGCGCTGTCCGTCAACACGGCCAGCTTCTCGTGGTTCACCTCGACGACGCCGTCGCGGGGCACGCTGCGGCCGGGGACCGACGGGCAAGTAGTGAAGTCAACAACACCAAGCCGGAAAAAGTCGCGGGAGGCGGTCTAAATCATGCCACCCCTTGCAGGGACGCGTCTCGCCTAACCACGCCGACGACGTCGAACAACGTGCTCACGGCAATCCACATCGTCGTCAACAAGGTGAGCGACATCGTGCCCAGGTCGGGTTCGACTCCCCGCGCACAGTGGCGGCCAAAGGACCGGCGCAGGAGGCATATACGCGTTTTGAGCTCCAGAGCCGCTAAACAGGATTCGAACCGAACGCGTGACACCACCAATGGATTCCTCGTTCGGAGAGCAATAATCAATTGGTGGGGTGACTTCGGTTCGAGTCCCGTTTAACGACTTTGAAGCTGAAAACGCGTCAAGAGTTTCGGCCGCCCGCGCCGGTCTCCTGGCCCACTGTGCCCCCTGTGTCCTAAAATCACGCCCTGCTTGTGGTCCCGCAGGGCCAGCTTGTGGGCGTGTGCGGGCGGCCGGGCTCGGGCAAGTCGGCGCTGCTGCTGGCGGCGTGCGGCCAGCTGCACCTCACCGCCGGCCAGCTGCACCGCGACGAGAGCACCGCGTACGTGGGCCCCGAGTGCACGCTGCTGCCCGGCAGCGTCCGGGAGAACGTCACCATGCGCGGCGCGCTCTCCAGCCAGCGCTACTACCGCGCGCTGCACTGCACGGGCCTGGAGCGCGACGTCCAGGTGGGTACAGTCAGGTACAGTGTAGCGCGACAGCCCGGACACAGTGGACCGGACGACCGGCGCAGGTGGCCAAAACTCCAGAACACTGTTATTTCTTGTGTGATAATGGACTTATTTTCAAGGCAATAAAATTTTTATTGCATTATTGGCGCTATAAAAAAAGTTATTGCATTATAAGTGCAATAAATGTTGTATCGAATTCACGCATAATATCATTTTATCACAAATAAATGTGATAATCTCGAGGGGAAAACGACTCAGAAATTTTGTGTACATCGGATAGGGATTACCCCGGATAACATCGAAAAATTTCCCGGATTTCCATTGGATTACGCCGGATTACCTCAGAATTTCCCCGGATTACCTCAGAATTTCCCCGGATTACCTCAGAATTTCCCCGGATTACCACCGGATTACTTCGAAATTTCTGGTTATCCGGATTACGGATTACCAATTTGCTGTAAACCGGATAACCGAAGTCGTTTCCCCCTCGGATAATCTGGACCAAAACCGGCTTAAACGTGAGAAACTTATCGCATGTTTAATGTGATAATTTTTAATTGCTGTCATGCGATAATTTGAAGGAACCACATAAGTCTTTTTATCGCAGCTGATTGTATGAAACTAATCACATTAGAAATATCAGTGAAGCGTTTTGACCGCCAGAGCCGCTGAATGGGACTCGAACCGAACGTGTGACCCCACCAATGGATTCCTCGTTCGGAGAGCAATCCATTGGTGGGGTCACACGGTCGGTTCGAGTCCCCCTCTTTACCGACTCTGGAGAGCTCTCAAAACGCGTCTGGAGACTCCTATTCAATGACGCTCCTCGCTCCAGGCCATGGCGACGGGCGACGAGACGCTGGTGGACTCCTCCCGCCTGACGCCCGCCCAGCTGCAGCGCCTGGCGCTGGCGCGCGCCATCTACGCCGAGCGCGAGGTGTACCTGCTGGACGACCCCCTCAGTGCGCTGGACTCGGCCTCCGCGGACCGCATTTTCGAAAGCGCCATCCTCGGAGCGCTCAAGGACAAGACCGTGATCATGGTGACCAACAGGGAGCAGGTAGTGAGTTAGGGCTGTGTTGTACAGTAGGCCAGAAGACCGGTGGAGGCGGTTGAAATCCCGGACGCGTTTTGAGCTCCAGAATCGCTAAGCAGGACTCGAACCGATCGTGTGACCTCACCACTGGATTCCTCGTTCGGACGGAGAGCAATCCATCGGTGGGGTTCACACGATCGGTTCGTCCCATGTAGCGACTCTGGAGCTCAAAACGCGTCTAGAGGTTTGACCGCCTGCGCCGGTCTTCTGGCCCACTGTGGGTCGTCAGCTGTGTCAACGGTGGGGCGCCCCGCCCGGCCCCGCCCCGCCCCGCCCCGCCCCCCAGGCCGACGGCGTCCTCACTGGCCGATGTGTCCACGGTGGGGCGCCCCGCCCCGCCCCGCCCCCCAGGCCGACGGCTGCCGACGGCGTCCTCACTGGCCGATGTGTCCACAGCACCTGCGCCACTGCCACGAGGTGTACGTGATGCGCGAGGGCCGCGTCCTGGAGCGCGACGACCCGGCGGTGCTGGCGGAGAGCGGCAGGGAGTACCCGCAGGTCGTCGACTCCAACAGCAGAGAGTGAGTCCGGGGGCCATGAAGGCCGTCGCGGTGCCGGCCGCGGTGCACAGTGGGCCAGAAGACCGGCGCAGGCGGCTGAAACTCCAGACGCGTTTTGAGCTCCTGAGTCGCCAAGCAGGACTCGAACCGGACGTGTGACCCCACCAAAGAACTCCTCGTGCGGAGAGCAATCCATTGGTGGGGTCACTTGTCGGTTCGAGTCCCACTCCGTGACTCTGCAGGTCTAAGACGTCCGGGATTTAGACCAGCCTCCACCGGTCTTCTGGCCCACTGTGCGGTGCTGTATGTGACCTGTGCCTGACCCCGCCCTTCCCTCCCAGGGAGCAGTGGTGGATGCCGCCCCTGTCCAGCGAGGTGACCCGCGGCGTGGAGCGGTCCCGGGACTCGGACGACGAGGCGGTGGCGGGCACGGGCGCGTGCGGCGAGCTGCGCGCCGTGGCGGCGGAGTGCGGCATGGCGCCGGCCCGGCTGGCGCTGCTGGCCCTGCCCATGCTGCTGCTGCAGTCGGCGCTCTACGCCACCATGCTGCTGTGCTTCTGGCTGGCGCTGCTGCAGCCGCGGCCGCCGCTGCTGGTGCTGGGCTTCCTCATGTCGGCCAGCCTCGTGGTGGCGCTCGGCTTCCTCCGGACCTTCATGGTGACGCAGTCGCTGCTGTCGCAGTCGCGCCGCGTGCACGGCCGCTGGCTGGAGCGCGTCGGCTGCGCCACGGTGGGCTTCCTCCGCGCGCACGCCGCCGTGCTGCGCCACGCCCTGGAGGCGCACACCTGGCTGCTGGACGCCGGGCTGCCGCGCGCCCTCTGCGGCCTCGTCGCCTGGACGCCGCTGGTCGTGGCCGAGATGGCCCTGCTCGCCCTCGCCTCCACCTGGGCCGCCGTCGCCGTGCTGGCCCTGCTGCTGCCGGGCGCGCTCATGCTCACGTACATCACCAGGTACGCCCAGCACGCACAGTGGGCCAGAAGACCGGAGCAGTCGGCCAAACCTCTAGACCTGTTTTGGGCTCTAGAGTCGCTAAACAGGACTCGAACCGAACGTGTGACCCCACCAATGGATTCCTCGTTCGGAGAGCAATTCATCGGTGGGGTCACACGTTCGGCTCGAGTCCCTTTATTTAGCGATCCTCCAGCTCCGCAAAGATCAGCTTCTGCTGGCCCACTGTGTGACGCGGCCTGACGCGGCGCTGCGCCCTGCCTTCGCAGCGTGGCGGGGACGCGGATGTGGCAGCGGGAGCGCGAGTGCCGTGGCGCGCTGCGGCAGCTGGTGTCGGCCTCCTTCGCCTCGCGCGCCGTGGTGCTGTCGCTGGGCCGCGAGGACGACGTGGTGGCGCGGTTCGCGTCGCTGTGCGACCAGGGCGCCACGGACCTGGTGCACGCCGAGTCCTTGCCGGCCTGGCTGGCCGTGCGCCTCCGCGCCGCCGCCATCCTCACGGGGCTCATCACGCTGGTGGCGCAGATCTGGGCGCCGAGGACGGCCACCTCCATGGCGGT
>CM060086.1:11595606-11880801 GCA_030522485.1 Stenchaetothrips biformis
TGGTGGGGTGGTGGTGGTGGTGGTAGTAACTGGATTTAAGTCCCAATTTTTCTCCTCGAAGTGGTGCCAACCCCTGCTCCAAAAAGATTTCTTCTCCCGTCACTTGTGGAAATCTTCCTCCTTGCTATCGCTATGGCATTTGATAAGAAACTAGCATCTGGCAAACTTTCCCACGGTTTGGCAGCACTGTTATTTTCCAGACAGAGACAGACAGACAGACACAGACAGACAGACGGCCGACCGAGTCGAAAGTTTCTGCCCCGCGAAATGTTGCCGCGCTGTTGGGATCTGTTCGGCGGGCCACGCCATCTGGATGGCTGCTCACCAGCAGTGCCGCCCCGCCCCCCGGCGCAGCGCCGCGCTTAGGCATCTACCCAGACAGAGTCATCATGAGTGGCCGGGTGAAAGTGATGATGTGCTATGACCTTGTGTGGACCCGGCCTGCTGCTGGCGGCGGTGCTGACACCTCGGCCACCAGACTCGACGTCGCGTCCCTCCCGAGCGCAGCCAGTGGGCGCAGGCGGCCAAAACTCTAGACGCGTTTTGAGCTCCAGAGTCGCTGAATGGGACTCGAACCGAACGTGTGACCCCCACCAATGGATTCCTCGTTCGGAGAGCAGTCCATTGGTGGGGGGTCACACGTTCGGTTCGAGTCCCGTTTCGCGACTCTGGAGCTCAAAACGCGTCTTAAAGTTTCGGCCGCCTGCACCCACTGTGCGCCGTCGGAAGCACAGTCGCGCAAAAGTGGCGGAGGCGCGCCGGCAGCAGCAGACCCGTTCCTCAAACAGCGCCAAACGTGAGCAATGTCTGGGCCGGAGTCTCGTCTCGTCTCGTCTCCCGACCTGCGTGCCGTGCCGCCGTGCCGTCGTGCGCGGCCTGGAAGTCTGCAGGCCTGGAAGATGAAGTAGCGGGCCTGCTTCTCTGCGCGGGGGAGGGGAAGGGAGGGGGAGGGGGAGGGGGGGAGGGAGAGGATCTTCCTCAGTTCACTCTCCGCTCTGTTTGGCCCGGGATTTGTTCCAGCCGGCGATGCTGCAGGCTGCAGTCATTATCCCCGGCATGTCTGTCCTTCGAACAATGGCGGAGAGGTTGGGGGATGGGGAGGGAGGCGACAGTTAATACCGTTCATGCATTTTCATCACCAGCACGGCGGCGACCAAGACACCGCCAACGCGACAGCGGCGTCGCAAGGGGCACGACACTGTGGCGGCGTCGCCAACGGCGCCGCATTTCTTCTTCGCAGAGCGATGCTTGGCTGCCCAGCTCGGAGGACTCGAAGGACCCGAGGGGCCAGGAAGGGCAGGCCAGGCCCGCCAAGCGTGACCGCGCGCGAATCATCCGAAAGGGCTCCTTTGGATGCACAGAGGGCCAGAGGGCCACACCTCTAGACGCGTTTAGAGCTCCAGTGTCGTCGAACAGGACTTGAGCCGAACGTTGTGACCCCACCGATGGATCCTCGTTCGGAGAGCTATCCATTGGCGGGGTCACAGACAAGTTCGAGTCACTCGAGAGCTCAAAACCCGGCCCGGGATTTTGACAGCCTTTTCTGGCCTACTGTGTAAGATGGAGAGACGTATCTTGCACACCGCAGGCAAACTGCGCGGCACACCAGCAGCGCTTTGAGACGCTTTCGTCGCCTTGCTCGCTGCGTGGGGGAGTAGGGCACGCCGCGCGAGAGAGACAAGCACTGCCCGAGACGAAACAACTCGAACCACCCCCGGGAATCCCGTGTACAAAACGACTGGTAATCTCCGGTACAATAAACCATGCCGTAATCACGTAATCCTTAATAAAATTCTGTCCTTTTTTAACGTTTTCCAACCTATTTTCCAAAATTTTACGCGTAATCCCTAGTAGAGTTCCCGAGATCCCGTAATCTTGTGTACACCTGAAATGAGAGGCGCGCGCCCCCCCTCGAAACAACTCCACTTCCCTACAGGAACCCAGATGCGTGCATTGTACGCTGACCTAACCTAACTATAGTTCCCTCACCTTGCGCGGCTGCCGCGGCGACTGCTTCCGCAGGTTGCTGCGCCCGTTGATGATGACGTTGCCGCCCTCGAAGACGACGCTGCAGGCCGGGGGCGGCTCCAGCAGCCCCCACTCGTCCAGGTCACCCATGCCGTCCGCGTCGCCGTCCGTCGACGACTCGTCCGCGCTCGCGCCCAGCAGCAGCACGCCGCCGTCCTGCAAACACACACACACGTTACACAGTGGGCCAGAAGACCGGCGCAGGCGGACAAAAACCTCTAGACGCGCTTTGAGCTCCGCAGTCGGCAAACAGGACTCGAACCGAACGTCTGACCCCCCACCGATGGATCCCCTCGTTCAGAGCGTAATCCATGGGTGGCGTCACACGTTCGTTTCGAGTCTCATTTAGCGACTCTGGAGCTCACAGTCCCACCGGTCTTCCGGCCCACCGTGCGAGCGGGCTTTACACGGAAGCTCCATCGACCACACGGATAACGACCGCGCCATGACCCACCGCCGGCTGAACCGCAGCGCGGCGCGGCCCTCGCGAGCCCCGGCACCGCGACCGCGCCGCCAACAAGCGCCCCGGCAGCTCCGAGCCCCGCGCAATATCGCTGCGCCTTTCCCACCGTCCTCTAGCAAGCGGGTCCACGACGGCGAGTTATGGACTCGCGGCGAGAGTGTCTCGAGTGTCGGTGCTCTGCAATTTGCCCATGACGCACGGCGGCCCAGCGGCAGCGGTGCTCCGGCAGGGCCTTCAGCGAGGCCTACAGCACCAGCGCACAGTGGATAGACCAGAAGACCGGCGCAGGCGGCCAAAAATGCAGACGCGTTTCGAGCTCCAGAGGAGCTGAACAGGACTCGAACCAAGCGTGTGAGCCCACCTACGGATTCCTCGTTCGGAGAGCAACCCATACGTAGGGTCACACGGTCCCGTTAGGGACTCTGGAGCTCAAAACGCGTCTATAGTTTTGGGCGCCTGAGCCGACCTTCTGGCCCACTGTGCACCGCCGCGAAGCCGGGCACAACGACTGACTCTCATTGTCCTTCCCGGATCGCTTTCAAGTAAAGACCCGTGCGGGCTCCGGAATGCGAGGCCCGTTCCCTTTCACAGTGGCGCGCAGCGCAGCAAGCTTTACTAGCTTATTCCGAGCCAATCCGGCCAGGCCAGGCACAGTGGGCCAGGAGACCGGCGCAGGCGGTCAAAACTCTAGACACGTTTTGAGCTCCAGAGTCGCTAAATGGGACTCGACCCGAACGTGTGACCCCACCAATGGACAGCTCTCCGAACCAGGGTTCCATTGGTGGGGTCACACGTTGGGTTCGAGTCCTGTTCAGCGACTCTGGAGCTCAAAACGCGTCCCGGATTTGGACCGCCTCCATCAGTCTTGTGGCCCACCGTGTCAGACCAGGCACTAACCCCGTTCCCCTGCAGGCAACACCACGAGGGGCGTCGGCGTCACAGCAAACAGTGCGGACGCGCCCCGCCCTGACGGGGCTAAAAGCAGGTCAGGTCCATCAGGTCCTCATTACCGCGGACAAACAGCCTGTGTGGCCGGGGACACCCTGGAGCCCCTGGTCGCGTGCATCATTTAGGAGGGAGCTTACAATGAGGTCAGATGGGGCACACACGGCCCGCTGGACTGCTTCCTTTCTCGCAGACACCGGGGGCAAGGGGTCACTGGGGTCGCCGGGGTCACGTCCACCACGGCGGTGGGGCTCCCCGAAGTAAATCGAGGCTGGAAGAAACGCCACCGCCGCAGCATGTGTGCGGCTGCGGGGGAACTGCACGACGACGACGCACAGTGGGCCAGAAGACACGTTTATAGCTCTGGAGTCGCTGAATGGGACTCGAACCCAACCTGTGACCCCACCAATGGATTCCTCGTTCGTGGAGCAATCCATTGGTGGGGGTCACACGTTCAATTCGAGTCCCATTTAGCGACTCTGGAGCTCAAAACGCGTCCGGGTTTTTGACCGCCTCCACCGGTCTTCTGGCCCACTGTACGACGACGAGCTGCGCAAGCCACAGCTGCAGGCCTTCCCGGACCGCCTCCAGCGGCAAACCGCGCAATGTCCAGCCTCCAGTCCGGCCGGCAATCTCCGGCCGCGGCGACTCAAATCCAAACAGCCGGCGGCGCGGCGCAGCCTGGGGCAGTAGAAAGCTGTCCTTGGCCACTTTGCATCTCCAGATTGATCGCAGCAGCGTCCTTTCGCTTTGACGAGCTGAGCCGGCCTGGGCTGCCGGGGCTGGCCGCGACACAGTGGGCCAGAAGACCGGTGGAGGCGGTCGATATCCCGGACGCAGTTTGAGCTCCAGAGTCACTGAATGGGACTCGAATCCAGCGTGTGATCCCGCCGATAGATTTCTCGTTCGGAGAGCAATCGATTGGTGGGGCCGCACGTTGGATTCTAGTCTCATTCAGCGACTCTGGAGCTCAAACTGCGTCCGGGATTTCGACCGCCGGTACCGGTCCTCTGGCCCACTGTGGCCTGGGCTGGGCATAATGGCGGCCGTGTTGGACTGTCGTCATCGCCGGCGGCGTAGCGCGGGGGCCGCGGAGGTGTGTGGGAAGCGCCGCCCCACAGTGGCGCCCGCCCCGCCCCGCCCCGCCCCGCCCCGCCTCCACTCTTTTACTTTCTACCTTCAATCAAACAACGGCGCGAGGCGGCCCGCGAGCGAACAAACATCGGTCCTGCACTCGGCGCCCCGTCCTTGCCGTAGCGCCGCGCGGAGCCGCGGCCCCATTCCGAAACGTCATTTCTGTCTCTCTCGCACTCATGGGGCGTCCCGTAGGGTGCGAGGGAGACAGAGCGACGAAACGATCCTTGAACAGGCGGCAGGCCCTTATCGGGACCATCGGGAGAAGGGGCGCCGCCGGGGCTGGCTGGCCTCTAGGCGGGCCGGCGCGCTATCGCCACTGCTATCCGGACGGCGACGTCACCGCGGCGCAGTGGGCCAGCAGACCAGAGCAGGCGGCCAAAACTATCTACACGCGTTTTGAGCTCCTGAGTCGCTAAACAGGGCTGGAAGCGAACGTTTGACCCCCACCAGTGGACTCTTCGTTCGGAGAGCAGTCCGGGACCTATGCAGTGACTCTGGAGCTCAAAACGCGGCCTAGTGCGCCAGTCTTCTGACCCGCTCGTCTCGCCTCGGCAGACAGTGCCAAAAGATGCCCATTCATTCAACCTATCCGCGGTGGCGCACCACAACCAGTTCATCTCCGGTTCGTTTTGGCCGCTCATCTGCTTCTCGTCACTAGTTTTTTGCAGAGTTTCCTATCCTGCGGATGAAGCTGCGAGGCCGCGAGCCCCAGCCACATGCGAGGACCTCCCCCCCCCCTGCCCCGCCCCGCTGGCCCCACAGCATCATCGGCCCGCACCAGCATCCGGCCGCGGGCGTGAAGGGGAGGAGGGGGAGGGGTGTTTACATTGCGCAAGTCGCCGCCGATTCGCCTTCGGACGTCCAGGGCGGGGCAGTTCGTCGGCCACAATAGCGACGTGAGAGACAAGAGGCCCTTCCCCGCGGGGCGCCGGCGCACAGTGGGCCAGAAGACCGGCGCACGCGGTCGAAACTCTAGACGCGTTTTGAGCTTCAGAGTCGCAAAATGGGACTCGAACCGAACGTGCGACCCCACCCACTGGATTCCTCCTTTGAAGAGCCATTCATTAGCGCGGTCACACGTTCGGTTCGAGTTCCATTTAGCGACTCTGGAGCTCAAAATCCGTCCGGGATTTAGACCGCCTGCACCGGTCTTCCGGCCCACTGCATCTAACACCCGCTCCATTGCGGTCCATGATTGAAAAGAGCGCCGTGTACTCGAGGAGTGAAAACGGAAAAGAACCCAGGGCTCCTAACGAGGCGGACATGTCTAAAGCATCGACCGTCGTCTGGCTCTCTCGCACTCGCGGGGCGGGGGCGGCGTGCTGCGCGAGGTGCGAGAGAGAGACAGAGCGACGTGATAAGACCTCGTCCGCCCATCACACCCGGACCGATAGTGCACTTCCTGCAGTGCAGAGTCCAAAGCCGCGCGTCGCCCGCGGCCGTGCTGCTGCAATGCCGTCTCCATAGTCTCTCTCTCTCTCTCTCTCTCTCTCTCTCTCTCTCTCTCTCTGGCTGCTGCAGAGAGAGAGAGAGAGAGAGAGAGAGAGAGAGAGAGAGAGAGAGAGAGAGAGAGAGAGAGAGAGAGAGAGAGAGAGAGAGAGAGAGAGAGAGAGAGAGAGAGGGGCGGGCGCACGCCGACACACGCCTCGTCCGGTCGATGAACCAGCTCGTGGACCAAGCCTCCCGTGTCATGCGGCGGCACGCGGGACGGCCGCGCAGCTTTTGCCTTCGCATCCTGCCCTGCCTCACTCGACTTCACACGCCGTCCCGCGACCTCCGTCCGGGGCGTGCGGACCGGGGCGGCGCACAGTGGGCCAGAAGACCGGCGCAGGCGGACAAAACTTCACACTGAGAAGACCTTACAAACTATTGTAGGCCTTACAAAGAAAATCAGCTTGTTAGTATAACAAAGTATTTTGAGCATACATGAGCTTACGAAGAAAATTCTTCGTAATTTACGAACTATTTCTTTGTTCAAGAAAGTAAATTAGTTTGTAATATGTATGCTCAAAATACTTCGTGGAGACGCGTTTTGCGCTCCAGAGTCGCTTCACAGGCCTCGAACCGAACGTGTGACCGCTCCAATGCATTGCTCGCCGAACGAGAAATCCATTGGCGGGGTCACACGTTCAGTGCGATTCCCATTTAGCGACTCTATAGAGCTCCAAACGCGTCCCGGATTTTGACCGCCTCCGCACCGGTCCTCAGGCCCACTGTGCGGCGGGAGCCTAGACGCGGTAGGGCGGGGGCGGGGCGGGGCGGGGCGGGGCGCGACGGGAAAGTGCCCGGCAGTCCCTCCCGTTAGGCCGGCACCAGTTTGCGCCGTTTTGGAGCGGTCGGCGGGCCCCTGCAGCCTGTAGGAGGCGGCGGCACCGCGATGGCCGCGGGGGCTCTGAAGCGACGAGCAGCGCTCACTCACCCCGTGGGGGGCCGCGGGGGCAACGCCAGCAGCCGTTCGCACTTCGCGGTTTTGGTTTTGGATGTTAAAAGATATTTCTTACATCATAAATGATAGCACGCCACACTGGTAGAAAAAAGTACGGAAAAAAGTACGGAACATGCCTGGTCAACAATTTGCCTGGACCGTCCGTACTTGCCAAGTGCGGAACTTTCTGCGCTTTTTCCGTACCCGTTTGCATAAGCTTATATGGAACAGGTGTACGGACGTCCCGTACTTTCGTCCGTACTTCCCCCGTACTTTATTTTTCTGTACATTTTCCGTACAAAAATACAGAAATTTTTCCAGTGGACACAGCAGCAGCGCCAAGGGCGCGGCGTTCGGACAATACGCAATTCCAGCGACGCATCCTCAGGCTGCCGGACGCGCTTTCCACATCAGTCCGTTCGAAGTGCCACGGCGGCGACAACGAGATGTTTATCGCCCGCCTAGCCAGTCCTTCCCTCCCCCACCCCCTTTTTTTTATCACCGACATCCTTTCGTGCCTGAGGCCACGCTAAGGCCGCCCGGGTAAGGCCGCACTCGCACAAGCAGGCGGGGGCGCCACGCCAAAGCCGCGCGTCACAGTGGAACAGCCAGAGGACCGCAGCCGAAACTCTGGACGCGTTTTGAGCTCCGGAGTCGCTGAATGGGGACTCTAACCGAACGTGTGACCCAACCAATGGATTAACTCTCCGAAACCGAGGAAATCCACTGGCGGGGTCACACGTTCGGTTCGCTTCAACTCGTTCAGCGACTCTGGTGCTCAACACCGGTCCAGGGGATTTTTCCCGCCTCCCCCCCCGGGCCGCCGGTCTTCTGGTCCACTGTGCGCTCTCGCTGGTCCATAAAAGCGCGCAGTGCATCGCCGTCAGCGCCGCCGCGTCGAAGGCGGCCATTTTGGCGTCCGCCTTAACGTCAGGCAGGGCGCCAGGGTCCGCGGCGCTGCCGCTGAACTGCAGCCGCCCCGCCCTCCTCGACGGGGGCCAACGGGGCCGCGAGCGCCGCAGCGAGGCGAGGCGCTCCAGTTCGGGGCGCCGCCGCCACCGCCTTACTTATTATGTACTCCGCGGCCCACTTCTTGCGGCCAGCGCTGCCGCCAATCACGCCGAGGATGACACGACGACCCGCGTTCGTTCGAGGAGGCGGCGGCAGTGCCATCCCGGCGCGCGGGCCTCAAAACGACCGACGCCTCAAGTACGCTCGCGCGTCGCGGCGTCGCGGCGCACCGTGGGCCAGAAGACCGGCGCACGCGGCCAAAACTCAGAACGCGTTTTTGAGATTCCTTAGAGTCGCTAAATGGGACTCGAATAGAACGACCCCACCGATGAATTGCTCTCCCAACGGAACGATTCCATCGGTGGGGTCACACGTTCGTGTTCGAGGACCCATTTAGCGACTCTACAGCTCCAAACGCGTCCTTGAGTTTCGTGCCGCGGTGCTGCCGGGTCATTTCTGGCCCACTGTGCGGCGCCGCGGTGGCCAGCGGGGCTACGCGGCGTCTTCAGCCTTCAGCAGACTGATTCCGGTGCCTGCTCTCTCTGTCTCTCTCTCTCGCACCTATACGGGACGCCCCATGAGTGCGAGAGAGACGAAAGCGCGTCGAGAGCAGTGTTTGGAGGCGGCCTTCAGCCAGCGGCGCGCACTTCCAGCAGAGCCTCGCCTTTCCCCGGCCGCGTGGCGTGCGGTGCTCTCGGCGGGCCAATCCGGAGGCCCGGCCCTGCAGATTACCATCGAGGGGCCCTCAAAGTCGTGCGGCCGCGGCCAGCCCAGCGCGCGGGTGGGGGGGGGGGGGGTGCCGCGTTCGTGAGTGTAAGTGTGTGTGTCAGAGGGAGGAAAGAGGGAGAGAGGGGAGAGAGAGAGAGAGAGAGAGAGAGAGAGAGAGAGAGAGAGAGAGAGAGACCGCTAGGGACACGACCGGCCATTCATCGCAATAACGTGCACGCGCATCAGTGAACGTGCAGACTGTAACACAAGCTGTCATAAAGCATAGTACTCAAAACTGAGAGAGGTGGGGAGAGGGGTCTTAGCTAATTTCCCCCTTCCCCCGCTACCTCTTTTTTCCTTGAGGTAGAACACCACGTGGAGCCAAGCCGAGAAAAGCACAGCGCGAGTGAGGAGACTTCAACGCGGGGGGCTGCGCCCGCAACACATCCCCACGGCGGGCTGCCTGCCTGCCCTGCCTGCCTGCCGGGCTGCCGGGCTGCCTGCCTGCCGGGCTGCCTGGCTGGCGCACTCACTCTCTGCTGCACGATTCGCGGCTCCAATTTATGAGAAAACACGACGCAGTTGATGAAGATACACACATTGCCCACCGTGGCCCGAGGGCGGGGTGGGGCGCGTCGGGGCGGGGCGGGGCGTCCATGAAAGCCCGTCCATGATAGCAACACACGCCGCGCGCACAGCACACACACAGATAGACGACACACCACACACACACACACACACACACACACACACACACACACTCTAATGGGCGGCCTTTCCCCGCGCCGTGACAGAGACAGCTCCACTCCGCGGTCGCGCGGCGCCGGCGGCCCAAAAGGCCCAAAAGCCGCAGGAAGCAATCCGGAAGCCGCAGCGCGGCGTGCAGCGCGGGCCGTGGCGGCGGCGCGGCGCCCTGGCCTATCCCAAAGAGACGAACAAGGAGGTGGGGGGGCTCAACGACGCGCACAGTGGGCCAGAGGCCCGTCGCTACCAAAAAAACTCGAGACGCTTTTTGAGCTCCTGAGTCGCTAAATGGGACTCGAATCGAGCGTGTGACCCTACCAATGGATTGTTCTCCAAACAGGGAAAAATCTGAAAATGTTGAGGTAGGGGGGGAGGGGGTGTCGAGACTTGCCGGCAATTATACTCCCTCACGGCCATCACATGACTCGGCCGTCCAAAAAGCAGGCGCTCTGGTGCGTTACCAACTGGGAGGGCCTAATTGCAGGGCAAGGCACCGAGGGGAGAGAGAGAGAGAGAGAGAGAGAGAGAGAGAGAGAGAGAGAGAGAGAGAGAGAGAGAGAGAGAGAGAGAGAGAGAGAGAGAGAGAGAGAGAGAGAGAGAGAGAGAGAGAGGAGAGAGAGAAAGAAAGAGTGGTGTGTTGGCGGGAAGTATTTGGTGCGCAAGCCCCTTGGCGCTCAGCAGTGTGCTGGAGCGAGAGCCGTCCTGGAGCGGGCGGCCGGGCGGCCGATAACGCACGCGTGTGGTGCGTACAATGGCCGCTGCGGTGATGCGGCCCGTCCTTAGGCCCGTCCCCGACACGACGTGGCGTGTGTCGTGACGAGGGGCGGCCTGAGTACAACATTACGTATGCCCCCACACCGCTTTCATCTGTGGGGCTCGCGGTACACACACACTCACATACCTACACACACGAGCACACAGGAACACACACACACACGAACACACACACACACACGAACACACACACACGAACACACACACACGAACACACACACACACACGCCCACGTGGACAGCAGAGACAGCAGCACGTGGCCGACGGCACAGAGCGGCGCTTGCTGCTTTGTCCGTCGAAGAAAGAGAAGAGTCGTCTTCTCGTCGAAAGGCAATCGGGGCTAACGGCTGCCTACGGCCAACGGGCCGAAGTTATTCCAAATTCCTATCAGTCAGATCGATATCGGCAGCTCTAATGACCCGGCAACGGGATCACCGGCAGCAGCATGACCAGCAGGGCCTTCTTGTTCTCCTGGGCGAGGCGGCGTGCAGGTCCGAGGAGACCAGCGCCGCACAGTGGGCCAGAAGACCAATGGAGGCAATCAAAATCCCGGACGGGTTTTGAGCTCCAGAGTCGCTAATCAGGACTCGAACCAAACGTGTGACCCCACCAATGGATTCCTCGTTCAGATAGAAATCCTTTGAGGGGGGTCACACGGTCGGTTCGATTCCCATTTAGCGACATTGGAGCTAAAAAACGAGTCTAGAATTTTTGCCGCCTGCGCCGGACTTGTGGCCCACTGCGCGCCGCGCACTTGCAAGCCGAACGGAGCGATTCCAGTCGCTCGCAGCCCCGCGGCTCCGTGCGGCGACTCGTGCAAGACTCCTGAGGTGCGAGAGAGGCAGAGCAGCGCCATTCGGAATCGGCCTGCGAAAGCCGCCGCCGCCGCACCTGGAGAAGAGGAAACGACGCGCAGCTCCCAATGAAAACGGAGCACGGCAGCCGCGGCGGCGTTGCGAGAATACGACCGCGGAGGCCCCGAGGAACGCAAGGGCAGCGTGCAGGTGCGGCGCGGGGCCGCGCGCTGTCCGTCAGGCAATATGAATCTATGCCCCCCCCCGGGGGGGGACGCGAGGTGGCGGCGCGGCATTGTTTCAGTTCAATGGCATTGCATAGGATGCCCGACGGCGGCCACATGCAGCAGCGCCTGCAGCGCCCTCATGCACCTTCTAGAGGAATGCGCGGGATGGGGGTTGGGGGTGGGGTGGGGGTTTTCGCAACGGAGTGGACAGGCTCCGCTACGCCCGGTCCGCCTCCCCGCCGCCGCACCAGCGCTCCAGACTCTAGCTAGAGCTCCGACAGGTGCAACCACGGCACGGCGCCGCGACCAGCAGCACGGCCAGCGCACAGTGGGCCGGAAGACGGCGCAGGCGGCCGCTAGACGCGATTTGAGCAGCTCCAGAGTCGCTAAGCAGGACTCGAACCGAACGTGTGACCCCACCAATGGATTCCTCGTTCGGAGAGCAATTCATTGGTGGGGTCACACATTGGGTTCGGGTTCTGCTGAGCGACTCTGGACTGGAGTTCAAAACGTGTCTACGGTTTTGGCGGCATGCGCCGGGGTTCTGGCCCACTGTGAGGCGCGCCACGACCAGCAGCGGGCACCGCCACCAGTACCAGTCTGCTGGCCGAATCGAACGACCGACCGGAGAGGAGGCAGCAGGCAGCGAGCAGCCTCGCGACGCCGGCCCGCGGACGCCGCCCAGCACCGCGTACCGTTAGCGCGGCGCCGTGCCGCCGGCTGCACCGCGACGGCACCGCGACGGCGACCGCGTTCAGCGGGGAGGAGCCAGCCGGGGCTGGACGCCGAAAACAGAGTGAGGACGGACAAGTTCGGAAGGGTGGACGGACAGGTCCAAACGCGGCGGGGGAAGTCCACAGAGCTAGTGGAGGTCCGACATGCTGGTGGGGGGTCCTAAGTGCTAGTGGGGGTCTTGAAAGCTAGTGGAGATCAGTCATGCTGGTGGAGGACCTAAATGCTAAGGGAAGTCCAAAAGGCTAAGGGAAGTCCAAAAGGCTAAGGGAAGTTCAAAAGGATAAGGGAAGTCCACAAAGGCTGAGGGAAGTCAACAAAGGCTGAGGGAAGTCCAAAAGGCTAAGGGAAGTCCAAAGGGCTAAGGCAAGTCCAAAAGGCTAAGGGAAGTCCAAAAGGCTAAGGGAAGTCCAAAAGGCTAAGGGAAGTCCAAAAGGCTAAGGGAAGTCCTAACAGCAGGCTAGTGGAGGTCCTGCATGCTGGTGGAGGCCAAGCCCCACAGGGGGCAACGAGCGCCCAGGCCCTTCATTAGGACGAGCGGCGCGCACCGTGACGCGAGGCACGGCGGCGTGGCGACCTCAACTAGAGCCGTGGCCACGACGCAGCGCACGGCGACAGCCACGACCAAGCCACGCACATTGCACGCCTTGTCACACGCTCTCAAAACCTTACCAATTGTTTCGGCCTCACAGACGAAAGTATTTTGAGCATGCATAAACTTACAAAGAAAATACTTCGTAATCAACGAACTAATTCTTATTCTTCCGATAGCAAACCAGATAGTTTGTACCCTTACATGCTCAAAAATATTTGGTAAGGTTTTGCTGGTACGGCCGTCCCTTTTGGAAAGAGGGAAGGGGGAAAGGGGCATCGAGTTGCACTTCGTCCATCGACCAGCTGGCCGCGGTGTCGCGTTCCAGCGTGCCAGACACTCAATTCGCTCCGCGGCGAGACAACTCTCACATTGCGCAATTCGCCAGCCTGTCCACTCGCACAGCGAAGCATAGCGCGGCCCGCCATAGCCTAGCCAAGCATACGCACAGTGGGCCAGAAGACCAGAGGAGGACGGCGGTCAAAATCCGCGGACGCGTTGGGAGCTCCTAAGTCCCCAAAAGGGACTCGCGAACGTCTCACCCCGCCAATGGATTGCTCACAGAACGAGGAATTCATTGGTGTGGGTCTCTGGTTCGGTATCAAGTCCCATGAAGCGACTCTGGAGCTCAAAGCGCGTCTAGAGTTTCGGCCGCCTGCACCGGTCCTCTGGCCCACTGTGCGTCGCCCAGCGCGGCGGGTGCAGCGGAAACACGCGCCCACTGGACCGCCGGCCGCCGCCCCCACAGGGACCCGCGGCACTTCCGCCGATGCCCGCGGCCCCGCGATACGGACACAAAAAACAAGTCGTTCATTTCCGACACGGTCAGTCCAACAATGTGCACACACTGCAAATCCAACGGCGATACTCGAGCATCTCTTTTGGCGATACAATTGAGTATCGCTAACGAAACGGCCTTACCGAATTATCGTGACTTCAAAACGGCGATAGACTGAAGTATCGCCAAAATTTGGCGGAGTATTGCTAAGATTTGGCAAAAAACTTTGAACAACTCAAGGGCACTTCTTCATTGATTATTGACAGATTTTGGCAATAATCCAAATTATCGCAAAATTTTGGTGATACTTTTGTGTATTGCCGTTTTGAAGGCATGAAATTACGGTTAAGGCCGTCTGTTGACTCAATTGTATCGCCAAAAAAGGTACTAAAAGTATCACCTTTGGATTAGCAGTGCAATATAATGTGCCGCCACGTACCAAGCGCAATTGTTTACTTCTTCTTTTTTTTTTTGCCTGCGCCACACAGTGTGTACGGTGGTGGAGAGCGTCTACGGCGCGGCAGACATACTGGCCGCGAACGGCGCAGCCACTTCAACAGGTGCAATCAGCCGCCGCCTCCGCCAGCCAATCAATAACTGAGTCATCTGATTGAGGCCCACGACGGCAGTGACATTGGCGTGGCCGCGCAGCCAAGGGCGCCGCCGCATCCCGAAACGCGACGCTAACAGGAACAGGACTCGAACCCGTCGGCCCACTGCCCCAGACCCGTTCGGCGCGAAGTACAGCGAGTGAAAGGTGGGCCAGAAGACCGGTGGTGGGGGCGGTAAAAAAAATCCAGGACGCGTTTTGAGATCAAGAGTCGCTAAATGGGACTCGAATCGAACGTGAGACCCCTTGCCACGGATTACTCTCCGAACGAGGTGGGGTCACACGTTCGGTTCAAGTCCCATTTAGCGACTCTGGAGCTCAAAACGCGTTTAGAGGGCCGCCAGCGCCGGTCCTCTGGCCCACTGTCACTGTGCCAATGCCCCGACCCGTTTGGCGAGCGGAAGCCACTTAGCCGCCCTGTGTGTACAACACCACGCTCGCTGTGCGCCCGCTGGGGCCGCTGGGCCGGGCGACAACAAGCAGCGCACACACCTACACATAGTACACGCTGTGCCCTGGTTCCGCCCCTGCGACCTGGCCGACTGGCCCGGCTCAAGGGAAGCACGCAGCGGGCTGGCTCATCCAATTTGAGCGACGCCCACCTGCCGCCGCCTCATTCCGAAGGGCCGCTGCGACGCTCTGTCTCTGTCGCACTCACGGGGCGGCCCGTAGGGGTGCGACGCTCTGTCTCTGTCGCACTCACGGGGCGTCCCGTAGGGGTGCCGCTGCGACGCTCTGTCTCTGTCGCACTCACGGGGCGTCCCGTAGGGGTGCGACGCTCTGTCTCTGTCGCACTCACGGGGCGTCCCGTAGGGGTGCGACGCTCTGTCTCTGTCGCACTCACGGGGCGGCCCGTAGGGGTGCGACGCTCTGTCTCTGTCGCACTCACGGGGCGTCCCGTCGGGGTGCGCGCTGCGACGCTCTGTCTCTGTCGCACTCACGGGGCGGCCCGTAGGGGTGCGACGCTCTGTCTCTGTCGCACTCACGGGGCGGCCCGTAGGGGTGCGACGCTCTGTCTCTGTCGCACTCACGGGGCGTCCCGTAGGGGTGCGACGCTCTGTCTCTGTCGCACTCACGGGGCGTCCCGTAGGGGTGCGACAGCGACGGAGCGACGAGACTATCTTTCGGCCGCGAGCCATATGCCGGCCGGCCGACAGCCACCGCACAGTGGGCCAGAAGACAAACTCTAGACGCGTCTTGAGCTCCGGAGTCGCTACACATCACTCGAACCCAAGGGGTCCCCGACTCAATCAGTGTACGCTAAGAGGAGACAATCCAACAATCTTGCGTCAAAAACGCCTGTAAGTAGGCAAAAAGCGCGACGAAATGATACAGAACCCTAAGCAATCCGACACAATCAAACAATCTGTGCACAGGCAAATTCAGAGTGAGGGACCCCTCTCTCGAACCGAACGAGTGACCCCACCGATGGATTCCTCGTTCGGAGAGCAATCCGTAGGTGGGGTCACACGTTCCATTCGAGTCCTATTTAGCGACTCTGGAGCCCTAAACGCGTCTACAATTTCAGCCGCCCGCGCCGGTCGTGTGGCCCACTGTGCGCCGGCGCCCATAGTCCACGGCCCACAGGCCGACAGGGCCACAAGCCGGAAGGGGGGCCGGAAGGGGCCCTGGAGTGCGCCGTTCATTACAGCTGCAGCAGGGCCAGCGGGCTGCGGGGGCTGCGGGGGCTGCGGGCTGCCGCGGCCCCTCCGGCCGCACCGGCCCGGCCTGCCGGCACGCAGTGCTGCCAGCTCTGTCTCTATCGCACCCCTGCCAGACGCCTCTTGAATGCGAGAGAGCAGACAGAGGCAGGGCGACTGTTGGGAATCAGCCTGCAGGGCCGAAGATCCGAGCAAAGAACCGAAATGGGGAGGGGGGAAAAAAACAGTGACGGCCAGCCAGCCTGCCATGCGCACAGTACACTGCTGCACTGCATCCTCCAGCCCCAGCCTGTGCAAGCGGCGCAAGCCAAGGCCACGGCGCGCTTCCCCAAGCCAACACATGCATGCCCCGTCGCCGGCCGTCGCCGCGGCACAGCCACGGAGGGCACTCCATGAAGGCGCGGGGCTCCGAGGCCGCGGCGCACGGTGGAACAGCCAGAAGACCGCGCAGGCGGCCAAAACTCGAGACGCGTTTTGAGCTCCAGAGTCGCTAAATGGGACTCGAACTGATCGCGTGACCCCACCAATGGATTCCTCGTTTGGAGAGCAATCCATTGGTGGGGCCAAACGTTCGATTCGAGTGCCATTTAAAGACTCTGAAGCTCAAAACGCGTCGAGAATTTTGGCCGCCTCGGCGGTCTTCTGTCCCACTGTGCGGCGTGGCGGCTGCAAGCACGCCGAGACAGCCGAGACGTGACACAACCAGGCCTCGCCTAGCCAGCCACCCGCACCGCAGCGGCCACACGGAGTGACGGCACACCCATCCCACCACGACGACGAGCTTCCCTGGCGGACGCGGCGGCCGACTCCAGGAAGAGGGCGGCACTGCACCCTCCCCTCCCCCCCCCCCTCTCTGTCTATCTACTGTCCGGTGTGAGTCACGACAGGTGAAGGTGAAGCACACACAATGACAACAAACATACACACTGACCACGCGGACAATGAGACGCGTCCTAGAAGAGGACGGGCGTAATCCGGTGCAGGCACAGTGGGCCAGTGGAGGCGGGCCAAAATACCGGACGCGTTTTGAGCTCCTGAGTCGCTGTGAATGGGACTCGAACCAAACGTGAGGCCCCACCAATGGATTCCTCGTTAGGAAAGCGATCCATTGGTGGGGTCACACGTTCGGTTCGACTCAAAACGCGTCTAGCGTTTTGGCCGCCTGCGTCGGTCTTCGGGCCCACTGTGGCAGGGCACGGTAGGGGAGGGGGGAGGGGGGGAGTGGGAATCCAATTTTGTTCGTGTGCAGCGGCATACCCCTGTTTGCCGAATGTCCGCAGCACGGCCTATCCAAGAGCCTATCGCCGATAAGCCTCCCCCTCCCCCTCCCGCACCCCCTCCCCTCTGTCTGTCCCACCCGCACCGCACCCCCCGACCTGCTAAAGCCCTGCATCGAGGCCGCAGGTGTTCGTCCGTCTGGGATGTCCCGTGACTCACACTCACACCAGACTGCTAAAAACCAGGAAGATGGGGGGAAAAAATAAAAATGAGAGATAAAATAGTTCCCCCTGTGCTCTGGATAAACACCAATATACACAGAACTGATTGTACCTACATAGCTTCAACTTTGATAGGCTCCGAACAGTACTGAGCAACTGACAAGAAGAGAGTACAATCCATGCAAAGAACATTTGACTAAGTTTTAAATTTTTCCGTACAATGACACATATTGGAGTTTTTACTCTCAGTGCATTGATACCTCGAAAATTAAATAAAGTCAGCAAGAATCAGTTCAGTTCTGCATAGTACTTGCCATGAGGATCAAATAATTAAAGGGCAGTAAATTTTCTAAAATTAGGAGTTGCACGATTTTATGCAGATAAGTTTTAAATTTTGAAATTAGTAAGATTCTTTTTGTAATCAGACCGTCAAAAATCTCTAAAAAGACAAAAAAAGCACTTACCCTTGGTTTCTCCCTTTTCCCACGAAGAATAAGTCCATCATTCTCGATGTAATCGGGCACTTCCTTGCGGTTGCTGAAGTTGAAAACCATGGTATTGTCTTGATGGTGCCAGGGTTTCTTATCCCAGAGACCAGGAGCTTTTCCACGTTTGGCACTGGCTCCTGGAGGGCTGCTTCCTTCCTCGCCATTGACCGCAAATGCCAGAGCACCATGAGAGACTGACCCAACAACAACATCGTCGGGAAGTTTCTTCAAAGACACCACCACTTTTGTGACAGGTTGTTCAATGGACTTTGCTCGATTTATCAAATTTTTCTCTATCTCTCTGTTGGTGAGAGTAGTTGCTGAACTTGGAACAAGTGGCGAACTGTGAGGAGAGTGATGCTTTGTTGACACAAGTGGTCTGATAACACCAACTTGTTTAGCGTGCTGGACTGGAGAATCGGGCGATTTCAAAACAGCTCCATGAGGTAATGCAGCCACATTGAACACAGGCCTCGAAGATGAATCAACCGAATTTTCAAATGGAGACATGGGGCGAACATTACTTGTAGGCATTGATTTAACAGGAATTGGAAGATCTTTAGGAGGAGTAGGCTTCACTTTTGGCAAGTGAGATTTAGACATGTCATTTGCAGGACTTGAGTTTGCTCCAAAGCTGAACTGCATGGAGGTTCCATCCTTACGGATGTTTTCTAAAGCTGATGTGGATACAGACTTGGTGCTGACTGCATCAACGTCATCCATTTCTTCATCACTGTCAGAGGCTGAGTAAATGGGCTTGATGTCCAAAGACTCTGGTCTTCCATTTGAGTTACCATTAACTGGCGTTGTCGGAGTAAGGGGAGTGGCAGGATTCGATGAGCTCGGAGACTTGTCTCTCCTTGGAATCGGGGGAGGTTTGTCTTCGGTTGGTGATAAAACAGGAAGGCCCATGGTCTTCCTCGGTGATGGAGGACTTCTAACACTAGAAATCCTAGCCTGAATGGGTGGAAGAGCAGAAGCAAGTGGGCTTGCTGGGCTGCTAAGGGGACTCACTGGGCTCATTGGCACTGGGGACGAATCACCAGCACGACGGCAAGGAACTGGAGGTGGGACACTCACACTGTCGAGACCGGTCACTCTATCACTAACCTCAACACTTTTCTTTGGTGATGCCACTTTGGCTGGAGAACGGAGTTTCTCAGGGCTGAACACTGGTTTGGGTGAAACCTGAGGTTTCTTTGACACTGAATTATTCACTTTAGGCACTGGTTTGGCATTATTTGTCTTAAAATTAACACTCTTGCTCACAGAGGAGCGCACTGGGGGCACTGGTGGAGACACAGGTCCAGGAGAACCCGAAGACTCAAAAATCTTTAAAGTTTGCTTCACAAGATCAGGAGGAGGTAGTTCAGTTTGCTCCACAGTAATACCCAACTTCTTCCTTAGCAGCAGGGACTCCTCTTTATCCCCTTCAACAGGTTTACGATGATGCACAGCACTCCGTTCTCTATTATCGCTGATTGGGCTGTCATTCTCATCTTTCTCAACATCCTCTTGGTGAACATTGAGTCCCGAATTGGAGTGGCTCATGTGAAGCTTAGGGTCGTAGCGAAGTAGAGTCTCCATTGAACGAGCTCGCTTCATGTCCCGTTGAGAAGGCTCTGCACTGCGAGACTGATGTGTTGACAAAACTTTCCTCGCTGTATGGCCAGGCACACGTTTGGCAAAGTGTGGCGGCTTGACATCAGTCTGCTTCACTGGCTCCTCGTCGAGCAAATTTTCCAGCGAGGTGGCTCTCCTCATGTTGGACAAGGAGGGCCTGGAGCCACTCTCCCTCAAAGTCATGCTCAAGTATTTGCTCTTGAGCTTCTTCACGATCCCCGGTCCGTACTGCAGCTCCTCGCTCGAGTCCGAGTTGCACTCCTCAGTCATGGCCGTGTCGCTCTTGTTGTTGGCCACCTTGGCCAGGTACTGCTTGGCGATGCGCGGCGTGCGGGGGACGCGCACCAGGGCGCGGGGCCCCGTCAGGGGCAGGGGCGACTTCTCCTCCACCATGGTGCCGATGCCGGCCGCGGAGGCGCAGTGCAGACGCTGCTTCTTCACTCCCAGCTCGTCGGGGTGCAGGCCATGGAAGGTTATGTCGTCGTGACCGACGCCGACGCCGACGCCGCGCTGGATCTGCAGCTGTTCCACCAGCCGCATGTTAGCGACCCCGGCCGGCACTGACGGCGACGCCGCTGCTGTCTCGAGGGGCGCTGCTGCTGCTGCTGCTGCTGCTGCCCTGGCTGCCGCTCCGGCGGGCTCGGGGGCCAAGCGCACTCTGCGGTGAAAGTCGGCGGGGGCCTCCCCGCTGCCGCCGCTGCCGCCGCTCGGCCGCGCCGCTGCAGCTGCTGGCGGCGCTGGCGCTGGCGGCGGCGGGGCGGCTGCAGGTGCAGCGTGCCAGGTGGCCCCTCCAGGTGCGGCGGGCGTGCCGTGGGGGTACCTGACCGCCGCCACCACACCGGGACAGGTTAGGCTCAGGGCGGCCAGTCCGCCTCCGGGCGCCGAGATGCTGCGTCCCAGCACTCGCCGCCGCTCCAGCAAGTCTCGTTTCCACTGCGGCACCAGGGCGTCGGGGGTGCCCGGAGTCCCGGGGGTGCTGGGCCCCCCTGGCGCCGCGGGGGCCTCGGCCATGGTGCAGCGCGACGGGGGCCTTGTCCTGGGCTGTGGCCGCGGCGGGCTGCCGGGCGGGCACTGGACGGGGCGAGCCTGCTGGCACTCACGGCGAGGGTGGCCACCAGGGCATGACGGCGGCGCCGTGCCGCTGCGGCGCGGCGTTCTACGCGAACGAGTGCCACTGCCTGGCCCTGGCGCTGCGAGTCCCGGACTCGGCCCTCGGCCGCCCTAGCCTAGCTGCAGCTGCAACCGCGCGTCACAGCACTGCATCGCCGAATGCCCGGATCCAGCGGCGAGGACGTTGTTCCTGGGGGCGTCGCCGTCGCACCACGATGAGGGGCTGGGGGCGTCGGCCGCTCCAATCACTTGCCACGGCGTCGCACCCAAATGTTGTGGCTGGGGCCCATCTCGATCGCGATCATGACAGACGACAGAATGACGTCATCGCAGGGAGAAACCATACAAATCGCCAGTGGCGGCACCTGTCGGCGAGAATAGAATTAGAACGCCCTACTTTTGAACCGAAAGTCATGACTTAAAATGTTGGGGCACGACGCTGGCGACGGCCACGGGAGGAGGAGACAACTGCCTGACAGCCGTCGGGACGAGGCGCGCGGTCCAAAGATCACAATCGAGCTCTCAGACACGATTCAATGCAACGAAAACAACACCGAGGAACAAACGACGGTCGATTTCTGAGGCGCGGAGTCTCGCCGCGGCGTCGGGACGTCACAGCGCGCGGCGCTACCCCACGCCAGCGACGACTCTACGCGGCGGCGCGGACATGCCCCGTGTCTGTGCATGGAGGTGTGCCACCTGCGCGGCGATGCTGAAGATCGGTTTGTTTTGTCACTGTCTCTCTCTCGCACCCTGACGGAGAGCCCCGTGAGTGCAACCACGGAGCAGAATGGTTCTGCTCCGTGGTGCAACGGAGACAGAGCAATGAAACGCTCGACTGTCCGGCCGTCCCGACGCGGCCCGCTCCACGAAACGACGACGACGACAACGGCAGTTACGTAACGCAAGAGCGGCAAACGCCGTGCGCGACACTCGGGTTACGTTCTGAAACGGACTGTACCATGGTGGCGCCGCGCCGCGGATTTTACAAACTGGATGCGCTGCGCTGCGCGACCTTCAAGTGCGGTGCGGTGGGCCGGCGGGCGCGCGGTGGTGGCGCGGCGCGTGGCGGATGGGATGGACCGCGGGACGGGGCCGCGGGACGGGATGCGGGTCAGCGAATGCAGAGGTACCCACCTGGCCCGGGGCGGCCCGCGGCCCGCCGGCCCGCCGGCACCCTGCAGTCCGGACAGTCCAGTCAGGCAGTCGGCTGCGCGCTGCGCGGAGTTCCGCGGCGTGGTCCTGGCCGGCGCGATCCAGCCGCCGCGCCTCCTCCGGCCTGGCGAGAAGAGGACCAGCTGGCGCTAGCTGGCGCGGCCCGGCCCGTCGGTGGCGCCGCGCGGAGAGCAGTCACGCGGGATCTCGGATCGCAGAGGTGTGGCGGCCAAGAATCAAGTGATAGTGCTTCGAGTGGATAGAGGAGGCCCGGCCGGGCTGGGCTGGGCTGGCCCGGCTCGGCGTACCGTTGGCGCGGCGCGGAGAGCGGCGCTGCGTACATACCGGCGCACCATGGCCGTGCAGGTGCGCGCCGATGCCGCGCGGTGCCGCGTCGCCGCGTCGCACAGCGTCGGGTCGCGTCGCGTCGAGGTGCCGTGATAAGGCCCATGTGCCTCGCGGCGCCCACAGCTCGAGACGCAGCGCCGAACCGCGCCGCGCTGCACCGCGCTCCGAGCCGACCGAGCCGAGCCCCGAGCCCCCGGCGCGATAGCGCACCGAAGCCGGCAAAAGCAGCCGCGCTGTAGCAGCCGGTGTCCGCATCCACCTGCACGACTTGTGCGAGGACGACGCCCACCCGCCCCAACGCCCACGTCCTGGACAACATTCGTCCGCCGAACGCCAGGACGACGACGACGACACCCGCGCCCGGAGGGGCGCTGGCGATGTAGCCGCGACCAGGTGGGTGCCTCTGTCTCGCCCGACAAGGGTGTCCGTTTTCCACCCCTTGCGCGCACTTTGCTTGTCGAAGCAAGACTGTTGCAGCTGCGAGGAAGGCGTGCCTTTTTCAAAAGTGAGCGAGTGGCTGTATTGGAAGAGCCAGCTTTGTTTGGTGATTGTGCGCGGATCCTTAAGGCGCATGTTGTCGTTGGCGCCGCTGGTACCGCAGCGCGGCGGCCAGGCAGGGTGACGAATCCTGGCGCATCGTAATCGTTATCTGCCAGGGCAGGGCAGCAGGCCATTCCCACCAGGTACGCCCCGCCTCGCCCCGCCCTGCCCCGCCCTGCCCCGCCCTGCCCCGCCCCAACCCGCCCCAACCCGCCCCGCCCCGCCTCGCACGGCACGGCCGGCTTATCTGGCGGCCACGAGGTGAACACGGACCGGCTGCCAACAGAAAACCAATCGTAAAAATAATTACAAAGTTTTTGCTTTTTGTGTTGTTGTTTTGCTGATTTGTCAGCAGCACTTTTATTGCTCAGCCGGCAGATGCAAAGTCGGCAGCTCATATCAGAATGAGATGCCATTGTCGGAATGAAAGCCGCTGGCGTACCCAAATGAGCGCCGAGTCTGCGACAGGCGAGTCTCTCCAATCCTCTTTTTACCCGTCCACGTGCCCGTCGCGGCGTCGCGGCGTCGCGCGGCTCATCGCCGGCCAGGTTCGGCCGGGCCGTGCGTGGCCGCGGCCCGACTGGCTGCGTGCCGCCCACATGGCCTTGTCCTAGTGCACCGCCACGGCCCCGCTCGCGTCAAGGACGACCCGGAGCAGGCCAAGCCGGGCCTGCCGGGCCTGCCGGGCCTGCCGGGCCCAGCCAGCCGGCGGCTGTCACGGCCTCGGCTAGGCGCTGTCACACAGTGGGCCAGAAGACCGGTCATCATCATCAGCAGCAGCGCTTCTAGGTCTCAACAGACCCCTGCAGGCGGTCAAACCTCTTGACGCGTTTCGAGCTCCAGAGTCGCTGAACAGGGTTCGAACCGAACGTGTGACCCCACTGATGAATTCCTTGTTCGCAGAGCAATCCATTGGTGGGGTCACACGTTTGATTCGAGCCCCATTTAGCGACTCTGAGCTCGAAACGCGTGTATAGAGTTTTTGCCGCCTGCACCGCGTTCATCTTTCGAGTGACAACGGCGGCCGCTTTGCTATGGCGATGCGTATTCGGGTGCGTTCGAAAGCCCCACGCGTCAGTCTCTGTCGCACCATCGCCGCCCGGCAGAGTACAGTTGGAGGTTACGTTTCGAACGCGACCTCACCTGCCTAGCCTGCCTTGCCTGCCTAGTCTGCCTAGCCTAACCTGCCCAGCCTGTAGAGGCGCCGAGCACTACCGTACTGTGACCCAGAGTCACGCCGCCAGCCTTCATCAACCTCGCTCCGCGGCACGACGGTGTGACACTGTGCCATCGTGTGACAGAGTGCATAGGGACACTGTGAGACACAGAGTGACAGTGTGTGACATGGGGACACTGTGAGACACAGAGTGACAGTGTGTGACATAGTGACAATGTGAAACACAGCGTGACAGTGTGTGCCTGCGCCTTGGGCCGCGCGCTCGCCTCCCAAAGGGCACTGGAATAATGCACTCTCTCTCTTCTCGCGGCAGTGCCACCGGTGCGACACTGAATACGGCATGAGAAATCGGTACAGGCCAAAATCGTGGCCACCGCCCTGACGGTGGCACCGGTGGCACCGCGCTGCCTCCAGTAGAGTGATGTTGACGCCGCGGGTTTGCTGTCCGCAGGAATGGCGTACACCACCGTGACCGAAGAACAGGCGTACCACCGTCTGCAGAGAGATGGAGCAGGCGGCGGGTGAGTGCGGGCCGGGTCAGCGCCTTCACCAGGCGGACGCACAGTGGGCCAAAAGACCCGCGCTGGCGGCCATAACTCCAGACGCGTTTTGAGCTCCAGGGTAGCTAAATGAGACTTGAACCGAACGTGCGACCCCACCAGTAGATTGCTCTTCGGACGAGGATTCCATTAGTCCAGGACGACTAATGGGGGTAAACCGGGGTCACCAAACCGGGGTCACACGTTTGGTTCGAGGTCTGTTTAGAGTAGAGACTCTTGAGCTCAAAACGCGACTAAGAGCCCCCTGCGCTGGTGTCTTCTGGCCCACTGTGCGTTGGCAACCCCATCAACTCGTCACCGGCGCATCGAAAGGATTTTGGTGTCATTCATGCGGCGACACAGTCTGATCGTCGACAACGCTGCTGCAGTTCCCACAGCGCCCACCTGCTGCTGCCGGACGACGCGCCGCTGCCCGATGGCTTCCCCGCGCAGCGCCGGGGCTGGTGGCCGCTGCTGCTGGCGTGCGCGCCGTGCCTGGGGTCGTGGCGCGGGCTGGTGGCGCGCGCCGCCCTGGGCTGGCTCAGCCCGGCCGTGTGGAAGGCGTTCCGCGGCGAGGACGTGGACAGCAGCGCCTTCGTCAACGAGTCCCAGTCCAGCCTCACGGACTCGCTGCGCCTGATGCAGCTGCTGCACGTGTCCGGCGTGTCCGGCGTGTCCGGCGTGTCCGGCGTGTCCGCGGCGTCCGCGGTGCAGCGCGGCGCGCTGGGCCGCTGCGTGTGGGCCTTCTGCCGCGGCCGCCTCGCCGCCGCCAGCGTCCTCGGCGTGGCGGGCGCCCTCGCCAGCGTGGCGTCGCCGGTAAGTCTGCGCAGATCTCGCCGCCGCCCACCCAACCTCTCCTGGCGCTTCCCGGCGTTGCACAGTGGGCCAGAAGACCGGCAGGCGGCCTAAACTGTAGACGCGTTTTGAGCTCCAGAGGCGCTAAATGGGACTCGAACCGAACGTGTGACCCCACCAATGGATTGCTCTCCGAACGAGGCATCCATTGGTGGGGTCACACGTCCGATTCGAGTCCCATAAGGCGACTCTGGAGCTCAAAACGCGTCGAGATTTGGCCGCATACGCCGGTCCTATAGCCCACTATGCAACGCCCGCCTCCTCGCGCAGGTGCTGCTCATCGCCGCCCTCATCAGCGCCATGGACGACACCCCGGCCGACCAGGTCCCCGCCGTGCTGTGGGCCACGGGCTTCGCGCTCTGTGAGGTGCTCGCCTGCCTGCTCACCGCGGGCGCCTCCAGCATAGCCACTCGGTAAGCTGGCCGTCCAGGGCGGCTCGATGCAGGTGGCGCATTGTGGGTATTTGTGTCGACTTAGGTCCTCACTGCACCGCTCACGCCTTCTGAGGCCTTCTTTCCAGGCAAGCGGGCCGCCTTCGAGCCGCGCTGCAGGGCCTGCTGTACAGGAAGGCGATCCGGATCAACAGCTGCAGTGACCTGCAGCCCCACCAGGTAATGCCGCACACGCTGAATGGGACTCGAACCGATCGTGTGACCCCACCAATGGATTGCTCTCCGAACGAAGAATCCCGTGGTGGGGTCACACGTTCGGTTCGAGTCCTGTGTAGCGACTCTGGAGCTCAAAACGCGTCGGGAGTTTTGTCCGCCTGCGCCTGTCTTGAGGCCCACTGTGTGCCCCTGCAGGTGGAGGCACTGGTGCTGACGAGCGGCACGCCGCTGTGGCGCGCCGTGGAGCACTCCCCGCAGCTCGTCATCGCCCCCGCGCTCATCCTGCTGAGCGTGTCCTCGGCCTGCGTCCTGATCGGCGAGGCCGCCGTCGTGGCCGCCGCCGTCTACCTGTTCGCCGCCATGCTCCAGGTGAGGCTGTTGGAAGTGCCGTTGCTCACGCACTCTAAAAAGCCTACGAAGAATCTGCTTCGTAACTACGAAGAAAACGAAGGCGTTGTAGAAATGCTTCGTGTAACGAAGGATTTTGCTTCACAACACGAAGCATTTCTTCGTAGATTTCACAATGCCTTCGTTTTCTTCGCATTACGAAGCGACGCTTCGTAGACTGTGCTGTTGCTGTGAGCCGCACCGACATGCCCCTCGTGTCCGCCGCAGACGGTGGCGACGGGTCTGTCGACGCGGCTGCGGGCCAGGGCGCACTCGGCCTTCTCGCGGTGGCGCAAGCAGCGCACGTTCGAGCTGCTGTCCCTCGCCGAGCACGCCAAGACCTTCCTGGTGGAGAGCGCCCTCATCCGCCGCATCCGAGGTGAGTCGGCAGCCTGATGCAGCCTCTGGAGGCGGTCAACATCCCGGGCACGTTGTTTTCAGCTCCAGAGTCGGTAAATGGGACTCGAACCGAATGTGTGACCCCACCAATGGATTCCTCGTTCGGAGAGCAATCCATTGGTGGGGTCACACGTCTGATTCCAATCCCATTTAGCAACTCCGGAGCTCAAAACGCGTCTGGAGTTTCGGCCGCGCGCGCCGGTCCTCCGGCCCACTGTGCACCCATGCACATGCACCGCCGCGATGCCTTTGGACTTCCCTGTCCGGCAGAGCTGCGTCGCGTCGAGTCCGTGTCGCTGCGGCTGGCGTCCACGGTGGACTCGGTGTGCAGGACGCTGCTGCCCTCCACCGTGCCGGCCGTCACCGTGGCCCTCGCCCTGCACCCCACCTTCGTGCCGGACAGGAGCACGCCGCCCACACAGGTAAGGCTGGCCTGTAGCCTGGCGAGGTAGGCAACCCGGAGCACGCCGCCCACACAGGTAAGGCTGGCCTGCAGCCTGGCGAGGTAGGCAACCCGGAGCACGCCGCACACACAGGTAAGGCTGGCCTGCAGCCTGGCGAGGTAGGCAACCCGGAGCACGCCGCCCACACAGGTAAGGCTGGCCTGCAGCCTGGCGAGGTAGGCAACCCGGACGCACGCGCGCGTTACGGGCCGTGGGGTGGTGGACGCGCAGGCGCCCTGATACAACACACAGTGGGCCAGAAGACCGATGCAGGCGGCCAAAACTCTTGACGCGTGTTGAGCTCCAGAGTCACTAAATAGGACTCGAACCGAACGTGTGACCCCACCAATGGATTGCTCTCCGAACGAGAAATCCGTTTTTGGGGTCACGCGTTTGGTTCGAGCCTTATCTAGCGACTCTGGAGCTCAAAACGCGTCTAGAGTTTTGACCGCCTGCGCCGGTCTTCTGGCCCACTGTGCAACACCAACACTGACGCGCCGCGCGCTCCTCGTGCTGCAGGTGTACCCCGTGCTCATCCTGTTCCTGGTCCAGATGGAGGCCGCCCTGCGCGGCTGGGGCCAGGCCGTGCAGGCCGTCCTCGAGGCGCGCAACTGCCTCTGGGAGCTCAAGGTAGGTCGGCGTGCACTTCCAACAATTCAGAGCGCGGCAGGAAAAAGAAGTGTAATGCCGTGCATTTGGCGGCCATGTTCCCCAGGCAGTGCTCTCCATCGAGGAGGCCAAGACTCAGCCCGACCAGCCCATCGACCGCCTCGTCGCGCTGTCCGTCAACACGGCCAGCTTCTCGTGGTTCACCTCGACGACGCCGTCGCGGGGCACGCTGCGGCCGGGGACCGACGGGCAAGTAGTGAAGTCAACAACACCAAGCCGGAAAAAGTCGCGGGAGGCGGTCTAAATCATGCCACCCCTTGCAGGGACGCGTCTCGCCTAACCACGCCGACGACGTCGAACAACGTGCTCACGGCAATCCACATCGTCGTCAACAAGGTGAGCGACATCGTGCCCAGGTCGGGTTCGACTCCCCGCGCACAGTGGCGGCCAAAGGACCGGCGCAGGAGGCATATACGCGTTTTGAGCTCCAGAGCCGCTAAACAGGATTCGAACCGAACGCGTGACACCACCAATGGATTCCTCGTTCGGAGAGCAATAATCAATTGGTGGGGTGACTTCGGTTCGAGTCCCGTTTAACGACTTTGAAGCTGAAAACGCGTCAAGAGTTTCGGCCGCCCGCGCCGGTCTCCTGGCCCACTGTGCCCCCTGTGTCCTAAAATCACGCCCTGCTTGTGGTCCCGCAGGGCCAGCTTGTGGGCGTGTGCGGGCGGCCGGGCTCGGGCAAGTCGGCGCTGCTGCTGGCGGCGTGCGGCCAGCTGCACCTCACCGCCGGCCAGCTGCACCGCGACGAGAGCACCGCGTACGTGGGCCCCGAGTGCACGCTGCTGCCCGGCAGCGTCCGGGAGAACGTCACCATGCGCGGCGCGCTCTCCAGCCAGCGCTACTACCGCGCGCTGCACTGCACGGGCCTGGAGCGCGACGTCCAGGTGGGTACAGTCAGGTACAGTGTAGCGCGACAGCCCGGACACAGTGGACCGGACGACCGGCGCAGGTGGCCAAAACTCCAGAACACTGTTATTTCTTGTGTGATAATGGACTTATTTTCAAGGCAATAAAATTTTTATTGCATTATTGGCGCTATAAAAAAAGTTATTGCATTATAAGTGCAATAAATGTTGTATCGAATTCACGCATAATATCATTTTATCACAAATAAATGTGATAATCTCGAGGGGAAAACGACTCAGAAATTTTGTGTACATCGGATAGGGATTACCCCGGATAACATCGAAAAATTTCCCGGATTTCCATTGGATTACGCCGGATTACCTCAGAATTTCCCCGGATTACCTCAGAATTTCCCCGGATTACCTCAGAATTTCCCCGGATTACCACCGGATTACTTCGAAATTTCTGGTTATCCGGATTACGGATTACCAATTTGCTGTAAACCGGATAACCGAAGTCGTTTCCCCCTCGGATAATCTGGACCAAAACCGGCTTAAACGTGAGAAACTTATCGCATGTTTAATGTGATAATTTTTAATTGCTGTCATGCGATAATTTGAAGGAACCACATAAGTCTTTTTATCGCAGCTGATTGTATGAAACTAATCACATTAGAAATATCAGTGAAGCGTTTTGACCGCCAGAGCCGCTGAATGGGACTCGAACCGAACGTGTGACCCCACCAATGGATTCCTCGTTCGGAGAGCAATCCATTGGTGGGGTCACACGGTCGGTTCGAGTCCCCCTCTTTACCGACTCTGGAGAGCTCTCAAAACGCGTCTGGAGACTCCTATTCAATGACGCTCCTCGCTCCAGGCCATGGCGACGGGCGACGAGACGCTGGTGGACTCCTCCCGCCTGACGCCCGCCCAGCTGCAGCGCCTGGCGCTGGCGCGCGCCATCTACGCCGAGCGCGAGGTGTACCTGCTGGACGACCCCCTCAGTGCGCTGGACTCGGCCTCCGCGGACCGCATTTTCGAAAGCGCCATCCTCGGAGCGCTCAAGGACAAGACCGTGATCATGGTGACCAACAGGGAGCAGGTAGTGAGTTAGGGCTGTGTTGTACAGTAGGCCAGAAGACCGGTGGAGGCGGTTGAAATCCCGGACGCGTTTTGAGCTCCAGAATCGCTAAGCAGGACTCGAACCGATCGTGTGACCTCACCACTGGATTCCTCGTTCGGACGGAGAGCAATCCATCGGTGGGGTTCACACGATCGGTTCGTCCCATGTAGCGACTCTGGAGCTCAAAACGCGTCTAGAGGTTTGACCGCCTGCGCCGGTCTTCTGGCCCACTGTGGGTCGTCAGCTGTGTCAACGGTGGGGCGCCCCGCCCGGCCCCGCCCCGCCCCGCCCCGCCCCCCAGGCCGACGGCGTCCTCACTGGCCGATGTGTCCACGGTGGGGCGCCCCGCCCCGCCCCGCCCCCCAGGCCGACGGCTGCCGACGGCGTCCTCACTGGCCGATGTGTCCACAGCACCTGCGCCACTGCCACGAGGTGTACGTGATGCGCGAGGGCCGCGTCCTGGAGCGCGACGACCCGGCGGTGCTGGCGGAGAGCGGCAGGGAGTACCCGCAGGTCGTCGACTCCAACAGCAGAGAGTGAGTCCGGGGGCCATGAAGGCCGTCGCGGTGCCGGCCGCGGTGCACAGTGGGCCAGAAGACCGGCGCAGGCGGCTGAAACTCCAGACGCGTTTTGAGCTCCTGAGTCGCCAAGCAGGACTCGAACCGGACGTGTGACCCCACCAAAGAACTCCTCGTGCGGAGAGCAATCCATTGGTGGGGTCACTTGTCGGTTCGAGTCCCACTCCGTGACTCTGCAGGTCTAAGACGTCCGGGATTTAGACCAGCCTCCACCGGTCTTCTGGCCCACTGTGCGGTGCTGTATGTGACCTGTGCCTGACCCCGCCCTTCCCTCCCAGGGAGCAGTGGTGGATGCCGCCCCTGTCCAGCGAGGTGACCCGCGGCGTGGAGCGGTCCCGGGACTCGGACGACGAGGCGGTGGCGGGCACGGGCGCGTGCGGCGAGCTGCGCGCCGTGGCGGCGGAGTGCGGCATGGCGCCGGCCCGGCTGGCGCTGCTGGCCCTGCCCATGCTGCTGCAGTCGGCGCTCTACGCCACCATGCTGCTGTGCTTCTGGCTGGCGCTGCTGCAGCCGCGGCCGCCGCTGCTGGTGCTGGGCTTCCTCATGTCGGCCAGCCTCGTGGTGGCGCTCGGCTTCCTCCGGACCTTCATGGTGACGCAGTCGCTGCTGTCGCAGTCGCGCCGCGTGCACGGCCGCTGGCTGGAGCGCGTCGGCTGCGCCACGGTGGGCTTCCTCCGCGCGCACGCCGCCGTGCTGCGCCACGCCCTGGAGGCGCACACCTGGCTGCTGGACGCCGGGCTGCCGCGCGCCCTCTGCGGCCTCGTCGCCTGGACGCCGCTGGTCGTGGCCGAGATGGCCCTGCTCGCCCTCGCCTCCACCTGGGCCGCCGTCGCCGTGCTGGCCCTGCTGCTGCCGGGCGCGCTCATGCTCACGTACATCACCAGGTACGCCCAGCACGCACAGTGGGCCAGAAGACCGGAGCAGTCGGCCAAACCTCTAGACCTGTTTTGGGCTCTAGAGTCGCTAAACAGGACTCGAACCGAACGTGTGACCCCACCAATGGATTCCTCGTTCGGAGAGCAATTCATCGGTGGGGTCACACGTTCGGCTCGAGTCCCTTTATTTAGCGATCCTCCAGCTCCGCAAAGATCAGCTTCTGCTGGCCCACTGTGTGACGCGGCCTGACGCGGCGCTGCGCCCTGCCTTCGCAGCGTGGCGGGGACGCGGATGTGGCAGCGGGAGCGCGAGTGCCGTGGCGCGCTGCGGCAGCTGGTGTCGGCCTCCTTCGCCTCGCGCGCCGTGGTGCTGTCGCTGGGCCGCGAGGACGACGTGGTGGCGCGGTTCGCGTCGCTGTGCGACCAGGGCGCCACGGACCTGGTGCACGCCGAGTCCTTGCCGGCCTGGCTGGCCGTGCGCCTCCGCGCCGCCGCCATCCTCACGGGGCTCATCACGCTGGTGGCGCAGATCTGGGCGCCGAGGACGGCCACCTCCATGGCGGTGACGCTGGCCGCGCGGCCGGACGGCCACCAGGCCCACCAGGCCGCCATGCCGGACGACCTGCCACCGGTGGTGGGAAGCGGCGCGGCGCTCGGCATGACGGCGCTGCTGCTGTGCCTCATCACGACCCACCTGACCAGGGCCGCCGTCGCCGCCGTCAGGGCGCGCTCGCACCTCGCCGCCGCCGCCAAGGCCCGCGACCTGGTCCACGTGAGTACCACCCAGCCCACAGTGGGACGCAGTGGGACGCGTTTGGTGCTCCAGGGTCGCCAATCGGCACTCGAACCTAACGTGGCTCCACCAATGGCTTACTCTCTGAACGAGGAATTCAGTGCTGGGGTCATACGTTCGGTTCGAGCCGTGTTTAGCGACTCTGGAGCTCAAAACGCGTCTAGAGTTTTGACCGCGCCAGGCCCTCTGTGCGGCCCGGCCCGCCGCGCCCAACCCTCAGTCCAGTGCGTAGTAACTCCGGCCTTATAGGATTCTGTTATTTCGCAAACTGGAGGAGCATTGACACCAACATGTAATGATGAAAAAATAATTCAAACTAAAAAGAAAATATTCTTTTGTACTGAGGCGTATGCACTATAAACTTGCGGTCATTTATCAATCGTTGCCTAACCGCCTGTGCTTGCCATGTCGCAGAAAATGAATTTAAAGTCCGTTTTTTGTTGGTAGCCCTGCTCCTCCAGTTTGAAACCCCCCAAGCGCCCACCTCCTTACCCCCACCCTGGGAGTTACCACGCACTGCCTCAGTCTCAGTGACCGTGTGGCTGGCCTGCACAGAGCGCCGAGGTGGAGGACGAGTCCCTGAGCGTCAAGAGCGGCGCCTCGTACGACGACCCCAACCTCAACTGGCCGAGCCTGACGGACGCGGGCGGGTTGATCCTCCGCGACGTGTGGCGGCCGCCGGAGCTGCGCGCGCTCTCGACGCGCGTGCCGCTGGGCGAGTGCATGGGCGTGCTGGGCGCCTCCTCCGGCGTGCTGGGCCCCGCCCTGCTGCGCTTCATCAGGCCCTCGGCCGGCTGCATCCTCGTGAGCGGCGCCGACATCGCTGAAATCCCGCTGTCGCTGCTGCGCTCCGCCGTGGTGGTCGTGCCCGCCAAGCCCACCATCTTCAGGGGCACTCTCAGGTGGGGCCTCCCCCGCGCACTGTGGGCCAGAAGACCAGCGGAGGCGGTCATCATCCTGGACGCGTTTTGAGCTCCAGAGTCGCTGAATGGGACTCGAACCGAGCGTGTGACCCCCACTAATGGATTGCTCTCCGAAGAAGGAATCCATTGGTGGGGTCACACGTTCGGTTCGAGTCCTGTCTAGCGACTCTGGAGCTCAAAACGCGTCGACAGTTCTGGCCGCCTGCGCTTGTCTTCTGGTCTGGGCCACTGAGCCCTTGCCTTTTCCAGTGAACAAACTGCCCCGCCGTTCTCGCTCCGCGTTCACCTTTGTCATTTGCAGGTGGAACCTGGACCCGCACGGCGTCTGGAGCGACGCCCAGCTGTGGGAGGCGCTGGAGCGGACGGGGTTGCGGGAGCTGGTGGCGTCGCTGGAGAGGAAGCTGCTGACGCCGCTGGACGTGCACAGCCCGCTGAGCTCCGAGCCCGAGGACGTGCAGCTGGTGTGCCTGGCGCGCGCCGCCCTGCGGGACTGCGCCAAGGTGGTGGTGCTGGAGGCGCCGGCCGGGCCCAGGGTGCTGGCCACCGCCAGGAAGCTCTTCCCCAACAGCGCCGTGGTGGTGGCCGGCCGCGGCGCCGCGGACGTGGCCCAGTGCGGCAGCGTGCTGCAGGCCCCCTGACCCCGAAGCGCGCCGGGGAACGACCAGCGCACAGTGGGCCAGAAGACTCGCGCGTTTTGAGATGCAGAGGCGCGAAGTGAGACTCGAACCGAACTTGTGACCCCACCAATGGATTGCTCTGCGAACGAGGAATCCATTGCTGGGGTCACACGTTCGGTTCCAGTCCCATTTAGAGACTCTAGAGCTAGAAACGCGTCTAGAGTTTTGGCAGCCTGCGACCGTCTTCTATCCCACCGTGGACTAGCAGCCGGCTGCTGCAGAACCTTACCAAACGTGTTGCCTCCAAAGGGAGGCTCTTGCCAACTAGTCCACTCTGCTTCTACCTTTACCTTGTGTTTGTGAGATGTCGTTCACATCAACCCCTGTTCTCCTTGTATTGTTTTCTGCCGCGTGTGGTTTTGCTATGCCTACATATCCTTGCATAATTTTCCTCAGAATAACTGCCTGAGTTATTGACTGTGATTTTCTTTTTTTAGAAGGAATCAGCTTATGCTGTCTTATTGAGGTATACAGTAATTGTTATAAGACTGAGCCAAGTGCTGTCATTAGGCTTACTAGTTATTGCCACAGCAAAAAAATGAATGTTCTCCGATTGGACTGATTGAAACTGTTGTTTTAGTAAGCGCTTGTACCATTCATTCAATTGTATTATAGTAATAATTAAGAGTTCCATTATTTCTTGATGCAAATAGCCAAGGTTGAGGAAAGTGCAACAAATTAGACATTAACAACTTTCATACTTTTTAATTGCATATGCCAAATTTGCACAATACCTGTACATACATATAAATATAGATAATATATGTATTTACACTTGTGTTGATCTTTACATACAGAAGTACATATATTCATTTGTTTCATTATTTTTAAAAAAGAATTAAATTCATTCAATTTTTACTTTTATTGAGTTGCTTTCACACTCCTCATTCTTACTAAAAATATTTATAGTCACATACTCAATATAAATTTTCTCACCTATTTCTTCAGAATAGGCAAGTATAAACATAAATAAATTTTATTTTCAACAAAGAGTACAACCAATTAACATGTAAGATGCGTAAATTAAAATGTACACAACACTTTAACAAAGGGTTTCTTTCTTCCACTGAACAAAAATTCAGAGCAGGAAGAATGTTATCACAAAATGGCCAATTCACACATGGGAAACATTGAGAGAAACCACTTCAGAGCCCTAAAAGCATGAAATGTGATATGAGAAAAAAAAATTGATGAAATGACCATTACAAAGATTGTCAACCAAATGTAATTCTGGTTGAAGTGATACAGTAGGCATTCATATTAGCATTCAATAGTGTAAATACGTAACATGTTCATACTGTTATACAGCCAATGCTTTTAATCTGCCTTCTGATAGCAACAACCACAAGACCAAGAGAACCAATATAACTTCAAAATACCCTTCCTGATTCTGCTTTGATTAATTTTACAAGCATTTTCAAAAATTTGCTTTCCATCTTTTGGTAGGGTATCCAATGGTTAGTCAACAGCACCATTTAAGAATGCACAACATGATGGTCGACATGTTAGAGTGATAAAAGGAAGATACAGCAACTTAAATGAAAGTATAAAAATATGTACCAGGTGTTAGGTAAAAGGAAGACAGTAAAGATATCTGTCAAAAGTTAAGATGAGTCAATCTGGCACACATTTCGGCATAAATCATAGCTCAAATCTTAAACCCAATTGATCTCCATTACAACACATTACAAAGACAGGTCTCTCTAAATGGCCCCAAATGTCAAAAATGTCAGCATTTCAGACCAGTATGGTCCACATTAGACAAATCTGAGAAGAATGAATGCATAACAAAATTGCAAATAACAATTGCAACAGATAAGATAATAAATAAAAAAGGTTGGTGAACAAGTGGCAATGATTCACAAGTGTTGAACAGCATCAACAAAAAGGAATTAATTTTAAAATGTCATACTGATATGTAGACCCTGTAAGAATGTCCTTCATGAAGAATTAGGTTGATTCCTACAGATGAATAGCAAATTGGGAATGCCATTGAATATTAGTTGTTTTGCACACATGTAGAAAATCATCACAGACACAGTTCACACAACTCAAATTAAGTGCCTCTCCCACTTGAACAGTTTAGAGATGTTTCCTGGATTGTATCCAGAAGCATTAATCAGCCTGATTTTAAACACACAAATCAACTGGCACATTTACACTAGAACCAGAATAAAATTGATCAAGGAAGTGAATTATGAAGAGTAAAGGGAGTGCTCTAGGTTGAGGCCATTATTTACGATCTAAAGTTGCCCAACGGCATGACACAATAAGATACAATAATCAAAGAACAGTTTAGGCAACTTTCTTTGAGGCAGACAAAATGAATGCAGCAGAAATGGCTTCATGACTTTAAAGTACAAGAAACAAATCAAATCTTTGGAAGGGTTATGAGATACAAAAAAGAATTAAATTGTAAACTGAATCTGGGCGATTTGATTAAGTAAGAACAGAGTGTTCTTTCTAGATAAATGAAATTTTTTTAAACTGTCCATTGGGGTAGAGAAAAGCAAGTTGTCTCATGTTCAAGTATCTTTTGAATGTTAATTCAAGAATCTAGAGGTGTTACTAACACTATTTTATCTACTGATGTCTAAACATAAAAGAAAACAGACCAAATACTTTGATAGGCCAAATCCTAAAATACTAGAAACAAACTCTCCAGCAATGAGAGAGAGCATACTGTGCATGTATCATAGGCTTAGTCATGATCCCATTTTAAACAATTTAACAAACCCTTCATGCAAGAAGAAGACAAGAGAAACTAGATTCAGAGCAAATTTAAAATGCATGGAAGGGTTGTCAACTTCCCTCATGAAAAAAAAACAAAAACAAAAGAAAAGAAACACTAACATCAGAAAACAAGCAATCGCAACTATGACAACATCTGTCACCAAATTAAGAACTTTGAAAATTAGAATTTGAGGACAGTGTTGAAGCAACAAATCCCCGTTTAACAATCAAAATATCACCTATAACACAGATTAAGTCAATCATTCAAAGTTGACCACTAAAAGTAAGTAGACCAGAGAAAGAACACATTTGCATCATCAACTGCAACATGATTCAAAGCAAGCACAAATATGATTATCTTAACAACATCCTACCTCTTCGGAGGTTATTTCATCTTTGGATAGGGGATGGACATTCCCCTTAGTAACTAGGCACAGCCTTCACTCCTTACACTATTAGGAGCACAATGTATTTTTTTTTTGAGTTTTGTTTTTGATATAATTTAATTTAAGTGTTGAAGATAAGGACTACCTCTTACCCTATCATCATTACGAGGGCAGAACCACCCAAAAAAAAAAAAAAAAAAAAAAAAGTGTACAATGAGGTCGCCCAGTAAGGTACAATTGTTCTGCTATAAAAAAAAGTTAAGAAGTACTAACACAGCATGCCCATCGTCAGAAAAAGCAAGACATCTAGCTAAAACTGATTTCTGCCTCAAGAAGGAAAGGCAGGTTTATTGAGCAAAATGTAACAATTGGGGTTTCACTTTGAAAGATATGGCTGATTCTGCTTGGGCGCTGGAAAAGGCTGCAATATACTTAAATGCTTAACTATAGAAGTAAGGCTTTAGAATCTGGTAAGTCTGGAGAGCTCCTGGCTGCACCTGCTGATGCTGCTGCTGGCGGCACAACGTCGCCGTCACCGTTCGCGCAAGGCCCACAAGGGCCATGGCCGGCCGCCCCCGCCGCCAGAGACACGCGGCCCGGGCTCGACGGCCGGTTGGGCGCGCCTGGTCCTCCACCGCACTGGTAAAACAACAAACACAAATGAGCGTTCACCAAAACCAGACGTCAGGCGTTGGAATTTCATTATTAGGTTTGAAGTGGGCGTGTACGAACAGTTCGGTACCGAATCAAATCAAATTGAATCAGGCAAGTTAGGATTCGATTAGGACACGAGCTTGCAGAGTTTGATCTCGTATTGTTCGAAATTTGGAATCTTTGGTGGTTCCTCTACGAACTAAGGTGGATAGAAAAGGGAAAAATTTATAAAATTACACAAAAGTTCGAGTAGGCATCGAATTGTATACTTCGGTTCGGCAACTTTTTCATATTTCAATGCAAATTTGATTCAAAACATAATTTAACATCCGATTAGGATTTAATTTGAAACAAAGATCTTCAATTCGCACACCCCTACTTTAAAGCCAATAAAATTAATGTTCTACTTACCAGTTTGCCTGGACGGGCCCATGTATACACATAGCCATCCTGACAGGCAGTTACGAAACAGTCCTCCCTGAATACAAGAGCTGTCAGTCTCTCATGAGCAATTTTCTTACAAATGAGAGGTTCCAACAAAGGGCATTCATCAAATCTGGGACAGGTGCTGGTGCCTATCAATCTCATTGGGTCATCGGCAGCACTATGGTTTGATTTTACAGATGACGAGTTGTGGCCCTTGTCTGAAGAGGATCCAGATTTAGGTCCAAGACTGAAATTTCTCTTGTGGCCATCTTTGCGATCCCCAAAGCCAAAAGCAGCAAGTTTTTGGGTTAACGTTGATCCAGCATGATGCGAGTTGGATGAAGAATGATCCACTGCTTTGTCTTTGGATACAATTGAATTGGACACATTGTGACATTTACTATTTTCAACTACAGGTCCAGTAGCAGTGCTAATAGACCCACCCGATGGGGCACCATTGCCATTGAGAGTTTTTGATCCACTTAAACTGCCAAAACCAGCTGTGCTTGTTGTTCTTGTTCGAGGGCACATAGGTTGTCGCAAGACATCTTCAGTTATGTCCCACAAACATAATTGGGTATCTTGTCCAACAGAGCCAAGGCGATAACAAGTCATGTCAGAATTTGTAGGAGTCCTCTTATGCTCATAACTAGATTCACTGTCAGAATCACTGAAGTCCACTTTAGAATTGCTACCACTGTCACCATTCACTTTCACTCCACTGCAGGAAGATGTAAAAGGATCAAATGCAACTACACTAACCCAACTTCTGTGTCCTTGCCCCCGAGCAACCACTCTTCTTTCATGAAAGCTCCAGACAGTTACTAAATCATCTTCTCCACCAACAACCACATATCTCCCATCAGGGGACCAACACACACACAAAAATCCACCAAAGTAGCTCCGAGCTACACCAACAAGCTCCATAGTGTCGTAATGAAAGACACGTAGAAAACCGTCTTGACTGACCACTGCTAAATGAACACCACAAGGTGAGAACGCAAGCTCATTTATACAGCAACCCTCACTCCCCAATACCCATCGGTACAGAGGATTGCGAGTGCTCTTAGTCTTGCAAGTATGAATGGCATAGCCGTCTCCTTGTTTGAAAGGCTGATAATTAGGAGCAGTTGTTCCACAGGGAAGCTCCTCGTTGTACAAATATAACTGCCCACTACTGTGAGACGCCAGAAAGAGATTTGTGGATCCTGGGACCCACTTTATGCAGGTAACTTTGGTCTTATCAATAAGCCTCTGCAATATGAAACAGAGATTAGTATTAACAGTAAAATGGGCTATGACTGTGCAATATTGAGATAAGGACACTTACCTCTTCGTTATATAGTTTACTAAGCTCCTTTTTGATTGGGTCTATTAATTGAATTTGGCCAGTTGAAAATCCAACGAGTAATGATACTGTGTCGGCAGTCAGTGTTACAGAATTAAAATCATGACATGTTGGATTGGTGCCTTTGTACATCTTCTTATCTACAGGTTTAGTAAGATCAGCTGCCTGCAAAATAAAAATGAAACATCTACATGAAACTTTTATAAGAAAATTTTCATAGGAATTTTTTAGTTGTGTTGGTGCAGTTAACATAATATTTTAATTTCAATAAACACTCCATGGTCATTAAGACAAATGCTATTATTTGCAGAGATACAAATAATGACAGTACATCAGAGATTGGGGAAAGTGAATGAATGAAATGAGATGACAACTTGAAGGAAGCAGGAATAGAACAAGGAAATCTCGAGAGCAACAGCAAGCATAAGATTCAAAGCGCAAAAAGTTGGTGTCTAAATAAGCCACGGTATGTTTACAACCAAAGCGGTACGATACGTCAACTAATCTTATAATGAAAAGGGTTGGTTTTAGGTTAAGTTCCCTCCAACTTGATTCGCCCAAGTGTGCCGAACTCCCCTATTCCTCTACTAGCCAAATAAACATGAGAATACACTGAACAGCGGCAGCGCATTCAGCAAATTTCAATTTTCCCCTACCTTTTTCACTCCTTTGTAAACATAAACATAGAGTTCTCTGCCGAAGTTGAAGCAGATTCTGTCTCCATTGCCCGAGGGGTCCGGCAAATTTACAAACGACACTCGCACCGAAGCATTGCCCTGCGTGTTTGTGTATCCAACCCTGTTGGGCCTGGAGTATTCCGACAGCGTCATTAGGCGGTAGGTCCCTTCTCTGGTGTAAAATTGTGTTTTTAACTCGTCTGGATCGCCCCCATCGGAGGAACCTCCGTCTACTTGCACCGCCATTTTACATGTCTCTGCCTGGTCTCTGCCTCGCGCGGCCGCCACTGCCTTTGCTTCTGCAACGCCTCACGCCTCAGTCTTCCCTTCCTCTTCCGCTGCTTGGCAGAGACAATCGCAGCAGCACGAATCAAGATTTAAGGTCATTTTTGGACATTTGGGAAATTTTGGGAGTTCCTGAACGAGGGATATTAAGACGCGGACGCGGTAACCAGCCAGCTGCAGCTTTTTACAGCTGTATTCCTCTCTAGAATTCCGTTTACTTCTTTCTTACTTTCCGCTTCTTTCCTCCATGTGAATTTCTCATATGTTCCCCAAAAAGGGGATGAAGGGAAGGAGGACGAGGAGGGGGGGGGGATGGTTGACGAATGCAACCGTGGTTTTGCCTCGGGGCAGGAGGTGCGGCTGGTCCCGGCGGGTGGTGGGGGCGGCATCATGCGGGGGGAGCGCTGCGGCGGATGCAGATTTCAGCTGGATCCGTCTCTGCTTCGTCGATCTGTGGATGAGGGGTTCCGTTTTCGGCTCACATGCTGCAGGCGGTGGTTCCACTCCCCTTGCCATTTTGCTTTTTTTGTCGCGATAGTGTAAGATCTGTCACGATAGGGTAAGATCTGTCACGATAGGGTAAGATCTGTCGCGATAGGGTAAGATCTGTCACGATAGGGTAAGATCTGTCACGACCCCGTTAGGTTAGGTTAGGATGGGTTAGCTCTGCTGGGACCAGCCGCACCTCCTGCCCTGAGTCAGGTCCTACCCCCCCCCCTTTCTTTTTTTTTACCGAGGCCCCTTGCTCCCACAAAACTTATTCCATCAAATTTCATGAGTGTCAAGAATTACTTGAAAATGTTGCGGAAGGAAAGGGTTATCATAAAGTCAGTAGATCGCGTCTGTTCTGTGACTCTTTTATTTAAAAAGGGGCATATAAATCTTAGCAGGAAAATCATGGGAAAATACAATGTTGGACACTTGACATTTCTGATATCTTGAGGAATTAAACTCAATTTGTTTTTTTAATAAAAGGCGACAAGAATAGAATTAAACACAAGATCACAACATTAAATAAAAAAATGGTGAGAATTCATCGATGCAACTTTTATAATACTGGCCAAAATACATGATAAACTGAGTGCAAGTGAGAACTAGAAGCCTGATCACAATGTTTTTTGTAATAAAAAATTAAGACACAGTATATATAAATATATGGTAACCTTCCAGAGAAAAGAGATACATGACAGATGTTCAGACAGCCTACAGGATGATAGAACAATCCGGTAAAACTCACAATGACTGAATTCAATCGCTATTATACAAGAATTTATAAAGGCCAAAAGGCTGTATAAAGGCAAAAAAAATGAACAGCTTAAAATTGCATGCAGATACATGTCAGGTAATGTTTGACCTACTTTGTACATAAATAGAAGTTACCAGTTAATTATTTCAAAGACTGCACGAATAGGAAAAATAATTTCAGGGGAGTTGATACATTGTATAGATATTTGAAATTACCTACTTCCTAAGGCAAGTCAAGAGTGGCTATGAAAGAGAAGCAACAGTTGAAAGTGAAAAAAAAAAAGAGACAAAAAACAGGAAGGAAAAAAAAAAAGTTTGGTACTTAAGTGCCTTGGCGTGTCTCTTACTACACCAGCCAGCCTTCCTTCTGCACATTTAAAGTATTGGCACTAAGAATTTGCGAAGTGGCTAGGCTGAGTAGAGGCGCTTCTGCACAATAACTTTGATGGCCTAGGTATGGAATCCACAGCAAAACTGTCATGATGCAAATAAGTCAAATTCAAATAATATCAAAAGATAAAACATTGGTATCTATTCACAAAATGGGCAAGATATGTTCTATAGGAGGCCTTATACGTTGGTACAGTCTTGTGGCTTACAACCTATGGTAAATTGAAACACTAGCACAGACTTTTACCAACTGTTTGGCAGACCATGTCTGTTTAATTGAAATCATTTATAACAGATTTAAAAATACTAATAATTATTAATGAATCAAAGAAAACTATGGTTGAGTTTTAGTTGAAGTATTTCAGCAGAATTCTAATGAGAGGACCCTAAGTTAGCTAATGCTCAGTGTTATAAATGAGATCAGTTGCAACAAAACCAAAATTACATAAAAAGTAAGGGATGGATAAGATAAGATCCTAGTAAGAAGAGAACCTTTACCACCTGACCAAAGTTTGACCAACGGGGTTAGCTATCGCTTAAAAATCATTGGAAATATTAAAAATTAACCTTCACACACACACGGATACTAGAAAATTAAAAAGAGAGAGCACAAGCTTAAATCACAGATAATGAGATTGCCAGCTCTAACAGCTGACAAATTTAAAAGTTTATTACAAAAAAAGAAAAAATTTGTAAAGCATTGATGTTACAGTCTAGAAAAGACAAAAAAACAACAGAAATTACAAAAAAAAAAAAAAAAAACAACATTGAAAATTGAAACTCACCAATTCAAGCACTTCAAGATTGAATAGCAGATAAAATAAAAGCAAAACAAAAAAAAGAAGCAAAAAACAGTTTTGCCTTGGTGGCTTACATGATCATGGAATTCAAAAAATATCACGGACAGGCAACACTTTGATTATCCTTATCTAAATCAAATGAAAATTAAAAGGTACAGTAATTCATAGGCAGAGTTCAGTTTATAAACCTCAGTCAATAGGAAACAACAACTTAGTATCCTCAGTCAATAGGGAAAAGATTAATTATTCAATATGGGACACAACATGGGCTATACAAGAACCTGCAATCAAATCACAACTTACAAAAAATTTGGGGCAGATAATGCCTGCCTAAGTAGTTTGACTGAGTGTTTACCTACTGTTGTGATCTGTAACAAAACTATCCGATAGATAACTAAAATAAATAAGACATGACCTGGCACAGCCTTCATATACGTAACTGAAAGTACTTACTAATACGATTCAGGTAATAAACTATAATACCAAAAAGGGTATTTACAATCATAACAAGGTATTAATAAGAACAAAATAAACATTACTTAAAAAAGACATCCACTCCACATTTACTCCAGTTATGTACAAAGCAATACGACAAAAACAAAAACAGAACATACATCTCAAAGTAGATTATTAAGACACCGGAATGAAGAAAATAACAAAACCAGGTTAATAGCAGAAGCTTTAGCATTTCATCACTGTTTATGTGATTCCATCTTATTCTTTAATACAGTATAATGGAACATTGCTTTCATAACATTGAGATATCTTATCAATGTGGGTTCCACTGCAATGGTCAAGAATCAGTTGAAGTTAAAAGGAAATCCATCATATCCTCCAAGATGTGCATCTAGTTCCCGGAAGATGTTATCCTGCATAAAATAAGGAAAGCATATTAACTTCTTCTTCATACCCACTTTTAACCACCAACAGGACATCATCATACTTACATCATCATCATCGTCATCATTATCTGGAGGTAAGGCTGGCCCGCCTACTTGATCATCATCGTCATCATCATCATCATCAAGAGGTTTACGACCATCTTCTTCCTCATCGTCATCATCATCATCTTGTGCTCCACCCTCTCCATCGTCGTCGTCGTCGTCATCATCATCGTCAACATTTCCCTCTTCCTCTTCATCATCATCTTCGTCTTCATCTTCATCTTTATCATCCTCTTCATCTTCAGCCTATCAATTGGTGGTTAAAAAAACGACAAGAAAATGTAAATTATTTACCCATCTAGGCAGTTTGCATACTTAAGGCAGGTTTATATTCAGTTTTCCTGACGCATTGACAAGATTGATGGATGGTCATAAGCTACATAAACCAACAGAATGGATTTTTCGTCATAAGGTGCCCTATGCTTTGACAAGTTAAAGCAAGGTGCAGCAGATGTGAGTTCAACCATGAGTAGCCGCGCTGACCGTCAGAGCATTGAAGAGACTGTGAATGGTCCCTAATATTGCCATTGCGTACGACCATCAGGATAGCATAAGAAAATCTGCGTATAAACCTGCTTTTGAAAACTTATGAAAGTAGATGGCATTACCTTAGACTCCTTCTTAGTTTTATCACTTTTACTTTCTTCATCATTTTTCTTGGTATCAGCAGTTCGAACCTATAAAATTTGGCATGGGGACTGTTGCTAAAATGTTTGACAGAGAGATTACAGGTAGGTGAGAATCATTTATGCACTCACATTGACTTTGGAAGGTTGTTGCGGTTTAGCTTCACCTGGAAGGTCTATTTGACCTTTCTGCCTTCTAAATCTTACAATAATACTACGTGAATCAAGGACAAGATTGTGGTTTTCCTTATAGGCTTTAATGGCCTCATCAACAGAGTTAAATCTGATGAAAGCATACCTAAAAGGAAAAGTTTGATAAAACTATGCGTCAGATACGACATAGAGTAAACTGCAAATCAACAAACAACTGAAGTTCCAACCGTGTGTATCGCATTCGCTGAGCAAAACCAACATCAACTCTAGCTGCTTCTGGGAATTTTTCCTTAACTGTTTGAATATTGACATTTGTTGGAAGATTTCCAATATATAACCTATAAAGAACGGGAAGTAATGTATGTACGTTTTATGATAAGCAACTATGTGTTGGGTAACTATAGAACTTACGTGTAAGGGTCAATAGATTCTGGTGATGCCTCTTCTTCTTGTTTAGTGCTTTTCTTTTCAACAGATAAATGCCCTGAACCAAATTTCACATTTTCCAACATTTTAATAACTTTATCTGTGTTGGCATCAGGTGCTAGTTGAACAAAACAGTACCTAAGACAAAACAAGAAAATTTTACCTTAAAATGAAAACAAATTTGCACTTCCAATTCTTGAGTAGCCCTCTTACCTGGGGCCACTTGGAACCTGGAAATGGACATTCTGTATACTAGGATGATAGGTTTTGACAATGTCACGTGACAGTTCTGGATCAGGAAACCGGATAATTAAACTTTCATTTTTAAGGTTCAGGGTTGTCTCAACTTCAACTTTTAGAGCTTTTTCAGCATCATCTCTGTTCCACGGCCTGCTTGGGAAAGTGGGTAACACTGTTCGCTTCCGAGGCTTTAAAGGCTTATTATCAGGCTACAAAAGATTTTTTTTTTTTAAGAAAAAGAAGATTAAAAGTAAGACATAATTGGAGAGTACTAATTTAACATCAAGGGTTACAGAGCAAATGGACGTCAACATACCGAAAGCAACACTCCCCCTTTAACTTTTGGGGGAATAATATTTGTATCGCCACAATTTGAATCCTCTTGTCTTTTCTTGTTCTTAGATTTTTGATGAGCTCCCATTTGATAACCACCCTGGTTGCGTCCACCTAGTTGATTCCCCTGCAACATGGAAAATAATTCAATGAAGCCGCACTGTTCATGGACAATGTTTTCTTGATGCTATCTTCCAATTTTCAGTGCAGTCAAAAGATAGCAAAAATCTAACTTACTTGATGGCCAAAAAGAGGCATAGGCCTAGGTCCCACATGGCCTCCATAGTAACCTCGTGGTGGCGGAGGACCAAAAGGGGGCAGCAAGGGAGGCACCAAGTGCCCTGGGTGACCCATGTGGGGGTGTCCCATGGGACCAGTGGGGCCTGGGGGAGGGCCTTGGGGAGGCCACTGATTCCTCTGAAACCCATGCGCCCTCATGGGTGGTCTTCCTCGTGGATTCCACCCTCGACCAACACCTCCCATGCCATTGAGCTGCCCATAACGGCTTGGGCCAGATGGATAAGGAGAACCTTGATGAATAGCTTGGTTGCTAGACTCTGTTTTGTAGCTATACTGCTGCATGGACCCTTTACCATCAGCATAATTGTAATGATTGGGAGGTGGGGGAGGAGGGCACATGGAATCATAAGGATACTGGTGATATTGTTTTAGGGATCCGGTTCCAGAAACCTCTCTATGGTTGGAGTGGTTTACATTAATTACTTGCTTTGAGTTCATACTATCTGAATAATTATGCTGACTTATGGATGCAGCTCTTGCTGATTGGTTTGAACTATCACCATAATTGCCTTGTTTCATGTGATCACTATAAGAAGCAGCTCTAGAGGAAGAACTCAGCGAATCGTAGCTGTGCTGATTAATTTGATTCGATCTCGATGGAACACTTAAACTGTCACCATAAATATGCTGCTTGCTTCTAGCAGCATTCAAATTTTCCCCATAATTGTGTTGCTTAGCTGGCATTCCTTCGCTTGTATCATCACTCCCTCCATTTTCAAGCTGCAACAAAACAAAATTAAAAAACATTCAAAACATGACTTCAATTTTAAACAGAAGACAAAGATTGTGCTCCCAAAATAAACTGATTAATGTCCCGTGGATAAAAAGGGAAAGAAAAGAGTTATCAAGAGAAAATGTGAGGTAGGAAGGTAACCAAAGACTCGCTGGAAAAGCGGCCGAAGACGGCCGATACAGCACGCGGTGAATACCTTGCGTTTCGGTGCGGACGCAGAAGAAACCCTGCTTCCATTCGTATACATGGTGGCAGACGACTTAAGAATCTATTCGACACAACAGTCAGCACACGCCGTGTCGATAGACACTTGGACGAGGGAACGACACTACGAAACCACTGGCCGCTTATCTAAAAGATGCTTGTGATCGTGATAGTAAAAAAATCGAAGTAAGTCCATTCAAATAACAACTTCAATCAATAAAAACGCAATACCGACAGCATTACATCTGTCATCAACATGAAAAAAAATACATGAACGAGAACGAGAGCGAGACGCGGATGTGGTTGCCGAAAACAAAAGATGACTGACAATGGCTACTAAAGTAGGGAAAGCAACTAGCTAGTCAGTTGATGGACAAATGAATCGTGAACTAATCGCTTACCGTTTTCAGATAGAAGAAGGCAAAATTAGGATTCCTTATTTTCAAGACAAGTCTTATCTACTTATAAGAGCAACGACCATTTAAATTCTACATGCAATCAAGTAATAAATTGTTGGTGGTTGGCAACATGCCACCGCCTTTCCACTATGGGAAGAACAGTTTCAAAGCATTCACACAGCGCGTAAATTTGTCAAAAAGGCGCGAAACCAACTGATGAGTGGTGACGCCGACGCCTGAAGGAGGGTTGACCCGAGTCAGCTGACACGAACGCAATTTAGTTCCCCTCCAGCAACAAGAAAGGAATCGAAATTACAGCTTGAGGACCAAATGCGATTATGGCGCAGTCAACCATTGATACCTTCTTCGCGAACCGCAAGCGCCATGCAGCCGATGATCTGAAAGGCAAGAGCAGTAAGGTCATCGCTTTGGAGTCCGACTCCATCACCGCAGGTTATGGTCATGCAAAGTCCAATGAAATCTGTGGTCAAACAGCTCCCCGAATGAAAGTGGAAGCCACGGTTGTCTGCCCAAGTGACGACGCTGCCAAGCCAAAGCCCCAGCGAGTCGCAACCTGCGCTCCAGCCACTCCAAAGGCCAGGACCCCTGTGAGGGCTCGGAGGGCGAGGAGAGCCAAGGACTCCCAGCAAACGGACATGAAGAGTTTTCTCCGGAGTGTGGTGGACGCCAAGTCTGGATCTGAAACGAGAAGCCTACCTGCTGCTCCTGCTCCCACCACCGTTCCTATTTCCGAAGAAACAGCGGTCAAGGATGAGGAGCCTGCCTCAGCTCCTGTCAAAGAGCCAACAGTCAACAAGGAGGAACCAAAGCCTGGAGACAATGAAGAAATGGTCACAAGTTGTCTTGCAGAAGTAGGCAACCATGATCATGCTCAACCTACAGCTAAGGTTGGGGATGGTGATGGTAATGTCGATGAAATGGCTCTTGAAGCCGTCAAAGTTAAGCCAGCGACCAAGGAGAGCAACATTGAAAAAGCTCGAAAGGTAAGCAGTCTCTTATTAAGTTACCGTTGCAACAATCCTCCATTCGTCTTTCAGTTCTGAGTAGTATTAGAGAAATACCTTCCTAGTTAAACGTTATTTGTTGTCATCTTTTTTAGCACCTTAACAGACATTCTTAGCCGAGTTGGTGAGGGCGCTGCCTGGAGGATCATTTGTTTCTTGTTGCTTGTGGATCAAGTGAGCGGATTATGTAGAATTTTGATTTACCTGGGCCAGTCTGTTCTCCATGGTGCTTTGCTGGCAACTAGGGTCTGAGTGGGCAACTTCAGTTGTGTCAGCACTTTAGCGCAGCTTGTGCTGATCTTGCTTCTGCTCTAGGTCTGTAGTTCTGTGTAGAGAGTTCTTTGCCCCTTGGCTTCCTCAACTGTCATACTGCCTGCTTGAACTAAATCATCCTATCTTAGTAAAGATTTGACTGTGGGTGCCACATAATGGCTTGTCATTCACTGACATGTTCGTGTGTGAATGATGAATGTTGGCAGGCTGATGATGCTATTTCTGGTGTTATGGTTTGTATTTCCACGTGCAGAGGAGGGTAAGAAAGTGACCATCCGAGAGATAAAGATTGTCACTTATACAACTCTCATACTTAAGGTTTCATCTGGAGGAAATCTCAAATGTTGAAGGCAACCCTTAGAGCTCCTTCTGGAAGTACATTTCAAATGCTCTGTTTTGTGGACAAACCCACATAAACATGGTTAAACAGTGGAGAGAAAGAAAGTAGCACTCTGAAAGAAACAGGTTGTTGCTGATACAACTCTCCTAGATTAAGATTCCAGAGAACATTCTCAAGTGATGAAGGCCACTATTGAGACTACTTCTGGAATAACAATTAGTTTAGTTAATTTGCAATGGTGAATTTGGCATTGGTTTCCTTCTGTCTTCAAGTTTCTTCAATTAATGTTTGTTTTAAATCACCTGTTGCAGGAACTTTCTCTAGGGGACATCAAGTCTAAATTGACGCGATCAGCACGTCTGGCTGAGCTTAAAGCGTCCTTAGCTCGGTTTGATGAAGGGCGGAATAAACTTGTTAAAATTGAGGAAGCAAAACAAACCTTGCAAGGCTCAAACCCCCCCAAGCCACAGTTAGCACAATTCAGCACCATTCAGTTAGAAGTGCCCGTGAGGTTGGTATTGTTACTGTTTTACTTTGGGTTTGTTTTAGAAAGTTTGACCTTGTTTGGCTATTAATCCATACTGTGTCTTCTTATAGTCCTTCAAAATCTCCCATGAAAAGTCCCATGAAAAGTCCTCAGAAATGCCTGGCTGGATCTAGAAGTCCTGCTTTTCAGCGTTACTCATCACTTGCCCAGTCTGAGAAGTTACCTTTGCCTTACAACTATCGTCATTTGGCTGAGCTATTCCGCTGTATGGAGGGAGTTGTGTCAATGTACTTCAATCGCAAGGAAATCATTACATTCAAGAAGTTGCAGCCATCTGTTCAGAATATGGGTCACAAGTATGTATCAAAATATTTCTGTTGCCACAGAAGATGCCGTATTCAACTTGACATGCTAGTAATGCTACTTATTACTTATATTCATGCAGAAATTTCACCATTAACCACCTGGCGCAGATTGTCACTGTATTTCCTGAGGCATATACTCTCAAACAAGAAAAGGTTCATAGTTTTGCTTCACCTACAAAACTTGAAAAGTATCACCTTGTCATTCTCCCAGTAATTAAATTGGGTATGTCTCACAATCTTTAGCTTGGTCACATAATTTAAGTCTTGTATTTTTAAATTTTTATCATTTATTACTAGGAGAAAACAATTTGGGGAAGCCATCAATGACTCCTTCTGAAATGAATGAGAGACAGCAGCGCTTTTTCAAAAACCTTCTTGACATAGTGAAAAAGCACCATGAGGTTTGGCTCTATTACTTCACTGCTTTTGAATGTATTTTATACTTTGTGTGTATTTACGATTTTCTCTCAACCCAGAACTTTCTTCAATCACTCAATCCACCTATTGTTATCCCAACTGGAATGTTGACCAGATGGCACCCCGAGTTTGCTGTTGATCAGGTGCCCGATTTACCAAGAGCTCCTCTTCCACAGCCACCCAACCTGGAGAAGTGTTCCTCTGCTAAAGATGTTTTAGGTACAATTTATCATGCTTGCTTGAATATGTCCAAGTTTAATTTGGAACAAACTTTTCTTCCCATCTGCCTCTGTGGATTTCTACATCAAATTTTTGAATATTTTTTTCAGCTAAGGCAAAGCAGCTTATCTCTTGCAACCCTCGCATGGAGAAAGCCTTGGCATCTGTTGCGCAATCCAACACTAGTCTACCTCAGTCTACAGCAGATAATCAAACTGCAGATCCCCCTGCCCCAAATAATCCTCCAACCCCAGTATTTAAAAATATGCAATTATTGAAGGGTATACCCAATTCTTTGCTTGAAAAGGTAAACTTAATTTAGATATTTTCTGTGGAGGTTTTAAAGAAATTGTATATCCAATGCTTTATCTCTGGTCTCTTTCTGTTCACATCTAGGTCCGAGCTAAACAAGCAGCTAAAGCAATGGAAGCTATGACTCGAACTAAAGAACAGGATATTGAAGCTATTCAATATGCAAGACTGCCTGAAATTGCTCGCATATTACGATGTGTGTTTGTCACAGAAAAGAAGGGTTCTTTACCATTAGAATTTGTTCTTGAAAAAGTGAACAATAGTTACCGCTCCTCATTGTCCCATAGTAAGCTATATGTGTTAACGTGAACCAAAGTGTTTGGAAATTCATCATTCAGTTACTAAACAACAGCTTTTGTTTTTCTAGGGGAACTGGAAGAGCACATAAAATTGTTGGCAAAAGCAGTTCCTGGATGGGTAAGTTTTGATCATCTCCTGAAAACTGAGTATCTTAAACTCTCTAAAAAGGGTGATATGAATCGTGTCATGAATCGACTGAACGAATTGGCCAGCAGCAAGTAAGCTTTAATGGCATTCTTACAATAGGTTCGGAGTTCTTAAGTGTTTGAGTGTGTGGTATAGACACTTCATAATTTATTTTTATGTCATAATAAACTGTTAGATACTTGGGTATTAACTTTACTGAACTGTTGCTTCAAGACTGACATCCATAGAAAGTAATGTTTTGTATTAAATTTGTTTGGGAGCGAGATATCAAAATCGCCACTGTACGTACCAGGTCAATGTCACTTTTAACTTAGCTTAACTTTAACTTATTAATATTTTACCGTGTTTTAGCATGTGGATTTTTATCATAATGTATTGTTGGTTAACTTCATGTTGAAATAAGAAATTATGGCTTTAATTGAACGTTTGCCCACTCTTAAAATTTCTCTGAACGTATTGTTTTAGTATAAAGTACATATGTACTGTAGTACATAGTATGTACCTCCTTTGTGAATTTTGTTTCTGAATGGTGCCCTTCATTGTCATATAATAAATGCAGATCAAATGAAATTTGTGATAATTTTCCTTTTTCTCTTTCCTGAACGTTTTTCAAATCAATTTGAGGTATCCTGAAGGCATACTATATACTGTGTGGGTTTAAAAGGTTACTTTAAAAGATAAAGAATATATCTTTTGTTTCAAACTTTAATACTGTATTATCTAAATATGGCACAGTTAACTGAGAAAGAGTTATGGGGTCTAATTTGCTTATTATGGCACAAATCTACTCAGTTCTATTGTCTATTTGTACTCAGCCTATTGGTTACTTTAATACTCGGTCATTGCAGGTTTGCTTTCAGAGAGCACTTGACATAATAATTTGGTCTCTGGGCAAAATCCATCTATTAGATAGTAAAATAGGTCTTTTCAAATTCAATAACTGTTCACATCATGAGTAAAGACCTAAATTCTACAGAACCTGATCATAGTATCTAATGCTGCATTTAATCAGTCAAGTAGGCTGAGAGAGCTGTACATCTCAGTAAGCATCATGTACAGTCTTCTCTTTGTGTGGGAAGATGCAGGAGATCTAGCAAGATCATTTGTTTCTGAGTCTGGGTTAGAGCACAGCCTAAGAAGAGCTGAAAGTGCTGAAGATGTACGGGGAGACATAAGAAGGCCAGGAACCACAACTGTGCCTGACAAAGTCCACCCAACAAAAAGTTTTTCACAAACAATCTGAAAAGTAGACTTAAACTGTCATGTGCGTTTCAAATTTATAAGTGAAAAAGGTCTCAGCTAGTAAAGAAAATACCTGCAGATTATTGTTGGTAACTGGGTTATCACATGTTCCGCTGAGATCACCACATCGTGAACGACAATCAAAGAAGTCACAATCGGCATCTCTTTCGCATTGTCGCCCATCTCCAGTTATATGGTTTGCAAACCGACGAGGTAAAACTGAGTCTAAGTCAAGAAACTTTATCCTCTGTGCACCAGGTGTCATGCCAAAATGGTCCATCTGCACAGAGACAATAAAATTCAATATTATAATTCATGAATAGCTTTAGGTGCCTTTGTCAGTAACTGAAGTAACCACCTTTACATCACATAAGTGAAATGGCTCAGGAAGATCTCTTTCAAGTTGCTCCAGAAGCTCCAGGGTCATCACTGCAAGCTTTACTCTATCAGGCCAACCGGGATCTACAGGCAAAGGTTCAAGATATTCAACAGCATAGTACTGTCCACAAACACCAAGCAGACGAGGGAAAACCCCTCTGTCACCAAATACAGCAGAGCAGACAAACTCATGATCATGTGCAAACTGCCACAAATTTACTAGCTCTTCCCCATATTTCGGATGTGTCGGTTCATGATGAATTACTGCCCTCATTAAGTTTGTCACCTGGAATATGATAAATTAGGAATTAAAACAGGAGGCAACTTTAGGGTATCGTCCCAAATCAGAAGTTTTATACCTGACTTTCTGTTACTGATACATTTAATTTGGCAACAAGAAGTTCTTGCAACATATATTTAAATTCTGCTTCAGATGGTACTGATATTCGCCCAAAGCTGTCTGGCTGGAACATGGCCTCACTTAATGCTGCATCCTGTAATTATTTTTTCTCAGTAATGTAGTATGTCAGTATAGCAGCATAAACTTGAATTTAAGTTATAACTACCTTGGAATACTTCGCCGAGTACTTAAAAATAAGTTGAGAACTATCATCTTTTTCTGCTGAAAATATAGCTTCTTTTCCTCCTCGAAATGTATGGCAGGCAGGTGCCCTGATCTTTTTTTCTCTGCATAGTGCAGGACACAAATTTCCAACTATTTCACCTCTGCTGTACAAGTCGCACTGCAAACCAGGAATGGACAGTACATTTTTCTGTTTGTCTGTTTTCGAATACCAAAAAATTGTTTGAGAAATAAGAAGGTACCAGTTTATTGACATGCCTGCCTACGAGAACATTGGAACATACGACACCCCAGTCCATGAGGAGGTATATGACCGTAACGAGGAATATACCCGTCATAATGAACGCCATCGCCACTTGCCGGTGGCGATAAAGTAAACTGGGAAGTCTCCGTATGACCAACATGTTCCAACGAGTCGCTCCGGGACGTTCCGATATACTTGTAAACCACCACAAATTCAAGACTGTTCCTGCATGTTAATTAGAGAGTGTCTCTCATCAACTCATCAGCTGATAGCACCGATATTGCACTAGGATGAGCGTGCATGAGGCTTCCCGCGCTTGCGACAGAAACGCAATAATCGTGGCGCGGCCAAAGAGTCAAGGTTCCTTGAACTCGGCTCTCAGCCGCACTCAAGCAGGTTACCCTCTTCCCCCATGTCCTGTCAAAAAGGGTTGAGAACGCGAGTAGTCTGGCGGATCCTCTTCCTCCTACTTCCTACTCCTCTTCGATCGAAACGGCGCTTGCGCGCTTGCGCAGAGCGCGCCAACAGCGCTAGTGTCGCGTCGTCTGCTCGGCCTGTCACAACTGTCGTCTGCTTGGAACGCCCGCGCGACTTTGGAAGGCGAATGTTTTTGTGGTAAAATGTGTGCGCCGTCGGCCCGGCGTGCGAGGGCTGTGTCGGAGTGAGCCGCGGTGGCGGCCGCAGCGTCCCGCGCCATGTCTTCCCCGCGGCACGCCGCTGGACCCGGGCGCTGGCGGGGAAACGGCGCCGCGAGGTTATGGGCGTATCGCCATCGTCGCAGGGTGCCAGGTTAACGCAGAGAGGGGAGGCGGGACAGCGCGGCTGACCTTCAGCCGTCCTTGCAGCGGTCCTGACGCTCACTTGCCGACCGAGGGCCGGGCGGGAACCGGCCTCTGACTTGGGAGATTTTGGACGCGGCTGCCGGTGTATCTCAGTGAATCGCTGTCGATCTCTGAACGACCGTCGAGTCGCGGACATGTGTGGCGAGGCGGCGCGCGCGCGGGGTATCGCCCAAGTTTAGCCGCTATGGCCCTGGCTGGCCTTGCTCCGCGAGTAGGGCCACCGTTCCGCTGAGTGAGTGCAGACTAAAGAACAGTGCCAATCGAGGGTCATCTCGGTCACAGGAGCGGATAATCCTTCGTCACAGGTCTGTCTATGCCAGGTCACTTTATTTTTCTTCTACACCTCCTTTGCCGTCAGTTTTATGTTTATTTGCTATTTGAGGAAGTTGCTGCATTTCTGATAAATGTACCGACAAATGAGGTGTGATTATTTGGTATACCGTCGTTCTAGTACGGGGTAGTCATTAGCTAGTGAGTGGTAATGCATGGCGACGTGATAATGTGCACTCAGGGAAAAGTGAGGGGGGATTATTCCAATATGCTCGGAAAATTTATCAGTGGTTTTCCCTCGAACGCTTTTCAATTAAACATGCCAGCCATAGAAAGGCCGGCTGAGCGGGTGATCTGAGCTGGTCGCTGCATTCATTTGCGCGGGTCGATGCACGTCATTGGGGCGTGGTTTCGCGGTCGTTCTGTCTCTTCGCACTTGAAGGCGCTGGTCGGGGGCGTTGTCCCTCAGTTCGAATCCCGGCTGTGCCCGGTGGCACGGCGGCGGCACGTTGTGGGCCGCCAGCGCCTCTGCCTGATGGGGTCATGGGGGTCAAGGGCCAGAGCCACCCGGCAGCCCGACGCGGAATGAGGCCAGGAGACACTGTCACATCCCGGCCGGCTGGACACAGCGGCGGCCTTAGCCGAGGGCAGGATATGAACGCAACTGGGCGGTCGGTGGACACGCCGCGACCCCGCCAAGGAGAGCCAGAGGGAGGCGAGGGGGGTCATGTGGGCGTAAGTAGCGGCCGGTGAACGGCCTGCTGTGCTTATGGGTCCTGTTTGTTTACTTGGCCTTGACCGCAGAGTCTCTGCCCCCGCCCTCCCCCGGCGGTGCACCCCGCCCCCACCGACGGCAATCCTCTCGCGGAGGGCTCTCTCCATTCTCATCCCGTCCCGCGGGTCGTCAACAGTGATGCGGGACGCAATAACTCGGAACGAGTCGGGGAGAGGCGCACCACCCCCTCCCTTGCCCCTTATCCCTCTACTCCTCGTCATGTCCGCTCTGTTGAGAAGCGGGGCAAGCGCTGCAACCCGAATCGCAGCCGTGTCAGGCGGTGATGGTCTCGTCGTGTGCGACCGGCAAGGGACCGGTCCTTCTCGTCTCTTTCCACCGCCCTCGCTTCGATTCCCCCTCCCTCCCCCTTTCCCCTCCTCAGCGAGATGGAGTCGCCGGCGTGCAGTGCGGGCGATAGGGGCGTGTACCCTTTGCCGAAGCCCCCGTTGTTCATCTTCCTCTAAATATACGCCCGCTGACATTTTACGGGCGCGGCGGGTCGCCTGTCTGCTTTCGCAAGTGCCCGCCTATGGCTGGCCGGTGTTGGTGCTCTTGTCGTATTTTGGCAGTGGCTGCCTGGGCTCACCTGTCCGCGCCGCCGTGCCGGGCCTGGCTGTGCCTGGCCGTGCCTGGCCGTGCCCTGCAGCCCAGCCTCGCTATCTGCATGAGTGGCATCGTTGGCTCGCTCTGCCTGCAGACACGAACAGCGTTTTGTCGCTCTCGCCTGCTATACGGAACGCCCCATTAGTGCGAGAGAGACAGCGACGACAGCGATGTTTGAAATCGCTCGGCGTGGCGTCGTCGCCTGCAGGCCGGGGCGCGCGGCGGGTGGCCTACCCCACAAAGGTCCTGCCGGTGCCGGACAATGGGCACCTTGGGCCGCAGCCTCGTGCCTCGCGCCGTCAACGCGGCGATAAAGTGTCGCCGTGTGGCGGAAGCTGGGCCGCCGTTTTCAGGACCAAGTTTTGCGCCCTCCCCTTCCCCCTTCTTCACGCAGGCCATCCACGACCCGATAGGGATGACCGCTGCGTCTCCTTATCGCTGGTCACGGCTGGGTTAACTGGTGGCCACGTAGTGACCTCGTGTCGGGTCGCCTCGTAAACGGCAAGGGTGGACTGAGCGACTTGACACGCCGTGGGCATGCCGTGGGCGGCCGTGGGCAGCCGTGGGCAGCCGTGGGCCGGCCGTCCCAGCATCCCTAGCGCGCTGGGCCTGCCTGCGGAGGGGCGTCAAGATCGCACATGGGTTTTGTGGCGTGTGTGTTAGCGAGTTTGGCAAGTGACAGCGCCCGCTGTGCCACATCGCCGCTAATCCCCTCTCCGAAAAGAGTATCGCACCGATGCACTTGGATTGGTCTCAATGGCGTCTGCAATCGGACCCGTCCATGGGAATGGCAAACAGCTGGGGCGATAACTGTGTCCAAAGAAACGTCGGAATGACCGTGTTTTGCGTTTTGCGGAGCGTCCCTCATCAACAGTGGCCCGTGAGAGGAAAGCGAAATGGTGGCATGGTGGCGCATTCTTATAAAGACACACACACACACACACACACACACACACACACGCGCGCGCGCGCGCGCGCGCCCTAGTCAGCTTTGTTCCAGCAGCGTGTCATATGTTCGGCTCGTATTTGCTGCCCCCAGCCGAGCCGCTCACTGCCACTGTCAATATTGACCAAAACAGACCGAATACACTCTGCAAGTTGCTGTGGCTGACGAAAGGCCGGGAAGCCGCCGCGCTTCCTGATGGTCTCCAAGAAAACTGAAACTTAGGAGAACCTGTCGCGTTCCCGGAGTGGTTCGGTTGGACGGCATCCTGGCCGTGCCCTTGCGCGTCGACCGTGCGCTGATTAGCGCTTGAAGTGTGCGTCGCCACATCTCGAGGCTCGGGGCGCCCTGCGCGGCAGCCCACGGCCAGCCCGACCTACCTCAACGACACGTCGACTTCACGGCTGCCGCGGGCAGCAGAGAGCGAGCGACCTCCTGTCAAGCGATTCAGAAGTGTCGCTCTGTCTCTATCGCACTCGCAGAGCTCTCCGCGAGGGTGCGAGAGGACTGTGACAACAGCTCCTCTGAATCGCTCGCCTGCCGCCCCAGCCGCTCGGACCGAACCAGGACTGCCGTTCCGCCCTGCCCGCGTGAAGGTGACCAGACTTTGTTTACCGTCCGCGGACATTGATTCTCCCCGCTCGTCCTCGCCTGCCTGCCTTCCCGCCTTCTCCGCCGCTGTGGCGCTATGCTGCGCTATGCTGGCTCAGTTTGGCCGAGATCCCCCTGGACGTGGGGCGGGGCGAGGCGGTCATTGCGTTATCTACCCAAATTGTTGCTGGTTCCTCCTCAGGCGAGTGGCGTTTGACTTTGTGTCGCCCAAGGAGCGAGTGCGGAGTCAGTGAACTCTGAAATGGCGTTCGGCCCGGGTGCCAAAGCGCGCGGTGATAAAAGAACAGAGAGGGAAAACAAGCAAATTGCCACCACTCCGAAACGATAGTGTGTGCCTCGACTGCGACTGGCCATAGCAGGGTAGGAGGAATCCTTCTTCGTCTCGTGGACCGTCGAGGAGGGCTGCCTAGGCGCCTAGACAGAGGCCTAGACTCTGGACGCAGCCCGGCACCGGGGTCGCGGTGGGCCGCGGGCCATGGTCCTGGTGGCCGCGCTTCAAGGGCGCCATGCTTGGCGAGTGCTGCAGCAGACGACTTGTAGGCCACATTCCTCTTGAACGCGAGCAAACAGTGACATTGCTTGTGCGATCGGTTTCCCTTCAAGTGGCCCTCTTCATCGGGCCGACATCGTGGCGCGCCGCCAGCACGAGACAGACCACCACGCGATACTTGACCTGCTCGAGGGCGGTGGGTGCCGGCACCCCTTTGCGCCGGCCCCTGTCCAGAGCGGCGGCTGCCCCCTGTGTGCCGTCCACCGCCGCCGCCACGGCGGTGGCGTGTTGCGTCGGCGGTACCCATCCGCAGATAGGGGAGGCCCTTATCGCTGTGCGGTGCATTGATCCTCCCGCCCACGGCGGCCCCACACACTGGCCCACGCAGGAACGCAGACGCGCAAATGTTTACGAAGATGAGGCATTCTTCGCGGTACTCGTGGGCTCTGGAGGCACACGTCCAGGTGCTTCAGGGGTGGCGCGTCAAGGCGCCGAGGGAGCTCAGCAGCGACCCGCCCCTCTGTGCGCCGGGCCGGCGCTAGGCCCGCTGTTTATAAACGCGGGCCGCCGGCCGGCCGGGTCGCGTCGAGGCGGGACTGGGCGGGGGGCCACCTTGACCGCGGGCCGCCGCGCACGCAACGTGGCGCCGCGCTCACCCTCGCGGCAGTGTTCGACTCGCGTGGTACTCAAACAGACATGTCCTGCAGGACGAGGATTTTCCCCTCATGTACGTGGGCAGGACGGAACCGTCGCTCGCCGCTCGCCGCTCGCCCGCTGAAGGCTGCCCTGGCTACCTCGGTGCGCCCTATGCCAACCTCCGTGCCACCGCCACTAGAAATAACCCGGGTCGGCCAGTCGCCAGTGACACGTCCGCCCCGCCAGTTAGCGCTGCGCTACCCCTCTCTCTTGCGCACAAACACCCGCACACGCACGCGCGCGCACACACACACCATCGCAGGTAAACAAACCGCGTGACGGTCTGATAATGGACCAGCAGTGGGTTCGCATGAGACACAGCGCCTTGGCGGTGGGGACAGGGCCTACGTGCCGGCCGAGCTGGCCAGGCCTGCCGCGTAGCAGGGCAGCACCGCGCCGCCGTGGCCGCGACCTCCGCGCAATGCGGCCCCTCCCCCTCCCCCTCCCCCCACGCATCTCCTCGGCACCCGCGCTCAGCGTGATCCGCTCGGCCGGCCCGGCCCGGGCCTATCCCCAGGGCGCAGCGCGCGCAGCGTCTGCGGGCCGTCTCGCCTCCAAGCCACTCACTGGCCCGCGCTCAGCAGCGCCGCACTGCGCCGCACTGCGCCGCACCGACGGCTCGGCCGCGCGCTATCTGCCGACTTCCCCGACCCGAACGAGAGGCGAGAGCACGCGGGAAACACCTCGTCTATAGCAGACTCGATGCGGCGGCTGGCGGCGTCGTGCTCGCGCAGCGGCGTGGCTGCGACGTGACAAGGTGACAGCGCGACGACGACGCGATGCCGGTCGCCCCGGCGCGGCCCCCTCCTCAGTCCGCGAAGCGCTGTGCGTCGGCGAGGATGTGATGGTCGTCTGGCCAAGGACTACGCTGAGGAGGACCCTGTCAAGACACTGAACAGGATAACGTGACCGACGTCGATTGTTAACAGTTGTACCGCTGCAGTGTTCTGGTGGAGTGACAGTGTGATGTTAGACAAACAGTCGAACGAACAGTGAGTAGAACAGTGGCGAGTTCTGGCCTAAACCGCCCCACTATGCCCTCGGATGACACCTGCTGCCTCTGCTCCTGTGGGCCCTGCGTGACTTGCGCGCCGCCGCGGGACACCAAGAAGCCGCCGAAACAGCGAGGGCGACACGAGTGAGTAGGGCGCAGGTTGGGCAGGTAGCCCCGCATTGAGGGTGGCGGGGCGTCGCTGCGAACTCAGTTCGATACGCCGTCACGACCCCACGCACTCGTTCCTGCAGTGCCTTGGCGCTTTGACGTGCTTTGCTGCTCAGGAGCAACTAGTTATTTTTAGTTCCCGACGGCTCGAGCTGAAGCGGCGCGGCCTGCGCGGCCAGGACCTCGACAACTCCAGCCGCGTTAGGGGGTTATGGGCCTGCAAAACCAGACCCGGCTCGGCTCGGCTTGGCGCCAAAACCGGGCGGGGAAGGCGGCGCGGAGCGGTCGTCGCGAGCGGCGCCGCGAGCCAGCAGCCACCTCGGACGCGGACGCGCGACTCGTTCCCGGCGCCATAACCAGGACGCCAACACGATGGTCGCGGCAGCCAATCCCGTCGCCCACCGAAGCCAAACCAAGTGGCCACCCCGGACAAGTTGTTCTTTGTAGCCGGAGGGGTGGCGCGCGGCAGTATGACGGTGTAGGGTGGAGCCCTGTCGCTGGGCCTAGCAGGGAGGTTGTAGTGCATGGTACTCTTGAATGCTGATGAACGAGCTTTGCCGGCCGGCGCAACGTGTTGGCATTCCGAAAGCATTCTATTTCTGCAGAAAGCGAGTGGCCTTCCCTGCCGGCGGTGCCAGTGCCCCAGTGCCTCCCAGACTCCCAGCCCGCATTGCGCCGCGCTGTATCGCCGGCAGAATGAATGGGTGACCCCCGGTCTGGCCTGCCCGGGTTGCCTGGGTCTTCCGCGGACCCGGACTAACTCGCAGTGCCATAGGCGTGTCATCGGTTCCCTTTAGCAAGCGGAGTGGGAAGAGCGGGCGGAGGTGGGGGGGGGGGGGGGGGCAATCGCCTCCTCCCCCAAGGAGACGATGAAAATAGGCTGCCGAGCTCTTTGGTCTTATCGCGGGTGATTTGTTATTATTATTATTATTATTATTATTATTATTATTATTATTATTATTATTATTATTATTATTATTATTATTATTATAATTATTATTATTATTATTATTATTATTATTATTATTATTATTATTATTATTATTATTATTATTATTATTATTATTATTATTATTATTATTATTATTAATAATGGAGCGCCGCCCCTCCCCTCCCCGCCGCCATCACGCGCTTCCCACGCGGGGGTCGCCGTGGCGCCGTGGTCCCGGGGCGTGGCGGCACAGGTGGCCGACGGCAATGGTGGCGCCCGCCAGGTCTGCTCGGCGTCCCCAGGCGTCCCCCGCCGTCCGTACAAGCCCCGAGGGAAGGCCCAGAGGGCCACTGCCAGGCGGCATCCAGCAGGTCGCCGTAAATCGCAGTTAAATTTGCTACTGAGGGGAACGCGTGGCGCGGCGCGGAGGGGTCGACTTTTGCCCTCGCGACAATGACCCCAATAAAAAACGGGTCTGCTCGATAACAAGTGTGGCATAAGATTAGAGTCCCGGCGGCTACTTATACCCCTTCGTCCGGCCCGACCGCGGAGCGCCTTGCGCCTTTTGCCGGGCCGCTCGCTCTGTCGCCAAGGACCTCGGCGTCAAGGACCCAGCCAGTGACACAGCGCCTCCGGGGCCGATGCAGCACGGCCAGGTTGGCACGGCGACACGCAATGCCACCGCACCGCCTTGCGACATTGCCCTGCACTGCCCCTAAAGAGCCTCACAGTCCCCAGTTCAAATGGCCACGCTATTGATGCTCGTACAGCGATAAAATGTCTGCGGGGCGCACATGCCACGGCACTGTCAAAACGTATTATCGCGACGTACTCAGCCAGTTTATTTTCGGCTGTCTTGTTTGTTCTCGTTGGAATAAGGCGAGACGTTTCTAAAAACGTAGTAACTGCGGCGACGAAGCGCTCAGTGGCTGTATTTTGTTTGCCTTTGCCTGATTCGCATTTTTGACCTGACCGCTGAAGGTCCCCCTCCAGACTGCGTCAGCGCGTCCCAATTAATGGCACTTGGTGGCGCTGTTGGACGGTCGACGGGGATATGGGGGCGTATGAACACGGTCTGGCGGGCGGAGCATGTGGTTTGGCGTGGCCTCAGGGCTGCAGATGGCGCGGGGTGACGATATCAAAAGCCAAAAGCACAATCTCGACGCATCGGCCGTGCACTCTGGCATGTCGAGGGTTGCCGTCTGCCCTGTCGCTTAGGTGTCGTGGGGGTGATTAGAAAGTTTCCAATAAATGGGGCGTGCTGCTGAGAGAAACGAGAAGCTCTTGGCCCGCTGGGACTTGGCCGTGTCCCACTCCCCCCGTTTATCCTGGTGGTCGGGGTCGTGGTGTTTGTCCGAGGCTTCCCGGCTTACCGCGCGCGTCCCGCGCGTCGAGGCCCTCTCTCCATCGTATCTGTGAACCTGCGGTGCGTTTGCTCGTCCCGGCCTCGCGTGTCGGCCGGTGCCACAGCGCGTCGCGATGCACCGGGGGGGGGGGGGGGGAGGCCGGCCGAGGCCGCGGCGGCGGGCCACCAGGCACCGGCCGGGGTCGTCGCACCGAACCCAAACTCCCGTATTCTCGCACGTTGGCGTCCCGACGCCCCGTCGAAATAGCGGCGCGCGCCCCGCCGCCCACTCGTGGGCCAGGACGCCAAGGCTGCCAGGCTGCCAGCGGCTGGGGGGCTAACTTTACATTGCGCGCGGCTGGTGACAAATGCGACGTGAGAATAAGGGCGCCTCGCATCACGCCTCTGATCGGAAGAGAGGCACAAGGTACATGTTGTCGCGGGACACTCGCTGACGTTGTTGCTGTGTGTTTCAGGATGACGACGGAGCAGCGAGCCACCTGCGGCCTGGCGGAGACGGCCAAGGGCAGCGCGGCCGGGGGCTGTCGGGGCGTCGGCCGCGCCGAGGCGTTCGCCCGCAGCCTGCACCACAAGCTCCGCAGCCTGGGGCGAGCGCCCGCGTCCACTACCACCACCTCCACAAGCATCTCCAGCGCCTCCAGCAATGGCGCGGCCGGGCCCGACTCATCCGACGACATGGAGGACTCGTGGTCCAGCGCCCCCAGCGGGCCCAGCAGCCTCACCGCCCTGCGCACCCTCAGCACGTCCTCGGTCGACAGCGCCTCGGACATGTTCTACGACCTGGAGCTAGTGCCGCAGTCCCCCGAGGAAGAGGTGACCTCGCAGGAGCTGGCCCTTATGATGGCGGGTAGTGCCAACCGCGATGACCTCCTCAGCAACGGCAACGGGCCTCAGTCCCCACAGAGTGACTGCAGCTCGGACTACTTCGACACGGATTGCTACGAGGAGGAGCGCCGCGCGCCACCGGCCGTAACGCAGCAGTCGCCCCTCGACGGGGACGCAACGCCGTCCAACGGGCTGGCGCCGCCACTCGTCAACGGCCATGGCCTCGCCAACGGCTCTGCCAATGGTAACACCAACGGCCCAGCCAGCGGCGCAACCAACGGCCCCGTCAACGGCGTGGCCAATGGTCCCGCTAAACCCAAGCGGCCGTGGAACCGCGTTCCCCACCGCTTCAAGGCGGGCACGCCCGAGGCCATGTGTGAGGTGAGCCAGCGCGACCTGGACGATCCTGACGATGACGACGAGGCGGCGAAACCTTGCAGCAGGAAAACCGGCCTAGCGAAGCTCAGCTTCCCCAAGAGCTCGCAGACACTTCTGCAGGAAGGACTCATCGAACAGCTTAAGCAGGGTCACGACATCCCCGTGGAGCTTAAGAACGGCCCGTGCCCTGGGGGAACTGCCGCGGAAGACAGCTGTGGCCCCCCGGTAGCCAGCAGCAGGGGTCTGACCGCCATGAAGGAGAAGGCGCGCGCCCTAGACGCGCTAGCCACTCCGGAGGACGAAACCAACGGCCTGCTCAGCGACCAGGATACCTTGCGCCTGGAGGCCGCGGACGCCGTGATCAACGTCGTCGTGGACAAGGACGCAACACCGACGAAGGAAGCCGATAGTGCCGCCAACAAGTGCAGGGCGTGTGGGCGGCAGCGAGTGCTCGACGAGTGTCCGGACTGCGCGGCGGACGAGCGCGGCGACCTCTCGGACGGCGACAAGGCTGACCGCGACGACGGCTCGCGTCCGCGCGTCCGGCGGTGCTCTTCTCTCAAGACTGGGAAGACGCCACCAGGAACCCCTGGCCGTAAAAAGATCGTCCGTTTCGCCGACGTGCTGGGCCTGGACCTCGCGGACGTTCGGACGTTCCTGGACGAGATCCCTAAAGTGCCGACGTCAGCGTATAGTGACCTTCAGGACGTGGACCAGAGCGACACGCTGGCCGTCGCGGGCGGGTGCCTGCCCAGCGGCCTGCCCAGCGGCCTGCCCCAGCTCGCGCTCGCCTTCAACGCGGTGCCCAGCACGGACCTGCCGCCCTTCGGTGCGCGGCCCGTGACGCGCGTCTTGGTGCCGCTGTTCCAGCAGCCCGGCGGCCAGGCCGACTTCCTGGACCGCGTGCGCGACAGACAGGCAAGTGCGGCGGCTTGTCGAACAGCTGGTGGGCGGGGCTGCAATCTCACTTGTCCTTTAACACTGTCCTTGCTTGTTGCACAGGTGTGCCTGGAGAACGCGGTGGTCGCGGACGTGGCGCTGCTGTCCATCGCGGGCCAGGTGCGCGTCCGGAACCTGGACTTCCACAAGACGGTGCACCTGCGCTACACCACGGACGGCTGGCGCAGCTTCGCCGACCTGCAGGCCTCGTACGTCCCCAACTCGTGCGACGGCTTCTCCGACAAGTTCACCTTCACGCTGTTCGCGGGCCACACCATGTCGGTGGGCCAGCGCCTGGAGATCGCGGTGCGCTTCCAGTGCAAGGGTCAGCAGTACTGGGACAACAACGCGGGCGCCAACTACTGCTTCCAGTGCCTGCCGCCCTCGGGCGCGGCGCCCCTCATGCCGCTACCCAGCCTGCACGCACTCGGCAGCCCCTCGGACGACGGCTGGAAGTACCTTTTCTAGATGACTGTGGCCCGGGGCCGCCAGACCTTTTCGGTTGTGCCTAGTGTACAGTACAAAGTTAACCGAATTCTGCAGAGATTTCCTGCACGCGCGGTAGGAAGGACTCGATGTTTTAAGAAGAACGTTTGCGTGTGAGTATGCGCGCATGTGTGTGAAGGAGGAGTCTGCGTGAGTTAAGAAGTGAAAGAGACAGATCTAACTTATTTCATCGAATGATATTTGAAAGACTCGAATGAATCAATAGAGAGCGTTAGTTTTTATAGACCCCCACCTCCCCTCCCCCCTTACTTTTGTGCCATTTTACTTGGTGGCCTTTCTAGCTGTCGTCGACGTGCCATATCGAGGACTCTTTGTTGAGGAATAGAACCGCCCCAACAAAGGGTCACTTGTCATTTGATTCGTATGTAAGTCGGCACATATCGCATCGTTAATCAAGAGCCACCTTATGTGAGCACAATGTCGCGCCTGTGACACAACGGGCATCGTTGTCGAGGCGCTGCGTTGGCAAAGTGAGAAACAAAGATACTAAGATACGACGACTGTGCTCTTTTATGCAATATATTTTTTTTAATTTGTTTGAAAGAACTTAGGTTGCCAGCTAGCGATATTTTACTGGCCTTTTCGTTTTCATTGAACAACGTATATCAATAGTTCCTTAATATCTTTATCGTGAGTCGTACTTTTGGGATTACTATACCTTGGTATTTTAGACAGCAATTAAGACTGGTGCATTGTGATATATTTATGCTAAGGTCGTCGATGGTTTGGAAATACGTAGTCTATTTTATTGTTTTATTGTGGGCACTGGAAATACAGGAATGTTACATCACGTTCGCTTAGATCGTGAATAGATTTCACGTGAAATAATATTGCAATCATGTCATGCCCGAACCTGCTCGATTCACCGTGTGAAATATAATATTTGAAACGCACGAGGAAGGATTCACGTTTAAACGAACGTGAAGTCACATTATTGAGTTACCAGTGCAGGTGCTGGAATTAGCTCGCCTTTCGGTGATAGTCTTTGCACCCGTGTTGTGGAGAAATGTCTGTTTCAAAGCCCGGTAGAAATGTAAAATAAACAGCGAGCTGATTGTTTTCGTCGTTTTTCCGCCTCGTTCGATACATGTAATCGGATAGATGGTGGCATTCGATGGAGGGTCGTTGGAGGCTCAGGGGAAGTCTAGTCTCATTTGATCGACCGCTGAGACACTATTTTAAATGAATGCATCCTGCTTTCCGTTGAGAAGCCAAAAGACCAGAGACCCGGAGAATCTACACCAGAGACTTTGCCGTGGGGGCTCTGCCTTGGGTGCTGTGGCAGGTTCAGGAGAGAGTTTGAGTCTGAGATCGAAATAAGGCGCCAATCCCTGTCACGTCGGAGATCCAATGCGCAACACCTGGTTTTGTAGATATAAACGACTTCCCCTTTTTGTACAATAGCTTGTTATCGATGCTAGTCAATCTGGAGGCTGATGCCTGTGGCAGGCGGACCCCCCTATGCCGGCCGAACACTGTGCTGCAGCCGCGACGGGTCCGTGTCGTATGTTGAACCCATTTTTCCGTCGCTAAGTTTAAGATGTAGTGTGTGACTTATCAATGCCTCAAAATCAATCTTTGTTGACTGTGCCACAATTATTCTTTCCAGTGTGAGAATCCATTTTTTGTCGTTTATCGTTACCATAACTTATTTGATGACTTTTTGTGGAACTTGTCGTGAGATCACTTCAGTGCCAAACATGCCTCCGTGACGTGTTATGATATTAACTGTACATATTTATTGCTCTTGTATTCATATTTAGCTTTATATGTTTTTAAATGTCATTGTTGTTATTATTGTTTATATGTTACAAATTTTATAAACATTCTATCTTTTACTATTTATCTGTGGTTTATTTTATTGTGAATTTAATATTGTTGCGTCAATCTGGGATTGAAATAGATGAAAGACTGGGATTTGAAAGACACGATAGAGGACGAGTCGACGTCATAAAGTGAATGTTAAAGTTATTTAAGGGAGTGCAATAAATTTTATAGGTCCTAATCTGAAGTGTTTTTCTGGTTGGTTCCCCTTTGTTTTTTGTTTGCTTTTTTAGCATCGTTTTATTTCCACTAGCAAAGGCAGGTAGCACTATGAGAAACTGGGTGGGGCGAGGGGAGAGGAGAGGAGAGTACGCTTTCTTGGCAGAGCTGCTTCCTGGAGGGCGCCTGGGAGGTAGGCAAACGATAGCGCTACGCTACACGACAGTTCTGCCGGTTGCCTATCGTCGCTTCGCAGGCGCTCGAGAAGGTTCTCTACGCTACGCTAGACCAGTCTCTCGGGGGGCGGCGGGCGACTCTAAATCACGAGAAGAAGTCACGAGATGCACACGTCTCCCCGGCTCGCTCCCCGCCAACGCTGGACCCTGCCTCTGTTTTCAGAGCGGATTGCGATCAGAAATAGCGTTGGGAGAGGGGTAGGGCGACGTGGCATGGACGGAAAGGTCCCGTCTCGTGTTGGGGCGGTGCAGCCCCACATTGGGGGAGGGGACTGGCCGCGGGGCTTGCTGCCTCTCCTGACTTATTTCTGTCCCAAATTTTGGTAGCCATCCAAATAGCCCCCCCCCCCAAACGCAATATACCCACCCACCAGCCGAAGGGCGCTCTCTACAAGGGTGGCAGGTCAGACGTAGTCAGACGGTCGCGGAAGGGGACTATGCATTTCTCATTCAACTTTCATGCTACAGAAAAGAGGTCTGTAGCCAATCCACGGTCAGCCGAAGCCGTGAACTTCCATAGAGAAAAACGCCAAACATTGTGATTATTTTTTTCCAAATTTTGTATTGAAATAAAATAACATGTTTCGTAAAATGATAAATTAGGTAACTGTTTATTCAGACAAATTCAAATAGATATGAACCTTAAAACAGAACAATAAATTTAATAACAAAAAAATCACAGCAAATTATAACTGAGTCACCATTAACAAGCATTGTATGAAAAAGAGAAAAAGGCCTTGCTTAAACTATACATTTTCGACTTCTATACAAACTTGACTAAATGGTCCTCATTAATTTTTTTATAAAAGAAAAGGGAATTTGAGGAACAGCTGATCTGGCCTTTATATTGAGTATGTAATCTCAGATAAAGCATTATGATACAACCATGACATCTTGCTGAAGGCACATACTGACAGCAAGAAAAATGCTAAGCCATCATTTTCTACAAAGGCAAGCTGAAAATCAGCATTCCATGTAACTTTGATATAATCAAAATGTAAAGTGATACATGTTAAGGCAAAATGTTCAACAATACCAAAATTTTTAACAAGACGCAAATGTTACCAAATGTCATCAACTCCTGTTGCTCTTGTCATGCTCATATCAGTCACAGGATAAAGTTGATAAAAAAAAACAGTGAAATTACTAACAAAGATATCATGTTTATTTAATCTATTGCTAGAAAATCTCATTTTGTGGGAGTGCTGCCAACTTCCCTCAGACTTCTGTCTTCATATATCCAGTAACAGTCCAGTCAATGATAGGTGTGTGCAATGTATCTAATATCACAAGCTTGACCATCACATCACCAAGACTCTATCCTGTCTTCTGAGTTGACATTGATGATGATACATGGTCTTCTAAAGATCAAGGTATATGATCAGGAAAAAGTAAAAAACAGCATTCACATTGTAACATCCATCCTTTGACTTTGAAATTATAGAGACATTGGATACTAAAGAGGAAAAACAATCCAGAAACCCAGCATACTAAAAACTTTACCTCACAAAAAAAGAAGTTTGAAAGAAATACTGCTTGTTACCTAAGAATTTTAGGCACTCTTAGATTAAACAATTGGATTTACAGAAGTTTTTCAATTATCACAATGTGAAAACCAGCAGCTTTAGGGTGCACTTTGTTAAGTGTTAACCAAAACTTTTGTTCATACTCAGTCTTGGTTGTGGGCATAGATCACGATTGGGATGTGACTGTGGTTTAACAGCTGGGGAACACAACTGTGCTAACAACTTTTCCTGAATACAAAGGATGATCTGTTTTCCAATACAATCCCCCCCTCCAATCACAGGACAAAATCACTTAATACTTATTGCACAAAAAGCATAGACCCTTTTACATTTTTATCAGTATTATGTATGGGATGAGTCTTTGTAGATTTGAAACTTCTGCTGTAACATATCACACTTAGACATATAATTTTCTCTTTCTGCAGAAATTAACTTGGTGATAAGATAGACTAATATACATGCTGCTTGGAGCAAGCAAATTAAAAAACGCATTTAAAGGGGAAGAATACGCCATCCAATAAGAGCACTTCAGCAGCACAACTAGAGTAAAAATATTGTACATAAAATATTAAATCCTACTACAACAAAAATTTCTTTCCATCCCTCACAGAACATACATCTCATCACATGCAACTGGCTTATTTTTCAGACTAGAGCTATTCCATTGCAAGTAATTAGCTTCAGTATAATAAAGCATAGTCTTACCCACAATTTAACAGTGATATGAGACAATATTTATCTCTCCCAATGACACCACTCAAAACTTTAAGAATGCACTACTTACTTAGTATTCATTAAAATCACAGAAGGCCAGTCTTTTGTTTTATCAACCAGTCTAGGGAAGAAAAAACAATTACACATCTTTTGATTCCACACTAGTAGTTTCTTGCTTCCGTGATATTTGACTATGTTCTTCTTTGTTTAAGAGTTGATCAATCTGTAACAAATATGAAAAGGGGTCACTTAAAAGTCAAGAGAGCTTAGTAATCCATTGCGTTCTTTAAAATTAATTTTCTTCACCTGTGCTTTGTACATATCCTTGACATCTTGGAGGTCCAAGCGAAGCTCTTGGGTCTCTTCTAATTTCTCTCCATACAGCTGAAGAAGGGCATCATATTCAGTTCTCAATGATGATAACTGAGACGAGAGTTCTTCTTGTAAATGAATGCTTGAATTCAAACGAGTTTCTTGCTCCTCTGCACGTGCGGAGAGTGTTGATAGTTCAGCTGTCAATGCACATCTTTGGGCTTCTCGCCTAGACAATTCCCATTGCAGTTGTTGCACTTCACCTACAATTTAAATTAATGACAAAGTAAGCAAATTGAAGGCCTCCAACGGTTAACCCTAATGGACAAGTGATGGACATGTGTACCTTCACGTAGTTTCAATTGAGACTGTAGTCCTTCCAAGACTGAGGTAGTGTGATTTAAACGTACACTTTCATAGACATTTCTTCCTGACATAGAGGTGGTTTCAAACCCTTCATCTGAAAACTGATGACGGGAAATCAGTAAATAGAGCAGCTTTTTATGCACTTCTACAAAAAATGTAGTGGTACAGAGAGCAAAATTTTACTTACGACCGGCCAAGCTACACTGGAAACAGATTCCGATATGGATTCACGGCCAAAACTAATGGTTGGAGAAGAGTGGCCCGAGGCAACAACCAAGGGTGATTCCCTTTTCCCTAAGTCTGTATCTCTTTCTTTATCCTGATCTAAAGTCCTCTCACGATCAGTAAGTAATTCCTGAAAAAAATTGAGGGGTAGCAACAAAATTTATACCGTAAATATGCATATCAATTCAAAACAACAAACACAGACAAGAATGAAACCAACAAAAACAAACAAACGTACCTGCAATTGAATACACTTCCTCTTCTCAGCTTCAACAGCAGCTCTTTCAACACTTAATTGATGGTCCACAGAAGATAGCTGTCTTTTTAAGTCATTTACTTGGCTTTCTAGCACGTTTCGGCTTTCTTCTGCCAACTTAGTAGCTCTATCCAAAACAATATGATAAATTAATAAACATCTACTAAAATAAATTAATAAAGAAAAGTAGTGTGTAACTACAAACACAAACCTATCTAATTCTGACTGAAGCTGTGTTGAGCGGTCCTGTATGGCTTGAGAGGTTTGAAGAGAGGCTGAGAGCTTGTTTTCTAATTTAGAAACTTTACTGCGTAGAGTAAGTAACTCTTCTCGTGTGGCTCGCTCAGCTTCAGTCACTTGTTCAAGTTGAGATTGAGCTTCAGCTATGAATAGAAATCGCAGCATGAAAAACGAATAAAATATTATTTATTACTTATCTGTAAAACTCCGTTGACTTAAAAATTACCAAGGGCATCAGAGAGACTGCGTTCTTGTCTTTCCCATGCATCTTGCTGTGTTTTGCTGCTAGCCTGGAATGTTTGTAACTGCCTTAGCAATGGCCGGGTGGCATCAGACAACTGTTGGGACAACTCCTCACTGCGACGCTCTGCACTCTCAAGTTTTTGGAGGAGTTCACCTTCTCTCCTACAACATAGAAACATGGCCATTCTGATATTTTTCTTTTTGATTAAATGCATTAGAATTCGGAAAGAGAACAAACCTGCTCTGTTGGAACTCAACTTGGGCAAGCTGCTCTCTCATGGTGTCCATCTGAGCCATAATTTGACGCTTGTGTTGCTGTGCCGCAGAAAGAGCAGCCTCAAGTTCAGCTCTTGCTGACTCTTGAACATTTTCTCTTGCCTCTTTGACTCGTTGATCAGCTCCTTCTTCACGAGCTCGAGCATCATCAAGTTCCCTATCACAACATTACGACAAGACAAATCATATAACAGAGACTGATCAATTTCGGGCATAATGCATGGACTTGATATTATATGGTATTGAGATTTTACTTGTCTTATTGCTAAATGAGAACGTTTCAAATAATATACCTACTTTTGAGTGATGTCTAATGTTCCCTGAGTGCTTTCTGCGAGTTTTTGGAAATGGTCTCGGACTTCTTTCATGGCCAGAATCTCTGCATCCTGTTTTTTCACTCGGGCTGTCAGTTGATGGACAGCTTCAATTTGTGAACGTTCTACCTCTTCTTTTGCTGCTAATGATCGTTTCAGGCGTTCTATTTCACCTGTCAAATTGTCCACTTGCTCCCTGGAAATTAGCACAAAAATAAAGATAAGAAAACTTGATTAAAATTTTACAGTTACAAGTAGAAATGATAATCGCACCTGAGAGATTTAATAGTAGAGTCGTTTTCTTTTTCTTTTGCTCTAAGTTTCTTGATAAGGTTGCTTTGTTGCAACTGTTGACGTGATAACTTTTCTCCTTCTTCTCGTAACTCCTTAATAGTTTCATCTCGTTCTCCTACATGCTCAGTAAGTTCATGAGCCAATTCTGATTTCGATTGCTGCAATGTGCAAATTGAAAGATGATGATCAGAAATACAACCAGTGCACATAAAAAATGGATATTTCATGAGATATTCACAAAAAATGAAACAGAAAGGATAATACTAATGTTAGAATCAAATATTATTTTGATCGAAAAGTGCAAGCAGACCTCAAGCTGTGTCTGGAGAATATCCTTATCCCTGATTGCCTGTTGAAATTTCCTCTCCAGAGCAGATAAGCGACGCGTAAACTCGTCATTCAGACTTCGGGATTCTACCAGTCTGGACTGCTGGGCATTTTCTAGCTGACTGAAAGACACAATAAAAATGGTTTTGATGAGGTTTTACATTAATGTATCTTACTAACCTGTACAACTCACCTTCGCATTTCCTGGTAACTCTCTTGTAGTTCCACATGAGAACGACTCAGGACTAGAAGCTTTGTCTCTCTTGCCTCAAGCAACTCAGTCATTTCACTCAGCCTCTGCGAAAATTTTTTTTTCTGTTTTTAATCAAGATTACACAGCAGGACCAGTGACAGTGACAGGAGGTCTGCACACTATATACCCACCTTTAGAAGTCGATCCATTTCAGAACTGTGGCTGTCATCAGATCCACCGCTGGACGCCTCTGATGGTTCCCTTTGATGTCCTGTGAACAGGTATTTTTATGTGATTGGGGATAGATTGGCCAACAGATGTCACCAGAGATAAAATTAGGAATCAACTAGGTAAAGAAAGAAGAATATAGTCAGTTGAAGAGTTAGGGTAATTTTCCAGAACAGTTTAAAAAGAGGAATTCAAAGTTGGTGCATCAGTTTCTTTGTGAAATAAGTAAACTGGCATGCATAAGAATAGAATTATAAACAAGTTAAATAAATAAGGGTTGTGTTCTTGCAGTGTCCCACAGGTACTTAAAGGCAACATATTTTAGGTAAAACTAATACAAAGAAAAATAGTTTATTTGGTCAATATATACCATATGGCGATGGCAGAGGATTGCTGTCGACACAAAGCAAGCAATTTTCAACACATCGAACTGCCTTGTTTCATACAGTAAGGATTCTGAATCTTGCCACTAAAGAGCAAAATGTTGCCTCTTTGAAGTTTTCATACCAAATTACACTCGTTATAAAAAAAGAGACGTAGATGAAAATGTTCCAATAAACCAAAATATTATATGCACCAATTGTTAAAAGCAGTTCTTTAAAAAAAAAAAAAAAAAAAACACACACACACACACACAAAAAGTATTTATGCTTCTTTTGTGGACAGAGCACTGAGTTACAAAATCAATAACATCTATTAATGGCCTCTAGACGTAAAAAAGTGTTGTCTCTAGCAAAGTGATATGCAAAGTCACAAGATACACTACGTCAGTGGTTCAATAGCTTGGTCTAGTGAACTAGATAATACTGAAATTGTAATCCTCAGAGGGAGAAGCCCTATCTACAACATTACTGTGGAAATAAATACAGCAAAAAAGAAGATCATGAAAACATCATGAAATTTATTACAAAATACCTAACAGATAAAGTGCGGTCTTTAATACAAACATTGAAGGAAATGAAACAAGATCAGATTCTCAAATAAAACTAAGCCTTAATAAGTTGGTTAGAATTGACAAGAAGAAAACATTCGGTAGATTTTGAAAATAAGTCACTAAGAAATTCTTGGGTTAAAGATACACACAAAACATTCATAAAAAAAACATATAACTGTATGGCTGAAATTAAACTGGCCTAAACTGACAAAGGGACCTGAAATGAACAAGTTAGTAAGCCAATTAATTGCAACCAAAACCAGAGGGCAAAATGTAGGTTGAGAAACATACTCAAGACCCATACAGATTTATCATGTATGGCCACAAGAAGATTTCAAACACCAATAAGGTTTGAGTGTCAGAAGAGAAGTTATTCAGATTGAGGCAGATGCCATTTTACCCAGGGAATCTCTACATTAGCCTTCATTAAAAGCCAACTAAGAGTCAAACCGATGATGATGCCATAATGTACCAAAATCCTCATAAGAATTTCTTTCCAATCGGCATGTGAAAAAGGGATGAGTAAAGTGGCATATGACATGTCAGTTTCCAACTGTAGCAAGCATGTATGTACAATCAGTCTGAAACACTAGGTGTATCAGATTAATGAATAATCTGTATAGCACAACATTAAATAGCCCACGCCAAAAAAAAAATATGATGAAAAATGGAAGATGATGAAGTATAACAAGAAAAGGAAGATAGACAAGGGAAGAATATGCAATAACTTTGGCACTTAAGTTCTCTAACCATAACTTTGACTAGATATTAACAACATCTTAATCTAAAATTTTAACCATTACCATTAAACAACATTTTCCTCATCTCATAATATGACACTGACGAAAACATAGGCATGCAACTACTTACATGTCTAGTTTTTCTTCATTTTACATCTTTATTTTCACTCAGACTTACAAAAATACTGTTCAAAAAATAACTGCTTATCCCTTCCCATTCTAAATTTCTATTCTTTTTTCTTAAAAAAGGGTCTGCGAAACAAGCCAATTAGAATTTAAGAGCCACTGAGGGACAATAAAAAAGACAAGCATCAACAGTTCAACATGATTTTGAGAAAATAAATAGGAATAATAAAAGATTCCAAAGCAAATGTGAGTAATCCACAATTTTAGTGTCACTAATTTTAATAGCACAGTGAATTAGAACAGCTGAGAGCTCTGGTATGGGATGTACATAGCATATGTTTCAAGCAAGGAGACAGCCAGGGATTAAAATGGGTCACAGGAACTGCAAAATGTTCTGCAGATTCCAAAATAATTGAAATCTCGTTTGCATTATGATTAAATGTGAATATGGAACCAAATAGCCCTCAATAAAAGAACACTACCGGCGCTACCTTACTATATATGCAGTACACAATTATTTCTTTAGGCAAGATGCAGACAATTTCATCTACAAAACCTCATTAAGGCTATATCAAGGCAAGGACATTCACAATTCTCACTTCACAGATAGGGCCAGGGATGAGGTGGGGAGTCCTTCACATTTCACACTTCACAGTTCCCCCAACTCACCACTGGCTGTATCTATGACGTGTGAGTAGTGAATTTCCTTGACTTGAAATAGCCTAGAAATTTACCACATATAGCGAAGCATTTAAATAGAACCATTAAAAGATATCTCAGCAATTGAAGCAGCATAGGATGATATCATTTTGATTGTGCTCCAAACAAGGGCAATATATATATAGATATATATACATAAATATACACATGACTAGTCAAAGACAACCACAAAATAAAGACTCCTGAAAAGTTCTTACAACAGACAGGTGTGAGCACAGCCAACAGTTACCTAACTAAGTGATTGTTTTAAACTTAAACAATCAAAGTTACTAATAGGTTTTCAAAAATTATACCAAGTATGTCAATATTTTAATGAAATTTCTCAGGTCAAGTCTTTCTACTAAGCTAAATCATCGATTGCACTGTGAATATAATTCAATTTTGCTCAGATGGCTCAGAATTGAATGAAGGGAGGGATGCACAACAAAAGTTTCTCATGTGCTAACACTTATAATTTGCTCTCAGACATGGGAGTTTTTTTTTTTTTTAGGGAAAGAGTCAAATCCAATTTTACACACAAAACCGGAAAATTTTTGAGGAAGTGTGAAGAAACAATTTGCACTTCAGAGTTTCAGACATTAAAACCACTCTATACCAGTAGAGTCTTTTAAGTCACACTCTGACAATTTGCTGACATAATCTACATCTCCATTCTTATAGATTTCACAGCAAGAACCATAAATGACCCTTTAGAAAGAGTGGTCACTTTGGAATTGTGCAGAAAATCTTAATAAGACTGAGATTGGCAGTAAATATATTTTATATGAAAGCAATACCATAATAGAGGCATTTTCAAATTGTATGCCACAATTCAGCCTTCCTCAGCTGATTACATAAATACTCAACCATGAAAAAATGATTATAGTGGTGCTACCCAAGCCCTACCGAAATTCAGTCAACATTGCATATGAAATGGCTGGGTCTACATAATTAGCTGTGTCACTCCAAGAAGCTCTGCTATGCTAAGCTGGTCAACTGAATAGACTCAGGACAGTCCTGTGTGAACGGTCTCTTGTCAAATGGTCTTTGTTCACAAGAAAAGTTGTTGTTTTCTAGAAGTCTTCTTTGTCTTCGTCGTCGCATGTGCACATACAATGAAGCACACACAATGAACGATAAGAATATGGCAACAGCAACACCTCCAGCTATGCCAGCTGTTTCAATAAGGTATGCTCTGTATGTTCCATCAAGCATTTTATACTCACATCTGGTTCCCCAGAAACCATCTGCACAAGAACAACTATACACTTTTCTATCATGAGAGAATCGTATCTCAACACACTCTGCTCCATTTAGACAGAAGACCTCTGCTAATTGTGAAGGACAACTATAAAGTGCATCATGCTCTGTTATGTTGGGACGTGGTGTTGAAGGTGGCCTTCGTGGAGGTGTTCGTGAAGAACATGCATCACAGTAGCTCAGCAGGAGGAAGATGAAAAGCCATTGCAGAATTACACCAAACTCCAAGTGGCGAAAGTGAGCTGCAGAGAAAACCATGCCATGTTGGTAATGTACAGCTGCTATTGATGTCACAGTCCAACCAACAAGCTAGTGGAAAAAAATCCAGAGGAGGAATTGACAAAATAAATTGAACTTTCCATGCAAATTGACAGAGAAAACAAGAAATGTGTTCATCACCCTGGGGTCATTTGTGAAAGTTGCCTCTCCAATGGAATTAGATCCAATAACTTAGAAGATTGAAATGTGTCTCTAGCCATGAGAAGCAAGTGCACAAAAATTAACAACTATTCCATTCAGTTATTCTTGTGCACAATGAGAAAAACCATTATTTAAAATATGTAGGATCAAAAACAATACTAGTAACATGTACCATAAACAAAATACAGATCAAAAGTTTGGAACAATTAGATTAAAAAGCAGGTTGCTCCTAATTCTGCCTCTAACACCAAATAAGATGTTTGTTGAACATCTTTGATTATTTAAAATGGTGTAGACAAATATAATGCCGCAGAAAATCAAGCAAAGCACACAAGAAAACCAGATGAAATACAAATAATAATGGGAAAGCAAACAGAGTGCAACCAAGCCAATCATGCTTTATAACAATTCAGCACACATTTACTTACCTTTAATCTTCCCAGAAAATTTAAGCAAATCAACAGGACCATGGGAAACCCTCTGTAGGTATTTTGCTGGACTCTGTCGAGAGGCAGTGCTGCTCCCATCTCCATTTGGGCTAGATATAATTTCTATATCAGATGAAGTTGTTGTTTCAAGCTCATCACCAGAGGTATGACCACTTGTTTGTTCTGATCCCAACCTCAAACCCTGAAAACATGTCACGAGTTAAACTTCAAGTTTTTTTCCCCTCAGTAATTCTATGATACTGAAAAACCTTACATCAGAACGGCTTTCAACAGATACTGGAGAATTGACTCTTATTTGGGCAGAATCATCTACCATGGCATCAGCAAGGAGATTCCTCACATATCCTGACGTGCTGTGCTGAGACTGACTGTCACTTCCAGGAATAGTATCATCTGAGCTGCTTCCTCCTAATGTCCCTTCACCACTGCTGTCGGTCAGAGTTAATCCAGAACCTGCTCCGTCAATCTGCAGGTCAGAGCCTACATCAAGTGAAGATTGTTTAAATTCTTTATCAACTGGTCTGTTGAGGAACTCTTTTGGTTTGGTTGATGACTTCTTTGGACTTGCAGGCAATTTCATTGAAATGTTTTCTAAGCTGCTTTCATGAGATTTAAAAGCAGGACTGAGTCCCTCGGATGATTGCTGACTAGTGTTGGCCCAGGATGACTTCGTGGTTTGTGGGTATTCAGACCGGATAGTATCTGTAGAAGAGTCTAGTAAAGATGATAGAGATGAATCAGTTTGTCCTAGGAAAGGAAAAAAAAAGAAAGAAAAAGACAACAGTAATAAATAGAATGGAATAGATTATTCATCTTACAGCACAATTTTATATGAACATACCAGAAGTAGAGCTAGTAGTAAAGTCTGAATGCCCAGCTGAGTCAATGGGCTCTACATAACTCGTTGAGCTTTCCATGGTGGAAGAGAACAAGCCATGAGGTTCAAGTACAGTTGCTTGAGTCATGGTGCTTTCTGATGCTGATGCAGAGGCATAGCTATCATCAGCAAAGCTGACATCATCATCTTCTTCTGGGACAATTTCAACACTTTCTGGAGATGCAAGGTCATTTGAACTAAGACATGGCCTGAAAGCAAGATGAAAATATGAAAAATCACTGACAACTGGCGAAATTTTTTCATGAAGTCACTGGACATACCTGTCTAATGGAGGCTCAAGTGGAGAACATAAGGATGTGCTACTACTATGGCTCCCTAATACTTCTACTGATGCACTATAACTTTCTGAACTTTCCGCTATGACTTCAACGGAATCTGGAGAGCCAATAGATAACGGCCTTAACCCCGCAGAAGACTAAAATAAAAAATCAAAGTTCAGAGAACTATATGTAAAAAAACTCCACTTGAAATGTTATAAAAGGTATAAATACTGAAAACAGCCTACAGCTAAAGAGGAAGCAGATAATGAAGTTGGCAAATCCGAGTCTGGGCTCGCAGTACAGCTTGTCGACCCAAGGACTTCAACACTGTCAGAAGATCTGCGATCACTTTCAGAAGAAATGACTGAAAGTCGATTGTTGCTGTAACTGTTTCTATTCTGAGATCGCTCATTGTGCTTCTCTTTTCTTCTTCGCTCAACTTCATCTGAGAGTGGGATGGAGGTGGTATTTCCATACTTGTCTAAAGATAATGGAAGGTTTATTTATAGATAAATGTAAATGTAGTATTGTTGCAAACAGTAACACAAGAAAAAATGCAATGTAAAAAAGAGTACCATCTTTAGGGGTAGAAGATTCTACAACAAGTTGTGTTTTAGAAAAGATGTCCCGTACTGTTCCGTCATCTTCTAAAGCTAGCTCAGTGTCAACATCTGTATCAATATGAGCTGCTAAAAGCCTGGAAACTGCACTTCTTTTGGGTTGTTGTGAAATAGGGCTTCTGGAACCCTCATCTGAATCAGTAGATAAGAGAAATAGTTTATATAAAAACAAGAAAAAACAAACAAAAGAAAACTAATATTTGAAAACCAAATTTACCTCCCGGGGATGGTAATGGTCTTGGATTTTCGAAAAAAGAGCCAGTGAAGGACCCCCACAGACTTGAGGAAACTGTCTCTTGAGGTAGAGAAAAGCCTGGATTCTTATCTGGTGAATTATCAGCCTTCACACCCCAATTGGAGAAAAAACTGTCAGAATCATCTTTGCTTAGAGCTGAAACTAAATAACATGTACTCATTAGTCAAGTGACATGCAAGCAAAAATCGGATATCAGTGATCTGCCTTACCAGGTACTTCTATTTTATCAACACTGTCTACCTCTTCTTTAATATCAAGAGCCTTGTCAATGGCTTTTTGAGCACCCTTCACAGCTGATTTTGCTGCAGTAACAAGTTCAGTAGCCCCAAACCAATTCATGATTATTATCTTTTACAAGTAAAACCTGTCCAAGGAAATAAAACATACTGTAAAGTTATTGTTACAGATGGATGCCAAAAAATTATGATCAAATGAGAAAAGAAGTCAGCAGAATCTTTGCAAAATACTACTTTAAGACAATATAGTAGTTGAAGACTCAAACTAAAATGAATGAGGTCACTTCATAACAATCCTTAAATAATATGTCACACTCAGCCACACCTATAAGGTGATGTGCTAACCTTGGTAAAGCAAGATAACAGATAAGGCAGCCCCCAGCTAGGATGACAGATCTGAAGTAACATACCATGGAATTGATATGATAAAATAAGACAGACATAAAATGTATTGAAAAAGCCGTGAGGTGTCAATCAAATGAGAGGAATAAATCATACTGAAATGGCAAATTTGTGTTGTACAGGCAACATAAAAACAGTGCCACAATTTAAATAAGAAAAACAAACCAAAGATGGGCGTTCAAATAAAATTTCATGAATCCCAAGAAAGGAACCATGTTTCTCTGTATAATTAACATGCTGTAGTTTCCAGTGAAAACGAGTGTTCAATCTGACAGAAAACTAAGTCCTGTTGAGGTTATGTGAAATACTGATAGGGTTAGACATTGCTAAAAAGATTGCAGGTAACGTTCGAATAGAAGTATTGAGTGGAAAGCATTCTCAATCTTGAATTTGGTAGTGCCTAGAAGGATATTAAAGAGTTATGTGACAGCTACACAGACAGAACATAACCCAAAATTCAGAGCTCCATTCTGTATGAAGTTCCTGTTGTCACATTTAATAGGCAAGTAGATACAAAAAGGAGGATTAAACTATCAAAACAAAAGAGAAAATAAATTTTGAAAAGGGTATTTTTTTTTGTTTATGTTTAAAATGAATGACAAGCCTACGTCAACGTCGCACCCACTAGTTGTAAATAAAAAAAGTATCTTAGGCACGCGACTATCCGGAAAAACTCTCACAGCAGTAACTTAAGTTTTCGAGCGTCCATTAATTTGCTTGAAAGTCTCCCGAACAGCTACAATTAACTTACCATTACAAGAACGACAAAGCAGAGGACGTCAGGTACAAACGTCAAAAACTCCTTCGGTTTCTTAATACATTTGCCGATTTTTTCCGGACAAATTTCAAAAGATAGTTTCTCAAAATCGATTGACAGTGTTAATAACATGATACTGAGAGTTACACATTAGCCGAAAATGTTTCTACAAAAAATTTCCGCAAGAAATAAGACAATGACGTCCTTTAGTGGGAGTGACGTGAACCAAAAGCACGAGTAAAAACCAACAACAACTGGGTTCTTTCATGAAGAACTTTCCTAGTGAGTATATCTTCCGATATGATAACATTTACCCAATTTAATTGATATTGGTCGGAATTAGGCCTTGGCATATCACAATAATCATGCCACGTGCATTCAGGTAAACAATGAAAATTTGCATTGTTGGGTTGGTTGCATTGATAATCGTACGGTAGCGCTAACCTTGTCACAAAAATACACAGCGCCAAATCCGGGGCTATATATTTAGATTGAAACTTTGATCCTTAATTTTAAAAAGGATGTGGACAAAATTATATAGATCTATACTTTGGTTAGTGTATAAGATTAAATTAAGGAGATTATACCAACCGAAAAATATCGGCGTTAGGTTGGGAGTACACTTCCCGTCGCACACGTCGACACGTCGCCATATTTTCCTGTTATTCTGACGTATTTTCGTAATTTGTGAGACGTTTTGCTATCCACCCGAACAAAGTTCAAGGATTTCGTCTCAAGTAAATTCCCGGTTGGTCAAACGGTGCCTGTTTTTAGCGTGCCATTTCACCGGACTGAGCGCTTAAAGGGTGCATGGTATTTGTCGACCCACATTGCTAGTTGCCCCAGTGGCGCAATCGGTTAGCGCACGGTACTTATAGACAGTGGTCGTGAGCAATGCCGGGGTTGTGAGTTCGAGCCTCACCTGGGGCAGTTTTTTTCTGTGATATGTGCCGTTCTCAGCTGATTGCAAGCATGTTCTCTATTTAGAAATGCCACGGAAACCTTCATTAGATGCTCAAATGATGTTCAAAACAAATTGAGATACGGTACCTCTAAGCGTTGGTATGTTAGTTTTTTTTGGGTAATTTTACAACTTGAAACCCTGCAACTTGTGATGCAATTTTGGCTCTTGACCATGTGTTTTGAAAATACGAAAGGAGGTCATCATTTAATGATTTGTTGTAACCAACGATGAGTTCGACACGCGCTACAGCATGTCTCTCATGACTACAGGCAAGCGGCAGCGCGGTCTGGTTACCCGTGCGAAGGCGTCATGTTCGAGCTGTTTTCACATTTTGCCCAATGTGTAGAGAGAACCCAGTCTTCCAAGCCAACCAAGCAAATCTTCTCGGCCCCACAGTAAATTGAAAATAACAAACAATTATGAGGAAAAGTACAAACGGTTCCTGAAAAGAACACACACTGTTTAGTCCGGAATTTTCACAAAAAACATTTTGACGGTGTAAGTGACATGTCATTCCGAAATCTTTCATGCTGACCATTCCGAAATCTATCATGCTGACATTGCTGGAAGATCTCGAACCCAAGAGACAGAAAATTGTCATTTCGATGTCGAGACGAAAGAGACAAAACTGTGTTCAGCTGTGAACAGTACCCCAAATTGATGTCAATTTGACCTAGTACAATCACATGTAAAATTACTGAAATTCCAAGATATATTTAGTAATTGTTTTAGGAAGATGAATGAATTAACATCTGGAAGTGTATTTCATGAATGAACACCACGGCGTTGCGCTTGTTTAAAGTTGATCCCCTGTGTCGCTGCATTCTGTTCTTGTTTGTTTTTCTCCATAAGTTTACAAGGTGACCACTTGTTTGACGGCAGGGTGCGACTGGTTCGCTCCGCTGCCCTTCAGCTCGCCCGCAGACCACGCGTGCATGACACGGACCTTGCGTGCCTGGCCCAGCCCGAGTATGCGTGCTATGTACGGCCAGGTACGGCGTTGGGGCCGCCAGGGCCGCCCTACCTGTTGCCGGCGAGTGGCACGGCGTGGCACGGCGTGGCACGGCGTGGAACGGCGCTGGGAGCAACCCATAGTATGCACCGAGGGGCAGCGGAGGGGCGTCGCGGAAGGGAGGGGGTGGCAAGGAGTGGTGTCGGCCGTGTCTAGCGTAGCCTAGCGTAGCCTAGCGTAGCCTAGCGTAGCCTAGCGTAGCCTAGCGTAGCCTAGCGTAGCTCGGCCCGCCTTCGGGGACTAGGCAGGGGGCGTCGTGTCCCTTTGTCTGGCTACCTTCCGCACCAGCACACCAGTTCCCCATGAAGGGAGGACACACAGACTCACACACGCTCTCTCTCTCTCTCTCTCTCTCTCTCTCTCTCTCTCTCTCTCTCTCTCTCTCTCGTGCCATGACTTCGGTTCGTTGCTTTTCTCTCAGGTTCCTTGACGTTGTCAAAGGTGGCTTTCGGTCTGTTGCCATAGTACTGTACATTACGTTTACACCTACATTGTAATGACGCCATCGGGGAAGCGCCGTCCGCCGAAATGCGTTTCCAGAGCCATTCTTGCCCTCCCCTCCCCCGCCCCGGGTCCAACCTCGCGAGGGTCCACTCTCCCCATCCCTCCCCCTGCGCCCCACGCTGCCGCCGCCGCGCCAGTCTGGTGGAAGCCTTCGTGGTGTGCGGGTGGCCTAGCTTGCCGGCAGCGGGCGGGACCAGAGGGCGCGACGACGCAGCGGCGAAGCGAGCTCGCAGCGGCCAGGCACGCCTGGCGGCGAGCGTGCCCCCGGCGAGTGCCACTAGTCCTGCAGAGGTACGGTCGACGCTTTTCAGGGACATCTCCTGTTTTATTTGGCGGGAGGGCTGCTTTGCTGCTTTGGTAGTCGCTGCCGTGTTTGTGTTTGGCGACGGTCGCGGCGGGGGAAGTCCCAAACTGGGGTCGGCGGCCCGACGACCCGGACGGGCCAGGACTGCGTAATGCGGACCACGGACGGACTTCGGCCCGAATTGATCTTTGGCAATGCCATGCTGGCGTTCCTTGCGCGCCGTGGCGTGTCTCGCCGCTTTGTTTGAATTGAGAGGAGGGCGAGAGGCGAGCCCTCCGGCCAGCACGCGTTAAGTGGATTGAACACAGCCGCGGAGCCCGCGGAGCCGGAGGGGTGGGGTGCCAATTTTCATTTGCGTTGGTATGAATAGTTGATAAGGAGCGCGCGCCCGTCGGCGCGACGCGTCGACCCGCGACTGCTCCCCCCCCCCCTTTCAAGCATCCCCGCCCCTTGTCATCCCCCCCTCGGCTAGCCTCGGCTCCACAGGCTGCAAAGTCTAATTCTAGAGGCGTGGCCGAGGCTCGTCGTCGCGCTGCCAGAGCCAGCGGGCGGAGCCGCGAAGCCGCGAAGCCGCGGAGATTAGGCAGCTTGTGACTACACTGGCAGAGGCGCTACAGCGACGACGGCTATGGGCCTGCAGGGGCACCATGCGCAGCGTGCGCAGCGTGCGCAGCCCTGCGCTCCCCGCGCTCTTGACGCTCAACCTACATGACCCAGGGGGACACGTGTTGAGTGGGCCGTCCGGCCCATCCCGTCCCCGTGGGCCCTTCGCTGCACCACTCGCCCTGTTGACTCGTCGAACCGCCGAACGGCAGCGCCGCAGAGTGTAGGGCCCAGGGCCCAACCCCCGCTCCGCTGGAGGCGAGAAGCGAGAGGGGGAAATGGAGTTGGCAGCGCAGTGCGCCAGTCGAGACAGCCGTAGCGCAAACTTAAGGCCGTTCGCCACCGGCGACGTTTTGGCGCCGATTGTTAAGAGAGAGTGGAAAGGCCGCTATCGCCGTCATCTTTACGACGACTGCCCGTTTTTCACTTCGCTCCGCCGGTGATTCTTCTCGGCGCAGTCGGCCGGGCGGGGCCGGGCGGGGCCGGGCGGGGCAACCCTACCCCAATTCGAAGGGCGCGGAGCGACCATTCACAGGTGAAAAATGCGCAGCTGACCTCGACCTCCTTGCTTCCTTCTCGTTTCTATTCGTCGCATGCGTGTCCAGTTTGGCCCAGTTCGCTTAGAATGGAAACGACGGGCTGCCTCAGGCCGCAGCGTGAAAACTTAGTCGGTGTTCGACATGTCATGGAACAGGCCTGGCTGTCCCACCCTGCGCACGCTCTACGCTCCACGCCCCGCACCCCACGTCCCTGGCGAGACGGGGCGACCCGCATCGCACCGCCTCCTTTGGTGGTGAGTGTGGTTGAGTCGTGAAGCACGTGGTGCTGGGGGGCTGGCTGGGGCTGGCTGGGGCTGGCTTGATGGCCGTGGCGTGCCGTGGCGTGCCGTGACGTGCCGTGGCTGCGCCGTGAGCTGGCTGCGAGCCGCCCATTCCCTCCCTTGTCAGGACGTCGGAAGTGTTTCCAGCGCTGGGGCGGGGTCGCGGGCTGAGGCACGGCGGGCTGTGGTCCTCCAGTCCCCCTCCAAGTCCCCCAAGTTCCTGGCCCCACCCGGAGCTTCCCCTCCACTACGCCCTCACATCCATCCAGCTGCCCTTTGCTCTTACCGACCTTGCAAATAAAGTGACCCGGAAAAGGAGGTGGCGTCTCTCGTCTCCGGAAATGATAGCGCCCCGCCTGCCCCGCCTGCCCCGCCTGCCCCGCCTGCCCCGCCTGCCCGAGCGCGTGGACCGCGGGAATGGCGCAGCCTCGCAGTGCTTCGCAGCGCTTTGCCCCTCCCTCCCCCCTTTGCCGCCCAGTCCCCTGGCACGAAAACTTTTGAAACTGGCGTACAAAGGGGGTTCGGCGGGCAGCCAGCGAGCCTAGCTGAATGCTCGGAGGAGTCCGGACGAGCCCCTAATGACGATTCGAACAGAACGTTACGTCAGCGGAAACACGAAGCTAACGCGATGGGTAATGCTTCACGGCCTGGCGGCCACGACCCGCTCTGGAGCACAGTGGGCTGGAAGACCTGCGTCAACTCGGACGGATATTCCTGTACCGCACGGCAAAAACGGTCCCTGGTTTTCCCAGGTAGCCTAAAAACATGTAGTTCCGAGGAAAATCAGGAACCGTTTTTTGCCGTGGGACATTCACGTTGGAACAAGTGTGACATAGTTTTCCAACGAAGTGTGACGTCACATTCCAGCAATCGAAGTGATAATGGGTACGATAAATCTACGGGCACCATTATGTGTTAGATTCGAGTCGTATTTGGGGGCTGTATGGAGATCAGAACGTGACCAGAGTTGCCACCAAAACTGGTCTTGCCGGATGCGGGAGGGGGAGCCGATTCGCTGGGTTCGCGTCGCTGCGACAACGCAGCATGTAGAGCGGGGAGCGCGCGAGTGGGGCCACTGGTCCTGAAAAAGCAAACAGCACTCGTCTCCTGTTTGAGTTTAGCGAGCGAGGTGCCGCGTATGTGTGGGGGGCAAACAAGGCTAACGCGGCGGCGCGGCGTGGACACAGTTCTCGGGGCGGTTCGCCCGGAGCGCCGGCCGGGGCCCGCGGCGCGGGATCATTTGCCTTTTCCTGCGGCCAGGGAACACAAAGAGACCGCCAGGAACCACGTCCGGGCGAGCACACACGCGCAGTGGCCGTGCGGTGGCCGTGCGGTGGCCGTGCGGTGGCCGTGCGGTGGCCGTGCGGTGGCCGTGCGGTGGCCGTGCGGTGGCCGTGCGGTGGCCGTGCGGTGGCCGTGCGGTGGCCGTGCGGTGGCCGTGCGGTGGCCGTGCGGTGGCCGTGCGGTGGCCGTGCGGTGGCCGTGCGGTGGCCGTGCGGTGGCCGTGCGGTGGCCGTGCGGTGGCCGTGCGGTGGCCGTGCGGTGGCCGTGCGGTGGCCGTGCGGTGGCCGTGCGGTGGCCGTGTGGTGGCCGTGCGGTGGCCGTGCGGTGGCCGTGCGGTGGCCGTGCGGTGGCCGTGCGGTGGCCGTGCGGTGGCCGTGCGGTGGCCGTGCGGTGGCCGTGCGGTGGCCGTGCGGTGGCCGTGCGGTGGCCGTGCGGTGGCCGTGCGGTGGCCGTGCGGTGGCCGTGCGGTGGCCGTGCGGTGGCCGTGCGGTGGCCGTGCGGTGGCCGTGCGGTGGCCGTGCGGTGGCCGTGCGGTGGCCGTGCGGTGGCCGTGCGGTGGCCGTGCGGTGGCCGTGCGGTGGCCGTGCGGTGGCCGTGCGGTGGCCGTGCGGTGGCCGTGCGGTGGCCGTGCGGTGGCCGTGCGGTGGCCGTGCGGTGGCCGTGCGGTGGCCGTGCGGTGGCCGTGCGGTGGCCGTGCGGTGGCCGTGCGGTGCGGCGGCCCGGGATTATCTTATCCGGCTGATGAGGCGGGCCGGCAGACTGGCGGCGGGGCTCTCGAGCTTGACGCTTCAGTTCGTCGGAGCGCATGTCAGCGGTCTGGTTCAGGAAGGGAGGGAGGGAGGATGTCATTGATTTGGTCGTTCCAATGGGAAAATCAGCAAAAGAAGAACGCGAAGATTCGCCGTTGTTGTTTCAACTTGTTGGTGTCTTTATTTCCGATCAGCCGATGAACTAGATTGTAAATCAGCAGCCGACATTCGATTCGCCCGACTCCCCACGGAGAAAAAAAGTTAGTTATGACAACGAAAAAATTAGTTAATTTTTCCGGAGCAAAATATCTTTGTCGTGACAACAAATCTTTTCTTGTCGTCTCAACGTCAGGACGAATACTTGTTGAAACGAATGTATAGCTTAAAGGAACGAAAAATACTTGCTGCTGGAACCTATTTCTTGGCTTGATGAGCGATTGCGTGTTAGTTCTGAGAACGAAATCAATATTGTTTTGAAAGCAAACATACTGGCTCATGTAGGCAAGTAATGAGTTTGGTGAAGACAGAGCTTGAGTCACGTGACGCAGTGCAGGTTCTTTATATTTTTGATTTGTCTAAGGGGAGTGCAGCGTCCGCGGCGACTAAAAGTAATTCTTCGGTTGTTCGGCACAACCACCCAGCTATGCCAACACTCATCGGAGCGGACATGAGCATTTTTCTGTGAAAAATTGGCCTAGTCATAAATAACTTAGCTCTCCGTCTGCGCGTAGTGGGTCCCTGGCCTACCAGATCCACCAGTAAGCTACCAGCGGGAGCGCCGGACCGCTGGACGATCGCAGCTCCTGCTAGCGGTCAAGTCGCTGCGGTGGACCGCAGTTAGCAAACAGATCAGTAGCGGAGTCGCTAGCGAGGTCGCTCTCCAACCCTAGGAGTGCGGGTTCGAATCCCGCTCCGGCGCATCGGTTTCCCATGTTTCTTTTCTCTGAGCTTGCAGCGCGCTGACGTCATAGCGAGACCGTGCATCACCCCCTTTCAGAGAAGAACCTCAGAATTTCGTCGTGGGAACAAAAGAGGTTTGAGACGGTTGTCAGCCGCTGGGAAAAACAGTTTTTTCGTACAGGCTTCCAAAAAGGTGACAGTGATTACAAAAGAAATGTGGCCACCCCGGCAAATTTAGACGAGTCCCAGGAACAAATTTTATGCATTCTTAGAACGAATTTTTATGATAATCATTACAAAATTGATGGGGTTGAGCCTACGGCCACAGTTTTGTTCGATCAACGGATAAAAATCATAGGGAGATCAATGCTCTTTGTTGTGACAAACAAATGATTGGTTACAGCAGCTAAGCGTCTTGGTTTCGGAAAAAATAACTAATCTCTTCGTTGTCTCAACGAACTGTTTGTTGCTACAGCAAATTCTTTTTCTCCGTGCCTGGCAGTCCGCGGGTGCCTCTTCGCGTTCCACGCCGCGTTCCACGCCGCGTCCCGCTCGCCGTATCGAGCGGCCGCGCCTCCCTTCGGCCCGCACATTATCTGGGCCCACTCTCGCACGCATGGACGGCATCATTCCGGAAAGGGTGGGGGCCGAGCGTGGGGCAGGGCGGGGCAGGGCGAGGAGCGGCCGGCGAGCGAGCCCGCGTGCGGTGCCAGCGAGGGGGTGAGACGCCGCGGCCGTGGCGATGACTCACTCGTCAGTGATTCCCACGACTGCCGGCCGGGCTAACGCGCACGCACGCACACGCACGCACACGCCGTGGATCGGACCTTTGCAAGGCATGCCCGCCAACGGGCTCACTGCAAAATTCACGGTGACCGCTGTCCTGGCGCTGCCTCGCCTGGCGCGCCTTCCGCACACGGGGTATGCTGGATCGGGTCGATGGGGGTGGGGCCAGGTCGGGTCAAGTCCCAGGTCGGACATGTGCAGGACGGGCAGGACGTCCCGGCGCCTCGGCCTGCCGCTAGGCCTGCCTGATGGCCTAGCGGTGGCCGGCAATTTGGAAATTTTCACTTTAATTTACTTAGCGAAAGTCGCGCGCGTGTGGTGGTGCGTAGAGTGCGCCTAAAAGGGAAAACTGGTTCCTTTAAATAAGAGGATAAAACTTTCCGAGGGCTTCTGCCGCGGGCGTGATAGTTGCTCACGAGTTCGAGCGTCTCGACGCCGCCCCGCCGCTGTGCCTGGGGAGGTCGCTCGTCGACCTAGTTTAACTGAAGACGTGTCGGGGTGGCAGGTTTTCCCCTCTATTTTTTCACCCCTTTTATTGTTTTAGACCCTCATTCAAGCCTCATTTGCATTTTCGCGCGCGAAATCCCTGACCTCTTTCCCGGCCGTAGCGTGCTGCTGCGGAGCTAATTAGCTGCTGCTGCTGTGCGCGACCTGAGCGCGGCCCTTCGCCACGTGTGGCCCAGGGGGGGGGGGGTGCACCTTCAAACCCGCGCGCTGTTTCTCAAACGCGCTGTTATTCACTCGCGTTACTCACTTCGCGCTCTTGACTCTGCTCCGCCCTCATTACACGAACTGCCTTCAAAAAGAAAAGGGAGAATTAAATATGGAGTTTGAGCGACAAGGCCCCCTCCAGGACCACTGCTGCTCCACGACTCCAGCGCGGACGCAAGGCTCCAGTGTGACTCGCGGCACCCGGAAACGGAAGCAGCGCCAGCTCGCGCATTTACGAGCCCTTTTCATTTTCATCTCCCTTTCTTTCCTCTCCTGTCCGTCTTTCCATCCGCCTGCCTGTCTGTCTGTCCGTCGCTTTCTCTACTGCAACATTGCGGGCCAGCGCTCTGTGACTGGAGACTGGAGGTGTTTCGGTGGCGTGGTTCGGGGTTCGGAGGATCGAGTGGTTGTTAGACAAGACGAAACGTTAGAATACACTGGTGATATTCTCCAAGACAATTAGTTGAATACACGGGTCGCAATCTCACACACCTTTCTCTCTAAGGGTTCTCCTGGCGACGGCCCCGAGACCCTCGCGATTCGCGCTCTCCAGGGCTTCGCGGGTCGTGCTGCCCCGCGAACATTTGAAGTTCCCCGGAACAGAGGGAAGTGATCAGGCTCGGTGCACGGAAAACCCGTCTCCTGGGAATGGACCGATAGTCCTGGGCATCTCAGGCGATGGATTTACCGTGTGATCGACAGTGATGGCGCAGTCAGCCTGCGGCTTTCACTCACGCACGACACAAGCCTCCCCGCTGTCCTCCCTCGCCTCGCGCCCAGCTTCACGTGATTCATAGGGGGTGGGGGAGGTGGCGACAGGCGGCGTAAACGTAAAACACAGTGCGGCCCCGAGGCGAGGCGCCTGTCAACGAGCGGGTAGGCCAGCCGCCGCGCGGCGCTGCGCTCGGCGCGCACGGGCTGCCTCGCCTCCGGGCGTTCTACTACCGCCGCGCACCGCCCACCGGGCTACCTCGCTGACAGTGCACCGCCCACCGTGCACCGCCCACCGCGCACCGCCCACCGCGCAAACCCGTAAAACGCTGGAAACGTAAATAAGCAAACATGGAAGGGGGAATGAATCATCCAATCGGCCGTGCCGGAGGCGATGCTGCCGTGGGTGGCGGCTGCAGTGGCGGATCCAGAGTCGGGTCCAAGAGGGGGTTGCACTCTTTGTCTTGGAGGGGCAAAGTGTCGGGTTTTGCCTGCCTTTCAGGCGGGCATCTTTGATAGACCCCATTGATTATTGATTTGCTCCGTGTGCCGGCGAAAAGTCACCCTTTCGGATCCGCTTCCACCTCCCGACCCTCACGCGTACTCAGCTCGAATTGCCGTGACAAGTGAAGAATGCAGTGGCCATGCTGTGGGGCTCGCGTCCGTGCCATTCCAGGAGTAGTGTGCGGCGCGCACATGCGCGATCCGACCGCTATTTCGAATGCCTCCCTCCTTACTGTCCAAGCAGGGCAACACGCCAAAACAAACCATGCTTTAGCAGCCGAAGTTCATCTGCCATGACACTCCACGTTTATTTTTCTGCACGCACAGAAGCACCTCACGGGGGCAGAACCCGAACGGACCGCAACAACGGACGTCATTTTCTCCCTGACGTGAAGCGATTGTTCCGTGAGCCGATGCCAATGCCGGCACCGGCATGTGCGCGATTTTCAAGCAGAAAAACAAGGCAAAAATAAATGGGCCAGATAAACTCTGCGTGGGTGGAACCGCGCGTGTGGAACGAGAAAAAAAGGTGGGAGGGGTCTTTCGCTTCGGAGGGATGAATCCGCTGGCCGCACACACCGAACGTTTGAACTCGCGCTTCAGCAGCTACAGCGCGCGGCCTCGCCCGGACAAAAGGTGGTCGTTATTTTGTGTTGGGCGCCGCGGCTGTGCCAGCAGGGCTGAACCAGCACGGTGCCTTGGATGGCCACGATGGCGTCACAAAGTCAATGGGGCGACGCGGACTGGAAGTTCCTTTTATGGCTTTTGCTTGTTGCGTTGAACCCTTGAGGGCTCGCAAGGTTCATAGACTACTTGCCTACTCTCCCTTTAAATTTTTTTCTGTTTTTAACAATTCTGAAAGTCCTCCCTTTTTAGGAGTTTTGAAAGGAATAGCTGTCGAACTGCTCGTTCGTTGACCAGCCGAAGCGTTCTTCTTCGTCTTGTTTGCGATGATCCTGAAAGGTGGTCCTTCGAGTCCTTCAGGTGAGCCGAGGCCGCCGTGTTCGTTTGAGCGGCGAATATCAAGGCGGCCAAGCGATGAATTTAATCAACGTGCTGGGCGCCCGCGGAGGTGGCTCTGGCGGCGAAGGCGAAGGTCACCCCGCCGGGGCCCCGCTCCCACCTGTCTCGCTCTCGTCGCTCTCCGCGCGGCCATTTTTGGAATGCTGTCGGGGTGCGGTGGCCGGGGCGGCGGCGGCGCTGTGAGGCGTGGCAAAGGCGTGGCCGTGTCCAGAGAGCTGCTCGCCTCGGCATTCATCTCGTGCCGGCCGCCGCACCGCCACCACATAGCCAGGCGCCCCTGCTGGCCCTGATCCTGCTTGTCGAACCGCGCCACGCTTGGATGTGACGAGATGTATGATGTCTCATTTCAATCGCAGCGAACGCGACACCTTCTCGGAACCAGAGCCACGGCAGCCGTACCCTGTGTTCCCACGAGGTGCACAGTTCGTTCAGCCGTCCGTGCGCGTCACGTCGAGTTCCGAAAGCGTCCGACGCCGTGTCCTCTGCTCGACGCCCCTGCGCCCCCGCGGCAAAGTGGTGGCCGCGCGGCCTTGTGGGCGGCGGGGGCCACTTCCCCCAGCTCCACCCCCTCCCCCTTTCATATCGGAGGCCCCATCCCGTTGGGCCCTTTGTTCCTGTGGCGCTCCCCATGGATTGGGCGCCTCGCCGAGCTGCCCGCCTCGTGTGGCTGGGACGGCCGCGACAGCGACACAAGACGACTGCACACAATGCACGGCGCGCCCCGCTGCGTTTTCATCCCGGCCGTGCAGCACCGCGGCAGCGATGAAAGGCCTCGCCTCTGCCCGCCCGCGCGGTCAGCCAGCGCAGCCAGGCCTCTCAGGGAGGCACGCTCGGACGGCCTCGCCTGGCCAGTACACCGTGCGCCTGAAGGGAGGCAACCGGCGCGCGTTTCTTGGCCTCGGTCCGGATCGACCTCAGCCGCCTCCGGGTTCGAGGAAACGGGATCTCGCTCCGGGTGCCTTCAATCCGGGTGATTGGCAGAGCGCTCCCCGGAGAAGCGCTGCTCGGGCCGCCCGCATCAGCCGCGCGCGAGACTGATCCGGCAAATAAGAAACACGGCAGCACGCTGACAGACCGACGGACGGAACGACAGACGGACGGACCGACAGACGGACTGACAGACACAGAGGCTCTCAGAAACAGAGACGCACACGGCTAAAGCACACAGAGCACTCCAACGCTGCTCACTGCTCACACCCCGTCTCGCCCCGGCGGCGCCTGCCTGCCGCTGATGGCCGCAGACTGGAGCCTCAGGCGGGAAGGCTGGGGCCACGCGACATCATTGTTGATGCAGTCATCCCGCCTGGAGCAGCTTGGAGCCCGGGACCTGTGGCTGCTGCAAGAGAATGCTCTGACCAGCGTCAGCCAGCGTCACTGGCATTGTCACCATTGTCCGTCGGGTCGGGGCTGGGCGGGGCGTGGTCGGGCGCGGCGGGGCGCACAATGTCACTGGCACGAGTCCGGCCCCCCATAATACCCCAATTATTGAGCATTATTACTATCATTGTGGCATTACAAAGGCATGTGTCTTTTGTCCGACGCCCGCATCGCTCGCTGTCTGCCTCAGTCAGTCTGTCCGTCCGTCCGTCCGTCCGTCCGTCCGTCCGTCCGTATATCTGTCTGTCTGTCTGTCTGTCTGTCTGTCTGTCTGTGTGAGTTGTTTGGTCTGTGTTCCGCTAAGGCTCCCGGGCCGCAGGTGGCGTCGGGGCCAGGGGGTTAGTTTGCCGAGAGAAGTGAGGAAGGGAGCAGGGAGGCCCCGAGAGTGGAAACCGGACAGAAATTAAGACAAAAGCCCGAAGTGCCCGAAGGCTGTTTGGCTGTTTCGCCTGGATACGTTACCGCTCCCTTCCTGCGGCCGGGAGCGGTGTCTCCGATCCGAATGCCGTCTTGTTGCTGGCCCTCCCCTCGCAAGGAGTCGCTGCTTTCATTAGGGTTGGGGTTGGGGTAGAGGTGGGGTTCCTTCGTGCCTTAAAATGGCGCCTCCCATTCCGTCCCGGAGCCGAGCCGCGTCCTATGTAGCCGTGGCTGCGGGCAGCGGCCCCGCTGGACCAGTGAAGCGCGCTGTACACCGGGCGACGCGCCGGGCGAGGTGGGCCGGGAGGCTAATCGAGTTATGGGGAGGGCCCCGCCGCAAATCCATCGCATCTGACTTGCTAAAGATTCTTCCACGTGTATGAGGGCGTGTGCGGGCGCGCGCGGATGTGTGTGTGTGTCTGTGTGCGAGCGTGTGTGAGGCGGCGCGTCTTGCCGGGGCCGCCGGGGCCGCCGGGGCGCCCCCTCCCTCCCACGGCGCGCCGCCCGTTCTGGTCCGGAGGCGCGCACCGACGTGTAACTTCATTAGGGTTGTGTGCGGCTTGTGGGGTCGGCCTAATGCGATGCCGACGTGCCGCGAGTCCGATGGAAGTGGTATGGCTCACGTGGCGTCCCCCACCCAATCCGCTCTCTTCTCCCTCCCTCTCTCCGCCTCTCTTTCTCCTGTCTCTTTGTATTGTCTCCTTTTCTTTCCGCCTCTCGTCCTAATTTCTTTTCCCCGACTACTACCGCCGGCCGCCCCATCTATTCGCACTTCCTGCGAATGCCCACTTATTTCCGGAAGGCTACCCCTCATTACCGCGTCTTCGAACCAAGACCGTTGAGGAAGCTGAAAAGAAAAGAAAAGCACACCAACGGTTTAACGATGCTGCAATGGCCTCGTTTTAAGAAAGCTTGAAAAAGCGATCTGGTCGGAGCGCGTTGATATAAAGGACACAGACGCGTGCTTCAGTCCACATCCGCCGCAAAGTATCGCGAAACCCACAAAAAGTCAGCACGGCCGCCAAAGATACTTGAGGTCCAGCCCACTAGGACGATGGACGCCCACATGTCAATTCACTTAGGGGACGCTAAACTGGTATCAGCGATCATCTATCAACAACGCGCGATGGGGCCCGAGGGGATGGAGAGGGCGGGGGTGGGGGTGGGGATGAAGCAGGCGCGCTGTGCTCTGGAGCCCGGCGGACGCGATGGGACGAGACACCCGTGCCGCCGTTGAACGAAAACCCTGAATAGACTTTGGCGCGTCGCGAGCACCCCCCACCCCCTCCCTTTGGTGACGTCCGTGACCTGACAGGCAGACAGCGAGGGGGGCGTGGCGGACGTCCAGCTGCTGGACGGAGGGCGGGGCGGAGGGCCTTCGCCTCCTTTGCTAGGCCCTTATTCTCTTACGGCACGCGCCTGAGCGACTGGCGGCCGTGTCTTGTCGGAGTTGAAGACGACACACGCGAAGCACATACCCCAGCCGATCAATGTCGGCTTCCATTCCCATGGCATGCGTACGGAGGAGCCTTGGCGTCCGCTGCCCGCGCGGCTGGGCATGACGACGCCATGGGGACCAAGCAAAGTGTAACGGGATTTTTTTTTTTTTTTTTTTGCTGAGTGAGAGGGGGGGCTGTGGGTCGTGTTTCTGAACTCGTGTTCTGATGGCTGTGCCAGCGGGACTCCCGCTCAGGTCTTTTCTTCAAAACCATTTTTGCGAGTATTCGACGTTTCGCGTCGAAATGAAATCACATTAATCACCTAATCGACGCAAATCTAATATTGGCTTCTTTCTCCACGGCTCCACCCTACTCTGCTTCTTATTCCGAGCGCAGCAGTGGCAGGCCTCGACTTGGACGGCCGTTGTCGGCGCCATGGCCATCGCCAGCGCCGGCAGGGCCTCGGGTCCTCTGCAGACTTGGCCTTGCGCGGCTGTTCACATTTGGATGCACGTATCCGCACCACGTATCCATACGGTATCACCCGCATTACAAGCTAAATCCATCCGTAATGACGTTTGCACAGAACTGTCCGTTTTGCGGATACGTGGTGTCCATCGGTAGTTTAGGGTGTGGCCACCGCTCGCCGAGCGTCGCTGCCGGGCCCTGCCGCCCTGCGCCCTGCGCCGCCCAGCCTCTGCTAGCCTCTGCCCGCTACGTCCCGGTGCGGCCTGACAAATGACGCACTTTAAATGACGTCACGCTTCTTTCACTGTTGCGCGCTGTCACCCCGGTCACGGCGCTATTAATCAAGGCCGTTGCCCGTGCGGCCCGACATGCTCATCAAAGTGGCTGTCTCGCGAATCGCGTGCGGGTAGGAGAACCTACCGTGACATCCGCCCCCGCCGCGGCCCCGCCTCACCCTGACCTGCCCGGGCCTGCCGCCCGGTAAGAGCGCTCCAAATAATTTATGAGGTGTCCGCTAGGCAAACGGAACGAAACCGGAAGGGAAGGAAAAAAAAAAATCCCTCGTGCAAACGTGTGGGGAGATAAAGATCTTAATCGGCATGCAGCACGGCCCGCGGCCCCGCCGGTACTCGCCGGCCGCCTGTGTGCATGCCGTCGCTGGATCAATAGCGGCTTCCTCGTCACAAGTCTTAGGGAAATTTTGAGGCTGCACCGCAGTGGAGCTCAGGGCGCTGCAGGGCGGGGCGGGGCGGGGTGGGGCGGGGCGGGGCGGTCAAGGCCCTCTGGGCGTGCCGGCCCTAGTCCCTCCCCGTGGTACCTTCGCCCGAGTCTTGCCGCCAGAGGAGGGGGACCTGAGCCCCTGGACCACAAATTCCCCGACTTGGGTCCTAAGAAGTGAGCCGGAGCTCCCGGTGTCGGCCCTGCCGAAGGCTGCAGGGCACGGCGGGCCCCTCCTCCCGGATTACCCCCTGCGCCGTGCCTAGCCGTGCCTCGTTCTGCGATCCCCCGGGCCGCTCCACAGATTTTCGTCAATTATTTTCAGCCGGTTCTCTCGACAACGACGGCCCGAAACCAAACTTTTGCCGCTGACGGCGCGCTAGAGCGAGCTAGAGCGGGCCATATGCCGTGGCGGTTTGGGCGCCTCCAAGTATGACCACGGGCCGGGGCCTGGCTGTCGGTCGGACCGTCGGTCGGGCCGTCGGTCGGGCCGTCGGTCGGGCCGTCGGTCGGGCCGTCGGTCGGGCCTTCGGTCGGGCCGTCGGTCGGGCCGTCGGTCGGGCCGTCGGTCGGGCCTTCGGTCGGGCCGTCGGTCGGGCCGTCGGTCGGGCCTTCGGTCGGGCCGTCGGTCGGGCCGTCGGTCGGGCCGTCGGTCGGGCCGTCGGTCGGGCCGTCGGTCGGGCCGTCGGTCGGGCCGTCGGTCGGGCCGTCGGTCGGGCCGTCGGTCGGGCCGTCGGTCGGGCCGTCGGTCGGGCCGGCCGGCTCGCCGAGCATGCCGAGCACCGGGGGGCGCTGCGGAAGTAGCGACACTGCGGGTGACGGGCCGGGCCGTAATTGCTCCCGGCCGGCATGGCCTCCGCCAGCACTGCGGCCCGGCCGGTGATTGGCCCGGCGATGACCCCCATCACCTTCACGATGACCGTCCGCATGGGCCTCGAGGTCTCAAGAGGAAGGACCTAACCTAACCTAACAAGAAAACGGCCCAATATTGGCCTTATTACACGAAAAAAGACGCAAAAGGTCACTCCATGTTGAATTAAAGTGGCACAGTGTGCGTGTAGCGCGCAGAGTGAGGGGAGGGGAAGGAGAGGGGAGGGGGCCTCGAGAGCGGCCTTCGTTCGAAGGACCACATGAGGGGCCCAGCGGGGGCCGCGGCGTGGTATACTCCAAAATAACGGGTTGGAATTGACCACTGAAGGAGACTCTGAGAGGAAGAGGGGGAGGGGCATCGCACTACGCGCACGGAAACTGGGAAACTTTCGACGACGAACTCTGAGTTTGCTTCATAAACTATCCTGCCCCGCTTACACACAAATACCTACGCCCCCCCCCCTGCCCTCACACGCACGCACAACACACACACCTCCATCCATCAGCCAAACAATGATGTATCGCACCGTGCACGTGTTGCCCCGACCATAAAGTCAGAGAAAAAGCATCAATCAGCACATATGAGCGGCTCAATTCATTACTGAAAACCGGCGCGCGTTTACGCGTTCCCGGCCGCCGGCGAGAGTGTTTCGACGCGTTGACGCGCGCACGCACGCTCCTGCGGCTGCGCAGCTGTGCTGCCGCCTCGCCGAGCCCGTTAGATCCGCGTGCGGGACCTGCATCGCTGCGCACGCCCGTCGCAGCCGCCAGGATTCCTTTCAAAGGATTCGGTCAGCGCTTGCCGGGGCTTTGCGATCCGAATCAGGGAAAACAAGCAGAGCGCCCACGGGCCACAGCGCGCCCATCGGCGCACGAAGTACCGCCACTGAGGCGGCTGTTTCGCGCCTCGCCTCTCAGAGCAGCCGATGCAATATGAAGCGCCGGTGGGACTGAATTCAAAAAGGTGCCGCACGGCCCCAAACCAACTCATTCCACCCATTCAGGAGGAAGTTTGCCTCGTAGTGCACAGTAGTGTCGCCTCGATATGTGCTTTTAGTCCCAGCGAGTTTGAGTGGGTTCGTGAGGAGAGCACGGAAACTCTCTCTCTCTGTCTCTGCACCCTTCCCTCCCGCGAAACACACCCACACACACACCTAAACACACCCACACTCATAGGCTCAAGCCGAGGCCCCCCAGTGTGGCGCCGAGATGTATTGGGCGTGCTCCCCGCGGGGCCTGGGCCTGGCCTGGGCCCTGTTGGCCTGCCGGCCTGTTGTGCTGTCGACCCAGTTGGTCCTGTTTTCCCGCCCGCCAACAACAATCAGTGTTTGCGTGCGTTTGCCCGATTCTTGTCAGGCGGACTCTGAACTCTGGACAAACCGACCCTTTCTCAGAATAAATAACGCTACCACCCATTCAGGTGCTTCATTCCGCACGAAATCCGGAATATTATAACGTATTTTCGGTGGGAAACGGAGTGGAGTCGGAGGTCGGTCCTGCTTCCTGCTTTCACGATTATATCCATGGCTATTAAACCTCGCTCCCCTGTAATGAACCTCAGGGCGGCGCTATGCATTTAACTTCTAATCTGAAGGATTTGCCTTGCGACGGAGTGGCCTACCTTCGACGTCCGCCCCTCCACTTGTCTGCCTGCGAGGGTCCTCGGTCTGTGGACCGGAACAAGGCGCCGGGGGGTGAGGGGGGCGTCACCGTCACCGAGCTCGGTGGGGCTTGGATATCCTCGGCGTGATTTCCTGCTGCAGGAATCCGACTCCTCCCCGAGGAGAAGGGGAGGCAGAGCAATATCGGTGGTGCGGCGCCCTGCCACGTCGCACTGACCGCCAGCAGGCCATCGATACCCCGACCTAACAGCGCACAGTGGGCCAATTAAGGGTCCTTAGGGAAAACCCTATGGGTGTACGCGTATATCGTCATTGCCCCACCAAAATTCTATAAAACCTAGACTCACTGTTTTTTGTTTTCTTTTGAAAAATCTAGCGGCTTTTTAATTGTGTTAAAGAAAATTGCCGGGGTCAAGTTTCCAACCAAAACCCCAGAACGTGTACTGTCGACCAACACTACTGCAGCCATAATGACGCGTTGTCGGGTCGCGCAAAAAGAGGAGCCGCGAGTTCCAATCAAGCCATCCATCCTAGTAACCGTTCACCGCCAGCCAGATAACAACAACAGCACCAGCAAATCGACCCTCGCAGACAAATTGAATCGCGATGGAACAGCGGCGGGGGGGGGGGGGGGGGGGAGAGAGAGAGAGAGAGAGAGAGAGAGATAGTCCTCTTTTCGGCGGCTCGGTTCATCGAAAGGTTGTCGAAAGGTAACGCGGTTTATTTATTCGGTACGGGCAGGCCGAAAAACAAGGATCAATCGGAAACGGGGCTTTTAATATTTGAAGCGGCTGTACTGGCCGCGCCGAGGCTGCGCTAGCGAGGGCCGCACGCCATTATCCCCCGGGAACACGCTGCAGCAGGCGAGGCTGAGGGCCGAGCGGCGGGCAGGGCGGCGGGCAGGGCGGCGGGCAGGGCGGCGGGCCGGCACGTGGGGTGCGATGTGCGATCGGACGGGCGATATCCAAGCGGGCGAGCCGGCGAGCCGCAGAGCCGCTTATCCTGAGAGGGAGAAGTTCCGGCCCTCTGGCCGCTCGGCGTGCCGTGCCCTCCCCGGCCCGGGACGCCGGCAGACGGAATCCGCACCTGTGCCGCAGAAAGGCGAGCAAGCGGCGAACGTGCCGGGCCGGCTGCCAATCGCAAGACTTCGCCGAAGTTTGCTCATTGCACAACACGACTCTCGATCGACTGAAATTCCGGCGCCGTTTCATTCCCCGCCATCTAACTCTGGATTCGAGAGGCGCGGCTCGCCAGCACGCCCCTCGGGCACTTCAGCCGCAGACGCGCGGTTTGGCCGGGTGGGAATGGGGTGCATGCAGCCACCAGAGCCGCAGAATATTACCCTGTTGAACTGGAGAGGCATGCGAGAGTAGAGCAAGCTGTGGCCACCGCCACGCCCCATCTCGGGAAGAGAATGGCGCGGGTTCGTTTTTCTGCTGGCAAGGCTCGCGGTCCCATGGCGATGCTTCGTGCTTAGCCAGGCCCGATGCACCGCGAAACCATCTCCTGGAAATGGACCGATATCGCTGAGAATCCAGGAGGTATTCCCAGGAATGAACAGGAATCCCAGGGGATGGATTTACCGTGTGGATAGCGATGGATTCAGACGGCAGTGCGGGGAATAGGCCGCAGGGGGGCTGGGGGCGCCAATCCTTTCAGCATAAGGCCACGTCAAATTGTTTTGATCGCTTGCCGGATTGGAGCGGATGTCATGCCAACCCAGCCCAACTGCCGCGTTGGCGCCGTTGCACCGTGCGAACGATTCGCGGTGGGAGGGCACAGCCCTGAGCAGGATTAGGCGGACTAGGGGGCGCGGTGTCCCGCCCACAGGATGCCCGCCTATTGCGAGGACAAGTCAGCAACTTCGCGGGAGCGGTGCCGTAGTGTTCGCTGAAGCCACACGATCTGTTCTCGGACCGGAAGGATCCCCACTACTCTCTCTCTCTCTCTCTCTCTCTCTCTCTCTCTCTCTCTCTCTCTCTCTCTCTCTCTCTCTCTCTCTCTCTCTCTCTCTCTTCTCTCTCTCTTTCTCTCTCTCTCTCTCTCTCTCTCTCTCTCTCTCTCTCTCTCTCTCTCTCTCTCTCTCTCTCTCTCTCTCTCTCTCTCTCTCTCTCTCTCTCTCTCTCTCTCTCTCTCTCTCTCTCTCTCTCTCTCTCTCTCTCTCTCTCTCTCTCTCTCTCTCTCTCTCTCTCTCTCTCTCTCTCTCTCTCTCTCTCTCTCTCTCCTCTCTCTCTCTCTCTCTCTCTCTCTCTCTCTCTCTCTCCTCTCTCTCTCTCTCCTCTCTCTCTCTCTCTCTCTCTCTCTCTCTCTCTTTCTCTCTCTCTCTCTCTCTCTCTCTCTCTCTCTCTCTCTCTCTCTCTCTCTCTCTCTCTCTCTCTCTCTCTATCTCTCTCCTCTCTCTCTCTCTCTCTCTCTCTCTCTCTCTCTCTCTCTCTCTCTCCTCTCTCTCTCTCTCTCTCTCTCTCTCTCTCTCTGCCAGCCCGGCAGGCTGTCTGCGGCTGCGCACCGCGGGGACCTAAATTATGCACGGGGCAATCGGGACGAGGACGGGCGCGGCGCTGTCCGGATTGTGGCGGCCAACAAGGCACTGGGTCCGCACTGGGTCGGCACTGGGGCGGCAGCGAGATGGTCTCAGTACAGTTACTTCTGCGCAGGCCAAGAGGCGAGCGTCACGCGCGCAATCATGTGTGTATTCAACTGTACACCCAGAAAACTGTCTTCTAGTTTCTTGATCTTTTCAAGAATATATTCTTGATTCGACACATTTTTTCTGGGTCCAAGAAAAAATGTGTCGAATCAAGAATATATTCTTGAAAAGATCAAGAAACTAGAAGACAGTTTTCTGGGTGTAATCAGCCTGGACTATCAGCCTCGGCACTTGAAATAGGTCAAAATCCGTGCTCAAATCAGTATGAAATGACGCGAAATCAACTGCAACCTGTAATCATGTGCACACAGTGATGAAGGGGAGTGGTTCGCCCCTCAGCGCAGGCAGTCCATACCGCCCAGTGTGAGTGTGGTCCAGTACAGTGGGGGCCGGGGCTGGCGGGGCTGGCGGGGCTGGCGGGGCTGGCGGCGGGGCGGAGCACTGCCAGGACGCCTGCGGAGTCGAGGGTAGGCCAGCCCGTACGACGCAGCGCCTAGCCAGGTAGCCCACCCTCCAGCGTGCAGGCGCTACGCGTGCTGGGGGTGTCACCACGGTTTCTTTCAAGACGCAGCGGATAAATGGATCACAGAAAAAACAACTATTTTCGCGCACACGAAAAGAAACAACAACCTTGCTGCCCTTCGCCAGAAGAAACAATTGGATCCTGAAGTTGAAAGTGCGCTTCACGCTCCGAGTTTCTGGTGTCTGGCACTTGAGCCCGGCCTTCGGTGAGCGGCCCCTGCCCCACCCCTCTGGCCGGATTCGTTTCGCCAACAAAACCCGCGAAGCACTTAACTCAATCTCGCTCCTGCCCCTTCGGGCGACGAGTCCAAACCACTCCACTTCGACGTTTCCTTCACTACTTCAAGTTGCAGGTCAAGTCATCCGGACGGGGATAGGAGACACCAGCTTGCCGCCCCGCCGCGGCAGGTATCCTCCTTCCCCGCGTCCTCGAGACGAGGGGAAGTGCACTCCTCGTCGTCGTCGCCGAGCTGCTGAGAATACATACGCCGTGATTTGGCAACGTCGCGCGCCTCCTCGACTAGATAGGGGTGGAAAGGTTCATCATTGGAGCAGCTCTCTCTCTCCTGGAGTCACAGAGAGAGAGAGAGAGAGAGAGAGAGAGAGAGAGAGAGAGAGAGAGAGAGAGAGAGAGAGAGAGAGAGAGAGAGAGAGAGAGACAGACAGACAGACAGAGACAGAGACGAGTAGAAATAATGCGGCGCTACAACTTCTCTCAGATACTGCCTCCACGAACGCCCCCGCCACCTTTCCCTCTCTCTGGACGAGAATTATTATTCACAGCTCTTCTGGAAATCCCTCTTGAAAACAAAAGATTACCGCCAAAATGTGCCGCGTCTTATTTTGCTATCGGCAGCCCCCATCCCCCTCCGCTCCTGCCCCGCCCCAGCTTTTAAGGGCGGCGGTTTTGATTGATTGAGGAGCTCGGGTGTCAGCGGGGGCCCTGCCGAAGTTGGTGACAGGGAGGGGAGGGAGCGGTTGGTATTTAGTGACATTCAGTACGCGCCCCTCTTTGCCGAGAAATGTACACCGGGTGTATCAGTGACGAGTAGTTCCGCGTGCCGAGCACGACGGGCGGCCCCTCTCCCCTTCCGCGCTTGGCGCGGCAGCGCGCAGCAGGCAGCAGCACGGCGTATCGCCACGTGGCTGCGACCGCCTTTTCCGATATTATTCCCGCTTCTCTTCAATTCCTCTCTCTCTCTTCCCTCGCCGTGCGCTGGGCTGGGCGGGTCCGGGCCGGGCGAGGCCCAGGGCTTGGCGCTTCATGGAACCGTGAAATTTCAATACGTCCTATCCATCTCCGGACTGTTGTATCAGACCCACGGCCGATGTCGGATAGGCAGCGGTCGGCAGCGGCGGCTGGCCGCGCCGCCGCGTCAGTAGTTGTTTTATTTCTTCCTGTTTGCGCGTGCCACGTTCACCAATCTCATTTGAATGAGCTTTAGCAAGTACGTACCTCGTATCGAGTGCGGTATGGAGCACTAAGGGAAGACTTCCGGACCTAACCTATTTAGTCCAAGGTTCTGAGCAACGTTTTGTTGCGGGATCGAGCAGTGGAGTATGAAAAATTGTTTGAGCGGACAGTCGATGCTCGATACACTATCGTAATTGAGCTGTGCAGCACAATTTCTCATATTCTATCGCTCATGAGCGTTTCTTTTTCCTTGTTGACTTTGATTGCCTTTCAAAACAAATACAACACAAACATGGCCGTTCAAACGCTGAATATGTTACTTTTGTGTACATTTTGTCTCGCCGTTGTCAACAATATCCTATTTTTATCACGCTTTATCGTGTTCTAGAGCGCTGGGCTGGGCTGGGCGCTGGGCTGGGCGCTGGGCTGGGCCCTGGGCTGGGCGCTGGGCTGGACGCCGGGCGGAATTGGCGGAGCGCGGAGGCGAAGTATGATGGCAAAAGTTGACTGGGCACCATTTCAGCCCCGCGCGGCCCGGCGCCTGCCTCTGCCAAGGGGGAGACGACAGCGCTGGTGAGCGTCGCGATTTATGAAATTGACTCTGAGCTTGTCGTTTGGGCGCGAAGCGGAAGAAGACATTGATCCGTGCGGTGCAGGCAGCGCGCCGTGTGCCGCCAGTTTGAACCACGTCGCCCCCTTCCCTCCCCTGGCCCGGAAAAATTGTGTTGCGCTGTGCACGCCGTGGGGCAAACCGGGCAAACAGTGGCTGCGGCCCACTTAATCCACCAATTACTGCACCCTAAATATCTTACAGTGAAGATTCTCCATATTATGGAGAAAATTCTCTTAATATGGTGGTCCAGCTGCCTTTGTAACATACCTTTGAATATTCTTTGTACCTTATAGATATTTTGCGGAATTTTCCTTCTATTATGGAGATATTCTGCATCATAATATGTTGGTGCAGCCTTTCGCCGTAAGAAATTTAGAGTGTGGGCCTGGTCGGCAGGCCGCGCGGCCCTGCGAGTGGCTGTGCTGCCGGTCCCGCCCTCCTCGGCCGGCCCCGCCCCGCCCTGCCCCGCCCCGCCCCGCCCTGCCCCGCCCTGCCCCGCCGCGCCACAGTGCCAGCCGCGCCTGCTCCCCGTGTCACGTGCGCCGCCCTGCCCATCTGGCCGGCCGACCCTTCGAGACTCCCTTTTTGTACCGGGAGGGCAAGGGCTTTCGTAATGTCCGCTGGAAATTCGATCGATAGAAAGACACCACTTCATGCGCGGATTTGCTGTTGGAAGGGCCGCCCCTCGTGACCGTCGTGCGTTTGACTCGAGTTTGAGGACTTTGCAGCTGACGTCTTGTTTAGGGCCAATGCCGTGGAGGTGGAGTGTTCTGGGTGTGTGTGTGACGGACCGATGGGCTGTCAGGGGGCCACATGAGTTTGAGGAGCTGGCCACTGATCCACCCTGAAGCCACTACCGGGGCCAGACCCGCCCCGAGCGCCGCCGACCCCGCACCGGAGCGTCCGCGTCGCCCAGCACAAAGCTTATGAGCGGGGAGAAGGGGCCCTAATCCAAACCGCCCTATTTACTTCCGGCCCCTTCTGATGCGCTCGCTTCCTTTTCATTCTTCTCTTCCTTCTTTGCTTTCCATCCCCCACCCCCCGGGCTCGGCTGCCCGCGCTGTGGCGCGGATTGGCCCAAAGCACGGCCCTCCCTGTTTTCTACCGCGGATCGTGGATGATTGCGGATTCAGCCCGCCAGCTGGGGTGCATTCACAGCAGTCGCCGCGCGTCTCCAGATTGGCAAAACTTCCCCTCCACGTCCGTCTTCCTCGCAGAGACGACCCACATTTCACCTACACCGTGTTCCGATGCTGTTGTTGGCCGAGTGCTCGTGCAGACCCGTCTGGTCGTTTATTTGCCAATATTCGTGGCGAATGTCAACAAGGCTGTCGGTGCAGAGAGAAAGGAAAAGAGGGGGAGAGAGTAAACGCCAAAGAGCGCGTTGATTCGAGAAATAGACGGATCAATTTCAAACGTACTCTGCAAACTCAAGTGTGTACATAGTACACTCTTATTAGAGCATGCTTCCAGGCACACTCTTATTTACAGCATACTTGCTAGGTACACGCTAAATAAGAGTGTGCCTGGCATGTACACGCTAAATAAGAGTGTACCTGCAAGTACACTTAAACTAACCCATGCTTTAAGATAGGACTAATCGAGTGTATTTTAGCGTGTACTTGCAGGCACACTCTTATTTAGCGTGTACATGCCAGGCACACTCTTATTTAGCGTGTACCTAGCAAGTATGCTGTAAATAAGAGCGTGCTTGGAAGCATGCTCTAATAAGAGTGTACTATGTACACACTTGAGTTTGCAGAGTAGATAAAACGCACTCGTTTAACAAAAGAGGCGCGCACATCCGTTGAAAAACAGTGATTACTCCCACAAAAAAAATAACAACACGCAAAAATGTATGGGAGGAGTGAAAGTTGCGAGCAGTTGCGAGCTGCTTCCCCCGGGCGCGCCTGGCCGTGGACGTGCCTGCCGAGGCTCCTCGGCCCGCTGGCGCAGTCCTCGGCCTCTCTGTTCCCCTTTTCTGTTCTCTCGGAGCCCAAATCGTGACGAGCGCGTGTTCCTGAGATGCGCAGCAGCCCTGCCAGGGCGCCGCGACGCGCCGCGACGCCATGCGGGGCACACTGTTGCGGCACAGTGGGCCGTGCGAGCTGAGGCACTTCGACCAGCTGTTGCCGCGCTGTCAGCAGTCCGACGTTTGTGTGGGACAACTCGTGGAAACAATAAGTTTGAAAAGTTAAAAGTTCCGTTCTGAATTGCTCACGTGCGGCAATGCGGCTGGTGATGTCTCGATCGACGACCGAAGGGTTGCTGCTGCTCGGCCACGCTCGGCTCGCTCAGCCGGGCAGCACGGCGTCCCGAGCTGGCTGGCCCTGGCCCGGCCGCTCGGCTCCGCCAGAGCGATGCCCCTGTTTGCCCGGCGAACGGGATGAGCCGCCCGGCGGCACGCACCCCGTTCTCTTTTTCCTCCCTCCCCATTTCGTTTTTAGGCAGGAAACGAAACGAATTCTTAATTGGTTTCGTAGAAGGCATCCCTCCCCCGGGTTTTACTCTGAAATAAGTGCAAACCTGTTCCACCGCTCTCCTTGCCGCCCCCGCACACCGCACCGCCTCAGACCTCTTTCGCTCTTTCGTAACTAATTAATTTTCCGGCGTGGGTGCGGCTGGCGTCCGCGTCGTCAATCACTCCCCGGGATTCATCTCGTCGGTCGGGACGTCGACGGCGAGGATTCCGCCTGAGAGGGCGGTGCGCCGAGCTGCGGAGGCTGCCCCCAAACATCATTCTCGCGGCGAGATGTTGCCGCCACCGAAAGTTTTATTTACCTCTTCCCCCTCCCCCAAAGCGCGCCGCTTTCTTTCCGTTATTGGTCTTCCGGGGCCGAGGGCCACTCGGACGCGGCCATTTTATTCATGAAGCCATTGACGGAAGCAATATGCCGCGTCCCGGCCTCGGCCCGGCCGGCCATTTCCAAACGATTAATATGCCTTTCTCTTGCAAACAGGAGAAGGTGGACCGTCGGGCCGCCGTGCCGGTGACCGTGCGAGCGGCCTGGCTAGCGTCGTCAACATGCGCATCTTGATCTGCATGCCATTACGGCTAGGCAACCCGCCGCCGCGCGCCGCCAGTGGCCGCCGCCAGTGGCCGCTACCCGAGGAGCCCCGCGAGGCCACTTGTTGCCGCCGTCGCGCCGCCACCGTTAATCCGGCGGGCCTAAGGCGGGGTGGGGAATAAAATACGGCGAAAAAGTAGGGGGCATCAAAGGCACGCCAGGCTGGGCCTCTGGCTGGGTGGGCCCTTGGCGGAGGGGCCAAGGGCAAAGCGCTGGGGGCGAGGTCCTGTAGCGCGCGAGGCCCTAGCGCACGAGGCCCTAGCGCACGAGGCCCCTGGTGGCAGCGGCGCCCTGGCCGGTCTTGGATTTGCATCTCCGAGGTACCGGCCTCTTTCACAGCAGCCAGCCAGCCGCAGCTTCCCCTGTCGCCCGCGGGCTCAGCGAAAGTTGAATTGGTCACACGTAAAATAACGTTTCCGTTCGGCGAAAAACTCACGATTTTTCGACGAAATCGCTCGCCATCAACTTGGTCGCTGTCAAAATTGACTACCAAAATGCAAACTCATTCGTGAGCTAATGCTAAGCGTTTGTTATCGTTCGCTACTCCAGCCGTATGCAGCACTCTGTGCTTCGTACCCGCCCTAGAGCGGACAATGCGGGTCACAGCAGTCCACCGCCTGGACCGCCAGTCCGACCGGAGCCCAGACCCAACTTTGTCTTTGTCGTTCCCAGCCTCACCGCATCCCAGCACCAGGCCAGCGCCAGCGCCCCCGCGCCCGCGGGCCCAGAATTCCACAACGCAATCATGACAACCTCCGAGCGGAGCAGGCCGCGCGGACCAGCAGGCGAGGCTGTCGGCGGCTGCGGCGGCAGCGGTGGTGGCGGTGGCGGTGGTTGTGGTGCTGATGAGGAGGTGGTGGGTGGAGCGTCCAAGGGGAGACCCAGTCCAGTGGACGGGAAGAAGCATGCCATGCGGCCGGGCGGCCACGGGGGAGACACAAATGACACAAATACCGGGCAAGGCACCGTGCTGTGGCCTCCAACGCGACCCCAGCAAGGTTTCAGCGCTCTCTTGGCCATAACAGCGGTGGCACTGGGCGGTGTTGACCACACGTACCCAACCCTCTCAGGGCAACATGCATGCATGGTGCGAGAGCGGGTCGTGCCGGCCCATCTAGAAGTGCAGCTAGCGTAAACAGTCGGTTCTGTGGCATCCTGGGCATCCTCTCCAGAGAGGGAGAAGCGTAATGCCGGTCATACCGGAAATGCCGGAATGCGCATCCGACCTCATTTCCCCATCCCGGCTGACTCAGCATCACGCCTGGCCTCCTCCGAAAAGTCATCAGTCGAGCGAAATGACTATACCCACGCAGTTGTGATTGCCAGCTAAGGCCCGACTTGGCGGTGGCGCGGCGGCCCGGGGTAACTAGTAAATCGTTATGACGAACGGGAAGCTCTTGCTGTTGACTTCACCTCCAGCCATTACCCACACTGCCACAGTTAAGATGTGTTCACCCGTCCTTCCTCACCGCGTCCGACCATCTCCGGCCGGCGCCCCGGGATGGTGCATTATCGATGCGCGGCCTGCATCATCTTACTGCCCTCAGTGTGACGGCCTCCTACACCCTAGCTAAACTATCGAGAAACACTTTGAACGCGAGCGAGCGGCAGCGCGGCGCACGCTGCGCACTCTGGCGGCGACTTTCAGACCTTCATCCGCAAACAAGGCCTATTTGACGGGTGAAAACTATCTTCATTTCTGGTGACTGCAGGTCTATTGCGTTATAGTTGTTGTGATCCCGACCTTTTGGGTTCAGAGAATGATAAAGAGAACGTTTGTGGTTTTGGTCCCTTGACTACCGCCAGCCAAGGACGGGCTGGCGGAGCGCCGGGAGTGGATACTCTGGGAGTGGCCAGCCCGACGAGCCGACTCGGGCCGACCCCGCCCCGCCACAGCGCATAAAGCCAGCGTACACCTCCGCTGTAAAAGCCGGGCAAGAAAGCACTAATCCGGCCCGGCCGTAGCAGCCAGGGAGGAGGGTGCACCAAGGGGTGGTGCGCAGGGTGCTGATGAAGAAATGGCTAAAAAGACCGAAGTTGTGGCAGGCATGCCCCCGGGCAGCGCGCCGCAAATATTTCCAACGGTATTTTATTTATTGTTTTTCTTTCCCACCCGGTGTAACTTTTAGGCCGTGATTTAGATGCAAGGCGTGTGTTTACTTTGCCAAGTTTGAGGGAAGCACGAAACTGCGCCGTTGTCTCCTCCGCAATATTGGGGTCCCGAGGAAGCCAAGTAGTTGGTCCCCGCGCCGCGCCGCCCTGCCGCCCATACTGGGATTACAAGTTGCGGTGACTGCTCTCTTCGCGCCCACCCCTTTCGTAACCACGACGAAGGCGCAGAGGCCGTGAGAGCCGTGGTGGACGTCATGCCGCTCCGCGCCGTGCCGTGCCGTGCCGCGCACTCCGCCAGGATTACGACCAAAATCAACACAAAAGGCGCCCCGCCACTGCTCTGAAAAGGGGGACGGGGCAGGGCGGGGCAGGGCGGGGCAGGGCGGGGCAGGGCGGGGCAGGGCGGGGCAGGGCGGGGCAGGGCGGGGCAGGGCGGGGCAGGGCGGGGCAGGGCGGGGCAGGGCGGGCTTCTCGGCCTCAGGGGGGGCATGGTTGCGGCAAGCTATATTGTGACGGACGGTGATCTGGGGACGGGCGTCGTGAGGACCCTCTTCTACCGTCTCCGCGCCTTTCACAGTTTTACGTGGGGCTTTGCCGCGACCCCTCCGCGTTGCCGCGAGCTCAGCGAGGCGTGCGGCGCGGTGGGGACCCAGCTGCGCGTAAATAACCGTCGCGTCGGGATCTCGACAAGCGGCGGGGCGGCGCGAACTGCCGCGGCAACGAACGGAACAACGTAACGAAACACAGTGCGAGGAATAAACATTGACCGAGCGCGCCGCACTCACCCTTCAAAACCACGCACTTGGCGACCACGCCCTGCGCGCCTTGCACGCCGTTACGTAGCCCGCCTGCCCCCTCCCGCCGCCGTGTTCCCCCTAGTCATGAGCAAGCCATAAATCATCGAGGGCGCCGCCCCACCCCGCCCCACCCCGCCCCACCCCGCCCCACCCCGCCCCACCCCGCCCCGCCGCACGGTGCGGCACTACCATGGTACTACCCCGCCGCGAACCACCAGCCAGTGGCCACGCTGAAACCAAGCTCGGAAGCGCAGCGGCGCGTGGGAGCCCAGGTGGCGCTGTTCTCCAACTTTCAAAAGCGAATTAAACAAATAGAAGATATTTGATGGACGACTCGCAGGGAGTATGCGCCAGGACAACGTAACATTGCACGCACATTCCAAGTTTGTTTACATCAACATTTGGCAAATATGAGACTCGCTGATACGGGCTGAGCCAACGCCAAACTATGAACTTAATCGGTATCTATTATTGCAAACCTTTATCTTTCCTCAAATTTAATTTACAGAATCGGAATCTGCCTGAAATTTCGCGTTGCCCTTGACATACTCGTCGCAAGTCGGCCATCAAATACCTTCTATTAGTTTTATTCGTTTGAAAGTTGGGAAACGAAGCCTCCCGCGCTTCCAAGCCTTATTTCAACGCGGCCAAGGGAGTTGCCACGCCAGCGGCTGGCGCAGGTGCGGGATCTTGTCGGAGGGCTGGTGGAGGACGGCGACGGACGCGTCACCTGCCAGAGCGGTCCGCGGGGCCGCGTCTCCATCTTAGAGAGTTATGCTCACACTGGGCTTGACTTGGCTGCACAGAATTGATGACGGAGATAGAGCACGGCGTACTCAACGGCCTGGCCTGGCGGGCTGCTCGCCGCGCTGCCGCCTCGCCTCCCCGGCCTCCCCGGCAGCAGCCAGCACAGCCTGGCCTAACCTCCCCAGCCAGAGCGGCAGCGGCACGTTCCTTACGGCAGACCTGCGCTCAGCGTAATCCGGCGTAAACTTATCTAAATGCTCGTTGCAAAAGCGGTTGTCTCGAGCGACAACATATTTTATTCGAAAATGTTTCTCCCGAGGTAGAAAACATCTCTCTTCGTCTTCCTGTCTCTGAGAGCCTTTCGCCCAGGGCCCTGCGTCCTGTGCTGGGGGGCCAGACGACCTGCTTTATGTAGACACAACTCTAGACTCTAGGTGCCTTGTGGTCTCCAGTTCCCGAATGAAACACAAACTTGTATTTCGGGAATGTGACGTCTTTTCGTTGGGACCTGAATCATGTCACATTCGATGGGAAAATTATTCGTTTCAACGTGAATCGGCTAGGTTTGGGCCCAACTCGATTCACATTGGAAATAAGAATATGACATAAATATATAAACGAATGTCACATTTCTGGCACTCTAGGGCGGTGGTATGGGCATTGGTGCGTTCGAGAAAAGAGATCCTCGGCTAGAGTCGTGTTGTGGCCCGTCGTGCGCCTTGCTCGCTCACCCATCAGCTCGCCCCCGGTCGCAGCCCACCAGCGCCGCTCGACGGACTGCGATGGACGCGCGAATTAATTCACTTGCAGCAGCTGCTGCTCTCTGTGGGGCGGCGCGCCCAGCCCGGCAACCCCTGCGCGAACACCTCCTGCAGCTCCGAAAAAAAAACGAGGAATCAAGCAGCTTAATATGGCGACTTTCTCTTCTTTTTTTCAGGCCGATGGCGCGCTAGGCCGAGCCCCTCGCTTGCCAGACCTCCGAGCGTAGCGGCGGGTGAGTACTCTGAGTTCTCTCCGTCTCCGTCTTCAAGCAAACTCCATGCCAACCCCCCTTTTTTTTCGCGAATGAGAGAAAGCCGCTGAGGTGCAATGGCTTTTAGTTCCCCTTCGTCACGCAGTTATTTGGATTTAACATTAACTGTAAAAAAAACCAACAACAAAAGCTTTACGGTGTGATATAATGTAAGACCCGCTGCTATCTGAGGTAAGTCAGGCTAACGCAGATAAGTATGAAACCCCCTCCACCTCTCACACACGGACTCAGCACAGAAGCCCCTTACTCCAAAACACACAACTAACAATATGCACCATTGTTCTCGATAGCCGCGGAAGCGACCCTATTGAAACACAGTAAACAAACTTACAATGTTCCCGCGTGTGCATGGGGATAATGCAGATCAACTTTCCCGATGGATTTGCCCATTGCGAGCAGTCTTAGCAGACTTTCAATCAAAATGTAATTATTAGCAAAAAAAATATGACATGTTGGCATGACATGTCAAAAAGATAATATTATCTTTTTCGGCGTTCTGCCACTACATCAGAAATATACTACTTCCTCCTTCAGCTTTGCGGCTGGCCACTGCGCCAGGAAGATAATCTTATCCAGTTGCATGCCGATAAATTTTTGAAAAGGGAACTCTAAGGTCTGTTGAGGCCTAACAGCGCTGATGATGATGATATGACGATGATGGGAAACGACGGGAAAAGCTCAAGACTTACTGACCTCCCCTCTCCTCACCCCAACCGTTCGAACATCGAAGAAAATGAATGTTTCTTTGCCAGTAGTCAGAAAACGTGCTCCTTTTTGAAATGCGGAAGCAGACGCCCGTAGCAGCCTCTGTGATTCAGCTGTTGTCTGTTTGGGGCTGCGACAGAGGGCCTCTGTCTGGGCGTTGTCCGATTGAAGAACCTTGATTGGTAGAGGGCGCTGCGATTGTCCCCGCTGTCCGCGCTGTGTCCCGTGTTTCCACTTTCCCCTCCCTCCTCTGTGCCGCCTCTGCTGTCGGTTAAACTAACTGTCCCGGGACGCGGCGGGGCGTGGCGGACATCTTGCCGCAGAGTTTCTTGTATTGCTTCGAACTAGCCGCGCTCGCGGCACCGAGCTGCCCGTACTGCACACGAAATTCCTTCGTGCAGTTTTTAGTACGTGATCTCGTCGATGCGTCCTAGGAATAAGCGCCGAAGTCCCCAGCTGCCGAACCCTAAGGTCCGATGTCCCCAGCCGCCGAACCAAAAGGTCCGATGTCCCCAGCTGCCGAACTAAAAGGTCCGATGTTTTTAACCCTATATTTCCCGCCTCTTTGCAATCGTTCCCTTTGCTTTTCCTGAATGAAACGGATGATAAGGCAGTGAAAATGACAATCTTTCAAGTGTGGACAATCCGAAGGTATAGGGAGAAATATGCTCCTAAGTCTGGAGAAGCAAGGGAAACGATTTCAAAGTGGCGAAAAATATGGGGTTAAAAACATCGGACCTTTTAGTTCGGCAGCTGGAGACATCGGACCTTTTGGTTCGGCGGCTGCGGACATCGGACCTTAGGGTTCGGCAGCTGGGGACTTCGGCGCTTATTCCTAGGACGCATCGGTCGTGGCGCACGTGTCCTTTTGGTGCAACTTTGTACAAAATTACGCATGAAGTTAGTGCGATTCTGTGCTCTAATTTGTACGAAAAATTGCGCTTGCACGAAACCGTGTGAAGCCACGTACAAAATTGTTCAAATACGATAACTACTGTACAGCGACAGCATGTAACGAAGGAAAATAGAACGTCAAGTTAGGGTGGATTCGACACAAGTCTACGTTTCGTACTCTATATTATTCCTTGAATAGAGGGTCGAATCAATTACGGTTGGCCGGGCAGTCCATTGAGGACTTGCTGCAGGGCGGCTTTACGTAATAAGTGGAGTATCGCAACGAGCATGACGCAACGAGGGCCGCTCTCCCCCGACACTCTGGACCTGACGAGGGTTTTGGTTCAGACAGGGGTCCGGTCCGCCGGCTTGGCGCGGCGGCGCGGCGGCGTGGCGGCAGGGTGAGAGGGAGGTCCGACGTGTGTAGATGCAGTTTGACTAGCTTCCAGAGGACCAACAAGCCAGAACCCGTTGACCAATGCTGCCTTACAAAAGGGATTGTGTGTATTCATTTTCCCGCATTGACCGGCAGCAAGAGCGGATGAGACTTAGCCTCGCAAAATCAATTTCATTCCAAAAGGAAAGATTTAATGAAACAGTGAACTGGTCACTGGACGAGAGGGACTACGCTGCCTGGTCTACTCCCCGTGCCTCTCCGGGGGCCGAGACACAGAGGCGGCAGAGCTCTGTGACAATGACAATACAAATAACAGGTCTGGCTGGCAAGGTCGAAGCAGTATTGGGTTGGAAAGCAGGTTTCCCCCACCACTTCCCCACTGTTCCCCGTATATCCCCCCTCGTCTGGGGGCCAACACACCCCTCGCCTGGGGGCCAACCAGCGGGGAACGGTGGGGAAGTGGTGGGGAGGATCCGCTTTGAATTGGGATCGGCGTCGCTCGTTCCGGCCGTGGCCGCGTGCATTGTCAGGCGCGTCATTTTAGATATCTCCGTTCGGAGAAGCGCCGTCGCCTCGTCCAGAGAGGGGTAGGGGGGTAATTCTAGAGTCGTGGGAATGGGGCCATGGGGGGCACGTGCATGCTGCAGCCTCTGCCCCCTCCAGGTTTGTTTACCAGGCGGTGGAGAGCTGAAGAGCCGGAGAGAGGTGGGCCTCATTAGAAAGTCCCCCGTTCGGCTTCGGGTCGCCGAATCCCATTTTCATTACTTCCGCTTGCTTCCGCCCGGTCGTCCTGCAAAGTTCCTCACCAATCCGACGCGGCGCGCGGACTCGAGATTATATTCGGGCCAACTTGGGACCGGGCTGCGGGGCTGCGGGCGACGTTGGAGTGTGTTCCCTCTAATGGCCCTCCTCCTCGCCATCAGCGGAGTTTCCAGATGTCCCGGCGGGCGAATCAGCGCCGTCATCGTCATCGTCAGCACTCCCTAATGGTCGTAAGCACTCTTTAAGCTTCGGCCGCCGCGCCGGCCCACGCGCTTCGTCCACGCCGGGGCCCGGCCGCTCTCAAACGAACGCTCCTCGTGAACCTCGACAGCGGTCCGCAGGCCTACACACTTTTGACTGGCCAGGCGGCTAATGGTGCCCGAACCGCACGCTCAAATAAGGACCGCGTCGGCACTCGTTAAGGCAGCAGCTCTGGCAGCAGGAACACCGAACTTGCCCTTCACTCACACACTCTCACAGAGAGAGAGAGAGAGAGAGAGAGAGAGAGAGAGAGAGAGAGAGAGAGAGAGAGAGAGAGAGAGAGAGAGAGAGCGCTCGTATTTGCGTCGCGTAAACGCCATGCGATGCTGACTGCGCCCCGCAGCCGCCGTACGCGTCGACTGCTGCGTAAATGTTTTCCCCGAACGCCATGTAACGAGTGAAATCCAAAGCGCGGTGTCCCCATTGAAGCGCGCCGCGATTCAGCCTCTCTCTGTTTGCGACACGTAAAAAAAAGGGTGGAGGTGGGTGGGTGGGGGGGGACAACGCTCCCCCCGCGTCCCCCGCACCTCATCGATGTAACTGATTCGCGCCACTGTGACGCTGCGCTCGCCGCCCCCATCCCCTCCCACTTCTTGTCTGTCGCGTTGACAACTTTTTCTCGTGAACGGTTTCTTTTTTCCCCTCCACGTATGCTCGTTATGGAGTACGGCTGGAGCCACGGCTAGGATCGAAGAAAACCTGATCGCCTCAGGGGAAGGCGGAAGCCCCGTGGGGAGCCCCGCTGCAGCAGCCCGGAAATTTGCAGCGCTGTACGCACCGAAGCCGAGAGCCGCTGACGCTGGCGGCGCGGGCTCGCTGCTTGTCGCGAAATGAGTTAGCGTCCTCGTTCTCGCAGTGCCCCGGACGGGCTTTTCCTTGTTTGGCAATTGGATTTGCTGCGCGCCGCTTCGCCAGATTTCATGGCCCATGAATTATATGACGCAGCGGGAAATCGGGCGTCGGCGGCGGAGAGCTTATTTCACAGAGCGTAGCGGGCTGCCGCCATCGCCGCGCTCGCCCCCGCCACGGTCGCCTCCGCCACGGTCGCCTCCGCCTCCTCCGCAGTCCATCTTAAGTCCATCGCTGAGCAGAGAGAAGTGAGTTCCACTCCTTTTCGCGGGAAAACGATTTCCCCAAATCCTTATCGCCGTCTCGTGCCAGGGCTCGCTGCATCAACAAGTTTGCTCGGCTGTTGATCCGGGTCTCCGTGGGGCGGTGGGGCGGATAGTGGCGGTGCGTGACGGGGTAGGGCGGGGCGTGGCGGAACGGACGCGAAGACGCCTGCCTTGCCTCACCGGCCGCGCGAAGCACGAAGCCCTTTGTGGTGGCGTTAGGCTAATCTAATGATCGAGATTGGTGCTTCCGACTGACTAGTGCCGCCCGGCCGTCATCAGCGCCACCCCCCACCCTGACGGTCCCTTGGGCCAGCCCTCTCCACCGGCGCAGCTCTCGGCACAGCCCTTGGCACAGCCCATTGAAATTCAAGTCCGCAACGGGCCGACCCTCTTGATTCCAGTGGCCGTCGGCTCCACCCCGCCCCACCCCGCCCCACCCCGCCCCAAACCGCCTCACCCGGCCCTGCACCCTGGGGCCTCGATAAGGGAGTGTCTACTAACCAGCCCATTGTGGCGACTGGCAAAATGCCGCAGCAGTCAGAGGACCGGCTCGGGGCTCGGCCACGCACCCTGCGCCCTGCGGTCCGTCTGAAATCGGACAAGCGGATGTCTGTTCGGTTCGAGACTGTGGTGCTCGAAACGGGGAATTCCAGAGGGGGTCTATGGATCTTCGAAGCACTGGCATCGCCGTAGCGATTCGGCCGCGCTCTACATCCCGCACCGCGTTTGGTGAAGGTGTCAGAGGTTGTGCCACAAGACAGTATGTTGTATCCGGGACGTTACCGGAAACAAAATAATACACCATATTCTATTACCAAATTTGTGCGATATTTCAAACAAATTGGACGCAAAGCAAGGTAACGCGCTACTGAAAATTTCGACATGACGATTCGTTCTCTTGACGGCGGAGTTGGCGCCGGGCCCGGCAGGCACCCCCTCCCCCTCCTCGTTAGGTTAGGTTAGGCCTGGCTCCGCGCCGGTTCGTTATTGTCTCGCAATTTCGCTCCTGCTGGTGGATTAGAGCGGGGCGGGGGCTTTGCGCGTCGGTGCCATTTTCAAGGCCAGGTAGCGCCGCGCTGCCGGTATGATGGCGGTTATTGAGGCAGTGCGCGCGCGGGGCCAGCAGGTGGGGCCACGTCCACCGCGGCTGCTGCCGTCGCCCTGACCCATGTCTGCTGCTTCCGACAGCCGCTCGTCACTCCACTTCCCGGACGGTTCGCGCACACACCTGCTGGCCCTCCGAACATGGGTAATCCAGCGCACGGCCATTTGCAAGTCAGCTGGCTTTATGGCCGCCAGCTCGGTCATCCGTCTCTCTCGCATTCATAGCTACATTTTCTCCGCGGCAAGTTCAGGAGGGAAAGCGCGGGATGCAGAGTAGTTTTTTTCTTCTCTGCTGCGCAGCTTCTAGACGCCTACCCTCCACCTGTTGCCCCCCCCCCCCCCCCGGTCCCCGCGAGTCCATCACTGTGATCGGCAGATGTCACACTGCGGTAGCAGCGGAGCAGCAGGGCACAAAGCTAAGTGATGGGGTCCCTGGAGGAGTGCCGCTGGCAGGTGTGAACACGCCAACGCGCCAACGACCTCCCTTCAGGAACTTGGCTTCAGCAGGGAGCGCGGCGGAGCAACTTGGTGGCGCCAAAGTTCAGGCTCCTGGGGAGAGCAGCAGACCGATCTAATTATTCGCAACTAACTAGGCCCTGGGCGGCCAGCCCGGGGCAGCGCCCGCTGGATTCATTCTGGGCCCTTTTCTGAGACGAACCGGGTTGTGCAGCGCCGAGACTCCGAGGATGCCTTGCTCCTCTTCTCGCGCACTCTACAAAGTTCCGAATGGTGAAACCTCCCCAATGTAGGACAAAACCAACGAAAGGCCCTTTTGCGATTCTAGCCTAAATCTGATTTTAACGCTGATTTTGACGTGTTTGAAACGCATATTCTTGGCACGTGTCAAAGATTAGTGCAACAGGAGCGTTGAGATCAGTGGATTTTCCAAGCAGATTTATAGCAGCGCTACAACTTCGCTTCTACAGCACACCCCAGCATTTTTGCGGCGACCCGATTTCACTCCGTTGAAATAAATACGGGCGCCCCGTGACTACACATGGCCACATGGTCTGGAAACGGAAACAGCAGACGGCGCGGCTCAAGATCAAGATTTATTCCCGCCTCGCTTCACCCCACCTACCCCCACAGCCCCCTCGCGTCAACCACGCGTTTTAGGGAGCGTGCTGGAAGCGAGTTGGCGCCGCACTGGCCAACTACGGCGCTATCCGCGTCAGCATTTTTCGCGGCCCCACCTGACACGCGCTGGGCTGCGACGTGACATCATTACTTGGAAGGGCTCGGCCTCCTCCCCCTGCTCGTCCCTGCATCCCGGCCGCCCTGTCCGCCCTGTCCGCCCCGTCCGCCCCGCTGGACAGGAGTGGAGGCCCGATACGCCGCGCCGCCTCCCGCTCCCCCGGCCTGGCCTGGCGGCGACAGCCGCGGCTTTATGCCATCCAGTGACCGTGACGGCTTGTTGCACCGCCCCTGGCCTCATTCCTGGCCCCGCCCCTGGCCCTGGCCCCGCCCGTGGCCTCAGCCCTGGCCTCACCCCTGGCCCCGTGCCTGGCCTCACCACTGGCCTCGCCCCTGGCCTCACCCAAGGCTCGTCTGCGCCCGAAAATAGCGTCTCGACTAACTTTACCTGCAGCTGGACGACAGCGGCGACGACGACGACGACGACGACGACGCCCAACACGCGTGGCTGGGCTAGAGTGTATTTCCCGCGGGATCCATGCGCGCACGGGGCCGCGTCGCCAGGTGCGGGGCCAGGTGTGATGCCAGCAGGCCATCTCGCTGGCAGCGTGCCAGCGCGGCACGAGGGAGCCACAACCGCGACTGCACGTCGACTGGTATCTCCGGGAAACAATATGCCGATATCACATAATCCTTGATGAAAATTTGTCCTTTCTTAACGTTTCCAACGCTTTTGAAGGTTTTTTTTTTTTTTTTTTCAAAATTTTACCCGGAATTTCCAGTTAAATTCGTGTCATCTCGTAATCTTGGGTACGCCTGAAATAAGAGCGGTGGCCTCTCAGTTCATAAGTTAAAATCAGCTGGTTTTTATGAACTCGGCGAAACAGTGCTGCGTCCCTCGACGCCCCGGCCTGGCCCGTGGCCTGGGCCGTTGCCTGGGCCCTGGGGTGAGGGGCGGCGAGAGTAGTGACGGTGATGGCGCCACTCGGGGCGACCCGGTAACGCTCCGGACCAGGCCAGACCACTACAAAGCACTACGCTGCTTGCTACCGCCACCTACTGCCTGCGGCTGCCCGTGCAGACGCACCCCGCCACCAGTGCCAGCCCGAAGCGCGTCCGCCACAGAGGCCCAACCGCCCAGTCGCGTGAAGGAGACGGCCAAAGTTAGTTGCCTTCCCTCGCTGTGGCGCGTTTGATCGGCACGAGGCCTGCAGTCCATTAGGATGACGGCACACACTCTGCTGGCCCCGTCTGCCCCGCCTCATCGCCAGGCCTCTGGGGCAGCAAGTGAGCGGCCCCCGTAACGCAAGCGCGCGCCGCCGCGGGCCGGTCAAGACGAGTGTCGCGGCGACGGACCGCCGAAAGTTGCCGCGTAAATTTTGTGGCCTAGGGCTGCTTAAGAAGAACGCTACACGGCGCGGCGCGAGTTTCGTAAGCCGGAGCGCCCAGCGGCCGCCACCCCACGCCGCGACCCGCGGTCGCTAGGCAAGGCAATGAGGGCAGAGGGTAACGCGGCTAACGTTATTTCAGAGGCAACTTTTGGCCCATGCGGTGTCCGCCGAGCGCGCACTTGCTTCGTTCCGGGGCTTTAACGCCGACGACGTCTGGAGCTCCATAATATCCGAGGCAACAATCCACTTACAAAAAGTATAAAACTTACAAGGAAATAAGGTCATCAGACGTGAACAGAAAGTTTATCCAAACTCGCCGCCCTGCCGCGCCAATTACGGCGTATTTCACGGCACTAATCAAATTCGAGCCACTGCGGGCGGCCTCCGGGTGCTTTCCCTCGCGGATCTAGATTTATTTATGGTATTTGCGAGAGACTCGAATCCTAATTGAACTTTCCCCGATTCCATCTTTTTTGCCGCGCGACTCGGAGGCGCTGCCGGCCGTCATGTAATTGGAATTAATGGCCGCAGCCCGTTACCCCTCTCCTCTGCCTTCGATAAATCACGTCCCGGACCACAGCGACATTTATTATCCGGGCAGCCTATTCCGCGCCGCAACAAGGAATGGATTGAAACGCGTCCCGCCGTGCCTTGGCAGTAATGGAGACCCGGCGCCGCCGGGCCCTCGTCGCATTCCGAGGATCCGTGCAAACCGTGCCTAAAGTTGGTTTTATGGCCGACCAGCGTGGGAACAAAGCCCCCCCCCCCCCCAGAGAGAGAGAGAGAGAGAGAGAGAGAGAGAGAGAGAGAGAGAGAGAGAGAGAGAGAGAGAGAGAGAGAGAGAGAGAGAGAGAGAGGGAGAGAGAGACGGACAGACAGACGCACACTCACAAAGACTCACGCGCGTCCACTCAAACGCGCACAGACGAATGCGCGAGCGCTCGCACACACGCACACGTCCACATGCGGACGCAGCCGCGCCGTCATTCCCAGTGCCGCTGCTCTTGGTCGGCTTTGGGCCCAGGGAAGTTGTGCGGGCGAGCCGGCCGCCCCGGAACTGGTACCGCCACCGACCGGTGACGAGTGGCGAGGCCGGCGATGCACTCCGTCCCCAGCTTGGCGCCCGGGCGCGTCCCGCGCTAGCGCTCGGCAGGTTGACAACGCTTCATTAAAATCGTGTTCCGCGTCGTTTAGTTAATGCTGCGCGATGCGAAGCCTGCAAAGGCAGCCTGCCTAATCTTGCTGAGGCTGGCGGGGCACGGGCTGGCGGCCCGGCCCCACTGTTTATTTCCCCTCCGGGTGTACAAGACGGCTTCTGCCTTGGTGCTCTGAAAAGCAGCGCCTCAAGTCTCTTTTTTCCCTTCTTTTTTACTGTTTTCTTTTTTCCGGGTTCTGCCTTGTCAGCTTTGTTCGGATGCAGCCAGGCTCTAACGCCGCGTCGGGCGCGCCGCGCCGTTTGCCGGCCCTTTTCAAGTGTTTATCGTTCCAGCCGAGCGGGGCGCTGCAGAGTTACACCGAGGGAAAAAAACCTACTTCTCTCGACCAGAAATTGGTTTCTGCGGAGCCTGGATCGCGGAGCGTGCGAGTCTTTTCTATCGGGAAGCGACACAAGTTTCCTTTTAGAACGTATGTATAATACAGCGGCGCGCGCTGGCTTATGGATTTCATAAAACTGTTAAAATTTTACTCCAGTACTGTATTTACGAGACTCTGTAGCTGTGCAGTCCTGCGAGGGCTGCCCGACCGCCGCCTCTACCGTAAAAAGCAATGGAACTCCGGAGGCGGGGAGGGGGTTGCAGCAACGGAATCTGAAAGCATAGTACAGTACGCCAATCCCATTTCTTTCATTTTTTTGGTCATTCCTTACACTTGCCTTTTTTAAGCAGACTTTTTTTTTATGAATATCATTCAAGTACACCGTTTGGTCGGGCAGGTCAGGAGGATCATGGGACGGGGGTTTTAAGGACACGTGCTGAGTCACCGGCGGCCTGTCACTGTCTTATTCGCGCGCGAGAGAAAAATAAGAGTGATAGCGTGAGAGGGTCGGAGGCAGGAAAGAGGAAGCAGGGGCAGGAGATCTGAATAGAGGTGCCTGGCCAGGCGGTAACGTGTGCGGCGTGGCGCGGCGTGGTGCGGCGTGGCGTGGCGCAGGGCGGGGCGGGTTGCGGTGGGTAGCGGGGCCGAGGTAGGGGGCGGATCAATACGATGTGGGGGAAGGGCGCGTGCACCGCCACCACGCCAGCCGTGCCGCGCCCAGCCCTGTGGAATCCCTCGCCGGCCCTGGCCCGCCCTGGCCCGCCCTGGCCCGCCCCGGCCCCGGAGCCTCGCAGACAAGCCTCGCAGCCCACGGCGGGGACAAGCCTCCGACCGAGCCTCCCCCCGGCAGCAACACCTTGACCCAGGTGGCCCAGGCCCAGGGAGAGAGTATCTCGGAGGCTTTTGCCCTCGTCTCGCCTAGTCTGCTTACTGCGCTCTATCCTCCCCCTCCCAAAAGCCACCCCTTCCCCCGACTGCCCCTTACTCCTCCTCCCCCGCCCTGCCAGTCGTGGTGGCGCACAGCAGCGCACAGCAGCGCACAGCAGCGCACAGCAGCGCACAGCAGCGCACAGCAGCCAGGTCGGAGGCACGCAGATCACACGCCGCTCCCCTTCCTTCCCAAGGGTCCAAAGCTTCGGCACTCCTCGCGCCTCAAGATGCAAAATGTGGCATGAGCGATGGGCAGGGTGGTGGAACTATCTTCGAGTGGGAGTGGAAAATGGCCATGGGAGAAACGGCCCAGAGCAGCGTGAAATAAACTCACATGGCCCAGTGTGGCCCTCGGAAACTTTCGCCTCCAGACGGTTTTATCAACTTGTCATGCCGGCGCTGCCCCCCTTTTTTTCCCGGTGCCGCCAAGGAGTGCGTTGGGGGGCGCTGCCGCATATGCCGCTGCAAGTCGACGCCCATCATGGTGCCGGCCAGCTCGAAGGCCACTCGTTGGCGTGCCCGTTCGGCATTCATCCTCATCCGTCATCTTACCCGTTTGCCTATAAAAGTCGCCTGTGTGCGTGAGTGAGTGCGGGCGGGGCGTGCAGTTGTGTCTGTGATGTCTGCGAGCGTGTGTGAGTCTGCGAGCGTGTGTGTCTGGTGTTTGCGTGCGTGTGTGAGTCTGCGAGAGCGTGTGTCTGTGTTGTCTGCGTGCGTGTGTGTGAGAGCGCCGCGCCGCCACCAAGCGGCGGCTGGTATTGACAGCCCCATGCAGATAGCACACTGCCGCACAAAGCAGCCGGCCTGTCGATGCGGTCGGCCCCAGTCTGCGCGCGTGCTCCGCCATCCCCAGTGGAATAACAATTAAACGAGCCGCGAGGAAACGGCGGCGGCGCGTGGCGTCGAGACCTAGGCACCCTGGCCTCGGCCTCGGCCTCGGCGATGCCGCCAATGTCACCTCGGCGTCGGCCTGCCGCTGCTGCCACTCCAAGCCGCGGCCCGCGACCGCCCGGGCTGCTTGCGGTGCCGACGGCGCTGACGGGCAGGCGGCCCAACGAGCGCTGCCAGACCCATCAACCACGATTGTTTGAAGGCAGTCGATGGCGGGGCGGCCGCGGCCAGCCGAAGTTTGTCCCCGCCGTAAGACCGCAGTCTGCAAATCTTGGGATAACTCGCGGCAAGGCCGGCCGGACAGCCGTCGTCCCGTCGGCAACGCGATGGGTAGGGCTTAGACGTCGCCCACCGCAAAGTTACTTCTCGCGGTGTTGTCTCCCCACCCCCCTTTTTCCCTGGGGCCTAGACACGGTCTGCGAGCCAGCCCTCTCCTCCTCAAAGAAAGAGGCAAAGTTGGAGCTCCTGGCCGTCTTAATGAGGAGGGACGCATTGCAAACCAATTGCACTCTGTCAAGAAGCGCGCCGCCAAGTTCCCGCACCGCCCAGCGCACGGCCCTGCGCTTCATTACCAAGTTGAGGTGACCCTGAGGCCTCCCCCCCACCCACTTTCCTTTCCTTATTTTCAATGCTGCGGTAACGCAAGTGGTGTAAGGGCAACGAGACCTGGACTAGAACATGATCACAATCAGTCTGGTGAACATGAAGCTTAATGGCAGACCACAGTGAGCAGTGTTTATCTGCAAAGTTTGAAAGTTCCCATACACCCAGAGAAATGAATTCTAGATTCTTGATCCTTTCAAGAAATATTTCTTGATTCAAGACTTTTTTACTTGAGCCAAGAATTTTTTTCTTGAATCAAGAAACATTTCTTGAAAGGATCAAGAATCTAGAATTCATTTCTCTGGGTGTAGTGCAGATTCTCCGTAGGTTTTTGCTGACTTTTGGACGCCCACTTCGTCCAATTTAGCTGCGGTCAAAGGCAACGTTCTCGTATTCTTTAGACCCCTCTCATTCATTGACCGCCTCGGGATAAGGCTTTTTGACCGCCGCTACTTTGGGAGCAGTAAGCTTGCAAACTTGGGCAGAGTGCCAGAAGGGCAATGTGCCTAGCGGACGCATCACTGTTTTTCCCTCGACCTTCGTGGCATGGAATTTGAACCGATCAATCCATTTAGATTGACCTGCTTCTTCAAACACGAGGTTGGTGCCATCATGCGGGTGGTTCGCGCCTGCGTGTCCGGAGTCTCGTCCAACAAGTCTGCGCCACCACTCGCCCGACTGGCTGACGGACGGCCACATAAATTAGGTTGGATGGATCGGCGGCTATCCGGGTGGGCAGCCGTCCTTATGAACGCCATAAGCGCCAGGCCGCGGAGCCGCGGAACCGCTGTGGGATAAAAGTAGCGCCAAAGTTAGCGCCTCTCTCTCTCTCTCTCTCTCTCTCTCTCTCTCTCTCTCCTCTCTCTCTCTCTCTCTCTCTCCTCTCTCTCTCTCTCTCTCTCTCTCTCTCTCTCTCTCTCTCTCTCTCTCTTTTCTCCAGGATTAATCATGGTGCTGCCCGCTTGCGAGAGAGGAATTAAACAAGGCACCAACCTGTCAGGACAATTCTTTTTCTCTTTTCCCGCCTCGCGCACGGCCGCTCCGCCAATCCGTGCCGCGACCGCGAGCGTGGGGCACACTCGTCAGCGGCAGGGCTGCGCCAGTCCTTGTTCAGCGCTTCAATGCAGCCCCACGGCCAACTTGGCCGTATTCACCGTCGCCACCCGCCCAGTCCCGCTACCCGAGCGGCTGCTTTGTTTGCGACTATAACCTCCGGAGCTGGGCCGGTCGGCCCGCTCCCCCATGGCTGCTTAGAGTTGCTCAGTTTACTCGAGACCTGTTGCCGCCGCCTCCCCTCCCCTCCCCCTCCGCCTCCCCCGACTCCCTGCCTGCCAGTCCCTTTGCTGCCCCTGCCTGGCGCCGCACCCAGCGCTGCGGGACTTAAATCTTTCGGACCGCTCGGCGCTCGGCGGCATCAGAACCAGACCTCCGGGCCGTGGCCGAGCCAATGGAAAGCGAGAGGGTGGGGCCGTGACGTCGGCCTGAGCCGCCGCCGCGCCGTGTTTCCAGGCTCGTTTTAATTTTTAGATAACGCGCCTCGTTAACCAAGCGCACAAAGGGAAACTTGGCGCCGTCGCCAAACCGAGATGGCCGCCGGGATAAGAGTAATAGTCGGTCTGTCTAGCCGCGGACGGGCAGGCGGACGGGCAAGCAGACAGGCAGGCAGTGGCGCGGCGGGTGGGCTGGGTGCGGCAGGGCGCAGGATGAAGAGGGTGCGGCCCAGCCTGGCCTAGCCACACGTGGTCTCCCATGGCGACACAGTCCACTTACCTCTCATGCATATTTGATTCCGCGAGGGGAGAGGGGAAGATGAAGGGCAGGGTTGGGGCGACGCAGACTGCGCGGCCTTAATTGCGGGTGTGGTACGGAGGGCTTTAAGGTGAAGGGCTGTGCATGCGTCGCCCGGGACGCTGCTTTGAGGACACGGCGGAAGACTGCCGGCACGCAGCGATCCGACCAGCCCGAGGGGTGCCTCACTTCGTCCAGTCCGTGTACACCCTTAACTCCAGTCACTGCCTTGTATCAGTCTAGTCACTGAAAAAGCCGGCGCAACAACGTTATTTTACCCTAGTTGAAGCATTTTTGTAACGAATTTCTAGAGATTTTCCATCTAATCAAAGTAGAAACTCAGTCTAGTCACCAGTCAGTGTACACCCATTTCCGAAGTGAGGTACCCCTCGGACCAGCCCCACGGCCCAGCCCATGGCCCCTCTGTGTCCCCTGCCCTGCGGCCCTGTCAGCGTGGAAGCCTTCCCCTTGACCCTTTGGGGCCGTCGGGGCCCCTCGGGTCTGGCGGGGCGCGTCAAGTGAGGTGTGGAGGAGCTGGAAACTGAGCGGCCCGCCCCACGCCACCCACTACACGCGGAGCCCCCGCGCCCCGTCACCCCGCTCCTCAACTCGGGATTAGAATAGCACCGAATTCGGGCAGAAGCGTCAGTGTGGAGGTAATCCAGGGGGAGGGGGATCGAATGTGCGCCGCTGCTGCGGAAAGCAGGCCGAGATAGTTAGTCTGGGAGGCAAGCGTACTCTCCGCGATCCGACGGGCCGAGCCTGACTGCATCGCTGCATCGCTGCGCCGCGCCCTCGCTGCACTTCAGGCCGAGACTGATTGCATTCCTCTGCGGGCAACTTGGACCTCAATGGGGCTCTGGGCAAGCGCCTGGCTAGTGCCCTTTGGCTAGCGCCCCGCGTGCCGTTGCCGTGTTGCAACTCGTGGCTCTACGGTCAGCACTCGTTTGAATGAGGCCAGTGGAGCGGCCGCTGTGAGTTAGATTCGAGACCCCATTAAAACTGGCAACGCGAGTGCGGAGTCCCGCGTTGGCCTGGACCTCTGGCCACTCCAGCCCTCTCGAGTCAAGCCAAGTGGGAGCGCCTGCAGTCGGTCGAGTAGGCCACGCGGCGCGCTCGCTTGCGTTACGGGCCGGCCTACCTCGGCTCCTGCAGGCGCCTTTGTGGCCACCACTGTCTCCCCACAAACTGTGCTAAGAACGAGGTAGGCATACAGAAAATGGATAAGAAATGCTCTCAGGCGGAAGAAATGCTCTCCAAGTCAGCATCACCACCAGTTGCGGTACTCATTTCTGAGTCCTTATTTCGTGTTCATTCCTCGTTCTTCTTAAGCGCGATTTCGGCGCGCGGTGCGGTGCGGTGCTGCCGCACCGGTGGAGCGTAGCGCGGCTCCAGCTCCGCCTTGACAAAGTTTCATTATATTTGTTTGCGCTCGTCGTCGGAGTTAGCCGTGGCGGGGCGTGCCTCGAGTTAGACGGTCACTCCTTTTATTGGTGCCGTGTCCGCGCCGGTGCCCCACGCCCCACCCCCAACATCCATTTTGAGCGCGCCGCCGCGCCGATCCGCATTTTGTTGTCGCGACGCGTCGCGTCGCTGAGTGAAAATAATAGTGGAGTTTAGCGCGCCGTGTCGCTTCCGCACCGATGGGGGGTTGAGCGACCGCAGCCACCCCCGTGGCGGGCCCGGCGGCCAGGCAAGCAGGCAGCCTGCGCGCTGGCCGGGCAGACGGACAGCCAGCCTGCACACCGCGCCGCGTCGCGGTGACTGAGCGCTCGGCTCACTCACAGTTTGGCAGCGGCCTCGCATTTACAATGGAGATGAGCGCAGCGCTGTCGCCGTGGGGGCGGGGCGGGGCGGGGCGCGGTGGGGCAGGCGGACGGGCGGGGTGGACCGGCAGACGGGGGCGCGCGGCTCCACGATTTACGGCGACGGCTTCAGAAAAAACATGGCCGTGATGAAAAGCTCCCTGCTTTCAAAGGGAGACTTTGAAGACCCTCGTGAAAATGAAACACCTTTCATCCATACGGCGCTCATTCAGGGCGATGCCTTACTTCTTGTTGCAGCGGCTGCAGCATGGCGACCGAGGAGGTCCTGGAGGTGCTGCGGGGGCGCACCCGGACCAGCAGCGCCCTCCCCGCGCCCAAGCAGGTCAAGGTCTTCATCTGCTGCGACAAGGCCGGTGAGTGAGCGCATGGAGGTGGCGAGGCTAGCCATGTGGAGGAGGAGCTTCGACGCCACACTACTGCCCAGTCGCACATTGTGCGCCTTGTCTGCTGTTGACGGGCCTTTGGATCGGTCGGTGCGCGGAGAGACAGCGTCAGAGAGGCGGAAGCGGCGGGGGAGAGGTGGCAGTGGAGAGGCAGCGGTGGAGAGACAGCGTCAGCAGTGGAGAGGTGACGGAGAGGCAGCCCGAGCCGACGGGAGAGGCCGGCGAGTGAAGAGGACAACTTGTTGGCCAAATTCGCCGCCCCGAGGGCCAGTGAGTTCGCGTGGAACTTTTTGTGAGAAAGTGGCCGAACATCCTCGGCGCCGCAGACCCGCCGAGAGCATTCCGAAGTCCGCACTCAAAATTGTTTGCTCTGCAGCAGATCCCGAACCGGTTCGATCGGCAAACACCCATGCCCTGACGCGGAGGTTTCGATTTCAAACTCAGCCATTCTCGTTCCTTTCTAGGCGGCTGCGCTGGGGCTCGCTGCTGTCCCCCTGTTCCCCTGTCCGAGGGGGATAGCAGGAACCGAAACGTGTGTGCGCTTGTTTAACAACTCAAGCCAAGTGTCAAAATGCTGACCGAAATAATTCTAGAAACGTCCTCCCCCAACCCCAACCTGGCCGGTACCGTTCGGACGCATCGCTGACTCTTCCAGGCCGCCGATACGTCACCGCGAGCCGCGTTAAGACCCTCAGGACCTGCAGGACCTGCTGCAGGACCTGCAGCGCGCCATCACAGTGAGCTGGCACGCCGCGATGGCGCGCTGCCAGCCGGAGTAATCAATGATGGAGACGAGGAGCCAAGGAAGGCGAGCCCGCCCCGCTACGCCCCATCGAGCCTCGGCTCTGCGTCAATTCTTAATCGATGCTAAGGAAGAAAGGGTCGTGGCGCTGGGAGTGCGAGCTTTCGCTGGGGATCCACTGCGCAACATGCTGATTCCAACGATGGAATCCCTTTTCTTCAATTCCTTACTTTCAACAGATCTTATTTTCTGGGAAGCTGCCTTGCTTTGAGATAACGATGCATTATCTCGTGTGTTTTAGTTGGTGAGTAAAACCCACGGTTCTGTTTTGAAATAGGTTTTTCCCCAGCGCGGTTTTGGTTTTGGCGGGAATAGAAGCGTTCTCGGCCAGGCGTGGCACGTGCGACGGGTGTGGCGGCCGGAGCGCCTGGGGCAGCACGCGTCCCTGCCCCGTGTCGCGTATGGATTATGCTGGCAAAACTGTCGCTCTGTAATTCCCCCGTCGTGTCGGTCATGTGGCGACAGCCCGGGCCAGTGCGCGTGGCTCTACGCCGCTTGTAGCCCCGAAAGTGACCCAGTTTGTAAATTCAACCCCCTCTCTTTCTTTCTCTCTCTCTCTTTCGCTCTCGCTCTCGCTCTCTCTCTCTCTCTCTCTCTCTCTCTCTCTCTCTCTCTCTCTCTCTCTCTCTCTCTCTCTCTCTCTCTCTCTCTCTCTCTCTCTCTCTCTCTATCTCTCTCTCTCTCTCTCTCTCCCTCTCTCTCCCCTACGCCTCGACCACTCTGTCTCCTGCGCTGCGCCATGCTATTTCACGGCTGGTTGTGTGTACACCGTACTCCGAGTGTGCCGTCCTGCACGGCAACAACGGCTCCCCGTTTTCCCAGGAACTTCCTAGAAATCGCCTATGCCTTTGCTATAGGCCACCTTGGAAAACAAGGAAAGGTTTTTACCGTGTGGTCGGAAGGCAACATTTTATGATGGAGATTTTCTCCATAATTCAAAAGAAATTTGACAAAATGTCCATTGGGTACAATGAATTTTACAAAGGTAAGTCACAAAGTAAGCTGCACCACCGAAGAGAACTTTCACCATAATTCGGAGAATCTCCGCAAAGAGACTTTCAGAGTGAAGCTCACGCTCGGCTTCTCCCTTTTGCCGGCGGTAATCCGTCCCCTCGCGTCGCGGCGCGGCGCGGCGCGCCCTGGTGGGTGTGTTCGATATCGGCTCAGACGCCCCGCGCGCTGCCCGCATACACGCTGCGCTGCTCGCCGCGCTGCCGGGCCGAGCGACCCCGCACGGTAAAAACGGTTTCTGGTTTTCCCAAGAACTCCACAGGAATCGCCTATGTCTTTACTGCAGGCTTCGTGGGGAAACCAGGAACCGTTTTTGCCGTGCGCCAAAACCCACAGGCCCAAAGGCAACCGGACCCTCGACCGGACCGCTGAATGGTCACCACGGAGAAGTGACTCGCCGCCATTTGCACACTCTTATATAATTGGAAATTCCCAGAAAATATGTTGGAAAATAATGGCCTCCGCTCTCCTATTTTGAACGATTTTTCAATAGGCATAGTACAAAAAAGAATCCTTTCGAAAAACGAAGCCTCCGGAAAATCGTGAGGGAGCTTTGGATCGCACCTGGATTTTCCCAATTTTATGTTTAACAGTGCTTTCTCGAAAAATGAGGGTCAAAATTGCAAAAATAAAATCAGTTTCTCAGTTTAAAAAAAAATAGAGACCAGGGTAGGTTTCTTTTTTCTCATCGGAGTCAACTGAAACTAATAGTTTTGAAAGTGGCGCAAATGGTTTCCGAAGCACGCGGCGCGCGGGACGGGCCGCTGGCGCCGCCCCTCCCCTAGCGGCGGCGTCGTGGCGTCCCCAAGGAATGCGACGCGCACTCCACTCAGGCGGGCCGGCCGGGGCTTCGGGGCACAGGTGCGGCGGACTCTCTTCGACGGCCTGCCTGGCACCGCGCGGCAGACGCTAGTCTTAATCAACGGGCCGGTGCTTTCCGGACGGCCTTGGGGGCGTCAATATATGGGAGGGTTGGTTTCGACCCCCTGGCAGTCAGGCAGGCAGGCAGTCAGGCAGCTAGCCAGCCCGGCTGCCGGCGGCACTAGCGAGGCTGGCTGACGCGCGAAGACGGGAGCGCGCGGCTCCATCGGACCAATCACCCGAAGGACTCCCCGCCTCTGCGCCCCTGCTTCCCCCAGGCGTGTTATTGCTGGAGCTTAGACGGGCTGCTCCAAGGATTATTCCGCCGTGCTCGCCCCGCAGCTCGCTGTAGAGCGGCGGCCTTCCCTCGTCGTTATTCGTACACCACACTTCTTCAGCGCCGGTGCCTCGGGTTGGGGTTGGGGCTAGGGGTGGGAGTACCGCGCGATGTTGATGTTTTTCATAGCGCGGCCCGGCGAAGGTAGGGCTTATCAGCTACCCGGCTGGCTGCGATGTGGCGGGGCAGGATCATTAACTGGAATCCGGAATGCAATATGACAGTCTTGCCTTCATTCTGCATGCCAGTTGGCTTCTGGCGCGCAGCGATGCGAGGCCACCTTCGGCATTCGGGCGACATGCCTGCCTCTGCTGTCACTGCTGCGCCAACGGTAATAGTGAAATTCCTGGGTCCCGCAACTGAGTGTCTCGGAAACAAGGGAGCGCCTCGCTGTCAAGACGCTCCTATCAGTCACTGTCCAAGAATTTCAACGGGAAATAATGTTGACCCCTTAACTTCATACTTACTCATCAAATTCATTCAAAATTCTTTTAAATAAGATTTTATTATTTTAAAAAAAAAGAAGTAAAACGTAATACGTCAAACAAATAATTCAAAATGGTCTCAAACTTTATGCAAAATTTAGTACGGGCATTGAAAAACAACTTGGCCCGGGAAACGGGTGTGTACCCTGCACGCTCATGGCGGCCTTGGTGTTGCAGAGTTCGCCGAGGAGCGGCGCATGCTGCTGGAGCAGGTGGGTCCGGATCTGCAGACGCAGTACGACAACTCCGGCTTCGAGGTAAGCCCCTTCCCCACAAGCCCAGGCTGGCCGCGGCCGGGCCGCTTGATGCTTGATAACGGTCCCCGGGCCTGGCGCCCTGTGCCGCCCGAGGCGAGGCTGCCGCGCCACCGACTCCAGCCGTAGCAACACCAGCAAAGCCCCGGCAAAGCTATCTGTAACAAGCGGCCGCTAACCCAACCCCCACTGTTGCCGCCCTCTAGATCGAGTTGGTGGACATGCACTACGGCTCGGCGGACACGTGCGACCCGCTCCTCGACCCGCACATGTTCGACGACCACCTGGACGACATCCGCGACAGCCACGCCGTCAACCAGCTCTGCTTCCTCCTGGTGCTGGTCGGCGACGAGGCGCGGCCCGCGCCCCCGCCAGTGCACCTGAACCAGCAGCTGTACCGCGAGCTGCAGGCCGCCGCCGACCCGGACGCCAAGGCGCTGCTGCAGCGCTGGGTCGGCACGGCGGCGGACGGCAGTGCGTGCATCAAGAACCCCAGGTAGGTGGCTGCCACCGGACTGCCGCCTTGGCCGCCGCAGGGTGTTTGCCCCTCTAAGAGCGTCGCCTTGGCCTTCCAGGGAGCAGCAGCCCGCCAGCCGCGCGGACACGGCCGAGTTCCAGCGCTTTATGGCCGTGCTGCGGGACGCCGCGAAGCGCCTCTCCGCGGGGAAGGCATCTTCCGAGGCCGTCCGGGAGCAAGCAGCCACCTTGCTGCAGTCGGGGCTGCTCCGACAGTTGCTGTTCGCCCTCAGTGAGACCATTGCCCATTCATAGATACGGCACGCGGCCGGCTGGCCTGGACAAAGTGCCCCCACTTCACCCCCAACCCCGGCCTGCTCGCCTGCTGACCCCATCGAGGGGCCAGTGCGTTTGACGCGGTTGCCATCCATCAGCCGGCGGCGTGGCGGCCCTCACAGCCCGACGTGGCGGCCCGCACAGCCCGGCGTGCTCCGCTGATCGAAAACAAGCGGCCGGCCCCAGCGCGTGCACCAACATCCCCACCCCCGCCACCACACAGGCAGCCTGGCTGTCTGGCAGCGACATAGTAGGGGGTCACAACTCCCTTAGGGGGACCTTAACGCACAAATCAAATAAACGGCCGCCCGTCCCGTGCTGAGCAACCCCCCCCCCCTCCACCTCTCTCAACCCGCTCCCACCCGCCGCCCCACCCACACCCTCCCCCACACCCGCACCCCCGGTCCCGGCGCCACACACAACGCGACCCCCACCGACCCCCACCTTTCAGCCATCCCTCTCGCAGCGCCATCGACGCCGTCAACGAAATTCAGGACACGAAACGACGTTGGTAAAACCAGTATATTTTGCTGAGCCACAGTCGCCGACCACCCGACCAAGCCGCTCACCGACGACCCGTCCACGCCGGGAAGCTGGGGATGCGCGTCTCCAAGACAGATGCCCTGCCTCGCGACCGCTTGCCTGGCATGCTCTTGTTCTCCGGAAATGGGTGCCATCGTCGCTCTATTTCCAGCGACCCGTCTGGATAACCAGTCCTCGCAGCACAGCGTAGCTGAGGAGCTAGGCAACCTCGCGCCCCAACTTGCACGCCGACGTCGGGGCGACGATATCCGTGGGAAAGCATTCCAAGCCACAAGGAGGACACATACCCCCCCTCCCTCACACTCACGCGCATTTACTCACACCGCACACCCCAATCCCTCGTAGCACCAAGTCCTGGCCGCCAGCTGCGAAGGCGTTGGTTAATCGTGACTGTCTGGCTGCCGTCGCAGCGAGCTAACTAGCGTGTGTGCGCACAGGCCTGGGCCCCGCCGCCAGCAAGGGCATCATGAGCATCAGCAGGCAGAGCGCGGCGGGGGCCTCGGTGCAGCCGCTCTGCCAGGCGCTGGCAGACCACCTCCCGCAGGAGAACAGGGGCAGCGTCAAGTGAGTCTCCCGCCAGCTCTGCGCCCAACTTCTCGCTCGTAGTGGGCCAGATGAACAAATGAGTAGAAAATGAGTCTTGACACTGGACTTTTGTGGGCTCAACCGGCGTCGTTGTGCCCCCAGGCCCCCGGCGTCCGGCAACCACGACGACGAGGCCTACTCGGACAGCTTCCAGCTGCAGGCGCGCCTCGTGGTGGGCGGCGGCATGCGCAGGGCCATCAGTGCGCGCGTCGAGCCCAGCGTCAAGAACAAGTCCGTCATGGTGAGTGGCAAGCCAACGCACGGTTATTTCATCAAATATTATGTGAGACTACTTAGCGTTTCTACGAGTATTCACGGCGGCGCAGTAAGTAAGACAAAGCAGCCCGCCCGCGGCCGACATTGCTGCGTGCTGGGGCGCGCACCCCCCGCGGGGAATCACCGCACCAAGGCGGCGGTGGCGCCCTCTGTCGGCGCCAACAACCACCGCGTCCAGCGCGGGAAAATGCGGATCGCTTGCGAGGGTGCCTGTCGGATGGAGTGGGGGTGGGGACAGAGGGGCGCAGAAACGAATTCCTTTCCCACACAAGACTCACTCGTCGCTGGACAAAAACCCTCCAGAGCGCTGTGGGATGCAAATCCATTCCGGCAGCACGCGGCTCCCGGCGCCCACTCGCCGAAGGCCTGACGAAGACCGTTCCGTGGAGGAGAAAACTGGCGCGGGGGAAGAGGTGCGCCGAGAGCCGTCCTCAAAGCGAAGAAAGAGAGAAGCCTAGTAGCGCTGGTGTGCCCCAGCGTCCTGTGCAAACCTCTCGCTAAGCCGAGTGCCGCCGAGAGCCAGCGGCAGCCGGGAGGGGGAGGCCAGGTGGAGGGGTGCGGGGCCTCTGCATGTGTAATAAGGACGGCCAGGTCTTCCCTCTCTCTCCCTCCACGTGTGGCGGATGCGAGGGCGGATGCCTTCTGAATACATCCGTCTTCCGTCCCGACGGGTTTTATACGTTCGCCCGGCGGGAGGGCGGCGGGGACCGCGGGGCGCTGTGCAAATAGCGAACATGCGCGGCGACGCGACGAGGGCGCACAAGAAAGGCGTTCGCCCGCGAGGGATCCTGGAGATCCGAGTCGGAATGACGCCCGCGTGGAAACGGCATGACGTCCTCGGCGTCCTCGCGGGCCGGATGGGGAGGTTGCCTTTCCACGTCTCTTCTTTGTCTAATCCCCGAGGCATCAGGAGAGCTCGGCTTGGCTCCGCCCGGCTTGGCTCTGTCTGCGCCCAGCTTGCCTCCGCCCGGCTTGGCTCGGCTCAGCTCGACTGTCACTTGCGTTCCCCGCGACCCGTCGGGTCGACCGCAAGGGGAGGCGACGGCACTGGTCTTTCTGAGCCTCTTATCGTGTTGCAGGACATCTACCAGGAGGCGCTGTGCCACCTCGCGCTGTGCCAACGGCTGGGCCCGGGCCCGGGTGAGGCGGCGGTGCTGCTGCAGGGGCCGCTGAGCGGCGCGCTGGCCGCCGTCAAGCAGCGCCTGCAGGCGCAACACGTGTCCAAGGAGCGCCACGCTCCGCTGCTGGTGGTGGGGCCGACGGGAGCGGGCAAGAGCACGCTGCTCAGCGCCGTGTACCAGCAGGCCGAGGACTGGCTGGGCGCGCCGCTCAACCGCATCGTGCGCCTTTGCGGTGAGTCTCTCTCTCTCTCTCTCTCTCTCTCTCTCTCTCTCTCTCTCTCTCTCTCTCTCTCTCTCTCTCTCTCTCTCTCTCTCTCTCTCTCTCTCTCTTTCTCTCTCTCTCTCTTTCACTCATTCTCTCTCTCTCTCTCTCTCTCATTCTCTCTCTCTCTCTCTCTCTCTCTCTCTCTCTCTCTCTCTCTCTCTCTCTCTCTCTCTCTCTCTCTCTCTCTCTCTCTCTCTCTCTCTCTCCTTCTCTCTCTCTCCTCTCTCTCTCCCTCCGAGGCGCCGTGCAGGTAGGCAGCCGGAGGGCGACACCACACCGGCGTACGGCGGGCTTAGCTACCCGACGACCTGCAGGCGCCCAGGGCGAGGTGCCCGAAAGAACCCTGCGCGTTCGTCTCGCTGTGAAAAAGGATGTTGTGGGTCAAAGGTCGCGAGGCTCGCGTAGTGCAGCGCCAGCAAGGCCACCAGGAAGGTGTACGACGGAATTTCCCTTTCTGGGTAAGCGGCACGGCTTTGGTTCTATCCCTCGCGTGCAGGGCGGCAGGGCGCGTGGAATTTCTTATTGCGGCAGCACGGCGGCAGGAAGCGCTGGAATCGTTTTCATTTCGGCAGGAGGGCTGCCGTGGAAAGGGGGTGGAATGGGGAGCGTAGCACACGAGCAGTTGATATTTGCCGCGGGGAAAAACAGAGCGCAAAAGCGGTGCAGAGCGCGCTCTGTAGCTAGCGCAGTACAGCCCAGCCATTCCATGGAGGCGCTGTTCTGAATTATTCCACAGGGGAACAAGGGAATGGAGGGAAGCGGGGGAGACTGCCGATTGCTGGTTGGCAGTACGGACTCTGGCTTGCTAGGGCAGCGGCCAGTTCAACACCGAATGAAAATCGGGCTGCCGCTGGCTCGACAGGAAAAACCAGCCGCGCCTTCTTTATAAAGTGGCTTTATTGTTGGAACCCTTTTGAGGTTCCAATTTGCGCTGTGGACCAATTGCTGCGGTTAGTACTTTCTCGATGCTCCGCGGGTTTTGCTTATTTTGCATACCCTCTCAGCAAAGCGTCCGCATCTCCAGCGGTGGTATGCGCAGCCGCGTTTTTGTGTTCATTTGCGCGCTCGTAGTCGAAGAGGGGCAGGGCGTGAGCGGGCGAGAGTGTAGGTGTGAGAGAGTGGGTGCATATACTATGTGAGTAATGTTGTGTGTGTGTGTGTGTGTGTGGCAGAGAGAGAGAGAGAGAGAGAGAGAGAGAGAGAGAGAGAGAGAGAGAAGTTGTGGGTGAGGCTCGGCGAATTATTTATAAGGGTATGCCCCTTCCATCATGACCGGACGCCGACCTCCCGCTAGCGCTGAGCGAAGGCCGCGCATGGTAGTTACGCCGCATGTGGCCGGACTAACCCAGCAAGGAGCAGTCGGCCTCCCCTCATTCTCCATCCATTCACGGCCCGTGTTTTGGTTGTGCTGCAGGTGCCACGCCCCGCGCGTCCTACTCCCTTGAGTTGGTGCGCCTGTTGTGCCAGCAGTTCGCCGTGCTCACCAAGCAGTCCATCATCACGAAGGACGCCTCGCTGGAGCAGCCCTACGTGCAGGCGTGGTTCGAGCGGCTCTCCAAACGCATCGAGGTGAGGCTCGTGACGGCGCGGCCCCGCTGGTGGCTGTCGGCTGGCCGCGGCTGGCCGTGCTTGACGTGGTGCGCTGCGCTGCGCAGGAGAGCGGCGAGACGATGCTGGTGCTGCTGGACGACCTGCCGCGCATCAACCCGCTGGACCAGGAGCAGGGGCCGGCCGCGCTGTCCTGGGTGCCGATGCAGCTGCCGCGCAACATCCTGCTCGTGGCCACCAGCACCCTGGGCCCGGACACGCTGCGCCTCACCGCCTCCCAGAAGGAGCGCCTCCGCGCCGCGGACTGCGTCATCAGGCTGGCCGCCGCGCAGGGTAAGCACCACCACCTACCCTGTCGAACCTGGCTCAACCTGCAGAAACGTAGAATACGAACCATTGAACACGTGGTACCTTGAGAGGCGTTTGATGGTCTGTGTCATGGGCTCTTCCAGAACCGAGCCTGGAGCAGCAGGTCGACCAGGAGCTGACGAGGATGGAGAAGGCTTGGGGGCGCGTGGCGTTGGGCCGCCTGGCAGGGTACTTGGCCTGCACTGAGTACGGCCTGAGCGAGACGGAGCTGCTGGAGCTGCTCATGCCGACAGCGCAGTCCTCGCCCGCGCCGCTCCTTCTGGAGCACGGCCACTACAACTTCTCCACCTTCTGCAGGGTGCGTCGCAGCCTTGGTAAGCCCCGTCATCCGCTGATTTCATTTTTTTTATTTTATTTTTTTCAAGAAGAAAAACAAATTTGGTTTGATTGCCCGCCGCAGGCTCGCTGATCCAGTCCAAGGTGATGTCCGGCAAGGTGCTGCTCACCTGGCGCCACCACGCCATCCGACAGTGGTGCAAGAAGCGCTACCTCGGCGACCGCGACGCCCTGGCGTCGGCACACGCTGCCATCGCCAGCCTCTTCTTCAGCGAGTTCATCGCCGAGGGCGACATCGCCGACCTGGCGCAGGGCGACGACGCCCTCTTGCCGCTGGCTAGCCGGCGCAGCAGCACGCCGCATGCCGCCCAGGTACCGTCATCCCCTAACCTAACCTAACCTAGAGGTCAATGAGGTTATAATTGGCGTACAGGGCCATATTCCGTGCATCCCTTTCTTATCGTCGGTTGCCCCGCAGGAGGACCCACTGGACCGGGAGATCATCAAAGAAGAAGAGGAGGAAGAGGAGGACGACTTCTCCGGTAACCTGATCCGGGAAGAGGAGGAGGACGACGAGGCAGTGGAGGCGGCGGAGCGGGCGGGGCAGCGGCGAGCAGAGCAGCGGCGGCAGCAGCAGCAGCAACAGCAGAAGGGCGACGACGAGGACAGCGCCAGCGACCAGGACAGCCAAGGTAACACTGCGTCGGCTGGTGCGGCTACGGGAGGGGGGGGGGGCGGCAGCAAGGCCTGTCTGACGAGTGCCTTTGCAGACACGCCGTGCGACGTGTCGTACAGCCCGCGGCACGTCGAGGAGGCCTGGCTGCATCTCCTCGGCGCGGGCGACCACGTGCACCTGCTGCGCCACACCGTCTGCAGCTTCGACTTCCTGCTGGCCGCCGTGCAGACCGTGTCCGTGGGCTACCTGCGCTGCGTCCTGGAGCACGCGCGCTGCTTCCTGCTGGACCGCGCGCTCGAGCTCGTGTACTACACCCTGCGCAAGGCCGGCGACGTGCTGGTGCGCGACCCCCTGCAGCTCGCCGCGCAACTCGTGTGCTGGCTGCGTCCCGCTCAGGTGCGGACCCGCCGGACATGCAGCACTAGCGCGTGGCGTCGAGGGACTACTCCTTGTTCCTGTCCTCCAGGAGCAGCCCAAGGACCGCGACTCGCTGCCGCAGCCGCTGCCCGACCTGGTGTCCCGACTGCTGTCTGCGTCCATGGCGTGGTGCGACGGCTACAACGGGCCGCTGCTCGTGCCCCTCACCGGCTGGCTGCAGGCGCCGCTGCCGCTGCAGATCCGGAGTGAGGCCTTCTCCCGTTCTCCGTTTGCGGCTGCGGCGCAGCGCCGTGCCTGTCACTCCCTCACGGCGCGCTCTATCTTGTCGGCAGGCATGGTGTGCACCCACAGCGTGCGCCTCGTGGAGCCCACGCCGTGCGGCCAGCACGTCATCGTGGTCCCCAACGGCGTCCCCATCGACCCCCAGATGTGGCACATCATGAGCAACGCCCTCGTCACCACGTTCAAGGGTGAGCCGCCGTCTGTACTCCTGCTGGTGGGCGTTTCGTCGCGTCTGTCCTCACGGTGATGCTGGTCTTGCAGGGCACGGCGCCCCCGTCACCTGCATGCACACCACGCCGACCCAGCTCATCACGGGCTCCGTGGACCTCCACGTCATCGTCTGGAGCCTCAAGACGTACGAGATCCTCACCAGGATCCAGTCAGTATCCAGCCAGGGTAGGGCGAGGTGAGCAGCTTGAGGCGCGGCGTGACGCTCCCTGTCTGATCCCCAGCGAGCACATCGCGGCCGTCCTGTGCATCACGCCGGCGCTGTCCGGCTCCGTGGTGGTGTCGGGCGGCGAGGACTCGAGCATCGTCGTGGCCAACATGACGACGGGCCGCAGGGTGATGAAGGTGGACCACCACCGCGGCCCCGTCACCGCCCTCAAGATCAACGCGTTCGGTGACGTGCTCGTGTCCGGTGAGCGTCCAAACGGCCCTAGTTCCCCGCTCTGAGCCAGGCCCCAGGCCCGACTGAAATCAGAAGATGCCGCTCCGTTTTCTGAACTGTCGGAGGAATTTTGACTTGACCTTCGACTTGACCGACAGGCTCGACGGACCAGACGGTGTGCTTGTGGGCGCTCGACTCCTGCCAGCTGCTCAACACCATCAACGTGGCCACGGGCGTGTCGCTGATCGGCCTCTCGCCCGACTCCGTGTTCCTACTGGTCGTGCTGGACAACAACCAGCTCGTGCTGCACTCCACCGCCACGGGCACGGCCATCCACGCCCTCCGCGGCCACCGCGCCAAGGTACGGCTAAACGCTCGCTAATTTTGAGGACCACAGTGAATATGAATATCTCAGACTTTTATTCCAAGAATACTACTAAATACAAATAACTGTCCGTACACCAGTGAATGTCAAAGACTGCTGGTAAATAATGTGCTTCCAGGCGCGGTCGCTGTGTCTGGCCGCGGACAACCGGCGGGCCGTCCTGGGTGGCGAGGACGGCAAGGTGTACGTGTTCGACCTGCACTCGGGGTGGCTGGAGCGCACCCTGGACACACACACCAACGCGGTGACGGGCGTGTGCTGCACGGAGCGCGATGACTTCCTCCTCACCGCAGGTACGTCCGCCAGCGCGTCTCGGCGCGCCCCCTCCACCTCGCTGCCACTCCATGACGGCACCTTGATTTGCAGGGGGCAACGTGGTGACGCTGTGGAGCTTCCGCCGCGACGAGGCGTCCGCGGCCGCGGGCGTGGCCGGCGTGCCCGGCGTGGCCGAGGTAGCCGTGTCGCTGGGCCCCGTGGCGGCGCGCCATGCCAGGAAGATGTCGCGCAACAGCCAGGTGCACACGGCGCCCATCACGTGCATGGAGGTGTGCAGGGACGGCACCACGGCGGTCACCGGCTCGGTGGACAGCCTCGTCAACATCTGGCTGCTCAACCCCCCCGAGCTGCACGCCACACTGGAGGGCCACATCGCCTCCGTAACGGCGGTGTCGTTCGCGCCCAACGGTTTGTTCTGCATCTCGGGCTCCGAGGACAAGACGGTGCGCGTGTGGGGGCTGACGCTGGGCCAGTGCGTGGCCACCTTCAAGGTAGGGCCGTCGGTCTGCCAGCCTGTGCGGCCTAGCTGTCGGAGCGCACCGCTCTTGACCTTGGTTGCTGCTGCAGGGCCACCAGAATGCCGTGACGTCCGTGTGCGTGTTGGCGGACTCCCGGCGCGTCGTCTCCGGAGACCGCGCGGGGCTGCTGGCCGTGTGGGTGGCCGACGACGCGTCGTTACTGCAGACTTGCAACGGCCCGGGCTCCAGCATCGCCGTCACTCACGACATGAAGTTCGTCGTGTCCGGGGTGGACGACACAAGGTAACGGCTATCGGTGGGGGGAGTGAGGGCCTCTGCTCCAGTGTGTGGTGCTAACTGGTGCTCTGCTCAGCCTTCGCATCTGGTCGCTGACGCGCGAGGACGAGCGCTTCACCGTGAGCCACTCGCAGGAGGTGACCTGCCTGGCGCTGAGCGCCGACTCGCTGCACCTCATCACCGGCTCCAGGGACACCTCGCTCAAGGTGTGGCAGCTGGCGGGCGGCAAGCTAGCGCAGGTGCTGGTGGGCCACACGGACGACGTGACGTGCGTGTCCGTGTCTGTCACCAACAAGTCGCTCGTCGTGTCGGGCTCCAAGGACGCCAACCTCATCTGCTGGGACATCAACACGGGCAACGACGTGCAGACGCTGAGCGGCCACCTGGGCTGCGTCACCTGTGTCCGCGTGTCGGGTGATGGCACCCTCGTCGTGTCGGGTGAGTGGCAGTGCCAGAGACAGCGTGTCGGCACGCAGGACTCGGCCTGACCGCCAGCCTCTGCCGACAGGGTCCGAGGACAGGACCATCATGGTGTGGGACGTGAACAAGGGGACGCCGCTGACCGCCCTGGTGCTGCATCAGCCCATCCTGGGGCTGGCCATGGCGTCGGACGCGTCGCGGATCGGCGTGCAGCTGCTGGACTCCCGCTCCATGCTCATCGTCTTCCTGCACAACACCCCCGCCACCTACGTGACGCTGCCTGCGTACGTCGCACCCAAGGAGATGGAAGGTTGGTGACCGCGGCTTGGCCCTCGCCGAGCGGCAGGCTGTCCTGCCGCGCTCGGTGGACGCTAGGTGGCCTGCTGTCCAGGCGCCGATGAGCCAAACACTTTGCTCTGCCGCGCTCGGTGGACGCTGGGTGGCCTGCTGTCCAGGCGCCGATGAGCCACACACTTTGCTCTGCCCGCAGATCTGCGGCCTCCCCTGCCTAAGCGGGCGGGCCGGCGGCTCCTCAAGAAGGAGGTCTCGCTGGACACCTACACGTGGCAGAAGAAGTACGGCCAGCTGACGTCGTCCATCATGATGGCCGCGGTGGACGAGCGGCTCAAGCGGCGTTTCTCCGTGTCGGCGTCCATGGAGGAGATCTCCAAGTGCAAGGCCGCCGCGGTAAGTACTAATTCAAGTCCAGTGTCGGCGAAAAAATATTTTGTTTTCGTCTGCATTACTTCATGCTTGCGACGCACACAAAGACGGTGTGCGTGCGCTGATCAACGGATTATGTAAACCCTGTTAACCTTTCTTTCGCCTTACAGCCGGCGTCCGGGATGCCGGGTCCGGAGCAGGCTGCGCTGGCGCAGTCCCAGCACTTCGATCAGTTAGAAGCCCTGTGGAACCAGCGCTCGCCTCCTCAGCGCCGGAAAAACCAGGTACGCAGTCAGAACTTTAGACCCTGGCCGGACAGACAGACAGATGTAAAGTGTTCTTATTGTTTTTATTGATTCCAGCTCAAGAAACAATCATCACTTTCAAGTTGTCGGGATATTTTAGATCAAGACACAGACATCACCTATGAAGAAGGTGAGCTACACTGTCAATGGTTTGTAAGTGGTATTGTGTTATACTATATGTATCTGAACCCTGTTTGTTTCAGGTGATTGATGCAACCAAGTCCATCCTTACAAGAAGTTCCAAATGAACGGCGCGAAACGTTACACTGTCCAACCTAATATACCTTCTAATGTTTATTAAGATGATAATCGATGGCCAAATCATTTTAATGTTTTTTGAAGTGGAAGCTTTCCGAGACCTTTTTTGGAACGCCCATGTCCCTTGCCCTCATGGGATAGCACATGTGATAATAATCCAACTTAATGAAGACTTGCAGAAAATATCACTATGCTTTTAAACGATTTTTCTTGCCGGTGTTGATATTAGAAACTATCAAATTATCCAAATTGTTGCCTTTATTTGACCTTTTTTAGTTTTATTTCGTAAATCTTTCTTCAGTTGTCTCAAGAAAGACACATTGGCACAAAGTTGGATTGATAATGTATATCATAGTTTGAAAGATGTGCCTAGTTATACGAGTGATGATTGGCGCTCAAACGCCGAAGAGGCAGGTCTTGTAACTTTTTGCGTGACATTCTTGCATCCCTGATCTTCAGTTTCGGTGCCAGTTGTCTCGATGTACATAACTTTCATTCTTATTGACAAAGGTTAAGTATATCATGAGCCCTTTTTGGTACAATGTATTTCTCGTGCTGTGGTAACGCTTCGTTCTGAGTTCCAACGAGAACCAGTGTTAAAGAGTTGTTACAGGACTTAAAGCCCGGCGTGTAAAGGGCACTGATCACTCCTGAACCTACCTAGTTACTTCAATATCACTTAATAGAAACCTATTTATTAACTGACATAAAATTAATGTTGTTTCCCCTTGCTAGATATTTGGTCCTTTTCTATACTATTTGTAAATCTTCGTCCCTCTTATTTTTATCTTCTTTCCCTCTCTTAAGACTGATAAGACCAAAGAGAACTCTTCCTTTTTGGTTTGATAATGTATTCCTATTTTCCCTAGCTCTATCCTATTCTCTCCTATCCTAATGTAAATGTAATTATTTTGTGATCTGGACAAATTTTGGCAATCATATTTGTGATTGATGTCTCCCTTAACTTGAATTGTGCTTAAGATATAACTGTGTACCTGTGTTCTATCCCATACTAGCCGTGCACAAATAAAAATTTTGGTTCTTTTGTGTGACTGCACTTCAGTTAAAAATTTAAGTAAAATTTTAAAATTATTTGCTATTAATTTCCTGACATGGTCTGTGATAGAGTGCCCAATGTGTAGCAATAATTTAAACATTACTTACATTTCATGGATCCCTGTTCTAGAAATGTGAATCCCTGTGATGGATTTGTATCACTGTTGCCAATGCTTTTAGATCTCCCCGTCTCAGAAACTTTATGTAACCTGTGTAGGGAAATCACAACTCCTTCTTACTTCACCCTTTAAGACTTCGAGTGGAATGGTAAATGTAATGTAGCATAACTACTTTCCTCTAGATGTAAATATTCCTTTATTCTTGTGAGGTATTTACAATAGAAAATGGATGTCTAGATTATTGCGTTAATGTGATGTGGAACTGTTTCAAACTTCTTTGTTTTGAATTTGACCTGTGTACTTACTTTGTGTGTAGAGAGGAGGAGGAGGAGGGAACGAAGCTGATGCCAGCTGAAGGCTTCATCAAACATAGGAATCCTCCATTTCTGTGATTCGAGAACATTTCAGTTTTGAGTATGCGTCGGCAATAATAATTATGTGTTAAACATTCCTGTGTGAGTTTTAACTATCAGACAAGTTGTAATGTATTGTCATGTAGATAATTAGGAGAATTGACAATCAATAAAAACTAAAATATTGCACTTGAAAATTTTATTCGATAATAAGTGCCATATCGATGGCTTATTTGTAAAATGTTGAGGCAAAACCGTTTTTTTTTTTGTTTTTTTTTTAAATTTAGAGAACTACCCTTCCCGCTCGGAAGGCAGCGAGTGAAAGTGTATTGAGTGCTGCTTCTGTTCAGTGCATCATCTTCTCGGCGTGGTACTTGCCGGCCATGTCCTCCTCCGGGTGTGCCGCGTTCCACTCGAGCGAGCGCAGGATGGCGACGGGCACCTGGGGCAGGTGCGCACCCACGGGCCGGTAGCCCATCTCGTCAGCCACGTACTCCACCTTGTAGTTCTCGCCCTCGGGGCTCATCCACTCGTAGGCGCCCTGAACCTTGGCGGCGTCCTTGTCCATGGCGTACTGCTCCATCATGGCGATGCCATTGTTGGTCCTGAAGCGGTACATGTAGCGGCCGGGCTCGCTCATGTCGACGGCGTGCTCCACGATCTCGGCGTTGGCCTCCCGGTTCATGGCCTGGGCGGGCTGTCCCCACCGGGCCTCAGCCATAGGCATGGCTTTGTACACGTGCATGGGCATAGCCGAGTGCATGTGCATAGGCATAGCCTTGTGCATGTGCAGGGGCATGACCGAATGCATGGGCATCGCTGACATCATTGGCTGCACGGCGGCGTCGGCGACGAGCACCAGGGCGGCGACGATCTGCGAATTCGGGGGGTTGAGTCACTTGGACACTGGTAGGCCGATTACGGAACCCAAGCCGCTGAGCGTTGCACTCACCAGACACTTCATTGTGATGTTGAGTGGTTGCTGGTCACGGGGCGACTGCTGCCGGACGTCCGAATTTCGCTCCTTTTATATTACGCGGTATTTGAGACTTTGGGGTCGGCTCGGCACTGTACTGTGCGGGTCGCAGAGGTGACCCTGCTCCGGAGCGCGACGTCCAGTCGGCCGGGTTGCTGCGGTGTCCTACGGTCATCTGACCCCGTGGGGCGGGCGTGATGACCCGAGCACGGCCGGCGGCTGGCAGGGAGCCGAGGCGACATCCAAACCCATCCGACTCCTATGTAAACAGATTCTATAATGAAGGCAGAAGACAAGGGAGAAACGAGTCTTTGATGCAACGTCGCTTCAACTACGACACTGGTGTTTGGGCCTTTGAAAAGTCTCCGTCAAGATCCAAAATGTCAAAATTCCAACAATGTTACAAAATTAAAGGTGTATTTCATAAATGAGCTCAGGCCATGCCGAGTGCGTGCGGTTACTCCCTCGCCGCAGTACACCTTCAAAGCGCGGGGGCTGGTTTGGCTGCCTACCTACACGGCGGGACATGACTTAGCCTGCAGGCGCTCGACTCTGCTCGCACTCTGATTCCACAAATCGTGTATGTAGCTCCCCTGAGCTCCCCCTTCCCGTCGCTTCTTCTCATTTGTTTCGAAACTGTTTTAGTTCGGAGTTTTGATCGTACAAATAAAATCACATATTCAGAAGGCTTTGACATTTTCCGAGCGTTGAGGTGTTTTTTTTGGGGGGCGCGCAAGCGAATCTGCGTTTGCGTTACCATCCAGACACATGTTTTCCGTAGTTCAAGAAAGGGATAAAGGGACACCGATTCTATAACTGATGAAGTCCATACGGAGCTGGCGAAGTCAGAGCGCGCCAATTCCATCCAGGAAAATAACTCTGTCCCCGTCTCTTGTCCACCCAGTCCGCCAGGGCCGGAGTCCTGGCCGGGGTGCTGTGCGGCCCGCGGAAAACCAAAGTCGTCCCACAAGTTCAAGGCCGACGGCTCCGGTACAGCCACGACGACGTAAATAGGCCGAAGCGTGGCCGAAGACCTTTGTCTGCTTCCCGCCAATCCCGCCTTACTCTGCCAGCACCCCGAGTGAATGGGAAAAGAAGTGGCGACGAAAGCCCACGCGAATGTGGATGTAAAGTGCAGCTGGGCGTCTTCGCGCTGGCGACACAGATTTTCACACTTTAAGTAACGTCACTCCGTCTCAGGGCCTTGGCCAGGGCTGCGGCCATCCTCAAACTTCGTCCGTTCCGTATTTCCGGGTCCTCGCAGCCTCCGCGGAGGGCCGCCGCGCTGCAGCGTCGTCCACGGACTCCACGCGCCGCGCCGCTGCACTCCCCGGTCCTCGCGAACATCCTCCGGGAACCGGTTCCCTGCGGAGCCTCTACGGGGGGCGTCGCGGGGAGGCATCCGAATCGGGTCCCCTGCGTTCCCAGCCCCTGGGAAAAGGACGGCTGTCTGGGCGACGCGGCGACGCGCATGGCCAGCGAGCCTCGGGTGTTGCCAGGTTGACACGCAGGCACGCACGCTCGCACGCCAACGCGCGTTCGCACCCGCACGTGCAGGCTCGCTTTGCGCGCGGCGCTCTGACACACATCGTTTACCTTGTTGACGTCACCGACTTGGGAACTGTTACGCGCAGCTCGGCTGCCTACCCGCACGGCGTCTGGTCGTGGTGCTCCGCTCATCGCAGCCTGACCGGCGTCTCGGGAAATATCAAGACACGTCTGGATGCGCCAGTTCGGAACCAGACGGGGGATCTGGCTAGGGGCTTAGAACCGAGGAACCTGTGGTTCCTAATCAGGTAGATCGGGTGAATTGATCGATACATGAGGCAACTAACTAGGAGACAGGGCGGAACCGAGGGGGAAATAACTGGCCAAAAGCATGTACACCAAAAATTAAATTAAAAAAAAAAATTCAGAAATTCTGAAAAATTTTATTGAAGATTTCAAAAAATTTGATGATTTATGGTAAAAAATTACGAAATTGTCTTTCCAGGACCGACCCAACATTTATTATTTTTCATTGCCCTCCCCAGTGTGCTTCAAAGCCACAGCAATGCGCTCATTCCATCATCTGCCGTGGTGGCTGGAGGTGTCGATGCGGCGGTTTCCGAACGGGAATCGGCGGTTCAAATCTTGTTACGTCACAACATTTTTCTCTGACCGCTGCTCATTGTCACGTCAAGAGCCCACTTCAATCGGTATGAGACATGAGTCAGGTTCAACTTCAAACATTTTTTTGTTAATTTTTCACTGCCTCCCCCAGTGTGTTTCCAACCCACAGCAATGCGCGGTGACTATCATGTGCCATGGTGGCTGGATGTGCAGACGCGTCGGTCCTGGTATGAGGATCGGTGGATCAAATCTTATTACTTCACAACTCTTTTCTCTGGCCGCTGCTCATTGTCACGACAAGAGCCCTCTTCAATCGGCCACAGATATGAGCCGTGTTGGCTGAGGGCGTTGAGGCGTCTGACCCCGACCATAAGGTCCGGGGATCGAATCCTCGCACTACCTTTCATTTTTCGACTGGCTTCCTCCCACTGCGACTCAAACCCGTCGTCCAACACTCGGCAGACGTGCAAGTCAGGGTGGTGTAGTGGTCTAGGTCGTCTATGCCAGGCCATTACACCCGGGTGTCTAAAAAGCAGTCCGCTTCGGCGGATTGGCCTCGGCACTGGTTCGATCCCCGATCGAGCCAGCCACTCGAAATTGGTCGCGAGTGGGTCCATTCCGATTCGTCGGATGGAGTTGATAAGTCCTTTGAAGCTGGCCCACTGACTGCATGTTCGGGTCTGGGAGCGCCGGACAGCGGGGGTACCACTTTGGGTACCGACCACCCTGCGCAAACAAAAGCTCCCAAAACTACTCTCTCTCTCTTTCTTTCTCTGTCTCTCTATCGTCTCTGCCTTACTCTACTCTGCCCATGTTTGAGCCGTGTCGGCGGCTCGGGTCCTACTGGGTCCCCCGGCGTACGATATCGAAGTCGCTGGATCGGATTAACCCCAGTTACCTGATAGCACCGGTTCCCATCCCGAACACCGAAGTAAAGCAGGAGGCCTCCCCATTAAGACTGGGGAGGGGGTGTAGAGTTCCATTTTTTTAAATTTACTTTTAGTTAAACACGATAGCCAGCGCCTGGGCACACCGTTTCCCACATCCAAACACCAAAAATTTCAAAAAATTCAAAAAATTTCAAGAAATTTTAAAAAACGTACACAAAAATTCCGAGTGGTTTCCCCCTTGGCCGTATCTGTAACTCGTGCAAGTGAAGAATGTTGGCAAGGAAACAGGAAGAAGCGCGTGCCGTGCACTCCGCAGCGTCGCGGATCGGCGCGTTTAGCGCATCTCGGGAGAGAGCTATCCCTCACACTCACGCACTCGCACAGCCGGACTCACGTGGCAACGCTGGCCGTCGAGTTACAGCATCTCACTCAACGAAACATACGCGTTTGCTTTCAATGGTCCAGTTACCTGACACAATACGGCCTGCGGACCGGGCGGGTCGGCCGTCTGCTCGGCAGGCGGGAGGCAAGCAGGGTTCCCCGGCGGCCACAGGTGGGCTCCGGGCTCCGGCCCCAGTGGACCCCACTGGGAGTCAGCGTGACAGAGTGTGCACAGAGTCACACGCCACCAGTCACTGGTCAGACAAAAGCAGAGCGCTGAGAGGTTGTATGTATACCTCATGCGAGTAACTACGTTTGTCGGTGGCTTGACTTCCTCACATTCCTCGCTCATGAGAGGCACCTTTAATGTGAAACTTTATTGTGTACACTTGTTCGAGTACCCGCCTCTGCTCACGGTGTGTCAGCGTGTCAGTGACTGTCGGGGCGTGGCGAGGCGGGGTGGGGCGGGGCGGGGCGGGGCGGGGTGGGGCGCCCCATGGCGAGGCAAGCGCTTCGCTGTGCATGCGCGCCCGCCCGGCCCAGCTCGACCGGCCCGTCGTCGAGTCTTCATTCCCTTTCGACATGGAACTTCTCAAGGACAGCGAGCTCCTCCTTAATCTCATCATGGCAAGTCGTCCCCGTTCGTACTCCCTTGCCCTGCGTGCCGTTGTTGTGAGCCGCGCGTCGACGCGACGCGGGACGTCGGCAAGGTGCGTGGCCGCGCGCCCACCGCGCCATTGTCCTCCCGGCGAGCTCATCGAGGCTCTCGGGCTGCCCCCTGCCCCCAGACGGCCCCCAGACGGCCCCCAGACGGCCCCCACTGCCCCCGGCACGGCCTGGGGGGGGGGGGAGAGCGATGCGGAGCACGTGGGCGCAGCACAAATCGAAGCGAGACCTCTGGCACCATGACGCACACGTGGCAAGACGCGTCTGTCGACGGGCGCCTAAAAATTGGCCCCGGATCATACACCGGGTCGGGCCGGGCGACTGGGAAGGTGCCAAGCCGAAAGGCCAGGTGCCGCCTTGCCACTGCCGCGGTCCTCCTCGCCCGGCCCGTCAGATTTACCGCCAGCGTCAGCGAAAATGTCGACACCGAGCGATCCAGCCCGAGCACGGCATCGGCGCAGGAGGGGCGGCAGGGCCGGGCAGGCCGCACCAGCCGAACTACGCCAACAAGTCCCAGGACGATATGTGTCGCTAACCGCCGTCTTGCCCGTCACGAAGGCGTGCCGGCTAACAGCCGCCGGGTTGTTGCTCTCGCCGTCCGCGCGCCGCGCGCCGCCAAGCAGTGGCCGATCCTCGTGTCGCCCTCTCTCGCGTCATTACAGCGGAGAAATCGCCACTGCAGGACACCGCGGACACCGCCTCACCTACCGCATGCACGCCTTTCCTTCCGAGGCGGCCGGAAAAAAAAGAATCTTTGTCGTCTCTTCTTTTCGCACCGAGCCTAGCCTGCCTAGCCCAGCCGCCGTTATGTGTCATCCTCGTTGCGCAATTGGTTTGTTAATTCCCCGCTAGCTGCTTCGGTTGACAATGGGCCTCCCGTTGCGCCAGGGACGCGACCGACCACCTACACGGGGTGCTTGTCTGATGGTCTGAATCCGAGCGTCTGTGAACAATTATCGACTCAAGGGTTTCTTTTCACTCTTGTCCAATATACCCCCGTTTTTTTCACCTTCTATTTCATACCTGCAGTTCGTCCAGATGTGTCCAGACAAAAACGGAAGTCGTGTCTTATCAACATCTCCCGACACGTTTGTCGAAACTACGTGTTCTGGGCCAAAGAAATCTGCATATCAAGTGGGTATTCCCACCCCAACCCTCCTCGCATCGAAAAAAATGACGTTAAACCCTTTGAGCACACACCCTCACCGTTTCGGAGGTGTCGCGGTTCCTGCGCTAATGTGCGGTCCACGGTGGATCCGCCACGTCCGCGGCGCCGCTGCCGCCTGCTCATCTTATTTTCGGCGAAGCACTAAGCAGGGGCGGCGTGGAGGCCGCCCAGGCTGCGGCGTGGCGGTGCCGGTGGCGGTGCGCGCCCCGCCGCATTGGTGTTCGTATAAAAGCGGGCCGGAGGCGGAGCGGGGCACTCCACTCCAGTCCTCGCCAGCAGACGCGTCCCAGCAACATGAAGTCCCTCGTGAGTATCTCCTCCTGTGAGCCTGCACCGCGACTTTGACAAAAGCAAGGACTCACACCGCCACCCCTCATGCGCAGGTTTTTGCCGCCATGCTGGCCGTGGCCTCGGCCGCCCCCCAGTTCAACAACAACAACTACAACTCTCCGGCCCAGAAGACGGTGTACGCCAAGCAGCAGTACGAGGAGCCCGTCGTGCAGCAGAAGGTGAGGCGTGCGACGCCGCGCGCGTGGGTGTATGTGAAAGGGGTTTCTTCGGCTTACTGACGCGGTGCGTGTGCCCTGCAGGTGAGCCAGTACTCCAGCAAGCCCGTGCTGCCGCCCATCGCCATCACCAGCTTCGAGCGCAACGTGCAGCCCGCCGGCGACTACCAGTTCAGGTGAGTCAGCCAGCGGCAGGCAACGGCCCGGGCCGGCCCAACGATCAGAGGTAACGCACCGCGGGAACGTTATTACGCAATGCCTGGACCCAAGGCTCGATTCAAGACTTCAGGACATCCCGCATTTAATTAAAACAGGTCTTTGGCGACTTTGGTCGTGAACCGAAGAAAATCGCCTTGTTTGGACTTGGGTAATTAAGTCTGCTGTTTGCGCTGCCTGCCCCCGACAATAAAAGAAATAGAGAGCGAAAGGATTTCTCTTCCTTTCTGGACCTGTTCTGTTTGGTCCTGATTATGGCATCCGCGTCCTTAACGGCCGTCTGCGCCGTCCGCGCGGTGTCCTTGCCGGGTCAACAGAGGGACCCGCCTGGACCCGGCGCCGAGAAATAGAGCCATAAAGTGACTAGGAAACTCCACACGCTACCGCGGAGTGAAGACCCCTGGAACTTTTTATTTTATTTTTTTGCTGCAATACTTATGTAATAGGGCACGGGCTGTTGTTTGACCAAAAAAAAAATAAAAATTGTACGCGAGGTGTGGTACTTGAACCACTGACCTTGGACTCTTCGCCGAAACCTGGCGGCGCTGACCTTAAGCTCGTTTGCAGCTACGGCACCGAGCACGGCATCAACATCCAGGAGGACGCCAAGATCAAGGAGATCCGTGACGAGAAGAACGAGCCCCACCACGTGCCCGCCGTCACCGGCTCCTACTCGTACGTCGGCGACGACGGCCAGACCTACACCGTCAACTACATCGCTGACGAGTTCGGCTTCCGCGCGTCCGGCGCCCACCTGCCCAACCCGCCAGCGGTCCCCGCCGACATCGCCAAGGCCGTCAAGACCCTGCCCCCCCTGCCCAAGGATGAGCCCGTCCAGCAGAGCCAGCCCACCTTCCAGCAGTACCAGCAGCAGCAGAACCAGCAGAGATACCAGCAGTACAAGCAGTTCTAAGTACCTGACACTATCCTTTCCCCTCAGCTGTCCTTTCTAATGTAAATAATTTATTAAAATGAAAACAGAAAATACGAAAACAGTGTTGAACTTTGGTATAGACTACCCGCCGAGAAAAACTGCACTAACGACAAACATGCACACTGCACACCACCAGCCTCCGTCGGTCCGTCAGGCAAAGCGATCGTTCCGTGCATGAAGGGTTGCCTACCGTCACGGCGCACCGGGTGCCATAAGGAGAGGAATCGGCCCGTCAAACAGATTGTCTTATCGCTCTTGAGCAGAGTCAACGAAGCAGGGAATCCGGTGATGTTGTATCCCATTATTAGGGGCACCTTCAGTGCACCGCTACACGTGGATGCGTCGTTCCGCTACGTTCACCACGTCCTCCAAAGTGGCCAGCAACAAGTCCACGCCGGGCCTGGTGGCGGTGCGCAGCGACTCGTAAACGTGTTCACTCGAAAGAGAGCGCTGCGGCTGCAGCGGCGTTGGTCGAGGCGGCGGCTGCGTCGGCTGCTCGACGGGGACGACGCACGGCGTCAGCAAGTCCATGACGTCGTTGTCCTCCTGCAGGAGGGAGGCTTATACATCTCTCGAACAGCAGCAGTCGGGAGGGACAGAGGAAAGAGAGCTCACCTGGACCGGCACCAGGTTCTGGGGTCGGTGCTGGCTGTTGGCTGCCTGCTCCGCGCTGCTCCCCACGTACACGAAGGAGACCGCCTTCTCCACGCCCTGCCTATCGTCCTCCCCTCTTCGACTGGAAGACCGAAGTCCAATTCAGGCGCTCTTCTCCCAAAGTCCCGCTGATTATGAGCAGACATTACCTGGAGCACCACTGCCTCACGCTGAAATAGGCCAGGCCGAGGATGATCTTGACCAGCGCCAGGATCACGAGCCACGCGTACACCGGGAGGTCGTCTTGGGCCACCTGCAGCCCTGTGCACCGGGACAAGTTGTCATGTGCTTCCGCAGTTGCAGTCACGTTACGGGATTCGCAGACCCCTACCTCCCGAGCCAGGGTTAGGGGCCTTCCAAGGGGTGGACGCTGGGGTCACCGGGGGCGCCTGGTCAACCTGCAGCTGGACGGGCTGGGTGGGCTGGACCGACGGAGGGGCAGCGGGCTCCACGACAGCGGGCGGCGTGGTGGAGGGAGGACGAGTCCGCACTCTGCCGCTTCCTAGAGGCCGGCCCCGACGTGGAGGAGTGGACACGGCACTTGGAGTGGTCAACTTGGTTGGAACCGTCAGTGTGGTTCCAGACGTATCTGCGGTCGCAAAGAAGCAAGTTTTACACCGCCGTCTGTACAAAACACCGCAAGATTTGCTCGCTGAAACTACGCGACACTATTACATGCATGATGTTCATGTTTTGGACAGGTTGAAAATATAGAGGTGCCTGTTAGCAAGTCCTCGCCTTCTGCGCAGCCACTCTCGTCGCTGCCGTCCTCGCAGTCCGGGTAGCCGTCGCAGCGAGCGCTGGGGTGCACGCAGCGCGCCTGCCCGCCCACGCCCAAGCAATGCGTCGCGGCGCCCCTGCACAGCGTCGGCTTCTTGCAGCTCCGCTCGTCCGTGCCAGACTTGCAGTCGTTACGGCCGTCGCACCAGAGGACGCCTCGACGCTTGATCATCGTCGCCGGCCTCCCCCGCGCCAGGCACTCCACGAGGTTGCGGTCGTCGGGAAGGCCCTGCGGGCAAAGGGACTCGTCTGCGCCGTCCTGGCAGTCCCGCTCGCCATCACACCTTGGTCACGAGAACAGCTATTTGAAAGAAATAAGGGCAGGCCGCGGCAGGTCCCGGTGCTCGACGTCATACCAGTAGGCGGCCAAGATGCACCGGCCGTCGCACTCCCTGGCGCCGCCCTTGCAACTGCCCCGGCAGTTGACCTCGTCCTGCCCGTTGTAGCAGTCGCTGAAGCCGTCGCAAGTGAAGGCCGGCGCCACGCAGTGCTCCGCCAGGCCCCCGCGGACACCGCGTTTCTGCGTCTTGCACTTGATGTGGTCCTCCGGGCAGTGCAGGTCCGCGACGACGCGCCGCGCCAACAAGCACATCGCGAGGCAGGCCGCTATGCCAGAGGCGGCTACGCCCCGGCCTCCACCGCGGCCCTCCACGCGGCAAACACCGCCTCCACCGCAGCCCGCTCGCAGCATTGCACTGCGTTAAATTCGAGGCCGCCGCCATGGCGGCAAGGCTCCAGCGTTATCCGAGCGGCCGCCGGCCGGCAGGGCCCAGCTGCACGTTATCGACATGACTCAGGCGCAACTTTTTTACACTGCGCCAACTGCGCTAAAAAAGGAGGCGGCAGTTTGACAGGCTGGATCCGTACAGAGTGCGTGTCGAAATCAACAAAAGATAGGCGAGATTTGAACATCAGCTCTAAGACTTTGTGGTCGGCGCCCAGGAAGGGGCCGTTGAGGTCGTTGTTCGCCCGCGAGTTAGTCAAACCATCTAGCAGGAGAGGGGCCCCTAGCCCCAGCACTGAGGGCCGCCAAGCTTTTTGTGCATCACGGATGTTGTTTGCTTTGCGATAACACAGACAGTCGGTGGGAGTCTGTGTCCTCGAACGACATTGAACAAAGTCAGTAATTCTCCAACTGTCCGATGTGTCTCATTTCACTGGATTTTTCCAACTTCCTTAATGATGATAGTAGTTCGAAAACATGACGATTGACTTAGACAAAACCCGCCGGTCACTGTTCAACTGTTAAAAGCCACCCGAGGCAGCGTCGGTCGCCGAGCCAAGAGAGCAACGGCCGGGCCAATCCGGGCGTCGTCGTTGTCACCACAGTCGGCGGCGTCGCTGCAGGGCGCCGCGCCCTCTGGCTGACCCCTCAAAACACCACCAGCTATATCTTCTCGCGTTCTCACAAGACCGTCATTTCCCAAGACGAGCACCGCGATGTCGCCCCTCCTGCTCCGCTGCGCCGCCACGCTGGCCGTCCTCTTGGCGGTGTCTGGGCTATGTGGCCAGGTTGTGGGCAGCAAACACTTCAAAGAGGACGCCGACGTTGACGCTGACGCCGAGGACCAGGGCCAGGCCGTCGACATCATGGCCCTGACGACGGACACCTTCACGGAGCAGGCGGAGAGCGGCCTGCCGCTGCTAGTGTACTACTGTACGTCCCACGATCCTCGGCTGTGAGTATGAATTTCGGGTCGTCAATGTCACTCTGTTCGGGATGTCGGCAGATGCGAAGTGGTGCAAGCATTGCGTGACCACCTGGCCGATGATCGAGGCCCTCGCCGTCGTTCTGCGGCACCGCGACGACCTGGCCCTCACGCTGGCCAAGGTGGACGTGGAGGCGGAGATGGACCTCGCCAAGGACCAGGGTGTCAGTGGCTTCCCCACCATCCGCATGTACCGGGACGGCCGCCACGACGACTTCTTCGGTGCGTGTGAGCCAGAGGGCCGCCTGGCAGGGTAGGCAGTCCCGGCGCGCACCCCTGTTTAACGGGCCAGCCTACCCTCGGCTCCGCAGGGGCGCGGGCCTCGGCTCGGCGTCCAGGCCAGACTGGCCTGCTAAACTCGCGAGTCCCACGGGATCGTCTGCTTGGATGAATCTGTTGTGAGCTTTACTTCTGACGCAGGAGAGCGGTCGGTGCCCAACCTTGTGCGGTGGCTCGAACGCAAGATGGGCCTCACCGTGCACAAGCCCAGGTCTGTGAAGGAGGCTCACCAGATGATCGATGCGCACCCCGTGACCGTGGTGGGCTTCTTCACGGTAAGTTCCTCCCCCTCCGACTACACTCCACTGCTAGCCAAGCCTAACCAGCGCTCTGTACGCAGGACGTCGATTCGGAGGAGGCCGCCGTGTTTAAGGCCACGTCGGCCGCCGTGGACAAGGCCGTCTTCGTCCTCGTAGACGACGAGAAGCTGTTTGCCGAGTTCAACGCCGAGGACGGCGCCGTAGTGGTGTTCAAAAAGGTGCTGGGGAGGCGCCCTCATGGCTCCGGTCAGGTGCAGGTGACTGTTCACTGCAACGCCGCTCTCCTGTCCGCAGTTTGACGAGCGCCGCGTTGACATGCGCCTGGGGCACACCGTGGACACCCTGGCCAAGGCACTGAAGCGTATCACGCGCCGCCTGGTGACTGAGTACCGCAACGAGGATGCGCACGAGCACTTCGCGGCCACGGCCAGCGGCAGCAGGACCGTGTTCGTCGCCTTCCTGTCCAGGCGGGCCGGCCACTTCGAGCTGCTGCACGACGCGCTGCAGGCGGTAGCTCTGGAGAGCGTCAGCAACGTCAGATCTATTTTCAACGGAATGCTGCACTGAGTAAAGCCATTCGAAATCCACCAACTGCTTTTTCACTGCAGGTGTCCTTCCTGGCGGTGAACGTGGACCAGGCAGACAACGCCCCGGTGATGTCCGCTTTCAGCGTGACCAACGCCACCGCGATGCCCGCCATGAGGATGTACAGCTTCGCCTCGGGGCAACGGTACCAGCCGCGCACGGACAGGGTGAGCGCGGATGCCATGCGGGACTTCATCGCCGGCGTGCAGAGCGGCGGCCTCCAGCCCATCGACGCAGTGCAAGAGGCGCCAGAGCCAGAGGCCGTCGAGGCCGAGAACGGCGTCAAGCTGCTGACGAGCGCCACCTTCGACCAGGAGGTGTACGACGGCCGCCGCCACGCCCTGGTCATGTTCTACACCGATTCGTGCCAGCACTGCGTCAATTTCAAGCCCATCTTCGAGGAGGTAAGGTCAGGCCCCCGCCCGGGCAGCGAGCAGCGCCTGGAGGTGTAGGCAACTTATCGCACGGCGGGACCGGGGGAGTTGCTGCCATGCGCTTTGACGCGTTGACGCGATGCTCGCGCAGGTTGCTGGTCAAGTCTCGGGGGAACCGTCGCTGCTGGTGGCCAAGATCAACATGGGCAAGTACAAGCCCAAGAATCCTGGTGTCAACATCGTCGGCGTCCCCTACGTGGTGATGTACCCGCGGTGCGGCAAGGAGGAGCCCGTCGTATACGACGGAACCAGGAACGCCAAGGCACTTCTCAAGTTCGTCAAGAAGCACGCCGGCCTGGAGGTGAGCTCTTGGGATGTGAAGGTGCGGCTAGCAGGCGGTGTGATGGTTGCCGGATGTCGCTGTTGCAGGCCAACAAGTCCCGTAGCGCCAAGAAGAAGGCCGCGGATGAGGCCCGGGAGGAACTTTGACGCCGCACCGCCACTTTCCTCGGCCCCCGCTGGGCTCCATCGACAATTTTGTACATTCATAGAAATAAACCGAAACCCCAACGAATCCCTGTGGAGATGTAATTGAAATCCCGAAATCCCCAAACTGCACACCGACGCGCTCCGCCATGGAAGCGAAGAAGCAATCATCGCCTGTCTGCATTTCCGCCCGACGGGTGACAAGCCCGTCGCACTGCCGCCTGCCGCCACGGCCGCATCAGTCTGCTGGCTTCTCCTCTAGGGACGCGCGGGACGCGCCGAGGGCAGCCGTCGATGACGTGCGCGCCTAACGATGACGTGAAAGAGCGTCTCGAAAGTCGTGGCGCCCACAACACGTGAGGAAAATCATGGCGACATGGCCGCTGATGACATAACTGAGCTGCTCACGTTGTGGCTCCGTTTCTGGAGCATAGGGTCATTGATGCTGGGCTTGACTCGGCTTGACTAAGACGTCACTGTTTGCCTGGAGCCTCGCCGGACGAGCCGCATCCGCCAGAGGCCCCTTGCCCGCGCACATGCCACATCAGGCAATCTGCCCTTGCCTACGCCTAACCCAGCGGTTCCCGACCTTCCTCGGCTCACAACCCAAAGATGGCTGCCAAACATTTTCGCAACCCCACAGCCAAACATTCGCAAGCGACCCCAAGCAAAAAATAAAATAAAAAGAAGAAGTTTATTTTGTACTTATTGAATGAATACAGTAGCTTATCTTAAAACTTCTCTTCATCTGCCTCCTCGAGAAATAGGTTGCCAAAGTTTCAATATGACCGCTGGCACATAGAGCAGCATGGTGTCCCAGTGGCCCAGTGAATAAGAGCTTTAGCTGCGGAGCGGAAGGTCCCGGGTTCGAGACCGCAACAAGTACAACTTATTCGGGACCAGATTTCTCGGCAAGCATCTCAAGAGGAGTTTTAACATCAGCGCCGACAAGCCTTTCTCTTGCAAAAATTTACGTCATTATTTTTGAATTGAAGAAGCCTTATAATCTTGTCTCCGGATGACGATTTTAATTTTTTTTTATTAGTCTGACGACCCCAGGCGACCCCAAGGACCAAGCCGCGACCCCAAAATATATTTCCGCGACCCAAAGTGGAGTCGCGACCCCAAGGTTGGAGACCGCTGGCCTAACCTAACCTAACCCCCTTAGGTGTTGGCGGTTACAGTGACCACTGCCGGGACGTCAGAGAGGCGGCCAGAGGCGGGGCCGAAGCCCGAACGGGGTCACTCTGCTAATTCGGATCTTGTTCGGGAATGTGGCGACTCGGCGACACGACGCCCGATGACGGTCGAGTCAGGTGCGGATACAGGGGGGGGGGAGGGTCCCCCCCATAGCACCTAGATAGCCGCCTGGAAGGTAGGAAAAAAGTGCTACTTTGCCCCTGTAAGTAGGCAAAAAGTGCTGCTTTGCCCCCCCCCCAAAGGCCGCCTCTGGATCCGCCACTGGGTCAAGTGCACTGCAGCCACCACCGCTCCGGGTCGTTACGAACTGCATGCGCCAGTCTTGTTGTTGATGCTGGCGGTACTGCGGATCGGCTACCATAACTGGTAACTGGACCCCAAACTCAAAACAGTCTGAAAATTAAAATCATGATCAACAGTGATCTTCTCCCTTCCTTCGGTGGTCAGGTCAGGTCCATTTTGGCTCTCTGATTGTGACCGGCCGATGATTTTTATTTTCTAGAGGATTTCCTCAGAAACATCCGATACGCGAACATATTTAGGGATCCTGTCATGAAAGACGCATTATTGGATACTTTTTCCGATCCTGCTATCGGTCTGAACGAACGCTCAACTGTACACTTCACAATTTAGTACATTGACTGACTGTGAGGGAGACAGGCCAACCTTTCGCATTCTCGTCTTTTTATCGTTCAACCCACCCAAACCTAACTAAACCAAGCCCGTTAAAGGCCCGCTTCTGTCGCAGAGAGCAGCTTGATTATTTTCATGTGTGGTGTGCGAAGTGTCTGCGCGGCAAACGCCGCTGTGTGCAGAGTCGTTTATAATCGCGGAGTCTGGCTTAGGGGTGCACACAGTGAAGGTGCACGACGGGGACGCATAAAAGGAGCAGGGTATGCCTGGTGGTGAAGGCGCAGGGTTGTCGGGCCTCAAAGTAGCAGGGTCCTGGTGCCTCAGAGTAGCAGGGTCGCCTGGCCCAGCGCGTTTAGCATAGCATAAGATCTGTCACGAGTAGCGTAAGATCTGTCGCGTGTAGGGTAAGACCGTCGGGAGTAGGGTGAGATCTGTCGCGACCCCGTTAGGTTAGGTTAGGATGGGTCGGAACCAATTAGTTGTAGGAAGGAGCTGGTCACAAACATGTGCAGCTGGGCCAGGCGACCCTGCTACTTTGAGGCCCCACAACCCTGCGCCTTCACCTCCAGGCATACCCTGCTACTCCTCCGACCCGGCTCCTTTTACCGCGACTCTGCACGGCGAGCGGCGTGGCGCGGCGCGGCGCGGCACGTCCACGTCAGCCCGAGCGGGCCGCGGCCGCCGCGCCATCTGCCGCCGCTGCTGCCGGATCGGGCCCGCACTTATCACGCGGCCGCAGACGCCAAGGACGGCGACGGCGAGGTCCGCGAGGTGGCGGCGCCACGACGCCGCTCTGACCTCTCTTCACCCCGGCCTGCACCCACCGCGGCGCTGGAGGCACGCCGGCCGGGGCACTGCGGCACTGCCTCGGGCCCGCGGCATCCACGCCATTTCACTCTGTTAAAAATAGAGTCACCTGGGTGTGGGGTGGCTATTAGGAGATGCATGGTTTGTTGACCCGCAGGACTGGTTTCCCGAGGAGGATGCAGCGGGCGTGGCAGAGCGTTGCGTGGTCCGGCGGGGAGGGGGCGGGAGGGGGCACCGTCCTGGACGCGGCACGGAAGGCAGCGCTGCTCTCAGCTGCGCCGCGGTGCAACGAACGAGGCAAAACGCATGGAAAGTATAGCGTCTTAGCACTGGACAGAGGGTGGCGGGACGGGAGTAGATTCCTGAGACTAGGACTAGGCAAGGAGCGGCGGGGCGAAACGACGGGCAGGAGTGGGGTGGGTTGGCACGGCCGAATCTCAAAGCCAAATCCAGCCACGGCAGCGGCGACCTGGATAGCCGGGAGTGGATCCCGGTGGGACTTGGCCAGAGCGATGGCGGGCCAAGCCCGGCCCATTGAAACGCCGATGCAACACGCCCCCCTGCCTCTTGGCCTGTCCCGCGGCAATCCCGGCGGCCGAGTGCAAGTCCCTGGCCGTCCCCGCCGGAGCCCGGCTGAGCCTGGTGCATCCTCGTCCCGCGCCGCCCCGCGTCCAAAAGCCAAGGACACATCCAGCGAGCGGGGAAGGGGGAAGAGGAGAGGAAGTCCCGTTACCCGCGCCGAATGTGCCCCTGCAGCATGCATCGCCACACCGCGGCGCCACCATCAAAAAGTTGACTTTCTTCGAGTTGGCGGCCGGGGATAAGCGTCCATTCCTTCGCCGTGGCTGACGGCTCGGAGATCGCACGGGATGGTCGCCGCGAGAGTCTGTCCAGTCTCGCCGCCGGCCCGTCTCCCTCCGCGTCTGCTTTCGACGCTGGCGCCACCCTGGTCGCGGCGGCCAGGCACCGCGAGGCGGCGGCGGCGGTCCCATCACCTACTTCCAGAGTATTTGCGCGGAATGCGCCTCCCTCTCCACGCCGCGCTCCGCAGACGAGAGCGCGAATGCACATGCGCCGCCGCCAGATTTTGTCACTTGATTAAGAGGTCGCCGACCCGCAGTTAGGCCCTGCAAGGTGTCTGGTGGCGAGGTAGACTCCCCCCTCTCCCTCCCACCTTGGCGACGTCCAATCTGCAACGGCGGCGGCCGCCTAATGGGGCTTTTGGGTTTTTGGCGCTCCGGGGCGGCTGGCGGCTGGCAGCCTGGCCGCGACCAAGCACAGTGTCGCGGTGTTTGAACTCGCAGCCCGAGCTCGAGTTGCTGGATGCGACCGGGACCCTGGGCTGGACTGCGACTCCGCAACGCGAGCGCGGTGAGCGCGGTGAGCGCGGTGAGCGCGGTGAGCGCGGTGAGCGCAGTGCAGCACGGCCTGCCGTGCCCCGCCGCGCCTCGTCCGGCCCGGCCACCGCCGGCAGGGGCTGCTCCACCATTAGTCTGGGCCGGGGCACTCCGGGTATCCGGTTGTTGCCAAGCGGAGTCCCTCCGCCGCGATCGCCCCACCCCACCCCGCCACGCCACGCCCCGCAGTGCCGCTCCGCCATGCCCCAGCCCTCCCGCAGTGCACCTCGCCGCCCCGCCCCGCCCCGCCCCGCCCCGCCCCGCCCCGCCCCCCGCCCCGCGTCATCTCGCGCGGGAGTCCAGCGACACTGGCCGGCCAGATCGCGGGTACTGCGCCTGGGTCGCAGAGGAACTGGTTCCCTCGAAACGTTAGGGGAGGGGATGGGGCTGTCCGGAGGGGGAGGGGAGGGGTGGGGGACGGTATTCGATTTTCTTCCTAATCGTTCGTACAGAGAGTTTGAGCAGCGTCGTGCGGCGTGCCGGGGTTGGCTGAGGCGCGCGGCGTGGCTGGCGGCACTGCGGAGCGCGGAGGGGCGCGGGACGCGGTGCGGGGCTTCATCGCCGTCCTCAACGTCCTCATCCGGGCGTATTGTCGCGGCGTCGGACCATCGCGGCGGTCAGGCGGTCAGGTTCCGAGGTTCGCTCCTGCCCAGCGCTCGCCTCCCTGCCGGGCCGAAGCCGGGCCTGCTGCTGCCGTTGCGGTTCGCTCCGGGGCCAAATGAGTCCGGAGAGGAGCTCAGTGCGATAGGGTTGGGGGCGCCGCCAGCCCCGCAGAACCGTCGAGCAGAGAGCAGCCCAGTCAGACACCGCCAACACCGCCAAGCCGAACCGAGCCAAGCCTGCAGCGTGCGACCTGCAACCCCCTGTGAGTGCAACAAGTGAGCAGTGAGTGTGTAAGGTGGCCGTGGGTGAGTGACCCTGGCCCAAGCGCGCCGCGCCGGGACATTCCCCAAGGACCGCGTGATAGCAACGGTGTGCGTTCAAGTTTCCCTGCTTGACGTTTCAATGAGAAGTCGGGCAGCCCTCGTGCACTACGCCTCGCAGCGCCTCGCAGCGCCTCGCAGCGCCACCCCGGAGCTCTGGCCGCGCGCGGCGGGCTTCCCCCCATGACGCGGACGCGGTGTGGAGAGTGGGCTGGGAGGCTTCCACTCAGAATGCTGCCCGTAGGGTATAGTCGTCGCGTCGTGGGGCTGAACCCATAGACAAATATGGCGGCAATGCGACTGGGTGCATGAGCGAGCGCCTCCGACTGTGTGTGCGTGTGTGTTTTTGTGTGTGCACGCGCACGTGAGTGAATCTCTCAGTCCAAGACGCTCAGCCCGCCTCACCACACCAACTATAGCGGTTCTGAATTTCCCTCCTTTACACAATCGCCGCCGGAGCCTCTAGAGATAGAAACTGCGTCCTTTCACAATCGGAGCTCCGACCGCTATTTTTAGACACCCTTTCCCTTCCGGATTCAATTTCTCTCTTTCTCTCTAGTGTGTGTGTGTGTGTGTGTGTGTGTGTGTGTGTGTGTGTGTGTGTGTGTGTGTGTGTGTGTGTGTGTGTGTGTGTGTCTGTGTGTGTGAGTGAGTGAGTGAGAGATGGAGAGACTGACTGCGTGTGTCTGTGTCGCCCTGTCTGGAATGTCGCTGCCGTTGTTTTCGACTAGGGGCCAGAGAAGATGTCGCACGTCGATAATGGAAAACGCGGCAGAGTAACGTTTCAGTCGCAGCAGCGTCTCAAAATAAATAACAACCTGTCCTGGAAACTGTGCATTCCAGGTCCAGGCCCTAGCTCCCATCCCGGCTGTGCCTGTCAGGCTGGCAGGGACGTTCCGAGGACCCTTGGAGGGCCCCTGCACGCGGCCGGCCCCGCCCTTGCAGCCCTCCAGCGCGGCGACGCTCAGACTCGTTGCTTCCTTGCTTCCAGGAACCCTTCTGAGCAGTCCCGGGCACCCCCGCCAAGATGGAGTTCGAGTCCGCCATGGAGGCGTTGAGCAAGCGCTTCGGACGCTTCCACCTGGTGACGCTGTCCCTCATCTCCATGATCTACATCTTCCAGGCCCTCTTCTACCTGTCCTACGTCTTCACCACGCTCAGATCGGATCACAGGTAGGACCCGCGGCGCCGCGGCGCGCTCCCTCGGGCTGGCGTCTATAGCACTGCTTCATGTCGAGGGGCACCGTTAACTGGGGTAACTTCGGTCACCCGAGGTGATTTCGGCCAGGCTTTTCTGTCGGCCTGCGTGGGAATCTAAGTACGCCACTCCTGTTCGACGTCTCCTCATGGTCGGGGGTAACTTTACACGGAAGGAAATGAGCCCGGTGATACTCCGTGCCAAAGAGACTTATAATCCGGACGTTTGGGCAGTCTCTTGCGCCTATCGACGTGCTCCTTTCTTTTGAAGGTGATTGTACAGCGGCACCGGCAACAACGTTGCAGCGGCCGCAGCGGCCGCAGCGGCAGCACGCGCCGCTGTGAGGCGACGGGCCTTGTTTGCGACTGGTCGCGACAAGGAGGGTGATTCATTGCGACTCTGGGTCAAACGCTGCGGCCATTCAGTGATCGGCTCGCGCGGCCGGTATTTGACACAGCGAGTCAGAGGCGTAACCTTGAAAAAAAATCGCCCATTCGGTCGCTGGGCCACTGAGAAGCGACCCGAATAACGCCCCAGAGTGCGACTTTCTTTCTGTCTCTCTTTCTCGCATAATGGGCCTCGCATTGACTGGCCAGCGGGGCGGGGCGGGGCGGGGCGGGGCGTGGTGGGGCGTGGTGGGGCGTGGTGGGGCGACTGGCCCTTGGGCGACTGTCACCGTCACCTGCGCCAGCCGCGCCGCCGCGCCGCCGCGCCTCCCGAACCGGGACAACCAGAATCGGCCTTCGCGACGGCCCTAAAAAGTGATGATAAGTCACCGGACAGACGTATCAGCCGTGGATTCCCCATTGACATACTCCGTCCTGTCTGGTGACGACCGAAGCAAGTCGCGCATCGGCGCGGAGCTGGGTTCCCCACCCAGGTGCCACTTTTACAAAGCCAATTAAAACAAAATAATATTTTGTGTATCGAGCGCACTGATGCTGCGCGGTGCACCACCACTCTGCAACCATTTTATCCGGTCGATGAGCATTGCAAAATTGTCTCCAATTTAAAATTATAGATCGATAGCCCATGGGTGGGTAACCACTCTCCTCGTTGAAACGTAATGATGAGGGTGACCAAAAACAAGGATGATCAATGCTCGAAACAAATCGGCTCTGCGGCAAGACGATGAGAGCCTTGCAGACGCGCGCCCCGCGGACCATGATGGTCGTGACAAAGGCGCTGTTTATTTGGCCGGGCGAAATCACTCCTGCTGGGGTAGAAAAGCCTGCTCTACATGAAGTCAAAGGACAACAAATCCAACGTGGACTGTATTTTGGCCCCACGTGAGTGAGCTTGCTTCACGGACTGGAAAGCTAAAAGTCTCGCTGTTCGATGCACAGGTGCCTGATTCCGGAGTGCGACCAGGACGGCGGGCAGCGCGTAATGGTCGAGCTGCAGCCGTCGTGGCTGCCCCTGGCGGTTCCCCTGGCTGACGGCTCCCCCGACCCTTGTCGCCGCTTCGTCCCCGTCCTGCCCGTGGACATGGACGGCACCACTTGCAGCGCCGAGGCCTTCAGCAACCTGACGCAGGAGTGCGCGCAGTGGGTGTACCCGAACAAGGAGCTGTCCATCATGACAGAGGTGAGCACTCGTCGCTCACCCCCGCCAGCACCGCACTCGTACCACTGCACCGCGCGCCACCTCGCCCCTGACTCTGAGCATCTGGCCTTGGCCGTGACACTGAGTGTCTTGTGCAGTGGGACCTGACGCCGTGCGGGACGGGCAGCGACTGGCAGCTCACGCTGGTCGGCACGATGAACAACATGGGCCGCGTGCTGGGGCTGCCGCTGTCCGGCTACCTGTCGGACAGGTTCGGGCGCAAGGCCATCCTCCTCGCCTCCCTGGCCGTGTCTGGCGTCATCGGCATCGTGCGCTCCGTCTCGCCGAACTATTGGTTCTACATCACGCTCGAGTTCATCGACCCCATGTTCTACGACGGCATGGGCAGCTCCGGGCTCATCATGGGTGAGCATCGAGTACCGCACAGAACCCCACCGCCGACGCCACCCTCACGGCCACGTCGTTCTCCTTGTCCTGCAGGCATGGAGGTGCTGCCGTCCACCGCGCGCGGTGCGTGGAGCGTGGCCAGCCATGTGGTGTTCGCCATGGGGCAGGCGCTGCTGGGCGGCGTGGCCTGGGTGCTGCCGTACTGGCGCTGGCTGCTGCGGGTCATCTACAGCTCCGCACTCCTCACGCTGCCCCTCATGTGGTAAGCCCGCCGTCTGTCCCCGCAGCCCTCCGCCAGCTCACTAAGGTCCTTTCCGTCCTCTGCCCTTCGCTCGCAGGCTCTTCCTGCCCGAGTCCATGCGGTGGCTGGTGTCCAAGGGCCGGGTGCGCGACGCGCAGAACATCATCCGGAAGGCCGCAAAGATGAACCGCTCCGAGTCCACGAGCCAAATCAACTTCGAGAAGGTTGAGCTGTCCGGCGCCACCCAGGTACGCGCCACGCGCCTTGTGTTGGGTCTACAGAGGGGTGCCTCCTCGACGGCGCTGACCCCGTTTGCTTCCAGGAGGGCCCGGGCAACGACAAGGGCAGCATCTCCGGAGAGCTGATGGCGCTGCTGCGGTCGCGCGTACTCGCCTTCCGCCTCTTCAACTGCTGCTTCGCCTGGTGAGTCTGCCGCGCCGCCGACCCCGTCACGTGGTCGGAGGACCACTAGTCAAACGCTGTGTTCTAGGGTGGCCATCATGTTCGTGTACGACGGCCTGTCCATCAACTCGGTGACCATGGCCGGCAACCGCTATCTCAACTTCATCCTGGTCGTGCTCATCGAGATCCCCGGCGCGCTGCTCACCGCCAGGCTCATGACCATGTTCGGCCGGCGCGCCAGCCTGAGCGGCTCCTTCATCCTGGCGGCCGTCTGCTGCCTCACCTACCACTTCCTGCCCACAGGTGCGCTTGGTCCTCGTGCAGCCAGGGCGGCCCAGGGCGGCCCATGGGTGTGTCTAACGTGTCTCCTCTGTGCAGCCGCGCCGTGGACGCGGACCGCGGCCGTGCTGCTGGCCAAGCTGTGCGTGACCATCTCCTTCACCGTCATCTACGTGCTGTCGGCCGAGCTGTTCCCCACGTCGGTGCGCGCCACGCTGTTCGCGACGTGCGCCACGATGGGCCGCGTGGGTTCGGTGCTGGCGCCGCAGACGCCCCTCCTCGGCCGCGTCCTGGACGCCCTGCCGATGCTCGTGTTCGGCGCCGCGGCACTCGTCAGCGGCCTGCTCGCCCTTACGTTCCCCGACGTGGGCGACGAGAAGCTCCCCGACACGGTGGAGGAGGCCGAGGCGCTGGGCCGGCGGCGGCGCAAGTCCTCGGCCGTGGCCCCGGCGCCGCCCACGCACCCACCCCTGGAGGTGGCCCTCGCCATCCCGGACGTGTTCGTCACGCACCTCTAGTCACGCGACGACCACCCACTGGTTATACTTCCTTCAGTAGCCGCGCATGGTTCGCTTTGTGCGCGGATTTGGGCAATGTTTACGATAAGTGTGAGGGAGGGGCGTTGAGGACTGAGGCTTGCCTTGGGCGTGGCTATCGCTGCCCCCGATGGGCACTCCCCCACGGGTGGCCCCCGTGATCCCCGTGGTCCCTATGGTGCCTCTTGAAGTGCTTCGAGGCGCCAGGACGTTGAGCCGCGTCGGACAGTACGGCTTGCTGCCGCGGTGGACCAGGCTGGGCCCGTTCAGCGCTCGAGCAGCAGCGCCAGCAGCGCCCTCCAAGCGGCCGCGGCGAGCACTACCCTCGTCGCGCGGCCCTTTCGAGAACTGCAATGAGCAAGTGATATTGGGATTCGCGAGTGAAGGACTCCTGCTGTCTTCTTTAGGCCCCGCAAAGGATCACGACATCAAGTTTTATTTATTCTGAAATAAAATAAAAACCTGAGCTGTTTGTATCTTGTCGAGTTCTGCTTTCCGCCTGGCCCGAACCTGAACCCACCCCCGCATGTGACCCTTCTCCCCCCCGCCCCGAATCGCGTCCCGGACGGCGGCGCCCCACGGCGCTGCGCTGGTTGCACTGGGCCAGGCCGGCCGGCGCAAAGCAATGCCGCGAGTTAGATGCGCGGCCCGCTGCTCTATTAAGAACCAATCATGTCGCCGCGCCGCGCTCGCCTCGCAGCCCAAGGCCCCGCGAGCCGCACTCGGAGCAGCGCGAGCAGAACCAAGGCGTCCGCGACGGCCCCTCGGGGCCCCGCCGCGTCCCGCGGCACCCCCGCCGCCCCAGAGGGCCCCAGAGGACCCCAGAGGGCCCCAGACCATCGGCTGGCGAGGAAGGCGACAAGTGGCAAACTGCGTACCACCGAGTGAACGGACCGTCGACGCCGTTAGGAGAGTGGTCGCGTCAACGGCGGGATCGCCAGTTGGAAACAAGCATTTCAGCGGCCAATTTCAGCGGTGTCTGTTTTTTTGTGCGCCGTCAGAGTTCCGAATGCAAGATGGACATCGACAAGGCTCTCGAGAAGACCATCGGCCGCAAATGGGGGCGGTACCAGAGCATCACCTTCCCGCTCATCTCGGTGCCGTACATCTTCCAGGCGCTCTTCTACCTGTCCTACGTGTTCACCACGATGCGCTCCGAGCACAGGCAAGCAGTGGCAAGGGTTGGGAGAGTGGGGCGAGATGCCTGCCTCCCGGGTGCCGTGCGGGGCCAACCCCGTGACGCGATCGACTCGGTGCTGCAGGTGCTACGTGCCGGAGTGCGAGACCCTCGACTCGACGGACATGGAGCCCGCGTGGCTGCGAGCCGCTATACCGACCCTGGACAACAAGACAGACCCCTGCCGACGGTTCGTCCCCATCATGCGCACCGGCACCGCGGCCCACACGGCGGCCGGCAGGGGCGACAAGCACTTGGGGGACGCGTGCACTGTGGCCTTCAGCAACGAGACGGAGGAGTGCACGCAGTACATGTACCCCAACAGGGACCTGTCCATCATGACTGAGGTAATGTTTGCGACCGCCCTTGGCGTTGTTGTTTGATTTTTTCCAAGTCTCGACCGAGTCACGGCGTTCCGTTCCAGTGGGACTTGACGTCGTGCGCGGTGGACAACGCGTGGCGCCTCACCCTGGTGGGCACGCTCAACAACTTCGGCCGCATCATCGGCGTGCCCTTGTCGGGCTGCTTTTCGGACAAGTTCGGCCGGCGCACGCTCATGCTGGCCGGGCTCAGTGTGGCCGGCATCGTCGGCGTCGTCATGTCCTTCTCGCCCAACTACTACATGTACACCGTGCTCGAGTTCTTCAACCCCATGTTCTACGACGGCGTCGCGGGCGCGGCGTTCATCATGGGTAAGGTGCGCTCTGCTTGCTGGTGCTCGCTGACGCCGTGCTGACCCCGCGCTGACGCTTGCAGGGATGGAGCTGCTGCCGCCGAGGATGCGCGGAGGCTGGAGCGCGTACAGCCACGTCATCTGGGGCATCGGACTGGCGGGGCTGGGTGGCTTGGCCTGGGCCATGCCCTACTGGCGGTGGCTGCTGCGCGTCAGCTACCTCCTCGCCCTGGCCAGCCTATCCTTCCTCTGGTAACTCATATACTCAATGTTTGAAATCAATATTTTTATTCGGTGGGCCAAAATTAGGTCGGTGTAGTTTTTGTCGGTCTAATTAAGCAGGCCCAATGATCTGCTCCCTTGAACTTGCGCGTTGGCGCGTTGCGTTTCCGAGTCGCGTTGACAGCGCTGTGCTGCAGGCTGATCCCCGAGTCCCTGCACTGGCTGGTGGCGCACGGCCGGTCGGCGGAGGCCTGTCAAATGATCCGGCAGGCGGCGCGCACCAATCGCCACGCGTCCGCGGAGCTGCAGCTGGACAAGCTGGAGCGCGAGCAGCTGGAGCAGGTGGAGAAGCAAGCCAAAGCCGTGGCGGAGGGCGGCTGCGAGCCCGTCAACAGGGCCTTCTCCGCGGAGCTCAAGGAGCTGCTTCGGACGCGCATCCTGGTCTTCAGGCTGGTCAACTGCTGCATCTGCTGGTCAGTGCTAGGTCCGACGTGACGTGTCTTCCTTGCGGGTGCGACGATCTCACACCACCCTTCTTGTCCAGGATCGTGAACCTGTTCGTGTACGAGGGGCTGTCCATCTACTCGGTGTCCATGTCTGGCGATCGGTACCTCAACTTCGTGCTGGTGGTGTTGGTGGAGATCCCCGGTGCGCTGCTGGCTTGGCGGACCATGAATAGGTTCGGGCGCCGCATCACGTTGTGCACGTTCTTGCTGCTCACGTCCGTGTGCTGCTTCACGTACCACTTCCTGCCCGAGGGGGGTAAGTCTCGCCGCCGGCCCCGCCTTGCCGCCACGCGCACAAGCCTCTCACGCCCAGCTCCATGCAGGCTCGCCCTGGCCGCACACCATGGTCGTCATGCTGGCCAAGCTGAGCGTCACCGTGTCCTTCACCGTCATCTACGTGGTGGCCGCCGAGATGTTCCCCACCAAGGTCCGGCACTCGCTGTACGCCTTCACGTCCACGCTGGGCCACTTGGGCTCCATGCTGGCGCCACAGACGCCGCTGCTGGCGCGCTACATGCACTCCCTGCCGATGCTGGTGTTCGGCTGCGCCACGCTGGCCAACAGCGTGCTGGCCGTGTGCTTCCCTGAGACGAGCAACACAAGTCTCCCGGACACGGTGGAGGATGCGGCCGCGCTGGGCACGGACCAGGCCAAGGTGTCCGTCCCAACCGACGGGGACGAGGAGGAGGCGTAGGCGGGGTGGAAATAAGGACGACGTCGGTGAGCTCAAATACCAAAATCAAGATGGCCGAGAGGTTTGGTTCAAGAAACACTACTGAACACTTTGCGTTCTACTGTACAACTGAACCATTAAAACACATCTTTTACAATACCGCTTCGCGTTTCATTGGCTGCCACTGAATCCTCTCTGGCCTAGGACTACCCGTCCTATGAAAACACACAAAGGTTACCAACTGTTAAGAATCTTGAAAAAAGACATTATCAGTTGCGAGTTTGCCGCGGGTAAATACGGGCGATAAACGGCCGCCAGCGCGCCCTTGTGACTAGCGCCTAGACCAGCCGGCACTTTGTCGAGAGCGGCTCTGTCGGGCACCCCGCAGAGACGCGCCGCGGACCGCCGTGTGCAGAGCTCACTCGCAGGGACTGCTAGACTGCCGAAGCAGCCATGGCTGACGGCGTGGACCAGCTCCCCGCCGACGGGGTGCTGCGCTTCGGGGCGCTCGACTACTCTTCCTTTGCGGCCATGATGCTGGTCTCGGCGCTGGTGGGCGTGTACTACGGCTTCTTCAAGAAACAGGAGTCTCTGGAGGACTACTTCCTGGGCGGCCGCAACATGGGCATCTTCCCCATCGCCATGTCTCTCATCGCCAGGTGGGTTGCAGTTTTGCGCGTTTTTTGCAATGTTGTGTCAGAGGTGACGTATCCGTGCATGATCGAGGAACTCTGATGGTATTGTAAATTAAAACAACGATAATTGCTGCTGTTCTAGTAACATTTCTGGAGTGACTATGTTGGCGGTGCCGGCTGACATCTACGCGCACGGATTCCAAATCGGGGTGGTGCTGTTCCTTGGGGTGCCGGTAGTCTTCCTCGTCGTGTTCTTCTTCCTCCCGACCTTCTACAAGCTGCAGTACGAGTCTTCGTACGAGGTACGTAACGCCCGTTCCCCCACGCGTTTCATGCGTTGTTGATCTGCTCCACGACTCTCTTCGCCCGCAGTACTTGGAGCACCGCTTCTGCAAGGAACTCCGAACGATGTCGTCCGTCTCCTACATCCTGGGATCGGTACGCGGCAGGACGCTCTCTCGGCGCTCACCACGGAAATGCGTTTCTCAACCCCCTCTCTGCTTTCCAGTACCTCCTAATGGCCGTCATCATGTACGTGCCTTGCCTCGCTTTGCACCAAGGTACGTCAACAGCCAACACGGCCAGAGTCTGCAGAACAAAGTAATTGCCAATTGGTGTGATGTAAAAGCAAAGTAACCTCGATCGAGGTCATAAATAGATAACTCGAAAAATAGCGCCAAACACAGGTGAAATAGCTCGCAAGTTGCATGCCTCGCTGTGTTTTCAGTGAGTGGCCTGCACGTCCAGATCATCAACCCCCTCACCTGCCTGGTGTGCGTTTTTTACACCTGCCTGGTGAGTGCCGCGCGTGGACGTCTCTGTTGTTGGCCACAACTACTTTGTAGCCACAGCTATCCCTCCACAAACCGCGCCTAAGAAGAACGAGGTATCGGGAGGTCAGACGGGCTAATTAAAAAAAAATCCAGACCGCGCGGCCGACCACCCCTTACATTGGCGCTTGTTTCCTTTTTGCCGCGTTGCAGGGCGGCATCCGTGCCGTGGTGTGGACCGACGCGCTGCAGCTCGTGAGCTTGGTGCTGGCGTCCTTCGTCGTGCTGGGGGTCAGCGCCAGCCGCCTCGGTAGCCTTTCCGAGACGTGGGGTCGCCTGGAGGACGGCGGCAGGCTGGAGATGTTCAAGTCAGTTGATGCAGCTTGCGTGCGCTCGCGCCGCGTGTGGCAGGCCCGCGCCAGTGATGCTAAAGACCGCACGGTAGGACGGAGTCCTGGTTTTCCCAGGTCTGAAAGGTCTCAGTTTGGGTCAGCGGACCCAAAGTCCTGAGACGGTCCTGGAACCGGGTCCGCTGACCCAAACTGAGACCTTTCAGACCTGGGAAAACCAGGACTCCGTCCCACCGTGCGCTGATTTCAGCATGTCCCTGGACCCGACCATCCGCGTCACCTTCTGGAACGTGCTACTGGGCGAGGGCGTCTACTTCCTTAACTCGCTCGCAGTGTCCCCCTCGTCCGTGCAGCGGTACCTCGCGCTGCCCACCCTGACCGCCGCCAAAAGGTGAGTGGGCCGGACCGGGAGGGCCACGGGCCGCACCGGCCGGTGCGCCGGGAGGGTAGGCCACCCAGTCAACGCCAGTCCTCCTCATGAAAGAAATATTGAATATGGAAGCATTAGATTAAAATATTCGTGGAAATTTTGGTCACTCTTTTAGAGCTGTACTGATCAAGACACTTGGGATAATTCTGAATGTAAGCATCTGAAATATTGAGTGAGATCGAATCCTGAGCGGGGGAGAGGAGAGGTTTTTGCGTGGTGATGGTGATGAACGAATAAAGTCATTTGCTTTAGTACCACTGATTGGATATTTCTTCTATTAAATCCTTCTGTTGGGTAGGTCTAGCATGGATAGGTGTAACGATCTGCGCCGTCGGTGTGCTGCAGGGCTGCGTGGATTCTGGCGCTGGGCTTCGTGATAACGCGCGGCTTGTCGTGCGTCACCGGCCTCGTCATGTACGCCGTCTACTATGACTGCGACCCCGTGGCGCGCAAGGTTGCAGCACTTGTTCTTGGTGCGTACACTTAGTTGTGAGTCTGGCTGACGGCGGCCTCTGGTCGGCAGGTGGTGCCGCACTCGGACAACCTGGTGCCGCACTTCGTGATGGACATGGCCGGTCAGTGGCCCGGGCTGCCCGGCGTGTTCATCGCGGGCGTGTTCAGCGCGGCGCTCAGGTACCTCCGTGGAAGGCAGCTCAAAGTACGGCCCCCAATACAACTATCTCGATGTACTCATCTTTCACTCGGGGCAGCACGGTGTCGTCGGTACTCAACACGCTGTCCGGGGTCATGTACAAAGACTTCATCGAGACGCGGCTGTCCAGGAAGCCCAGCGAGAAGCGAGCCTCCCTCATCCTCAAAGGGTTGACGCTGCTGCTGGGTGTCGGGGTCGTCCTCTTGGTGTTCGTCGTCGAGCACCTGGGAGCAATTTTGGAGGTGAGCGCACATGGTCGCGTCGGAATGCACGGCGGCGGTCGCCATCTCTGACGCGGTGCTGTCTGCAGGTGGCGCTGAGCGTGTCGGGCATCACCGTGGGGGCAACGTTCGGCCTGTTCCTGCTGGGCCTGTTTGTGCCCTGGGCCGAGACCGTCGGCGCCATGAGCGGAGCCGTGGTCAGCCTGTGCCTCATGACGACCGTGTGCATAGGAGGCCTGCACGCCAAGCACTCCGGTGCCATCAAGTACCCACCGCTGCCGACCAGGACCGACGGCTGCGAGTAAGACACGGGGGCCTCGCGCGCAGCTGGTGCGTTGCAAACGGCGGTCCTAACTCTGTGCCTCCACACTTGCGTAGCGTCACGGTTCCCGCGCTGTCTGGGACTACGACGCCGAGGCCACCCTTCCCTGCGCGCGGCCCCGCGGTGGTGTACGACGAGGACCTGTTTCCGCTGTTCCGCCTGTCGCCCTTCTACTTCGCGGTGCTGGGCGTGACCACCACGGTGGTGGTGGGGGTCTTGGTGAGCGCAGTGGTGCGGGGGGTGCGCACGCGGCGCGGCCTCCAAGGCGGCTTCGACGATCTGCCCCACCCGGACCTGCTCTCACCGCCCGTCGCGCGCCTCGTGCATGGCAGCAAGCCGCGCGCCGGCAGCGTCGAGATGTACCAGGCTGTGGCCACCGAGACGATCAAGGGCTAGGACGGCGACTCGCAGAGAACGTGGTCCCTCCCGGCTTCCCGCGTGTCGCGCGGACGCGGACGCGGCGCCGCGGGGACTTTGGCTGGCAGCTGGCTCTATCTTTCGAGACCATCGGCGGGGCTCTGTGCAGGAAGTTTGCTCGCTACGAATCTAACAAGTGTGCTCCCGTCTCGCGATTGTGAGGAGCGCGGCAGCCGGCACCCGAAATGCCCAATTAGGCGCCAAGCAGCATGCGTCCGGGTCTCGCATGCGCATTGCGTCAACTGGCGTTACATTTTTCCAACTGCCTCTGTTTCTGTGATAATAAAACTGGGTGACGCTCAGAGAAGGCAAACTCTTGTTTAAACGAGAAGCTGTAGCTGAACCAGCGCAACATTATCCAGTTGTCTTTCAAAATTCATTGACTTCAATCTTCATTTTCTGCCGTAACGGGACTCGGCGGCTGGAACTCAGAGCTTCAGCGTTTGTCTCATGAATGTGGTGTGTGAATAAATTCTAATTTTGGATTCCATTCATTCTTCATTGAGCACGCTGAGTGAGTCTCCCTCCTTCGCCCCCGCAGTCCCCGCCCCACCTTTTCCCCATTTCCCGGTGCCTCCGCGTCCCGCCCCTGCGCACACGCTGTCGTCGCGCCTCGCCGCACCGCCGCCGCCTCGCCCACTGTGTTTTCTCCCGCTTATCTCCGACAAGCTTCAAGCTTCTGCATGACAACCCCCGAGCCAAGCCCCGCCGACTCCCTTAAGTAGCGGCGGCGAGTGCGGCTCGTGACACTGCCCGGCCATCCTCGTCGCCGTCCTCGCCGCACCGCCTCTCGCCAGGCCCCACAACATGTCCCCCATCCTCCTCGCCATCTTCTTCATCGCCCTGGTCGCGTGCCTGCTGCGGCACGCGTACAACAGGCCGCCAAACTACCCGCCAGGTGAGTCCCAGGGCCCCGGCCTCGACTTACCAGTAAACACCGGTTAACACAGTGTCGCGGGGGTGGCCTGATGGCAGACCTCTCCCCCAGAGTCTCGAGTCTCCAACATTTACTTCCTTCTTACAATTTGTTATGTCGGAAGAGCAAACAGATACCGGTCTCAAGGGCTTACTGTACACGAAATGAATCAGAATACAGTAGGGTTGATAAGCGCACGAATGAAAACGTTTTATCTCTGGCTGTCGCGTTAACGTCAGCGCCGTCCGGGACGGTGACTATTTTGTCTGGGCCGGCCAGAGGGAAGCGGTGCGGTGAGGTGGGGCGAGGCGGAGCGCGGCAGACAGCCGGAACAGTTTTTCGACCACAGCTCGAAAAAAACGTTAGAGGGGTACAGTAAGCGAGCCGATTGTAGCCTGAACAAAGAACTACAGTCGGCTCGCTTAATACACTCTCTCTAGAACGGTTTGGAAGCTGTGATCGAAAAACCTTCTCAAGCCGTTGAGTCTGTGCGCCGCCATTATGTCTGGCATATGAGGAAGCTCTGCGCCCGCGCGCGAGGAGTATGAGAAACTGTTGGTGCGTTTAGTGAAGACATGTAGCACATGACATATTTGCGACGCCCTGACCTTCCTCACTCGTGCGTGCATCATTCGCTGCGATCCCGATGACCCCGTCGACCCCGGGCCGACAGTGGGACGACGCACGCCATACTCGCGCACAGCGCACAGCGACGTGTTCGAGAAAGCAGTGACAAGAAAAAGGAAAGACAATTATCACACAATTCATGTCTGATTTCCGGAGACACGTTTTTGGGGCCTAGGAAATTCGGGATACTCAGCAGGTCATCACAGGAGGTCGATGATCGACTTATTTGGCAGTATGCAGCAGACGGGCCCTGAAGGCGAGTGTCTTCTGCAGGCCCACCCCGACTGCCCCTGTGGGGCAACCTGTGGCAGGTGATGCTGCGCGACTACCGCAGCCCCCACAAGGCGCTGCTGGCCATGTCCAAGGAGTACTGCAACGCGCTCATCAGCGTGTACGTGGGCGCCTACCCCGTGGTGGTGGCCAACGACCACGAGACAGTGCAAGCCATGCTGTCGCACCACGCCTTCCAGGGCCGCCCGGACTGCTTCACGGTCAGGATCAGGTCCTTCAACCGCCTTCACGGTAAGATGCAGGTCCTCTCCCGGCCCGTGCCCTGAGGAAGGCCCGGGTTGGTTTTGGTGACAAACCCGAAGGGTCCGATTCCCGAACGCATCAACCCCCCTGACACCGCAGGCATCTTCTTCACGGACGGCGACTACTGGGCGCAGCAACGACGCTTCTCCCTGCGGCACTTGCGCGACTACGGCTTCGGCCGGCGCTTCGACAATCTGGAGGCCATGGTGCTCGAGGAGGTGCAGGGCATCGTCAACATCCTCAAGGGCATCGTGTCGCCCTACGACAAGGTGAGTCAAGCTGAGGGCCGAAATCAGACAGAGTACACACCCAGAGAGTAACGAACGTCCCCCCCCCCCGGCAGGACGTGGCGCGCGACGGCCGCGTGCTGCTGCCGGAGCTGTTCGCCGCGCACTCCACCAACACCGTGCTGGCCGTGCTCACGGGCTCGCGCCTGCCGGCCGAGCAGTACCCGATGGCCCGCGACCTGGCCCGCCTCATCAAGAGCTTCCAGCGCGCCGGCAACGCGTCCGGCGGCGCCCTGGACGCCACGCCCTGGATCCGCTTCCTCACCCCCAGCGGCTTCGGCTTCAAGGACTACATGGAAGGCAACGACGCCCTGCTCCACTTCATGACGGTGCGTCCTGGCTTCTGTTTCCCCCGCTCCTCGTAAAGGCGATTCACGTCAACTTGCGCGTTTCTCACATGCGACAGCGGCAAATAAACGAACAAAAGGGCTCCTTCGACGAAGAGGCCATCCGAGGATTCTGCGACAAGTACCTGCTGGAGATGCAAGAGCGAGTTGGGGAAAACTCGTCATTCACAGGTACTGTAAGTGCAGAGTTTTGCCTGCAAATCACGGGTCGCAGGAACGCAATAATGGATGACCATCGAATCGTGTCACCAGAGCTGCAGCTCCTTCTCACTCTGATGGACTACTTCTTCCCGGCGTCAACGGCCATCCCCAGCGCCTTGGCCTTCGCCGTCCTCTACAGCATTGCGCACCCGGACAAGGCGGACCGCGCGCACCAGGAGATCAAGGACGTCGTTGGCTTGGACAGATTTCCCGACCTCAATGACCGCGTCAAGTGAGCAGACACTCGCCATGAGTCTAGTCGTCTAGTCGAGCGGCCGGCTGCAGCCTCGCCGTGCGCGCAGAGAGTAGGCCACCCAACGTACACCTCGCCCTGTCTTTTGTCGCAGCCTCCCCTACACCGAGGCCTTCCTCCGAGAGACGCTGCGCTTGACGGGGACCCCGCTGACGCTGATGCACCGCGCCACCGAGGACTCGTACTTCCGGGGCTTCTATGTGCCGAAGGTGGCTCCTCAATTTGCGACCACCGATTTAGTGCTAATGAGCAGCTTCACGTTTCCCTCGAGTACTGTTCACGCCTGGCGTGTAGGCAACCCAGCCGACATCGGCGCGAGCTGGGTGGCCGTTGCTGCCGGGCTCCTCCCGCTCCACTGACTGCCTGTTCCCGCAGGACACGCTGATCGTGCCCAACATGTGGGCGGCCCACCACGACCCGACCGTCTACGAGAAGCCGTTCGAGTTCATGCCGGAACGCTTCCTGCAGCTCCACAGCGGCCAGCTCAAGAGGAAGGATACCAGCGTGCCCTTCGGACTGGGTTAGCAGTCCACGCGGCCCTTCCAAGCTGGTGTCCACCCCCCTCCCCCATCATGGCCAAATTTTTATGATCCGTCTGTTCCAGGCAAGCGGCTCTGTGCCGGCGAGACGTTCGCCCGGCAGAACTTGTTCCTGTTCCTGGCCGCCCTACTGCAGGGCTTCCGCTTCGCCATGCCCGACGGCGCGGCCGTGCCCGAGACCGAAGAGGACGCGGTGTTCGGCTTCATCATGACTCCCCCCGATGACCTCTGGGTCCAGGTGTCTGAGAGAGTTTGACGCCATGGCACAAGGGCGGCGTGAAGAAGCAGTATTTGATTTTTGTTGTAAATTATTGTGAGAAACCTTTCTGATTAGGTATTAAGAAGGAATAGAGAAACCTATTGTAACAGTTCGTAATTTTATTCAATAAATAACATATATAAAAATTGAGAAATGTACAGATCACTGGTTATGGTTCATCCCTACCCATTGTTATGATGGGTTTAAAGCTAAATATTTAACATCATTTACCTGAATAAATTCACAGACATGACTATGTCGTTCTCACAAAGACTCAACAATATTTTCTTTACAAAAGTACGATGCAGACGTGGAGTAAGACACATTGTGTGTATTATTTACATTTTAAACCTGCTCAAACTATATGTGGTAGAAACTAAAAATTATGCAATATGTACAATAAGTCACTGGAGAGCTTTTCGATTAAATGATGAATTACTCATTGCAAGTTTTTAAGTAGGACGAGTAGGTACTCCTTATTTAGGTTCTAACTTAGAAGATAATGGAACAAAAAACTAAAGATAACAGAAAAGAGTATATTGAGAAATAAAATGTGCCATATATGTACCAATAGTTTGGGTTCCTCCTCCTCCTCATCATCAGCATCATCGCTGGTTATGCCTCTCCTCGGATGTCCTACAAAATGTGGATGACATCTTACAATACAATGCTGACAGCATGCCTGTCAAACAGAATCTATTTAACCTAATATGATATTTACAATGAAATGAGACTTGAAGGTCAGTTCTCAAAAAACTTTACCAACAAGTATAAAATGTTCACTAGTACGCGTTTCCCGGCTCCTCTACATGAAAATAGAACGATGGATGAAATATGAAATTATGATAACAGTCACTAAGAGGATCAAGGAAATCCAACAAAGCATCTCATAATATGATGGAAGATTTAAGATTCAACAAAAAAAACTATTCTAACGTAAAAATTATAAAAATAAGAAAGATCTATTTCTTTGAACCCCACGATATGAAATTCTTACAGGAATTTACTCCAGACAGATGTCAAACATCTCATCGACAAAAAACTATGGACCTACAGTATTTTAATTAACTTAACTAGAACAAATTCAGTACAGGGGTTTCCTCCAGAAAGATCTGACTGATCAGATCAGTTTTGATAATACTCCTAAATTAAAACAAATTACAGGGTTCATTCACACCACTTTTTTTAAAGATTCACTAGTACAGGGGTTTCCTCCAGAAAGATCCATATGATCAAGTCAGTTGTGGTAAACCGAAACTAAAACAATAAACATGGTTTCATTTTGAAGGTCTGTAAAGACCTACCATCATCACCACGGTAGAAAATAACAAGAGAAGCTACAGGGGTTGCTCCAAGTTTCAGGAATGGCTGGATCCATCAACAGATTTAAAGTTCAACAGGACAACAAGGCTGTTCTAAAATAATAACCTCAATAAACATTTACTTAAGGTAAGAATTTCATGGATTTCTCCAGTTAGTGGCACAAATTAATTAATGGCACACTGAAAACTTATCTTATAGTTTGACTAAACAGTATACAATAATAGTAGACACAGTAGACAATAATATAATAAATTACAATTAAATTACAATAATATAGACACACACACACACACTCACACCTCCCAATCATTCACTCACTCACTCAAACACGCACTCCATAAATCACAGATCACGCACGTTCTACACTCGCGACATCCTTCGCAGCAGCGCCAGGCAGACGGTGAGCCCAGCGGCGACAAGTCTGGCGGTCGCGCAGTGGTTGCCCCCGGCGGCGGAGGCCGAGTAGTCCCGGTCGTCGGCCAGCCCGTTGGCGGCGTCCTCCTCCTCCATGGCCAGGGCGTCCAGGGCCGGCAAGGCGGGGACGGGCGGGGGCAGCCCCCTACACCGCACCAGGGGCGGCTGGTAGGCGGTGGGCCTCTCCGACGGCCCCCCGCGCCTGTTCTCCGTGTCGGGCTGACCCAGGTACAGCAGGGACTGTCCCCAAGTGTCCACGTCGACGCGCACCAGCTCGTAGCGGATGGTGGGCACCACCAGCCCGAGCGACGCGCAGCCGTGCGCCGCGGTGAGGTCGCGGGGCACACCGACCCCCCATTCCCCGAGGCCGCCACCGCACAGTGGGTCCGCCTGCAGGCTGGCCACCAGGTCTGCGTCCAGCACGGTGAGGGCGGCGCGCTCAACGTGGAAGTCCGCCTGCAGGGCACCAAGGACCTGCGTGCTGAGTCCGCCCACGGTGTAGCGGCCCGCCTCGGTGGCCGTGAAGGTGGGCAAGGTGCACAGCGGGTCCGAGTAGAACTCGTACTCGCCCTGCCACGCGTGCCAGCCCTCCAGCGACCCCGCGGCCGCGCGCACCCGCAGCCGGCGGCGCAGGAACAGCCCCAGGGGCCGCGTCTCGCAGCGGCTGCTCACCCAGTCGCCGCCCAGGTACGGCGGAAGGCGCGGCTTGACGTGCAGGTTGGGCGGCGAGCGCTCCGAGGCGCGCGCCACGGCGTGGCAGACGTGGCAGCCGTGAGCCTGAAACAGGGAGGCCATCGTTAGAACGCGAAGACAACAACGTAACACCACGACGCCGCCAAATGATTTTCAATTTGGTCTAAGTGAGCCCATAGAGGGGTCCAACCAAGCTGTGGGTCGCGCGTAGCGACTGCGACCTGGTCGGGTTTGCGGGACGGGCCCTGGAGTGGGTCGTTGGTCGTTACCATTTATTTAGCGAGGTAGTGGACGCCGTAACCTTCCCGCCAGACAGCCCTGCCATGCCGTGCCCGCCCTGTCTCATGTGCGACCCGGGACGGGCGTTGTTGTCGTTTTGCAAGGGCGCGGGGCGCGGGGACCACTGATTTACAATCCGGGCCGCATGTATGCTCAAAGGGTTTCTACCGAATTCGCTCGACCGACGGCAGCGAAGGCAGCGAAGGGCGCGGTGGGGCCAGCGGGGGGTGCAGGACTCCAGGACCGCCGAGTCGTCGCGTATTTATTCGTTCCGGACAAGATTTACATTTACGAGCCCAGGCACGGGCAGGGACGGCCGCACCACGGACACAGCACGGGGCCCGGCCGCGGCGGTGCGGGCATGGTTGCGGGTCGGGCCTGGTCGGGCCACTGGCAGGGCCCGTGCACAGAGTCGCTGTCCGGCGGGCAACGTCGCCGTCAAGCCGCCCTCCGCGGGCCGCGGCTCCGCGTGGCTTGGCGTGGCACGCCATCGTCCTCGTCCGCTCGGCGAGGAGCTTGTGAAGGGCTAAACGGAGTTGCGGCGGGAAATTATCGCTTCAGGGCGGATAAGGCATTGTGGGCCACCCCGCATTGTGCGCCTTACTTTGATTACTTTGGATAGGGCGAGAAAAGGAGGCGGGGCTCGACGCGCGGCAGCCCGACGGCTCTATCGCCTCATCGGGGCGTGGCGGGGCGTGGCGGGGCGTGGCGGGGCGAGACGGCGCGCGGCGCGCAGTGTACAGACAGTATGAGGATTCTGTAGCGGGCGGGCCCGGACGGGCTACACTTGACGCGCAGACAAGATCAATCAATGCGGGCTGTCACCGCTGAGCCGCTGCCACGGGCTGCATCCGGGAGCCGAGGCGATGTAGGCGTGACGGGGTGCTGCCGGCGGGGTGGACTGAGGTGAATGTGTGATGGCGCTGCGAGTGTTACCCGCGCATACAGATGCCGGGCACGCCTCCGCGCGACGCACCGCACCGCGTGGGCCGCGCAGGCCACGGACAAAGGACAAAGGACAGCCGCGGCGGAAGTCGGAGGTTCGAATCCAGACTCACCTGGTCAGCTTTGAGGAGGGGCACTTGGAAGGCGGTGGGCCGGTAGCTGCCGCGCTGGTCCGGCCGCGAGTGCACGTCACCGAGCAGCAGCTCGTGGCGGGCCGTCCTGGGGGCGGCTCTGGGGACGGCGCGAGGCCGCGGGCCCTGGGGGCGACGCTGCGTCCGCACTAGCTGCAACTCGTGGAAGGCGGCGTGCAGGGCCGACAGGCAGTCCACGTCCGTGGTGGACATGAGTCTCACGGACCGGGCCCTGCCCCGGCTGCGGCTGTGCGGCTCGCTGGGCGGCTGGTTGTTGCGCGCCGACTGATGCACGTCGCCGTCGTCGCCGTCCTCGTTGATACTCAGCACCACGTACTCGCGGTACGGTTTCCAGCGGCGGCGAACCTGTCCCGGGCAAGCGGCGTTCACCCGCGCGGCCAGCTCCTCGGCCACCTCGGCGCTCTGGGCGGTCACCGTGACGCGGGTCAGCGTGTACTCGGCCTCGGTGGCGGCGGGCGTGAGCCACGACCGGCCGCGCGGCCGGTACCGCCCCTTGGCCGCCACGGTGTACAGCGGCAGCGAGCACGATTCCTCGCCGTAGTGGAACTGCAGCAGGCGGAACGTGCCGTTGCGGTGGAAGGTGTAGGAGCGCAGCAGGAACTCCGGGCCGGGCCGCACCTCGCACCTGGAACAGCAGCAGCGGGCCGTGAGGAGCGCGCCTACAAGAACCGCGAGTGTGCCACGCGTGGTGCGTCGCCGGGTCGCGCCTTGACGCCTTGGGGCTCGGCAGCCCTGAGGGGTCCGCGCCAGCCCCAACGAGGCACGACCAACGAGCGGCCGGAAGTAGGGGCGCAGGCAGGCGGGAAAGCAGTGTGGCCACACCATGAGCCACGGTCCCATGAAAAATAAACTCCCCAAGGAGGGGGAGAGGGAGAAGGAAAGGCCCTTGGAGCCTCCCATGTGCTAAACACGCCTCACTGCGGCACCGCAGCCAACGAGGCTGCCAGCTTCGGGCATGCAGCGGAGAAGGCGACGCCATCAGACAAAAAGTTTGAGTGTAAATTTTAAGTCGAAGGGTTGGTGCTTTAATCTGTGTTCGGGCGGTACGACACTCACAGCTAGGTTCCCAAATTTTATGGTCTGCCATCCACGACAGGACGCATGACACCACACGCACACATGTACGTACAGTATCTATAAATACACATACGGCATCGGCATCACATGCGCACACATTCTGGCACAGCATCTGCTTCGTCCTGTTTTTGTTTCAACCTCGTTTTCGTTTTTTCCCCTCTGCGTGTCGCTGGAGCAGCATCCAGGCGTGTTTACTCGTAGGTTTACGGCCGCGAGGCGTGGCATGGCGTGGCGTGGGGCCGTGTGCGTAGTGTGCGTTCGCCGCGGTTCGGCAAAGTCCCTGCCCCTTCGCGGTACTGTACGTTTACTGGAGGCGCTGCCGCCGCCCCTGCGCCGCCCCTGCCAGCTTGCACCTAGTTAGGCCCCCACCCCTTCCCTTCCGGCCTTAAGTGACAAGGCTGACAGGCGGGACCCCGAAGGGTGGCATGGGGCTCCACGCCCCTCGCCGTCACACGTCAGGCAGGCCTGCAGCTGCAGCCAAAAGGGCAGTCACCCTCACAAGGCGTCAAGTCGAGCGCAAAGTAGCAATTCTGGACTTCTGGTCAGCAGCCGAGCGGAATGTTTGGCCTCGAAGGATGGCAACCGCGATTCAATGAGCTCGACGGTGTGAAATGCGGCGAAAATGGTTGGAAAATGGCGACGGCGACGTGCTCGGCCGGCCTTTGTGGGCCCTTTGTGTGGCCGGGCACAGGCAGGCAGACTGACTGGCATTGAATCGATGTGCACGCGGAGATGGGCCGGCGAACACATCGCCCGACGAGCCCGACGCCGTGCTGAGAAGGGCCACCCACCTGTGTTGTGGCAACCTCGGGGGCGACGCGTCGAGGCAAGCCCTAGCAGCCTGGAGGCGGAGGCAGTCGGGAAAGCAGGAGCCGCGCCGTGAGCACGCACGACGCACAGCAAGCGCCAGCAGCACTCGACGTGCGTGCATGCGCTGTGCGCTGCCAACACCGAGGCGGCACCGAGGCGGCCCAGACGCCGCCGCGACGTGGCTAACGACGCGGACGAGGGGCCACACCCCACCCCCCCAAAGTCCACTGGAAATCATGAGATGCCCGTCTGGTGTTCGGCGTGGTGAGGCAGCCGGCTCGGGTATTTTCTCACAGGAAACAATATTGACATACACCTGAGGGGGCACACAGGGCCAGCAGGACGAGCAGTCGCACCACGCCGTCGTCGCGCGGTCACCCACGAGCCGGGCAAACATGGCAAACATGTCCAGTTCGACTCGGATAGGAGCAAGTTATTAATGCGATCCCCGGTCCCTTTCTATTCCCTGATGCATGCGAAGGGATGGAATAAACCAAACCGCAGAGCGAAATGGAATCGAGCCCTTTGTTCCCCGCTGCGAAGTAGCCGGGCCCCGGGCCGGGCCGAGCCGAGTCCGGCCGAGTGGCCGAGTCCAGCCGACCAACGCCAGCGGGGCCCAGGCGAGCCGGCCCGATGAATACATCATTTATCACTATAAATATGATAATGGGCGGGCCGACGGCCTGCTGGTCAGGTCAGGTAGTACCGGGGCCGCCGGGGCCGCCGGGGCCGCCGGGGCCACCCCCAGCCGAGTCGCATCGCACTACAATCCGCCTTTTAAAAATAATGTGATCTCATTGAAATACTGAAGCAGAAATTTAACTTTGATGTATACAAAGGGCAAAACTCTCGGGATAGACAGGCTCCTCATTCACTGGACCAAATATCTGAGGGGACTGGCAGGCCCGTAAGGCTTGGTGGTGTTTTAGCGAAGCCAGCCTCGGAGGGTCGACCCTATCATAAACCTGCCACCCGCGCCAGCGCACGATAGATAGATAGATGCTCCGACCCGAAGAAACCTTCGGGCGTCTTCGGGGCCCGCCTGGCCTGCCACCCGAACGTGTCTGCTGCGCTCAGTGGGTTCCAGCGGTCGGAGCCGAAGACGGCCGAACGCCGAGCTGGAGCCGAAGTAGTGCCGATTGGTCGGACCAGTGTCAATGCGTCTTGAGAAGGGTCGCGCGGGCCATTAGTAGCCCAGGCAGGCTGCCTGGCCCCGGCTTCGCTAAGATTACGGTCTGTGCCAGTCCTCCCAGGTTTATTAGTCGTGTCCTCATTCCCCCGCTAACACCCGTCGTCGTAGGAGAAAAGAAGGCGAATTCCAGAAAAAAGACACTTTTTGTGTTTTCTTTACGGAGCCAGCAGCAGCCAGTGCGGGGACCTGTCACTTGGACAGAGACGAGGGTCACCTGACCGAGCGGAGCAGTGGAGCCCCCGCCGCCCCACTGGTGGGGGGCGCAGGACAGTGCAGCAGCAAAACAAAGGAGAGTTGTGACAGTGGACGCCTCGGGTTCACATTTTAATTGTATGAACATGGCCCGGGCGCAGCGTGGCGCAGCAGGTCGATGCCGTCCTGGGTGGCTCCACACTCCAGTCCCACCGCAACCTGCATGACCTGGACGCGCCTCGCCAAATCCAATCCCTCTGCTGCTGGGCCAGTGCGTCGCCGTGCGTCGCCCTGGGTGGCGGGGGTGGAGTGCAGCGCCTCACACCGCGCCTGCGTCCCCACCGCAGTGCAGCCGTGTGTGCAGCCGCCACTCCAGCACAGCATTGTCTGATTTTGGAGAAGCCAGGACCGCGCCAGTGTGTTCACAGTAAACATTCACAGTCATGCACGGCATGGCCTGCTGCCAAGAATATATACACGAACCGGCACGGCTGCCACCGAGGCCGGCACCGTGGGAGGAAGGTCCCAAAAGGGGCAGGGGGGTGGCGGTGGTGGCGCAAGTCAAAGCCGTATCACCTTTGAGCGTTTTCGTACGCTGCTCACCATTGGGCTACCGATACAGCACGAAAGTTGGGGTCCAATCAACGCGAATCGACGCAGGCCGGTCCCTCTCATTCACTCTCTCAGAGAGAGGCATTTAAAGAGCATATATTCGCCTAAAATATGTTGCATTTACTGGAAAATATTTTCATTACCTTCTACCAAGAAAAGGGACTTAAATATTTGAAGTAAAAGTACCAAAAAATACACTTTTTTGATTCTTCTTGTTCTTTACTCGGCCACGACTAGAATGGTCTATTCCTTTCATCAAAATTCAAGACCTCCCAGACTCGGTGCGCTGAGTGCGCTACCTTATGCGTCCCCATGCTGACGCTGTGTACTGACAAGGAGAAGCCTTTGGAAGCTCACGTCAGACCGTGCTACTAGACAACACTTACCCTTCGGAGACCCACTTGGAGACCATCTTGGGCGGGTAGTCCACCACGGTGTTCTGGTCGGCGTCCGCCACGTCCTCGGCGAGGCGGTCACAGCGCGCCTCGTCCCAGTCACCCGCAAGCAGAGGGTCACGCAGGAGCAGCTCCGCCCGGCCGTGTCCTGCAACAATGCGAGCGTTTAGATCTCCGGACTTGCTCACTCTGCAAGGCAAGGAACGTCCAAGGATGTGAGGCGCGCGCGCGTGCGTGGGTGCATGTGTGTGTAAGTGGACACTTTCGAGGAGGGTCGGTAACCCACGCATTATCAGTAGCAGACTAACTAAAAGCAATCGCTTGTCGATGAGGCCCAGACGTCTCTGCGGTTTTATACCTGGCGATGAAGCCAGGGGTGGCGCGGGCACGGCGTGGCGCGGCGTGGCAGGGCCGGGCTGCGCATCCCGGACTATTTAGCCAAAAGGGATCATCCGCGCGGCGAGCGTGCTGGCATTCGCCAAACCCAACTCGTAATCCGGGGGCAACAAACTCGCGCATCTGCCCAGCGAGTAACGAGCAGCTCCGGTCGCCGGAAACACTTCGCGATCTCTTCCTAGAGGCTAATTAATGAGAACCGCAGGGCCGGCGGGGCCGGCGGGGCGCCCCCGTCCTGGCTGCCCGGCTGCCGCTTGATGGACCGGCCCCGAGGACGCCGGCCCCGCCGTCACTTGTGCATTGATTTACGGCGACATGTCAGTTCGAGGAAAGCTGTGGGGTCGAGTCGGACCGGGGGGCGGGGGCGGGGGAGGGGAGGCGGCAGCGGGGCGCCATACCGCACGCAGACTGCACACAGAGCCCGAACCCGCCCGCCCAAATTCAGCTTTTTGGCGAGCTTCAGCCCTTGCCACACTAATCGAGATGTCCCTCCCCCCTTTTCCAGGACGATGGCCATGGTCTGAGATATCCCTATGTGTATCATGGAAATGCCTGGACAGATAAGGTTGGGGTGGGGGGTTAGGGGGGGGGGGCGACATGGAACCATTTTTCACTGGTAACGCAACACGCAGGATGTTGGTCTCTCTTTCTCTGCGTTCTTGCTTTGACAGCCCGGGAGACACTCGGGCGGGGCGGGGCGGGGCGGGGCGGGGGTTGAAGTCTGGGCTTCCTACTGTGAGCGCCGCCGGCCCGAAACGGCCGAAGCGCCCAGGAGGGCCCCGCGATCGGACCGAGTAGGGGGAAAATTCAAATTGAATTCCGGACGATGTGTTTACGAGGGGCAGCAGGGGGCCTCCGCACCGTGCGTCGGACGGACACTCCGAGCGGGGACGGCCCCGGACGACGGCAACACCAAAACCACATTTTTCTCCGTTGCATAAAAAGGGGATAAGAAAGAGAGAGACGCGGACTGGGAAATCCACGCACCGTGTTCCACTGTGCCGCGATGGCAAGGAAATTGAGAAACGGGAAAAGCGAGGCCTTCCTGCGAGGCTGAGGGACAGTGCTCTCCAGGACTATCAAGCAGCACAGACGACTCGGCAAGATACAAGGCAACGTAGCGAACAAGATGCGTGAGCTGGCAAAAAACTATTTCACCGGGACTTTCCGCAGTGACGTCACTGAGGGCAAAGGACGTCCGCAATGTTAGCACAGCCAGCATCCCAGTTAGGCATGAGAAGCCGACCCGCTAGTTGAACTTGAACCTGAGAAGAAAACATTGCGAAACGACTTACCGATAGCCAGGATGACCAGCAGCCCAGTAATCCAGCACATCCTGAAGGAGCCTTCCATGTCGATCGCTTCACTTGTCACTCGCTGTGTCACGTCCGGGCGCGTGTTCGCGCGTCCTCGGGTGGCATGTGTGCTCGCTGCATCGAGCCTTCCCGGCGGCCCTTCCCGCTGCGTACGTGCCGCTGTGCTGCTTGGACTTAGCCACCACGTCCTCCCTCGACAAGGATTCGCGCCCGACTGCGCCCGTCTGACTGTGGTTGTTGGTAGTGTGGTGGTGTGGGCAGGGCTGGAGCGCGCGCGTGCGGGAGCGGAGCGGGAGAGGAGCGGAGGCCGCGCCGCACCACGGCGGCGCAGGGTGGGGGTGGGGGTGACAGGGTGACACTGAAGCGCACCGGCCCCGCCGCCCCGCCGCCCCGCCGCCCCGCTCCGCCAACAGTCCAAATCATCCAGTTTCGCAAGATCACTAGATGACAAATAATCCGATCTCTCCGGATAGGTTTTTCGGTCACCCGTTCCATTTCGAGGGGCATAGTCCGGTTGTAGGTCTCTGTTCAAGGAACATTGGGGTCGCTTACTGTTTCTCTAAATTGAACAGTTTTGAAGCTGTGACCGAAACAGGCGGCCAGAGATTTTTGGCCACTGGTGTTCGTGGCATCCAATTTGTAACTGCAATGCATTTCGTATCCTGCGTCCTGGTCCCACCGCCGGCAGGGCAGTGACAGTCCCCGACAAAAAGCACCTATCTCGCCATAACGCGATGGGCAGGAAGTGCAGTTGCAATTCTTCTCCACGGGACAGACGCAGGCAGACACATCGTCAGTCGTCGGTCAATGAGTTGAAAGAAGACGGCACGCTGTAATAGCGTTGCCATGCGTGAGGGGACCAGTCTTTGTCTTTGCCTGTCGTCGCCCTGGACACCTCCGAGCAAGGTGCGTCAGTCAATGCTCGGTGACCAAAGGGCGTCCGGTCGTAAATCTCTCTTGAGTAGTGAATAAAACTCGCGGGACTCACCTTGCCCTCCCCTTCTATCCCTTCCTATTATATTGCACAGTGGGTATGAAGGGAAACAGAGTCCTGAGGGTCCAAAAGTGCACCATCGCCCATCTGGGGGTCCAAAATTCCGACGAAATTCTCATTTTTCTCGGCCTTAAGAGGCGAAAAGGATTGCCTCCTGCCTTCAGCAATCACCATGAGACTCATGAAGCCACGTGAGCCGAGGTGGCGACCCCTCGCCTGCGTGGCGCCAGCCTACAGTCCAGTCCAGTCTCCAGGAGGGACGAGCGCGACATGCCAGTGCAGACTTTCGGAGCGTACTATACTCCGCGTACCGGGACAAGTGCGAGAGGACGACGAGGCGCACCTGTTCGCGGAAACGACTAACGAAGCACTGCTGCACCACCCGGGCGTGGCTACCAGGCCCCCGACGCCCCCGCCGCGGCCACCCGGGACTCTGGCACGCCCTGGTCCTTGTAGCACAAAGAGGTACTGATCACCGAGCGCTAATCTTTTAATCCCACCTTCCTTGGCACAGCGTGCCCTAATGGGATGAGTTTGGGGAAGGAAAAAAAAGGAGGGGCTCTCCGGACACGTGCAGCCAACACCCGCAGCTCCGACGCTACATGCAGTTGTTCCTGGAGGCTGAACACTTGAAAGTAAATTACACATTTTTGATGGTTGTTCTAAATTCCTAATTTATGTAAGGGCTCAGATTCTGTCGTGTTCAAGTGGGCCTGACAATCTGACTACGACTATAGAGGCCAGAGTATTCAGCCATAATTAGGTGTTCCAAACGACACGAGAACAACGTCGTTTCGAACATCTCATTCTGGCTCGGTGCTGTAGGCACTGTGGTAATAAACTACTTGGTACAGATCAATAATGTGTTTAGCTTTCATTTATTTCGATTTTACAGTATACAAGGATAACCTGAAACACAAGGCACATAAACATATCTCATAAAGAAGCTATACAAACTACAGAAATGTTTCAAATTAAGAAAATTTTCCACTTCAACACGGACAATAGTGAACATAAAGAGAAAAAAATTATCACTTAAAAAGAACTCAACCAAAGAAAAACATACTTTTTAAAAATTTACACAACTAGCACTTATCACGTCCACATTTGGCCTAATTTATTACCCCAATGCCAATCAACAGGTCAATGTTCCACTTAAAAAATAAATTTGTGTGTATGTTGTTTGCTACATTGTAATAGAATCATTTCATATCTGTACAATGCCATGTACTGAAATACACAAAGTAATTATATGAACAATTTACAAATTATGGCAGGATATATTTTATAACAAAGAAAACATTAATATAACAGCATTAATGTTTCACCAACAAGGGTCACAACCACATCTTTAAAATAGGGCTCTATTTAACAAATAAAATATATGTTAACAAAGGTTCAAAAATAAATATTTCTTCTAAAAAAATAAGGACAGTTCATAGAATTTGTATTTGGCACTCATACAAGCTGTATTTATTTTTGTTGTGACTAACATCAATATAGTTAAAATGCCTTTTCTTCAACTAGTTTGAGATCCATGCACTTGAAACTATTCTTGCTGGAAGTCACAAACAATGATAATATTCAACCAGAAATATTAGACACATTAAAATGTAACAGAACAGAAAAGTAATAACAATGTGCCAAAAACAACATCAACAAAAATAAGTTCTTAATCATCTAGGATCAGAAGATTGACAACTTTTAGAAACAGCACCCAAAACACACTCACCCCTGCCCAACACGGACAAGAGGTGTCATTAAAAGTACTAAGTCTTATACAAGTTCAAGGTCAGGAAACCTGACAACTTTTTAAAGCGGCACCAAAAAACAAAAAACAACAAAAAAACACACCTTTTGCCCAAAAGGAACAATAAGTGTCACAGTAAGATTTTTAAATAAAAGATTTTTTTTTTTTTTGGAGATTCAATTGTCTTAGAATATGTCAGATCCAGCCAACATAGATAATATCAGCTCTTCTTCCACATAAAATAAAAATTAACTATGCAGTACGAGTACCTCAGAAAGTAAAAAATGCAGAACACACATCAAATTAGTCAGCAAGCTCGGCCAGTATGATTTCTCTTAAAACTATCCAATCACCTAAACACCAGTAAAAAGGGCTATGAGACATAAAACAAGGTTTTACAATAACAGTTCTTTAGATCTGCTACTATTTTTAACACAACTATGGTCCCCATTCAAATCAATTAAATTTCACCTTTGTTAGGTTCAGTCACTCCAGAAACTTAAAAATGAAATATTTTGAATAAGCTGAGTGGGTAATTAACATCATCAGGAAAGAAACAAAACAAACAACAAATCCAGTAAGACTAAGAGCAAAGGGGAAATATGAAATTAAACTGAGGACTGAGACAGTTAGAATTGTTGAGACTGAACTTACAATATAAAATCACATATAGTACACTGGTTCGCAGCAGTTTTCAAAGATAAATTTGGCACATCTCTTAAACTGTGTATCATGAAAAAGTCATAATAATTATAGAACATTTTCTTCTTTAAGTTGAATGGTTACACTAGACAACAATCCAACAATGTGATACGATTGGTCAGTCGATATGTACAGAAGAACTCGTCCTCAGAACCGAAAAGGCACCCAAAAACCAGTCATTTCATCTCGTTTGTAATAATGTGGTCTGTTGTCCCTGAACACGGTAACAGCAGGAAAAGGGTGATCTTGGATGTATTTCAAAGTTTGACGAATCTACAAGAGAAAGATTTAGCTTTTTAAAGTAAAATAAAACATTGATGCAGTATGTACAGTACAGGGTGTCCATTAGTACAGTAGGGAGCATTTTGAGAGCATTTTTCATTCTAAAGAAGACCCATGAATGCAAAGACCCCCGAACCCCACTCCTAAAAATGCTCCCACAGTAAATAGGTCTCCTACCCACTCTCTTTACTGGTACCAATTAGGGGTGACACCCTGTAGTTCTTAGGTTTTCAATGTGAGGAGTCAATGATTGGAGACCAATTTTACATACCATGGACGAGAAATAGGGAGTTTCCACTTCCGGCGATGTAGATAAATGTTGAAGAATGAATTCATCTGACTGCTCAAGCCATAAATCAACACCACGCAGAGGTTCATAATTGAAAGGTCCAATTCGATGCAGACCCATACTACAGTCATATACATCCAAAACCTTTGCCAGTTGAGTGGAAAAACAAAACCAGGTTAAAGCACATGTAGAAATGTATTAAAGGAGACCCAAAATAGAAACTCACCTGGTGTCCTCCAGTTAAATGACGAGCAAGACGCAAACTCAGTTCTGGTCCTCTGTCAGGAAATGTCGCAGGGAAAATCTCCCCTGTTTTGACATTAACGCCTAAAACAGAAGAAGACCATAGGAATCATACAAAAAATTTATTGAAAGCAAGAGAATATGTAAATAATCCTGAAGAAATCATAAGGTATGGTTCAGGACCGAAGGGCAGGTATGTCTAGCCTAACACACACATTGGATCTCATAAAACATACCAACACCACAAATGAAAGGCCAGCGAATTCCTTCTCTGACAGTTGTATTAGCTTCCCCCACACAGGCAAGGATGAGATCCACTTCCAAAGGTTGTTTGTGGAATGCATCTAGAGAAAAATATATAAATCAGGGTAGTGGGAATGGGAATAAAATAAACGATAAGTTTAATACAATAAGAAAAACAAAAACTAGAATAATTACTTACGCATTATGCTTTGGAAAACACCCTCAGAATAGTTGCGACTGTCTGCAAAACCTCCAATCAAATTAAGTTCAAGACGCCCTTCAGGGAAACCTACGGAGAGTTCTCGTACTCTTTCAATGAGCGTCACTACTCCATCTTCACTTCCAACGCTGTGTAAATGAGTGATGCCAACTGCACCTGATCCTGTAGTCAGAAAAGCTTACATAAATTAGCATTACTGCGACTAAAAGAACACATTCAGAGATATTTTCTCATACTCACCAGTGTGACGAAGCACTACAATAATACAGGTAGTAGCATTATCAGAACCAAGAATATTAACATTTTCTGGAAAAAAGAAAAAAAAAAAAAGAAATTTTTTTTTTTAGGTAGGATAAAATTGTCACTATTGAAAAACAATTGGCATGAAGCCAAGAACTCACTGTCTTGGGGAACAGTTGCAGCAAGTTCTCTTTCAATGACATAGAGAAGACCAGCAGGTCCAACTACTTTAGTTGGTATGGAAATTAGGAGGGCTGCAGAATCTCTATACCCAGGATGCATGTGAAACAAAGTAGCCATATCTGGAGGAGCCTCTTCAAGAGCTGATCTGTTGACGCAGAGTACCATTCTAAAACAAAGGGAAAATAGTGTTGTCAACATTATGAGGAAGAATGCTTTCAAAAACTTCATCTGCCAATTAAAAAAAGAACCATGGAGATTGTAGGTCAATGTAAGAACTTCTCATCATACCAGTGACATTTACTGAGACTCTTTTTGGTTTCATTTTGATTTGTTTCATAAGACTACATTCGTGTTCACATGCGTCTAAGCAGCAGGAAAGCCTCTCCTCCTTCCCCCCACCCCCTCCCATTTCCATTCTGTGACAGCCTGTAGAGATAAGCCAATAATTGATAAGCAGCAGCTCTAGAGGGAAATAGTGAAGGGGAGTCTTAAGAAAAATGACACAAGGGGTCAAATTGTTGGTCCATTCTTTGACAAATTACACTTTTCATCTATGTGCACATACCACAACCAGTGGAATTAGTAATTAGAAGACGGGAAGAGACATAAGTTATGAAGTACCAAAAAAAATTTAAACACTGCAGAAAAAAATTGAGAAGGATCGGAACAGAATTGATTCACCAATCTTTGTCTTGTGTCAGTATCAAAACAAATTATCCCATTGAGAATTACAAGACTTGATATGACACACTTATTAACTTCTTGTTTTGAATACGTTTTATAACCATTAACTAGGGAAAATTCTTTGATCAAGGAAAATGGGTCTTCTTGCCAAAATATTTTAAAAAGTTACATCAAATAAAGAAGTTAGAGTGTAAATAATAGTAATGATAATAATATAGCAGTCAGCTATTTGACCTTCTTTTAAAAGTAGAGGATAAAATTTTTGATGTCAAGTAAATGATTAAAAGAATGAATAGACTAGACATGCAAATGAAATGAATGATAACTGGCGAATGATTACTCAATTGTGGGCAAGTACAAAAGGTTTACAAAGTGTTGCAGCTTGAACCTCTGCTTGACAGGTAGATCAAGAGCAGAATGAGGAAACGGGACGGTAACAGGGATAGCTTGGGAGGATGCAGCAGACAAAATCTGTGAATGGAATTAAAATTCTACGTAACTATTCACGGCAGAAATATGTACATACCTCAAGACTGCAAGTTCAAAACTGATGTATGGATAGTATAGTGTTGTGAGGAGTAATGTTTAAGCGACAAGGTTATACTTCTAGACGAAATCAAAACTTCATACTAGAGTAGCAATAGTTCCTCATACGCGACCATTTCCAAGTACTCAAGATTTATCACAACATAAATAAATCGAATGGTATACTTCTTACGCTTCTTTTCTATACGATAGATTCTGATTTTCTAAATTCCATCTATACACTAGAGAACGATTTTCAAACAAGCCAGGGGTTGATTGACGAAAAATAAATAAATATTAACAGCATATACCTGGGCATGAGTGATTACCTCATTATTCAAATAAAATTATTTCTCAGAGATGATTTTTTTACATTGAAAGTAACTCAAGTACAAAATAGTGGGTCAAAGTTCGCAATTTTCGCTTTGTTCAACGTTCAACCAACCTGTTGAATATGGCGTGGCGGCTTGGCGGCTACTTCAAAATGGACAGTCGTATCAGCTCTCTGCTGTCTGCTACGCATCATAACAACCTGTGTGTTTGACCTGAGGCAGCAAACCCACAAATATTTTCTTAGTCGTTGCAGCTATCGCGCGAACGCGCTTTTTGAATTTTTTAGTATCTCGCGTCTCCATACCCATTTTTTTCCTAGTTAAGAGACTTCTGTTTTGGTTGCAATCAGTGTGCTCGTGCCACTTTAGGTTATATGAGGTCAAGTAATGCATTCAAAGGCGTGGAAAGTGTCAGCCAGCGTCCTTTTGGCGCTGCGACCCTCTGTTCTACGCGATTCATTGCTTAAAGTGGAAAATACGAAAGCAATGTTGAGGGGTGACCAGAAACAACAAAATGACCAAGGTGGCTTTCATATTCTAACGCTTCGCAGAGGAGAGACTGACAAACATCTACCTGGAATTAATGTATTTCCGGGGGGACATTTGGATGAAGCTGACACTAGTCCTGCTTGGATTGATCTGTTCAGATCTTTAGGGTATGAAGAAACCAGTTTCATGAGCTTGTCGACAGGAGGCACAATCGATCATTCACCAGAGTACAAAGTAGTTGTATGTTTGCCAGTAAAACAGGTCTAGCCATGCCCTTAGTTATTTGTGTTTATTTAATAGTGTCCTATTCTACTTCAAAGGATGGTGGTCACTTGCCAGGATGGATGTCCCTTCGACTGTGCGCAATTAGAGAAACTTTTGAAGAGAGTGGAATTCTGCTTTGCCGTAGTGCTGGCAGTGTAGAGCAAGGGATTGGCTTTACTTCCTTCTTTATTCTTAATGAACTTGAAGCATGGCAAAAGCGAGTGAGAGCAGATCCCCGTCAAATGCTAGCTCTTTGTCAGTCTGCCGAATGTGTGCCTGACTTGTGGGGGCTCCATTTGTGGAGTAATTGGCTAACACCTACTCAACAACGAATTCGTCATAATTTAATTTTTTTTCTGTCAGTGCTACAATCTTTACCACCTTATTCTTTAGATAATTCAGAAATGGATGAGTTAAAGGTAACTGTTATTAATTCCTATTTATCATTTTAAAGAAGTGAGATGAAGTTGATAACTGGTCTTTTTTTATTTACTTCAGTGCTGCAGTCCACTTGATCTCATCGTTGGTGCTCAATCTGGAAAATTACGCTTGGCTGTTCCTCAATTCTATGAAGCAGCAAGGTTATCAAACTTTCTGGATGCAGGGTCCCTTATTTCTTTTGCTTCCAATCGAGCCCAGCTTGGATGCTGCCGAACAATGCCAGTTCAAGAAAGGGCAAAGGATGGGATGCTTTTTCTTCTGCCAGGTATTCGTACATTGCTTTACACTGTTGAATTTTTCTATCCTTTCACTATCTCTATTTATTTATTTTTTAATTTCAGGAGACTCTGCATATCCTAAAACTGTGGATTATGAAACGTCGGCCCAGTTGACTAAACGAGAAGAATCATTGGAAGAACTTCGTCACCACATAATTAAAAGAAAAGGAACTTTGCACAGAACTGAATTGCCAACCGGCAGCCCAAGTCGAAGAGTCATTGTCCACAACTATGTTCCTCCTTACCAACACATTTCACCACCTGTTTTCAACAACGGGATCAAGGAAATTTTAAGTACATTGTAGAACTATTTTGTGATCCAACCCAGATCCTTTTTTTTTTCAAACCTGCATGATGAATGATAAGAAAAATTAAGTGACAGTTTTGAAATACCGAAACAAACTTGTCATTCCATCTTTTTATAGTATAATATGTGCCTGTGATACCAGTTATAACAGAAATAAAGTTGTTTTTGTTAAGTACAGGTTTAAGCTTGATGCCACTGATACCTGACATTTCTTGACGTGCTTAACGATATATGTGGTCTAAACTACTAGCCTTTGGCCTGGATAAGAGCCAGCTCTGTGTGGATGCACACCATATAGTGTCCCGATCAATGTACTCACAAAACTCTGCGTACATTGCTGAGCCTTGTGTGTACATAAAAGGTGGTACTAATTACAATACAATGATACCTCAAGGAAATTATAAGAATCCAGGTGAAGGGGAAGGTGGGATAATTTAAATGTTCCAAACTCCAACAGGGTGCTTGCCTTTGCTCAGCAAATTCCACTGTTCGAGATGAAAGTGACCATTCCATCAGAGGCTTGTGTAGCACTGAAACTATATTTATATAGATGCATTACGAAACAAGTTCTTAAAACAAACAAAGAGGGTGCAACCATTTAAAATACAATTTTTTCCACCGTACAATAAAGAGAGCCCCTTACCTTTTGTGAAGCAAATGTTAAGTGAACATTCATCATATGGGTAGCCTGAGTTTTGCAGGTCCTTAAATAATACTTCAGTTTAAATAGAAATTATTCTATAATACACACACTAAGAAAAACAGTTCAGAATATATAATGACACTATGGATACAAATTTTCACCAATTGGACCAATTTTGTTTTGTAAATATTCAAAAACAAATACAATAAGACATTCAAAAAAAACAAAAAACAAATATATAAAGAGAGCAGACATGGAAATGCTTGGGTTGATACAACCAATTTTTAATACAGCTGGTCACAGAATCCTTGTCACCAGTGCACAAGATAAAAATAAATTATACCTACAGTAAGTCAGGCAAAAAAAAATTAATTAAAAAAATAATTAAAAAGTTGATAAGGAAAAAGCATAATACTGTATAAGTTCATAAAAATGGAAATATTCATAAACATCAGGTACATTTCAAATATACAAATTTGGCAAATACATTTGCAAATAATGGAACTCATTAACAGAAATGGGCAAATGACTCCAAGAAACACTTGCAAGATGAGTAATACCTTACCATCCGTAAACTGCATTGTGTTACTATTACAAACAGTATATCACAGCACTTTTGAAAGCATGCTAATATGATGTCAGAGTAATGAATGGATTATTCAGGTACTGGGATGTGATGCACAAAAAAGTTTCCTTTAAACACTACATTGGATCAGGAATTTACCTCTGTTTTTAACTACTGAGCAGCTGTCACAATTTAGAGATGAAATTCAAGCCTTAATAATTTTCATAGTCTGTGTCAAATTGCTGTTGCATTCCTCCTTGTTGGGATCCAGGCTGGCCCATGGGACCTCGCACTCCCATTTGTTGTTGTTGTTGCATCTGATTCATCATGGCAGGTCGGTATGTTTGCTGAAATCAAGAGTCAGATTATTAGGCTGACACTGTAGAGGTGAAGAATGCAAAACAAAGGTGATTTGAAGTCAGTAGAAACAAATTGCTCTCATAAGATGAACGGCCTACCTGTTGCAAAAGCATCCTCAATCCTGGATTGCTTGGACGCATCATGCGCTGTTGATTAGGATTTTGCTGTTGTTGCAGTACCTGCTGTTGCTGCTGTCGCTGCTGCATTCCTTGTGGACCCATTTGTCTTTGTTGCTGTTGTAATTGCTGTAACTGCAGCTGTGCTCTTAGTTTGCCCGGGTCATTCTGACATGAAAACAGCAAGAGAAACTAAGTTATAATTCAAACAAAAAACATTCATGTATTTACATCCATGACAGTAACCAGCCACACCCCAACAAAGCATCTAAATTTCTAATATTTAGGTAGGTCTTCCAGATGAACAAGGGCATTAGTGTATAGCAGCAATAATCAATGCAGGCAAAGCTTTAATTCCCAGCCAAATCACAAACAAATGTGTAATTGTTAGTAACAGATGGAACCCAGGACTGTTATGTGATTCTAGAGTTTTAAGTGTCTCCACTCACATCAAGTGGTTGTTGGCCCAAATCCATGGTGTGCTGCAGCTTCTGCTGCTGCACCTTCATGGTGACAAGCTGAAACCCCACAGGCACCACAGTTGAAGACTTTCAAAATTCCCACATACTTTAAAATGAAAGTGTTCTATGTATCAAATAATTTGAAGATGACAAGATGACACAGAAACATTTTTCTTCACTGATCACCTTTGCTTTCAAAGATTATCAGAGGCAAGGCCAAGAGAACTGGGGCAAACAGATGGTTGATACATAGTGCAAACTTACCTCAAATTGTTTGAGCTGTTGCTCCATATCTTGTGCCCCACCTTGCATTTGAGGGTTCATGTTCCTCTGCATTGCCATCATACCACCACGAACCATGAGACCACCTTGACCCCCAGGTCCTCCTCCTTGGGGTCCTTGCGGTTGTTGACTTTGAGACACGTTGGGACCTGGCATTCGCATTCCTATGTTACCATCAACACCCTGCTTAACACACAAAGGATTAATTGAAAATACGACAAAATGGTTCATAAAGAGCCCTAATAAGCAACACCAAAAATTTACTGTACCTGCATTCCCATTGTGTTTGGAGGCCCACCCATGGACATCTGCCCACTTTGATTGGGAACTTGTTGGCCCATACCTTGAGCCTGTACCTGAATTCCAGAGGTTCCTCCAGGCACACCAGGTCCTGCATTTGATGAGACAACATTTTGGGTGATCTGCCCGCCACCCATTGCCATCTGGTTTGTTTGGGACATCATCATTCCCGGTTGCCCCTGCCCCATATTTTGCTGCACAGAACCCATTCCTTGGGATCCTTGGCCCATCCCAACTTGGCCCATGCCTTGAGGCCCTTGGCCCATCCCCTGAGGTCCTGGACCCATTCCCTGAGGCCCTTGACCCATTCCCTGAGAACCTTGGCCCATTCCAAGGGGAACCTGGCTTATTCCTTGAGGACCCTGATTCATTCCCTGGGGTCCCTGATTCATTCCTGGAGGACCTTGACCCATTCCTTGGGAACCTTGGTTCATTCCTTGAGGTCCTTGGGGTCCCTGACTCATCCCTTGAGGGCCTGGAACCATTCCCTGGGGACCCTGATTCATTCCTTGAGGGCCTTGTACCATACCCTGTTGATTTTGTCCTTGCTGCACTCCAATAATGCACAAACAGAAAAATAAAATAAAATGAGTTAAGAGTAAAAGTAAAAGTGGCTTAGAATGCAAATGGTTGTTTAAAACTTACTCCACGATTACCCTGTTTCTGCTGTTGGATAACTTTTCGTAATCTGTCCACAAATGCTTGTTGATCATTGGGTATGAATCCAATGAATGTTCTTTTGTCTGATGTGTACAATAAAATTAACACTTTAATGTCACATGCTGTGTTATTGCTGGTAAAGTGAACACATCCAGCCTAAAGGGAAAAAAAAAACAAAAACAAAAACTGTCTTAAAATAAGGTCTAGAGTGAATGATAAATGACTATCAGAACTGGTAAAGATGTGTGTTCTTACATATCCAGAACTCATAACTTGCACTAGAGTTTCTAATGCCTCACATTGCTGAGGAAGGAAAAACACAGACTTCGAGTTTTTTAAAAATGTCCCTCCAATGCTTCCAATTAATGCTTTGGGCATTAGCTGCATGAGTAACTTTTGAGGCCATGTCTCGGCCGATCTGTAAATTTAAAACAATGAACTATTAGTTGGTGGTTCACTGACAGGGAAGAAAGAAGGCTTTAAAATGAAAGGTCTAAAAACATTACAGCTCTGGAGTGTCTTTAGAATTGGTTCCAACTTGGCATGGTACTTGTCTCGGAAGTTTAGGCTGGTTGGATTGGGGCATTTTGACATTGTTCTTCTCAACCCACTCCAATATACCGCTCCAAATGATTTGACGTTGAGATGGAGCCTGTTGAACTTGTTGCTGTCCTTGTTGCTGGGTTTGTTGCGCTTGCTGCTGAGCTTGCTGCTGGGCTTGTTGAGCTTGCTGCTGGGCTTGCTGCTGCTGCTGCTGTTGTTGCAATTGCTGCTGTTGCATCTGTTGCTGCTGTTGTAGTTGCAATTGTTGCTGCTGATGAAGCTGCTGCTGCTGCAATTGTTGCTGCTGCAACTGCTGCTGCTGCAATTGCTGTTGTACATTAGGCCCTTGCTGGACTTGTTGGCCAGGCCCTTGAGCATTTTGTTGTCCAGCTGGGTTTTGAGTAGCAACTTGTCCTGGACCTTGTGCCTGAGCTTGACTCTGTGCTCCCATCATGGGATTCATCCGCATCTGCTGTTGACTCAGATTGCCTGACCCACCTGAAACAGAAAGCACAGTACAGAGGAGGCTCTCAAGAAAAGGTCTCCAGCACTTAAGCATATGGCTATATCAAGTTAAGGCCGCCGACAGACTACAGACAACAGATAATGTGAACGCCAGACACAGTGAAGTGAAGTCGTTTTATCACTAAAAAGATCATTTTTTACAAATCCCACGCAATTTTCATCGATTTATAAGCTTTGGATGGTTTCGATTGCTCGCGGCGTCGGGTCGGACTGCGAATGGACTCACGCTCCCGGCAGTCCGACACGACGCTCAACTGTTACCGCTGACATTTTGCGCGGCCTTAACTTGATATAGCCATTGACAGAGACTGCCAACTTGAAAACATTACCGAATTGAGACGGTAACTGTATTTGGTTCGCACCTGGACCAATGTTTGTTGGGGGCTGTGTCAGCTGTGCGATGAGCGCAGAGCTCTGCTGTTGAGGAGCGTTCCCTGGACCTGGGAAGCCCGGCTGTCCCTGGCAGATAAATCAAGAAATAAAGTATAACAGGTCATTTTGTTTAAAACTGGAATAAAGGTCAAAAGTTTGCAAAATAATTATAATTTTAACCTGCATGAAGAGTGGCCTAGTCTGATTTTGCATCCTCCACTGTGGTCTTCCTGCAGCACCTGCCATGGGGTTGTATCCGGGTGGCTGCTGAGGAGGGAAAGGCGGTCTGCCTCCTCCCATCATACCTTGTTGACCTTGTTGCTGCTGCTGCTGCTGCTGAGCTTGTTGCTGGGCCTGCTGTTGAGCCTGCTGGGCCTGCTGCTGAGCTGCAAGTTGTGCTTGCTGTTGCTGATTTTGAGCATTTGTAGACATCATGCCCTGAACAAAATAACGAAAAGTATGTTTGTGAGTTGTCTCATACAGAAAAAGAAATAGAAGGCAACTTTAATCCTGGCACAAGACAAACAAAGTCATGAGCGCAAATTATTGGAAAATAATGTTTTCTTACACCAGGTTGTGGTGCCTGCTGGTTTGCTCTAAAGACACTCTGGTTTTGAATCATTTGCTGTTGTGTTGTTCCTGCTGGTCCTCCCTGCCCCGACACATTGGCAGGACTGCCTATGCTTGAGAGTGGGCTGTGCATGGTCCCTCCTGCTGAGGAAACAGTCTGCTGTTGGTTCTGTTGGACTGCATTTTGTGATGATGTCTGAGGCGTTTGCTGAGGTTGTTGTGCCTGCGCAGTCTGTCCTGCTTGATTAGGTGTTTGTTGAGGTTGCTGGTTTGGATTTGGAAGCTGAGTTCCCACTGGAGGATTTGGACTGACTGGACGCTCCGTCAGGCTGGGCACATGGAGGAAAAAGAAATATGTAAAAAAGATTCTCAAGCAAAACCAACCAAACAAGTTTTAAAGAAAATTATATTGTTAAACCTGAAGCCTTTCAGGAGTACTAGATGACGGGGATCTTTAGCATAATTCTTGGTTTGAGATATTTGAAGATCACCACCAGCCACTTCATATAACTTAAAAAGGGCAGGAATTTTTCGGGGAGAAAGAATTGATAAATTTATTCCTCGCTGTAAAGAAAGAGATTTTCAAAATGAAGTCCACTTACTTCCATTTCCTAAAAATAAAGCAAATAATGAGATTAATTAATGAGATGAGCTCTCACCCACCTCTAAAAGAAATGAAGCAAGCTTATCAACTGAATGCCCATTTAAAGATGGGGCCTCCATGACAGGCAGTAGGTAAGGTGGAGAATTACAGACAAGAATGCAGTGCTTTTGAACAGCTGACGCCCCATCTCGCTTAGACTGTAGGTCTTCAAAACATTGGAGAGCTGTTGCCATACCCTCGGCAATATTTGCACAGGCCTCACCCTTCCCACCAGCCATTCTGCAAGAAAGGAGCATAAATACAAGCGGTTGTGTTGAATTTCTTGAACAAAAAAGACACATAAATAAATCTTACTCAATGATATCCAGCATTGCAAGCAGTTTGAATGGACTGTAGAAGGGGCCATAGCTGTCACTGCTTGGGCAGGGAAGACAATCAGCTGCGTGGTAAACCACAAGTCCGTACATGACACTTTGACTCTGAAACACAAAGTGATTTACTATTATCAAGGAATAAACTAAATAGGAAGTCAGACCAAAATTGGAAAATAATTCTGAAAACCTCGTTGTAGTCCGTATCATCTCCTTTAAATGGGGTGAAATACCTTGAACAATAAAATCAAAATGAGAAGCCGAACAAGGTAACAATTTTCTTAAAATGTGGGCCACTTACTTGAGCGTTGGAATTATATAGTTAGTTCTTAAATCATTTATGTAGGCACCGTTAACAGCAGTACCTTCAATGACAAAAACAACATCGGCTTGTGCATCCTCAATGGTGCCTGGAACCATTCTGGATACTCCGATGTCTGAAAGAGGAAACAGTGACGAGATACTAAATTTAAATGAGGGGAAAAAAACATAAGTACAGAAAAGCACATTGAGCGGCTTTAGAATCTTTAAATAGTCGAGTATGGATACTCCCGAGAATTAGTTCAAAAGAAAAAAACACAAGTAGAGAGCCATAAATTCTGACAGACAAGGTTATTTCTCCTAACGAACATGGCATGAAGCACTGCTGGTACAAAACGAAGGAAACTAACCGCTTTTGTTCTTGATGCCTAAGGACTAGTTTATCAACAGTCGCTGACAGAATCCTTAAAAACCCAGCATCGCAATATAAATGAACAAAAAGGACGCTTGTTTACGTCATGTTCATGTTTATGTCCGTGAGCCGGCTGCTACTGAACCAGTCAGTGAACCTCTGCGCGAGGCTAGAATGCTCCCGAAATTGTGCAGTTTTCCACCAATTGCGCGGATTTTCGACTGTCTGTGGCAGGAAAAAAAATGCTCGCGGCGGAAAACCACAACCATGCAGACTTACGCCAAAAATTGCGTTTTCTTCTGTTTTTCCGCCAAAACGAGTGACTTTAGTGAATTTCTCCTGCATTTGCCGACACTTTGTTGTGTAGACGTTGGCAAACAACAATTCAAATTCAAGTTTTTGGCGCGATTTGACCGTGGTGGTTTTCGAGGTATATTTTAGGCATATTTTAGTTCTTGCTTAATTATGATGCTGTTTGTGTTGCTCTTGGAGTGAAATATTTTTAACTCCTCATCGTATTTTGTTGATTGTGTTCAGTAATGGCTCAGTTGAAAAGAAAAGAACTGTGTATACTACAGCTTCGAAAATTTTTAATGTATAGTTATATTTCAAATTGTAATACAAATGAGTTGCTCCCTAATCAAACGACTCAAGCCGCTACGGGTAGCTAGCTCTAGTAGCTCCGGCGCCGGGTGGCACCAGAAGTGGCACCTCCCAGAGTCGCCGAGACGTCGGAGCTGGTTGGCAGCCCCAGGACTGGCCAGGACGACGCAGGACCAGGCGATACAGGGCGGCGGGCATCGCAACGTGGTGCCACGTTGAACCAAGCACCCGGATATTAACACGGGGACGCTAGGTCCTCGCAGCGGCCGGACGGCGCGGGCGGCGCGTCGCAGCACACCTGCAAGTGCAGTCGGGGCGTGGCCGTCGGAGTGTCCGTGACCGCCGAAGACAAGGCCCCCGTCACCAGGACGGACGGGCTGCATAACCGCCAAGGAGGACTCCAGGTAGGCTTCTGTATTTCAGAGTAGCGCAATTGAGGAAAAATAATCAAATCGGACGACGGCTCACCCACCCACCCACAGGATGCTGCAGCTCTAGCCGGAAAACTAAAAGCAATAACGCAGGACCATGTTGCTCTGTGCCCACGAGCAATGTGAACAGCGTGCCAAGACCTAAGTCACGAAACTCGTCACAAAATTCAATATCACATGCATTCTTGTACACGCGCGTTACGAAGTTACCGATCGAAACTCTGTGCTAGCTTGAGCAAGGAGGGCAAAACGAGAATGCCCCCGAATTATTTTTTTCCCATGATCGCCCTCAGTGCTGTAACTATAGGTAGTGGCAACTTTTTGGCATGGTTCCGTAATTGAACTGCTCTTTCTCGCTCACATGGGGAGTCCCATAGAAATAGGGAGGGAGAGGGTTGTCTTAAAGCTTACTTTCCGTTGGAGTGTGCAGTGCGAGGGGGAAACAACTCAAAATTTTTGTGTACGTTTTAGAAAATTTCTTGAAAATTTTTGAATTTTTTTAAAATTTTTGGTGTTTGGATGTGAGACACGAAGCACTGCCCGAAATCGCTCCGCTTGGCCGCGACCTGCGGGGGCGGGGTGTGACGTCTAGTGCCACGCTGGCAACAGGGAAGAGGCGTTCGCGGCTGCCGCATGAACCACCCTCACCCACCGGCCTCAACGAAAGCGATAGCGTTTTACGTTTTGAGCCCGTCTCCTTGAACAAACCCGCCATTTTCTTTTCTTTCACTTTCTTTTGTTTTGGAGGAGCGCTAAGCTCATCATCATTGGACCGCGCTGCCGCGCTGGCGTTGGCGTGACACCGTGACACGGCCCACTGGCTGCGGCGCAGCGCAGCGGGGAGCAGCGGGGAGCAGCGGGCCGGGGATTCGGACCGAGCGGCGCATTTAAAACGGCCGTTTGTGCGAACCGCGACAACCGGACCCGACGGCCCGGACGTCAAGGATTCACGTGCGGATGGCCCTGACTGCCACAATCAATTTTAGAAACACGCTCGGAAAGAGGGACGGGATGCGCGGGTTGGCTTTGCGATGGGCCAACGAGGAAGATGAAGTTTGGAAATGGCGAGATGAACCTAACAATAATAGCTTGGACCAAAAATCGATGCCGTTGAAGAGCCTGGTCTCTCCCCTCGGCCTCTCTGTGAGACTAATCTCGAAAATTAAATGAGACACCTCTGCCGTCCGCGCGCGCGCGCGCGACGAGAGCCTCTCTTTCCCGGCCATGACATGGTTGTGTCGCAGGGCAGCCAGCGCCATGGCGGGCATGCTGTTCGTGGTGTGCGTGCCCACGGCCGAGCGGGAGTACGAGCTGGTGCACGGGCTGCCGCCCCCGGGGGGCAGAGGCCCCCTCATCAACCTGGACGGCCCCGCCGTGGCGCGCGTCGACCCCGTGCAGACCCGCGGCCCCCGCAAGACCGTCAACCCGGACTCGGTGCCCATGGAGCGGGTGAGTGGCGCGGCCATCCCGGCACGGCCATCCCGGCACGGCCATCCCGGCACGGCCATCCCGGCACGGCCATCCCGGCACGGCCATCCCGGCACGGCCATCCCGGCACGGCCATCCCGGCACGGCCATCCCGGCACGGCCATCCCGGCGGACACGCTGCGGACACGCTGCGGATTGCCTGTCCCGGACTCAGCAGGCGGCCGGCCAGGCGCGCGCAAAGACACTCTACAATGCAGAATATTGTAAACTTTGACGAAAGCAGGTCTTCTTTTGTGCCTGACACTTCGTACATCGGCAGGTGCTGGAGGGGCTGCTCAAGAAGCTGGAGATAGAGCACGTGGTTTGGTGCGCCGATAAGAAGAGCAGCTATTACCAGGTGAGGGCTTTTGCAGTTGTTGCTGATCATGACCATGATGTTGAAGTTGCCTCGGGGAAGTCCTCAGGGTGCAAGGAGGCTCACAGGACAAGATTGCATCCTGCCTTATCAGAACCAAGCCCCCCCCCCCCCCTTTTGAGAGTTCGACTCATTCTCCTTCTTGCAGGTCTTCTTCCCCGTGGCGGCTGGCGACGACACCGAGAACTGCCTTCATTCCCTGACGGAGCTGAAAATAGGCAAGAAACACAACTCCGCGGTCAGGTGATTGCGCGCTCCAAAGTCAAGTCCGGGCGTATCCGGTTGCCCATTCCCGTTTCCGGCGCGTCCCGGTCGGTCGCGGAGAGTTCCGGCGGGAACGTAATTACTTGGCTGCGGCTCCGGCCCGCCGGGCTGCAAACTGATTCCGAAGAAGAGCCTTTCGTCGCTCTGTCTCTGCAGCACTCAGGGGGCGGCTCGTAGGGAAGAGAGACAGAGCGACGAACCGACTCGGCAGGATCCGTCGGCTGGCCGGCCCGGAGTCGCCCCTTGTTCACCTCTCTGACGTGTCCGTCTGTGCCGACAGCGTCGTGCCATGCAACGTGTTCATGCAGGGCTTCGAGGCGGCGGAGGACGAGGAGGAGTGAGTATGGAGCGCCCCATTAGCCGGGAACAATGTCGGACTTTCCGTCCGCCCACAGGTGCCTGCCAAGTTTCTCATTTGCGGTTGGCTGGCTTCACCCTAGCTCCAGCAAGCCCCAGCTGGGCTGGGTCGCATATAGTCTAACTATCCCCCGAGCGCTAGAGCGCAGCGCGAGACCAACCCGCCCCGGGGGGATGGCGACTGATATGCCTCCCGCAAGTGTGCACTCCAGAGAGGAGGGGGCAACCACTCCTGAAATCCTGTGTCACTTATGCGCCCAAAATTTCTGGAGCTTCGAAATCTTTCCTAAAACAGGCAAATACAAGCAAATTTTGGGGGTAAAATAGGTTCAAATCTTATGCGAAATCGGACGAAATTGCTTCCCTTGAAAAATCTTGTTTCGGGCTATTTTTTTCCGACTAAAGGGGTGTCTTATTTTACGACGAGCTTGACCTTGGTAGGGTGGACCCGTCCGACAAGAAGGCGTGGGACAGCTTCGTGGACTCGGTGCGCGCCAAGCTCACCGTCAAGCAGGTGGTGGACGGCGTCCGCGGAGGCGCCACCCTCAGCTTCGACTACATCACGCTCATCCTCACTGCCGAGTGAGTACAGCCCTGCGAGGAAGTAGTGGCGGATTGTGAAGCCTTTTGGTTCACTCTCTTGCCCTTTGTCGGCAGCATGGTCGCCGTGATCGGCCTCATGGAGAGCAACGCCGTCAACATCGTCGCCGCCATGCTGATCTCGCCCCTCATGGTGAGGCCCCCTGAGATTAAAGGTGACCTCTCCCCCGCCCCCTGCTATTGTTGACGTGTTGCCGTCAGGGCCCCGTCATGGCGCTGACCTTCGGCACGGCCATCGCGGACCGCAGCCTGCAGTGGGTGGGCGTCAAGGGGCTGCTGGCGGGCGCCGGCATCTCGCTCGTGTTCGGCTTCATCTTCGGGCTGCTCGTCGGCACCACGGACCACCCCTGGGGCTACGGCAACTGGCCCACGGACGAGATGATCGGCAGGTCGGAGCTGTCCGAGCTCGGAGAGCAAAAGGAGCAAGTAGCGTCGTCGATTTAATTTGCAGCGTCTTTTTTTTTTTTTCAGAGGCTTTTACCGCTCGCTGTGGGTCGGCGTGCTGTGGGCGCTCCCCTCCGGGACGGGCGTTGCCCTGGCACTGCTGCAGGGCATGGCCGGCCCCCTCATCGGCGTGGCCATCTCGGCCTCGCTGTTGCCGCCCATCGTCAACTGCGTGAGTCCCCCCCGGTCCCCCCCCCCAAGTCGCCCCGCCAGCACAGGGCTTCTGCTGCTCCGGCTTGCGGCTCCCATTCATAAAGGTGTATTTGCAGGGCTTGCTGTGGGGACTGACGTGCACCAAGCTCATCTACGGCGACAAGATGAAGATTCCCCACATAGCGGGCGAGTCCTTCACGAACATGACAACCAACTACCAGCCCATCTACTCGGACCACGTCCCCACCGAGCTCACCATTCTAGGCATCATCAGCTTCTGCCTGTTCCTGGTGAACGTCGGCTGCATCTTCATCACCGCCATGATTGTCTTGAAGGTCATAAGCTAGTGGAGGTCGTGGAGGTATCTTGTGATGGTTTTATTACTTTTCAGTAACCGCGGTAACCGCCATCCTCCGCCAGTGGCGCAAGCACTGCCGCGCACAGTCCAGCACCTCTCAGCGCTACCTCTTCCGAATCGCCCGCTCGGTGCAGATGCAGGGAATCTCGGATACTCCGCGAATAGATGCCGTTCCGCGACGAAATATAAAATACCACCATAGGATCAAAAGAGGGGAGTGAATAAAGGGACACAACAGAAAAGCAAGTCTTACTGTTCCAGCTGAAGGAGGTGGCTGCGCCCTACACGTCTGGACCCGACCTGCGGCGCTTCTGGGAGCACGACATTCCCATCGCGAGGGACAACAACCGCATGTCCATGAGGCAGAACAAGGGCCGGCGACCCGCACCCGCCTCCAGGCACAGCCGCGCCATGGAGTACAGCTCGATCCCGCAGGAGGAGATGGAGACCCTGGAGGTGGTCATGCGAGAGGCCATGGACGACGACGTGTTCCGGAGGGTGAAGCGCTGCAGCTACGCGCACAACGCGTCGGATGTAAGTATCTGAGCCTCTTGGAGGAATGGAGGGAAAAGGGGGGGGATGAATTTCGACCACCGTTCAAATTCTGGAAGAGACAACGCTCAGTGTCTAGAGGGAAAGCATGAAAGAGGCAGCGGCAGATTGACGGGGTAACCCCTCCACGCCCCACAGCTCTCCGCCACGCTGGGCATCCACGCGCCCGTGCCGCCTGGCAGCCGCCCCGGCAGCGTCGTCGGCGGCCTCCCGGCGGCTCCCGGCGCGGCCTCGGCCGGGCTGGACCCGGAGATCCTGGACCAGCTCATCACGTCGCTGCTCGGCGTGCAGGCGGCCAACAAGGCGCCCGGGTCGGCCTCCCAGTCGAACGCCGCGCAGGTACGTATCGCTCCCAGCAGCCCCTGGCCACGACACAGCCTTCTTCCACTAACAAGGGCCCTCGGCTTGCAGGTGGCGGCGGGGCTCAGCAGGTTCCGGCCCTTGTCGCGGTCGCTGCGGCCAGGCTCCACGCGCTCCCGGGTCGGCAGCGTGCGCAGGACGGCCGGAGGTGGCGGGGGTGGGTCGGCAGCAGGTGGGGTAACGGTGCGCGTCCAACACCACGGTGCACACCCGGCACCAAGCAGCGCTCCGCCCCTCGCAGCCAGTCTGACTGTCTGCCGCTCTGTCCGCAGGGCATGCACAGCAGGGCGTAGCGTCGGGCCACAACGGCGACGCCCTACCCGTGCCGTCGTCGGCGCCGCCCGGGCCAGGGCACGCCGCCGGCCACACCACCAACCTGAGCGCCGTGCCGCAGCACGTGATGCACACCGTGCCGCTGGGGCTGCCCACCATCGAGGAGGGCCGGTCTAGGAGCATCATCCGCGAGCGGCCCATGTCGCTGACGGAGCGCGCCCTGAACGCGCCGGCCGTGCGCGCCGTGATGCACGCCGTCCAGAGCGTGCAGGCGCCGCAGCGGATGGCCATGGCGGGCCTGACGGCGCACGGCGGCAGCGGCAGCGGTAGCGGCGGCGCCGACGACCCCCTCATCGAGGAGGCGCCCAGGAACTCCCGCCGGTTCGGCCGCAGGGGCTCGGCGACAGACACGCGCATGTGAACTGTAATGTTTCAATTTCTTACTAACTTGTAAATAAAATGGGGCATGAAAATGAGCACGAGACCCGGGTTATTCTCCGCTTCAGCTGGGGAGGGAGGAGCTGAAACGAAAATCAGTCTAGAAGGGGCCAACGGCGAAGGCTGGAAGGGAGATGGAGGGAGGGATGACACATAATTAAAAAAAACCAAACTCTTTCTTCTGTCGGCTGAAGTCCCTCCGGACGAGGAGAATAAAAGACACTGGGGAGGTGAAGCAGGAGCTGGATTGAAACTGATGCATGTCTATGAGTGCCCTCGGAGCAGCCTGCCCCGCTGGGCTATGGCAGGGGGTACTGTCTGTAGGGACTCTCAGGCGGCTTCCTTCCATCCTTGCTTCCGCCCGCCCTCCGACTGCGAGAGTGGAAACTTAAAACTTCCTCTGTAATCCCACCACGATCATCTAAATGTTAATCACCGGTCGATAGCGACCCATTTATGTGGCAAAACTAGGAGAAAACATCTGAATAACATAGACACTGAATTGCGTCAAATTCGATCCAATGTCGACGAATTTAAACTCATTAAAATTTTTCTGACCTCCATAAATGTGTTTGTTTACTCATTTACGCTGACCTTGAGAGTTATTTCCCTGCGGCGGCAGCTGCATAATCAATTTGCACGTTTGCATGAAACTGTGACGCTTCGCTGGCGCCTGTGTCGGCATCGGGGACGCTATCGCCCAGGGATCGAGAAATCTCACTCAGCACGCGGTGGCGTGGCGGGGCGGGGCGGGGCGGGGCGGGGCGGGGCGGGGCAGCGCTTTGCAGCACGCGACGGTGGGCCGCCGCGGTGTCCACACGGCACGCAGACTGCCTGCGCCAGGGACCAGGGATTCACTGTGGGTCTGCCGGCGTTGCCAGCCAACGACCATGGACAGAGGCGCCGGGTCCCGCGCGACGCTCGTGCTGGCGCTCGCGCTGGGCGCAGTGGCGCTCGTCGCACCGGCACAGGCTGAGGTAGGCGAGCTCGTTTCCACGTCACCAAAGCGGTAAATCCATCTCCTGGGATTCCCAGGAATATCGGCCATTTCCCAGGAGAAAACTCAAATGTAAAGCGTGCAGGCCCGATTGGTAGCAGCAAGCTTCAAGCTGGAACCCCGTTCTGTGCTGATTTCACGTTTTTAAAGACAAAAGCTGTTCAAGGCAGAATTTGTGCGTCCACGAGTTGTGTACATACTGATTCTGGCACGATATCACAGAGGACTAGATCTGACTTAACATGATGTGTCGACAAATGCTGCTGCTGATGGAAAACAAACGATCAGGTGTACAGTAGAGCAACCGAAATGCAATTTACTTCGTTATGATATAAATGTACTGTTCGATTCAGGGACCTTTCAGCTCCAAAACTGTCGATGACTCCAAATCACAACAATCTTTCTGTTTTTAGAGGCCCGGGGAAACCCTAAAAACACGTACCAAAATCAAAACAAAAGCAGTCTATTGTTGCCCGAACGGTATATTGCGCGACTAATTCTGTTGGACGTTCGTTGTAGAGGTCGTACAGGCTGTTTGTGGAGGACGCCGCCGTCGAAGAGACGGACCCAGAGTGGTTCGGCGCCGAGAAGACGTGGATGAAGATGCGCACCGTCAACAAGACCATGAACGTGGTCGAGTGGGACCTCGACCTCCTCAAGGAACTCACCACCGACGTCCAGGTCCGTCCTGGGCCCTGGTCCGAGGCGCTGGACTCTCGCCTCGTTCGGTATAGAGGGCTCTCGTTCGGTCCCGTTGTTACACTCCCTTTTCTTTGCCTGTCAGTCCAAGTGGAACATGATGGAGAAGGTCGACGGCAACTACAAGGCCAGCAGCATCAAGGGCAGCGCCACGGTGTGCGACGACCTCCACAGCAAGCGGCCCTCTATCAAGGCGCTGGGCTACTCCCGGTCCTCGCTGCCCAAGGGCTGCCCCATCAAGGAGGTGCGTGCGGGCCGGGCCGGGCCGGGTACGCGAACCTTGAGTGTCGTTTCTGACCTCGCGGCCGTTCGCAGGGCCTGTACTCGCTGCGGAACCACGTCCCCAACGAGAACTACTTCCCCGTCATCATCCCGGGCAACCAGTGGCGCCTGTCCAACACCTGGTCGGCGAACGGCAAGACCATCATCAAGTTTCACATCGACATCAAGATCGACCGGACCAGGAAGCTGCAGGGCTGATCACCATGACACTGTGGCACTGTGACACTCGCGGTAATGAAGTCTTTTAATGACTGCTGTCCTCGCCTATGGCCCATCCTTTGCCCTCCCAATCAAAAGGCTTCTGTGTACAACGAGCACAGCTGGAATGTGGCACGGCGGGGGCGAGGAGGGGAGGGGGTGGGGAGCAGCCCTTGTAATCATTGAGGCCTCGGAAAGGAGACCAGGCCAGCGGGGAGAAGGAGGCGGAGACTGCACTTTTCCTCTGTGTCGCCGCGCGGACGCGCAAAATCTTATTCTGCCCGCCTAAAACCAATTTTCTCTGCGGCATTATCCGCCAACATCTTGTTATAGAAACAATTTTGCTAACGTGGTTTGGTGTGGATTCGATTTTGCGCTGAGTTTGGGCGTGCCGTCGTCGTCTTAAGAAAAGGACGCCGCAAGGACTCGACTCGCGCTGTGAGCCGGGAGCAGTTCAGGCGGACACAACTACTCTGGTCACGTTTTGAGCAATACGGCTTTAACGAGGCACTTGGCGGTTACCACTGTAGAAAACTATTTTTAAGGGCCTAGCCGTTGGCACCATCATGGGTATAGAGTCCCGTTCGAGATTTTTGGAGTGCTTTGGTTGAGTTTTAACCGCCAAAACTGGTTTACTAGGCGGAGGGGGTTCGCAACAGCGACAGCGGTACCGTCTTCTCTCCGGCCAGGAAGACTTTAGCTAGGGACAACCTGGACGCACCGGCCGAGAAGTATATATATATATTTCACAGCGAGTGCCTCCCTCGGGGTCACCCTCCCCGCAGCGCCCTCCCTGATTCATTAACTTTGGCTCCGTCCATCTCCGTCTTCAATTCAATTCCGGCCCGGGCGCTTCGGGTGTCTGCCGCTCATTACGACGTGCCGAAGCCGAAGCCGCCCGACAACACGACGGAAAGGAAGGGGAGAGGGACTTTTAAAACTGCTTCACAAATTGGATTCTGTCGGCACCGTCATGTTATTGTCTTGGAGCTGAGGGGGGCGGCTGGCTGGGCGCGCGTCTCCTTGCAGCTGCGCGATGGCGTTCAGGGACGACGCGGACGTGACTCCGCGGCAAGGGTCCAGCATCCCGAGAGACGCCGGTGGTGGCACCAGCCACGCAGTGCCACGCAGTGCACGCAACCTAACGCGGCCTGGTCTGGCTGCCGCGGCGCCGCTCCTGCCGCGCGCGCGGTCGTATGGCGGCTGGGCTGCCTACCCTGCCGGGGCCGCCCGCGCCCGGCGCTCGCCCGGGTGAGCCAAGCACAGTCTCGGCTCCGCACCGCTCCGCACACAACGCACCGGCCAACGCTGTGTGTGCTGGAGACACCACTCCAAGATTGTTCAGCACGTGGTTTACAGAAGGAAGAAGAAGAAGAAGAAGAAGAAGAAGAAGAAGAAGAAGAAGAAGAAGAAGAAGAAGGCGGTAGCCCTCATTGCGCGAGATGTCTTAGTGGTGGAAGGGTCGGCGGTGCAGAGTCAGGGAGAGGGGAGGGGGGGAGGGCTCGACAGCGACCCGCTCTCATTAACCCAGTGGCTGTGATGGACTGTCTTATCTCATTACCCCGCCTCTCCTTCCACCCGCCCCCCCCCAAATCCAGCCAAATGCGTGCAACAGGCAGGGCCTCCGGAAGGATTAATCAAACGTCTATCAAGCGCCAAGCGAGAATTTTTCGGGACGAACCTAGGGTACACCGTGCCAGGTCGGCATCCGCTGCGATGTTGGTCTACCGGCCCGCGCTCCACTTGATGATTGGGTTCTGCTAATCCGAGGGATGAGCCGGATGAGCCCGTGTGGTCTGTCTTGGTTCCCGCAGAGATTGCCCTGCAGCGTGCCGCCGTGCCGCCCTAGACTGTGCATCAGTCGTCGGCAGTGAGGCGGCAAGCGGCACAACACTTGTCGCCTACGCCAGAGAAACCTCAACAACAACAACAACAACAACAACAACAACAACAACAACAACTTTTACTCCTCGTCACCTCAACGAGCATAATTTCCTCTGCTTTGCCTCGTGCAGGCTTTTCGGCTCGGAGATTGGTTGAGCTCGTCGTGGAATCGCTTTGACTCGGTCACTGCCTGGCGCCACAAACAGAATAGAAATGAGAAAAAAGTATTGTGGATTAGACAAGGGAATTGACCATTTGACGAGAGTGAAACAGAAGATCGTGCGTTTAAAGTTTAAAACTGCGTTGTCAAGTTTGTTTTTTTTTTAATTGAGCAATGAAGCAATATATTTAAAATTGCCACCTTTGTTTAGTTTACCGTTTCAGAATATTAAAACATCTTGTCTGCTTGGGCATGGGTGCTTGAAAAGCGATGAAAAGTACCCATTTGAATGGGCCCAGCTGATGGGTTGTGTCTGCTGTGGACAGTCGAGTCGACAAACTTTATGCTCGCCTCGGGGTGGCGCTGGAAAATAATAGGGTTGCGGTCGGACTCGTGCGCTGCTGCTGTGACAGCGAATCATGAAACGCCCGCTCCCGTTTCCGAGCGCGGGGCGTGGCAAAAAAAAAAACAGTCCTGAGACAGTCCGCACTCCGGCGTGTCGTCCCGCCGCAGACGTCCAGGACCCCGCGGGCCCTAATCTCTTCCCCGGGCCGCCCGGTCCGCCCCCAGCCACCCCCGCCGAGGGCCACCCAGGTGGGGCCTGGCCTGGTGGAGGGGGCGACGCGATAGAGGGGGTGGCGCCCCGCCGACTGAGGCAGACAGTGCCGCGCAGAGCCGCGCCAGAGGGAGACGGGGAGACAGGCAGCCCGGCCGAGCGGCGCCCCACCACACCGGCAACCTCGGCGGACTGCACACCCCGACGCGGCAGCCGCACCGCCCGGGACAGCGCCGGCACATGTCAGTCCGTTGACGCCGCTGCCACCCCGGACGCCCCGCGCACCGCACACCGCCACCACCATGTTTTGGATCTTCCGTCGCTCCAAGCTGTCGGGCAGCTTCTTCAGCTCGCTCAACGGCAACAGCGGCAGCAAGACCGGCTCCTCAGGTAACTGAAACAGCGCCACCCCGAGGAACGTCTGTGATCGTCGTCTTTGTTGTTGTTGTTGTCGCAATTATATGTCTGGGTGCGTTTGGAGGCGAATGCCTTGTATGCCTGTTGACTGCATCCGTACTGGGTGTGCATTCGCAGGGTGCACTTCGCACTCCTCCTAAATCCCGTGGACAGTTTGACTGAAACTCAAGAATTCCGATCTATTTGAGTGTCTTTGCGGGTAATTTCCACTGTGAGGTGCCAAGCGAGGCTCGGCGCCTCCGATCAATCTTCCCGCTTCCTGCGTCCGCAACGCTCTTGCGGCCGCCACCGGCAGCGGAGCAGAACAGCGCCGTCACGGGCCGCACGGCGCACCCAGTCCGCTGGTTGTCGCGTTCCGAGATCTTCATTTTTCTGTGCTCGTTTTTTTTGTCGGACGCGCGGTGGAGTTCAGGATTTCAAAGGGAATGTGCCCAATTGCCTGTTATGTGGCGAATGTCACATCACATTCGTTGAAACTCGGCGAGAAGTGTCGCGTTCGTTTGATGCCACTTGATCGACCGTGGATCGTCCCCAATGACTCGCGGCTGATGCTTGAGCCACGTCCGAATCAAATGCGGAAAAACATTGCAACGACGCGTTTTACATTCAAACGAGTATGGCGGCCTACTCATTGAAAAAAACAAAACAAAACAAAACAGCAATGAATAATATGCTGCGACGAGCATTGATGGTTCCAAAGGCCAAGCCTCGCCTTGCCAAGCCAAACCAAGCCATCCCGAACAATAATGCTTCCACCGTCTTGCCTCCACGAGGCCAACGCCACCCCAGTGGCGAAGGGTGGCCAGCGGGCTGAATCCGGACGGTGCCCCGTCGCTCTGTCTCTCTCGCACCCGTGTGGAACGCCCGCCCTTTGAGTGCGGGAGAGGCAGGGCGACTGAAGCCCAGTTCGGAATCAGCCAGCTGGAGGAGAGCCACTCCGCCTTAATGGCGGAAAAATGTTGCCGGATCCGCGGCGCTGCCACCGCCTTTAAAAAGCCAGACTGGTAGACTAGCTGCTGGGTGGTAGCTGCTGCGGCGCCGCAGATAGTTAATGCCACTACTGGCCGCACTAATGGTGCTGGCGGGGCTGGCGGGGCTGGCGGGGCTGGCAGTCGATGCCGATTTGATCACCGCGGCCACACCGACCATGGCCATAATTAGAGTGGGCCAGGTCCAACCCACTCCGCCACCCCCTGACCACTTGTGCCGCTGAGGCGGCCTCAGCGTCATGACGTCATCGCGTCACCATTAGGCCGGCTGCTGCAGCTGGAGCCGAGCAGAAAGAGCGCTGCCGCCGCAGAGCCCTCGCTTAAGTCCACCGCCGCGTCCGCACGACAAGGCCATTACCGGCGCGGCGTCCAGGGCGGCGGTCCGCGCCGCAGACAGGCTGACAAATGCAGGCCGCTGTCGCGGACTGTCCGGGCCCCCGAACCAGCGGTGCCACGGCTCACGCGTTGATTGTTTGGGGCGCCGCCAGAGCGGCTTGTCGCAGTGCGCGCGCAAAAAAAGCGGTCGCGTCATCAGGCCTACACAAAACAGCGGCGTGATTTATCAAGCAAAACGGGCCGGGCGCGCACTCTCTCTCTCTCTCTCTCTCTCTCTCTCTCTCTCTCTCTCTCTCTCTCTCTCTCTCTCTCTCTCTCTCTCTCTCTCTCTCTCTCTCTCTCTGTCTCTCTCTCTCTCACAGAGTACAGTTGGATGTTACATCTAGCAGCGGTGGGACAGTCGTGGTGTTTGACGGCGACGTCTTCCATCCGCCGGCCGCCTGCCGGCCGCCGGGTGGGCCAGCCCGCTGGACACGGCCGCACGGCGTGATGCCTATCCTCGGCTTCGAAGGCGCTCGGCCTACTCGGGAGTCCGATTGCGTGAGTGTCTTCTTGCTGGCTTGTACCGGATCGCTCAGAACATTACAAAGTATTTTGACCAATGTGTGTAAGGTACAAACTATTCAATTTGCTATAAGAAGAATTTGATCGTAAATTACGAAGTATTTTCTTTGTAAGCTGATATATGCTCGAAATACTTAGTTGTGACGAGATAATTCTGTTTGTCATCACTAAAATAGTTTGTCAGGATTTTGGCGTGGGGCTCCTGGTCGCAGCCTCTGAGGACCGAGCCCCGAGGCGGTGGGAACGAGGGAGCCTCGCCGTCTGCAACATGACTCGCCGGCAGGGTCGCGCGGGTCGCTGGGGTCGCACAACCTGGCCGGAGGAGCTCGCCGATGACACAAGAAATAGTACACTGGGGCGGGGCGCCGGGCGGGGCGCCGGGCAGGCATGTTTAATTACTGGCCCGCCAAGCCGCGCAGTGCAGTGCGCCCTGCGTGGGGCTGCACGCTGCACTGCGGGGCTGAGAGGAACATGGGATCGGTGGCATTCCACTACGTGCCTTTTCCTCTCTTTCCCCCCCTTTTTTTTGTCTCGGTGTCTCCCCTGTTTTTTTTCTTTTTCGCTGTTTTCTCTTATCGACAAAATGTTTGTGAGAGGCCATCCCATTCCATGAGGCAACAAGGTCCCCGCGGGAGACACGGGGCCTACACCCGGACGCACAGGGTGGGCGAGAGCGGCGGGCCGTGACATCGCCTGCATGGCGGGGTGAGGCGGGGTGGGGCGGGGTGAGGCGGGGCGTGGCGGGGTGGGTGGGCCGCCGACCCCACCCCTCGCTGCGCCCTCACCGTGTGTAGCGTGGCACGGCCCTGCTTTCTCATCGTGCTCCGCCCGCCCCGTCTCTATATATTGGCCGGGTGGCATCACGCCGTACCTGATCTCCTGAGCCTTGAGCCTCGCAGCACGTGGAGGGCATAACGAAGGAAGGCCGTTCGGGAGAAGAAGCAATCCCATAGGGGGAGAAAAAAAAAAGAAGAAAAGAACCCGGGAGGTGGAGGTGCCCAGGTTGGTGGAGGGCAGGGCCGCGCTGCGTTGGCGGCACGCGATGACGTTGCGGATGCTGGCATAGCGCGGCCACTTGCGCACATTCCACGAGAGATTTTGGGCGGGAGTACATAAAATTCGAGAGTGCCTCTGCGTGCCACGTGGTCCCAGTGGCACTGCAGATGGAGATGAAGCGGCCGTCCCGCCCGCCCCAGCCCGCCCCTATGCTCACGTCCGTAGTGTGCCGATCGCTGCTTCAGCGAACTTTTTCACCGACGAGTCCAAGTTTGTCGCGACCCCAGCCCGCCTCAATGCCTGCAGTCCGCGCTGAAAGCCGAAAGGCCTGAATGGTGTCCCCGTGTCGGCGAGGCGGCGCCAGCAAGGCATCGCCAGCCTGCCTCGGGGCGCTAATTACTGCGTGCTGATTGAACGATTGTGCGATGCGAATCCATTTGCTCGCTCGGCGCGCTGCCGCTGCAACGGACTGTGTGCGCTTGGTGGTGGTGGGGTCCAAAGACCATTGAAGCGCCGCGCTCGCTTCCAGCCTACAGTCATTTCGGCCTTCCACATTGCGGTACCGACCGGTGAGGCTCGCCCGGGGGGCAACCCATTCGCACTGTCGTGACGGTTACTGTAACAATAATGTCCACTGTACTGAGCGCACACTACCGATCAAACCGACTGTATGATAAATCCGTCCCGATCGGGAAAGTCCTCTCGAGATCCACGGAGCCGAACACGTTCTTCGTCCCTTTGCGGAGCCAGCAAGTGATGTATTGCTTTGCAGCTGAGGAGCCCCCCGGACTGGATGCCTGGATGGCGGGGGCGGGCTGGAGGTGGGCCGGGGGCGGGCTGGAGGCGGGCCGGGGGCGGGCTGGGCGGGAGGGGAGCGGTCCCCGAGCGGCAACCGTCAGTCACCGTGACATTCCTCTTGTTGCTGCTCGACTCCACTAGTCCTGCCCGGGTGACTAGTAAAACAAACTAAACAAAAAGCGCACTCTGCAACAAATACGAAGATTATTAATTTCCCTTCAATGCTTCCTGCCCCTTTCTCTTTTTCCTCTACTCAGCCAATCGCCGATGCTCAAAGTTTCTTTTCAACCTTGCTGGTAAATGGACCTGTTTGAAAGACATCTCGAGGCAGGTCGTGGACCTCGGGACAAGAGAAACAACTTATATTTGTGTTAAAATTAACTTTTCATTTCCTTTTTTAGCATGAATTTTTGCAAAAGAGTATGAAACGAGGCAACTCAGGCGGCACACTCTTGGCAGCCGCGCCCACACCGCCGCGCTGAGTGAAGGTTGCGTCAAAGCGCGGCCGGTCCAACCCCGGCGTGCAATGAAACCGTGCGGCATGGCGCTCTGTGTGCCAGGCACCAGGCGGCCTTGCCTTGCCTGCCTGTCTGCTGTCTGTCTGTCTTCCTTTCCCACCCGGCCGAGGCGAGCGTGCGGCCGCGCGGTACCTTATCGATTTACTTCCGCTTATCGCGCGACATGTTTCGATTGGACCCAGGGGAGGGGAGGGTAGGGGGGAGTCGCAGGTGACGGAGGGACTCTCATTTTCTTCTCGCCTTCCGCACGTGGACTGCTTCGGAGATGAGTCGGCAGAGTCCCGGCGGGTGAAATGGCTCCGCCGTCTTCCAGCCGAGTAGCGACCGAGCGAAGCCGTTCGCATCGGGGTTCGCGCAGATCTTGGCCCGCTGCTCCTGGTCGGGAAACTCTCTGCATACCGGCAGTTTCTTTTTGCTATCCAGTTTAATGGGAAGAGCCGCGCCGAGTTCTCATGCTTGCCCAGAGAGGCGCGCAGCCCATAATTAAAAAGTTTGGATGCGAAGCCGCGCCTCACCTGCCCCGCCCCACTCCTCCCTTCCCCGCCACGTCCGACCGGCACGCCCGGCACGCCTCCTTTGTGGGCGACAAAAGGTGAGGGTGCAGCGTGTGGAGAGCTATCGGAACGAGCATCGACGGGGCTCTCCCCCCTCCGCGCCTCACCCCACGCCCTACCATGCCCCCCCCCCTCACCCCCGTCCGGTCTCCGCGGCCCTCCGCCGGGCCGGCAGTCCGCCAGCGCCTCGGGCTATGCAGGGCTATTCGGGTTCCCTTTGGTCCCTCTGCCTCGGAACGCTTTGAGCGGCGCAGGCCTGCCTCACCTTGCGGCTTCGACTCCTCTCGACTCCGCGATGCCAGAGATGGACACGCGCAGGCCAGCCCAGCCCTCAAAGCCATCGGGTCAGCGCCGGGGTGTGGGTCGACTGGCTTCGACAAGAGAGACCACAGCGCCACGGCCGGCCACGGCCCCTGACAGCGCGCTGGCTAAACCATCCGACAAAGGAGAAATAATGAGTTGAAATCATGCGATCAACAACCGCCTCGGCTCGATCCGGAGCGCCCCGGGCTGCCGCGCACAATGGGGCCTCCTTTCGGCTCCGCTCCGCTCCGCTCCCAGCGGGAACACAATGAGCACAGATAAAACAGCAGCGCACGCACTACACACCCCAAGGCCCAAAGGGGGAGGGGCTGGAGAGCAACAATCGGTGGGTGGCGCGCCCCCTGCTCCCCGGGGGCGCTGAGCATGTCATGGCGTGGACCAGTCTTGTCACCGCCAACCGATCTGATCGGTGGAGATACGATACACTTCGAGACGCGCGGCCGCCATGGCGACTGCCAAAGGCGACGCGCCCCCAGAGCAGCGCGACATAGCCATGGAGGGGCCACGCATAATGAGAGGATTTTAATAGCAACCTGCTGTCAGAACCTACACGGAACAAACGTCTCGGCACCAAGGACCCGCTTCCCTTTAGCATGCAAAGCGACACGACGCAGCCCACGGGGAGGAGCAGAGCCACTTTCTTCGCAAACATGGGCACGGCCGCGCGGGACCGCGGCCTTGGTCACGGTCACTGCCTCGGACACGGCCTTGGTCACGGCCTCGGACACGGCGCTGGGCAGGCAGGGACGTACGCAGCCTCAGCCTCCGAAACGGGCAAGGCAAATAAGTGTGGCTCATCCACGCCCCTGGCATCCGTCAGGGCCCGCTGAGGGCATTCGCCTCGCGACACGTGTAAACCATTTGGAACGGTTGTGACCCTTCCCCGTTCAGGCCTCTTTCTGCGAGGGACTTCACTCGCCGATCCTAAGTATTCATAATTTGTTTTACTCTTCATGGCATGTCAACAGACGTCGTAGCCCGCATGCTACAGGCCCTCTCCTTTCACGGACGTCCTTGGGGACCGGCAGTTCGTCGCGGAAGAGGGCATACCCAATAGTGCTCGTATCGGCAGCGAACTATAGCCACCGCCCCTCTATTCCCACTTCAACAGCCGCAACCGCAACCGCGGCACTTAGAGGGCGGCAGGATTCGCCTTCGCTCCCATCCACCACCCCACCCCACCCCTGCCCCCGTTCTGCAATGCCGCGCTCCTTGAGGTGCAAAGTTTGGCCGCTTTTGCCGCTGAGGAAGCACGGAGAAGTTGGCGGCGGCTCGGATCGAGAATCGACAGGCCAGAGGAGACCGCAGAGGTATTCGGAATGCGGGCCGCGGAGGAGCACGGAGCCTCACCCTGCGCAGCAAGGCGCAGCAGGGCGCGGCAGGGCGCGGCAGGGCACGGCACGGCGCGGCACTGCAGGTGAGGCCTGGAGTGCCAACGGAGCCACTCCCTTTGTTTCGCGGCTAAACTTAAGCCCAGCTTCTTGAACGTCTAATGGCGCGAGCCGAGTGACGGCGGAGCGACAAATCGGGACACATGAATATTTCAACCCCAGCCGTCGTTCGCGCGATAGCCGACCTCTCGAATCGGAAAATTGATAATTCAGCACTTTTCGGCACATGGTGAGGGGGGCTCCAGCCGCGACGCAGCCGCCGTCGCACGCGTGGAGGCCTGCCGCAAGGCCGCAGGGGCAAGCGGCGGCACAGTTGCGCGAGTTGAATAAGTACATTTTAGGGTGAAGGAAATTACCAAGAATTTGCATAACGCCCTTGAGCATTGGCTGCACTCTGGCGGTCCGTTTGTTTAGGCGAACCGTTGCTATGACAACAGTGCAGCGGTCGTGCCGCCAGCCGCCGCACTCGCAATGCTAAACAGGGGGGGGGGGGGAGGGAAGGGCTCGGCATGGTGCGAAGTAGGGCTCTTCTTTCGCAAAGCACATACTACAGCCTGCATAATGGGTCGCGTTTTGATTGAAATTGCTGAAACACTTTTCGCAAGCACGGGAGTGGTGAGAGCGGCGGTCGACCCGCCTGGCTATGTCTTCTTGTTTTCGGTGGAATCTGCTTCAGCGTAAAGATGGGGGAGCACAGCAACTCAACTCCAGGCGGATATTTGCTGGGGGTGCCAACCAACCGGCTCGCTGGGACCGAGAAAGCAAGTTCATCCCACTTTTGCCTCAATGATGACACATACCCTGCATGAATTGAAAAGCAGAAAGTCAGTGAAGTACCATTGGTGTGGTGCGAATAACTTCGAAACCGAATCAAATCAAATCCCAATGGGATTATTTTGGGCCAAAACAGAAAACGAGGGTCTATTTTACTTCTTCACAAGCATAATTATATATTAAAGTGGATCCGTCTTCGATTTGGAGGATTTATCCTACATTCGATTCGAGATTTTAACAAGGCCGCTTTGCTCATATCCAGCAATTTTTAAAAACAATTTTTTTTTAACCATGGCTGTGATTGAGCAGAAGCTTTCAAAAGTGCCTTTCTCGCCCCCTTCATGATTCCATTGGCTTCCCATCGGATTGCTTGGATTTTCGATAGCATGAGCCTGTGAGACATTCGAGGGGCGGTCAGCCGTTTAATGACGAGCGTAGTTTCATGTTCCTCTGCCTGGCCAGTCCATTTCTCCCCTCGGATGATGATGACGCCGGCAAAACAATAACGGGAAGTCCTCTCTCTCTCTCTCTCTCTCTCTCTCTCTCTCTCTCTCTCTCTCTCTCTCTCTCTCTCTCTCTCTCTCTCTCTCTCCCCCCCCTCCACGCGAGGCACGGCAACGGTTCCCTGCGGGCAGAACTTCCCTCCCCCTCCCCCAGCGGTCCCCAGCGCACGACCCGCGGCATATTGAGTTGGCTGCTGCTTATTTGCAGATGCAGACAGGGGCAAACTTTTTAACAGACGCGTGGCGGTCCCGGGGGCATGTGGTGGCGAGGCGGGGCGCAGAGTGGAGGGGCGCACGTCTCCAGGACGGAGTCCTTGGGTGGGACGCCGGGGCGCAACGCAGGGCGCAGAGCGGGCCGGGCCCTGGGAAGGGCTGGCTGCATCAGGGCGTTGGTCCGGCGGCCGATGGCGAGGGGGCAGGCAGGCGGCCTGGCCGGAGGCGCGGACCGGATATGAAGCAGAAACCGTGTCGCTCGGTTGACTCGCTGACACGGCCAGCGCCAGGGACCACATGAGTGTTTGGCCGCACCACGCCGCAGCGCGCATCGCGTTCCGTTTCGAAGAGAGGGAGGCTGGGGGGAATAGAGGGTAGTGCCTCTGCAGCACAGAAGGTGGCAGCAGCGTCACGACCGTTATTTTGTTCTTACGCGTGCAGAGGTAGTCCCTTTTGTCTCAATTTGTCTCCCAGTGTGTGTGCGTATGTCCGTGTGTGTGAGCGTGTGTGAATGTGTTGATGTGTGAGGGGGTGCGTGTGTGTGCGTGTGTGAAAGCGAACGCCCACACTCGTGTAGTCCGGCACTTAAGGCGATGATACAGGGCGGATGGCGAGTGACGCCTCGGCGCCAGCACTGCCAGCAGTGCCAGCAGCCAGCCACCCCGGCCGTGGCCGCCCCGGCCGCCCCGACTGCCACCGGCAAGACGAATGGCTGCTTCTCCACGGCCGGCGGGCCGAGCAGCCCCTGCCGCGCCCCGGCGCGCCCCGCAGTTGAGAAGGTTGCGGCAACAGCGCCCCTGAGGCTCGTTGGCCGCCGGGCGCGATACCGTGTCCACGCGGCCAAGACCCCCGCCGCCGTGATCGTGTTCATCGGGCGAGCCAACGGCCTGCGAAGGCCGGCCAGCACGAGGGCCGCCCGCCGGCGACGGAGACACGAGACTGAGCGGTGGAGCATCGGGACGCCGATGCCACGCAGTGCGGCGCAGCGCGGCCCCCGCCAACCTTAGAGGAAGCCCTGCCTCTCTCGCATCCTAGCGGAACGAACCCGCTGAGAGCGGCAAGGACAGAAACACTGTTAGTTCGGAATCGCTCGATCCCGGTCCCCCACCCGGCGCCTGATAGCATTCCGGACAAATTAAAGAGCCGCCCCCGAGGGCCGCCAGTCAGCCAGCCAGCCACGCAGCCAGCCAGCCACACAGCCAGCCAGCCACACAGCCAGCCAGCCAGCCACGCAGCCAGCCAGCCGGGCAGTCACGCCGGACAGGGGATGCTCGTGCTCGTCTCGAGTGGACAAAAGTCGGGGAGGCGAGACGAGAGTCAATTCAATAAGCGATTCTTGGGTAATGCGGGCCAGACGCTCCAGGAATTACGTCGACTGGAGCTACACAGTAGTCTCTTGGAGCAAGATAATTTAATTTAAGTAGGTGACTTTACTCGAATGAAAAGAAATACGCAGCACGTTCGTCTCTCGCCCTGCTTTGACGCCGATATGGTCCGCAGCAACGACAAAACAACAAACAGAACATGCGGACCGCATTGAACGACACGGGTGATAACACACCGAGGCAGGCGGGAGCGCGAAAACACCACCTCGGCTCCAGTTTGGAGCGTGCGAGCTTCATGACGCGCACTGACTCTTCAGGGCAGGACGCACACATTATCGATGGGCATCCGGCCGGTTTTCTCCCCAGCCCCGCCCCGTCCCGCCCCACCCGTGTGCAGTGATCCGGCCGCATCGAGCTGCATGATTTACGCGCCAATCCGCCGCATCTCCTTCCGCCTTGGCTTCCGCCTCCGATTTTTCCAAACGCTGCCCCGGCGCTCAATTTGCTGCTCTTTCGATAAAGCCGTGGGCGGGGCAGGGCCGCGCGGCGCCATCCTCTCATCCAAGCGCCGCCTCGCGTTTGGCCAACGAATACAGACGGCCGCAATTTCATCGCCCCGCCGCGTACCTACTGCTGCTGCTGCTGCTGAATTCTTCGCTGAAATCCGATGAATAATTCCCCTTGGCGCGGAAACAAAGGTCCACTTTGATGTTGGCGGTGCGTTGCCCCGCCCCCTGCACACCCCTCCCTACGCCTCGGGTGCGAAGGGCATCGATGAGAGCCGAAAGGACGGACGGGCTGGCCGGGTGACGCCCGACCGACTCAGTGAAACGGGGTGCGCCGCGCCTCGCGCGCTCCCTTTTACCTCAAAATGTAGTTGCTACCACACACCACATCTACTCTCTCTCACCCTCTATCTCTCTCACACACACACTATCACACGCACACGTGTCACGTGAAATGTGACCGCAGTGTCGTCTCATCTGCTCTTTCTAGGAAACGGTAAGGTCAGCACGCGATGGCTTCCACCTTACACGACCGCAAAACAACCCCAACTACGGAGAGACTCCCCACCCACCCACACACCCACACACGCACAGACAAACGGATGCCGCTTCGGCATGGTGTTGGGCCGGCAACAGCGTCGTCCAGGGCGTCTGAACCTGTTGCCGTTGAATCAACGAGCCGTCTTAATTTGCGAGTGCACTCCCGTGCTGGAGATCCGACTGCGTGTGCGACCCGCAACAGCAAACAGGGAGCTGCTTCGGGGTGCGTGGCGGGGTACCGCCGGCCGGGGTTGAATTTCAAATGATGCGGCCTGCGGCCCCTGCTACCCAGCCGTTCGATGCCGACCCCGCGTGCCAACTACCGTGTCGCTATCCTGCGCCGTGCCTGCATATTCATGTGAAAGCCACATCCTGCGAATAGTCGCCCCTGGTTGGCTGTCGGTGACGCAGCGCAGCGAGACAATTTTTGCTCTTCAGTAATACGCGCGTTCAGTATATTTTTTGTCGTTGTCGAAGCCGTTGCGACCTTGATCAAATACTTTGTCATGCCTTACTCTTTTTTTATATTTTTTATTTCTTTCTTCACTTCAGCGCAATACGGCCCGGCCGGCGGAACCAATAACAATTATAATTTCCTGAGGGTTTGGGAATGGCCCGTCGCTGCTCCTAGCGAGAGCGGCTTATTTTTAATGCTAATCTCCCGTGTCCCGTTTAATTAGACGTCATTGTTATTCTTTTTCTAGTAGCGGCCAAGTTTGTGGAACTCCAGAGGGGAGGAGCCCCTTGTTGGCCGACAGACCCGCGGGGGACGCGGAGGCGACCACCCTTTTTCACCGGGGCGTGTTGGGAGTTGCGATAAAGTTGACGCGTCCCGGATCTGGGAATTGGCGGCGACAAGCAAAGTTGCGTAAGTGGGTCCGCACAGTGGGACTGGTCGAAGCGGCCTGTTCAGGCGGCCTGTCTGGACACGTGTACTGTACACTGGCGTTCCTCGTTCGACGGGCAGTCCACGGTCCATTGGTGGTGGATTCGGGGCCGTGTCCGCCTCCCTCCCACGGCCTCCCGACAGCTTACTTCCGCCCCGCCACGCACAGGCCAGGCACTGTGCTTTGCTCGCGGTCTCACTCGCACTGGTGCCGGAGAGCACTGCTCGGAATCAGCCTGCAGGCAGACCTCTGGAAGTGGTCTGCTCCTCTCCCCGAGTCGCGGTGCGCGCCAGACGCACCCACAGGCTCCCCGCGCTAACGCGAACCCCTGGCTCTCTGTTTCAGGTGAGTGGAAACGCCACTGCCTCTTGTCGAGTTGGGGCCGGTGAGGCCTTCCGGGCGCGGTGCTGGTAGGCTGCCGTCCTCCACCAAGGACTGCCATCCTGTGAAGCCGCTACTACGGCCGGGTTGTCAGTAGTACCCGAGACCCCATGGAGCCCGGCGTTCGACTCCCAACGTGACTTTACATTTTTTCAAATCGGGTTTTCACCCTCAGCCTGTTGCTGACTTTTTCTGAATACCAGACGAATTTCTTAGTAAACATGATGCTTAGTATTTTTCCTATGTATAACTTAGCCATTCTCACTGGACTGACAATTTCCTTTTTCGGATGCATACAAAAAAATAATTGGTAATTATTTAAGAAGGATCCTAAGTATTATGTTTGCTTACAGCAATAAGGTTGTTAAGTAAAAGTCAGTAGCGAGCTGAGGGTGAATTGGCGGTGCCACTCGAAGCCGTTCCGAAACATTAATAGCGCAGGTCACATTGAAGGGGCCAATTGATTTGCGCAAAAAGTTCCACCAGAAAGAGGGTTAACAAGGCAGGGCAGGCCCAATGACGCGCTGCTCCGAGAACGTTTTTTTTCCGACTTTGTTGCGGACCAACTAATTATTTTCCGTGTCCTTATTCCCTCCTCCTCTCCCTTCTTCTCCGTCCTCCGTCTTCTGCTCCTCCCGGGCCTCATCGATTTTCATTTGGCGGGCCGACCCACGGCCGCCCACGACTCACTCCGCGGCCCGGCCATTGTTTACCTGCAGGGCGCCGCGCGTGCGGCCACCGCCGGCGGCCAGCCAGCCGCCAGCCAGCAGCCAGCCAGCCGCCAGCCAGCAGCCAGCCGGCGCCGACGAGGCGCGGCAGAGAGAGAAAATGAAGGCGGTGCACTCGATCGCCTTCGGCCCTCCTGAGCCGAGCCGGCCCAGCGCTCCTCTACTTTCAAACGAATCGTGCAATCGATTGAGTAGAAAAGCGCCGCGGAAGAAATGAGTCTCAAGGAATAAAAGTAAAAACCAGGGGGCGGGGACTAATTAATTGTGTCATTTCGCAGAGAGCGACGTCGCCGAGCCCCTTTGGCGGCCTTCGTGTCCACTTAAGTCGAATGGCCACGCCGTGGAAATAAGGATCTCGCTCATCACTATTCTGTCCAATTATGTGACCAGAAAGGAAGAATGTTTTTTGTGGCGCTTTTCTTCTTTTCCATTGCTTTTCAAGAAAGAACAAGTCAAGTCTACCTCGTCCGCTGCTTGCCACCAACAGCCAGGTGGGCCCGGTCTACCGAGATAGCCATTTCCCTGAGTAGAGACGATCCGTCACGCGCTGGTGAATCACGGGTGTGCGCACATGGTCATTTGTGGCCCAACCCAGCCATCAATAGCAATAGACCGCTTGCGAAGGAAAGGATAGGCAACGCGCCGTGCGCCCCTGTGCGGCGGGTTGCCTACCCCGTGGTTCGCAGGCGGCCGGCCAGGTGGGTGTGCCAGCTTTGTGGTTCGCAGGTGGCGCGGGGGCGGGGTGCGGCGTGCTGTGGTCGTGATGGGAGGAGCCGTCGGCGCTTCGCGTCCAATTGACCTTCTATCCGATTTCCTTTGATCCTCGGCACCTGTCCATGCCGCCCAGCACGCTCACACTCGCACCTAGACACACACGCTCGCACCCACACTCTGCTTTTTTGCGCCGCCCGAATACACACGCCCGCAGCCCGCACACACTGGGCTGCTATTGATATTCCAGTGGAGTGCTCGGTAAATTGATTAAACTGAGCGACTCTAAGGTGTGTATGGGGCCAGGCTGGCGGGTCACCGGTGGGATGGGGGCTGTTCGCCGAGCACGGAGGGAGAGTGGAACTTGGTCGAACGGACTGACTGGTGCGGGGCGGTCCGGAGTCCGACTAGCGTCCTACGGACAGCGGCCGCCCGGCCGGCAGTGGCGGGGATTAACGTGACGGCGAGTAAGGCAATCATGCGCAAGCGAGCTGCCAGTTGCTCAAGTGGTTGCTGGGGCGGGCAATGCCGGGCCACGCTCTCCTCCCACTCGAATGTGGCTCGCCCGCCAGAAGTGGCTATAGCTGCCGTCGTTCCAATTAGTATCAGCCGGTGACAGTGTCGAAAAGCGCGTTATTTTCCCGTTGTTTCCGAAAACACGTCATGTACGACTAAGTGGGACGGAGCATGCCTCTTTCCTCCTTTTTCTGCGTCAAATAATGCAGACGCAAACACGCAGAGGTAGAGAGACACACATGACGTCCCCCTGCTTGACGCGGAACTCACCCCCATTAAGACACAGCGGTAGTGTCACCTCGCACACCGATCCTCATTAGGGGCGCTCTGGATGTCACGCCCTGCGGCATCGCCAGAGAGAGAGAGAGAGCGCGCAGGACACTCGGGTGTCAATCAAGGTGTCCCCGAGAGGCGAGACATCACTCTACCTGACCTGGAGCCCACGGCACGGAGCACGACGCAAGGGGTCCCGCCAAGGTTGACATGTCGGGTTATTTCGTTTTAAACTCTCAGATTTCAGTAAATCTTAAAATAATTCATGTTTTTTTTGTTTCACTTGAATGGAACAAACTTATCATTCGAGACTTGCAGTGAAGAGGGCTCGGAATGGGCTCATGCCTCTTTTTCCGTTGGAAGTGTAGGATCGCTGGGATAGCGCGCTGGCAGCTCTCCGTCCGGCACTACCTTCCCTGCCGACAGCCAGGACCGAGGCCAGCGCGGAAAGCAACGCTTCCGGCAGCCGTCGCTCTGCCCCGCCTCGCCTTTCTTGGCGCGAGCCGCGGCTTCACGGCTCGCCTTTGCTCGACTGCCCCTTGATCTGGCCCCACAACTACGGCCTCGGCCCTGCGGTGCCCTGCGGTGCCCTGCGGCGCCCTGCGGCTGGCACCGGCCGGCCACCGCCTTCGTCGCGCGGCCTCGCTCGCACCCACAGGGCGTTCCGCACCGGTGCGAGAGAGGCCGGTGTGCGGCGCGGCCACCAGCGACAATGTTGCACCGCCGGTTGCAGGTGGCCGGCCGGCCGGCCAGTCGGACTCACGGCGCTCTGCCCGAGTGGACTCCGGCTAAAGCCTCTCCCAACTTCGTTCCGAGAGGACAACAGTCCAGTCGGCCGGGCGGAAGGACTTCGAGGGGATTGGAAAAGGGGGGGGGGGCAGCGAGACGAGCGGAGAGAGCCCAAGTCCCTCTCGGCAAACTCGGGCTGGACCCTCCCTTCCCACTGGCGGACTCGGTTTGGCGGTGGATCGCTCTCTAATAATGAAGTGGGCCGCGGATGTGATTGATCGTCCGTGGCCTTCGCTAGCAGGGCCAGCCAGGGCCAGCAAGGGCCAGCCAGAGCCAGGGGAGGGCCGCCCGGCCAATCTGCCGCGAGCCGAGACGCAGAGAGCTGAGTTGGGCTACTCCTCGTGGCCACTTCTTCGGGGGCAAGGTCCTACGTAATTTCTGAAGTTTATCAAAATTTCGTAAAATTGACAATTTTTTTTAGGCGTGAAAATGTCTCAAAGCACAATCTATTTGCGCCAAAAAATTTCTACTATGATGTTCTCTAAAATACTTTGGTATGAGAGGAATCGGCTACCGACACCTGGAAACGTGCCCTTGGCCCGTGGGGGCACTCGCTGCTCGGCCCACGGACCCACGTAACGAGGACCCTCGTGGACCTTTGGGACCGTCCCTCCGCCCAATCCTCCCAGCCGCCGGTTTGTTGACTCAGGGATGTTTCGCGTCCTTGCTGAGCCGAGCTTATATTATCCATTTCTCGTTATGGCTGCTGTCTTTCCCGAGTTTGTATTCACTTTCCTCTTCCCGAGGCTCGAAGCCGGACCGAGACTGAACCCTGGCAGGCGATGTTTATCCATGACTAAAAAGTTTCCCGGTCTTCGATAAACAACAACAGGAGCACAAAAAGCATGCCAATGGTATAGTTTTCAAACAGGTCCGCAGAAAGGGTCTGTGAAGCAAGCTTTCCGAGCAGGACATGAGGGCGCGGCGCGTGTCGCGGCATTGTCGCGGCGTAGGCAGTGGCGGCCGGATGCCGTCTGCCGGCGCTGCGCCGTGACACGGACTTCCTGCGCATGCTGCTGAGCGCCTCCTCCACTTCCGCCGTGGCTTTTTGGCACAGCGGGTGGCGACCGCTAGGGGCTGCACAGAAAAACCATCAAAAGAAAAATAAAAGACTGTGCGCGGACCCTTCCGGGCCTTTACCCGGCGGTAGGCCGCGGTGGGAGCACTCTCTGCTCTCCCGCCGCGCTCACAATTTGCGCCTCGAATAACGAACCACACGGCGCGGCACGGCACGGCACGCCGAAACGCGAATTCTCACCCGTCGCGCATCAACGCCGACGAGCGGAACGCGAATCATTTTGTTTCATTTAGAGTTTGTTTGTCCGTCTTTTTCGATGGTCAGTGCACGTGACGTTTGCAAACAACTTTCCATTGTTTCCGCGCAGGCTTCTCGTTGGCCCTCCCTCCGCGCAGGGAGCAGCACAGAGCTGAGCCTTGGCGTCCGCGGCGCGTGGCGCGTCCTCGCGGCTCCTCCACCTTAACGACGAGTCAGGGGACCGCCGGGCCGCCGAGCCTTGACTTTGAGAGGACCTGGCTGGGCGCGCCGGCCCTGGCCTTGCCCGCCAAACGGCATGGCCAGACATAGCATGCCGCCGGCCTGCGTGCCGCGCGTTATGGATTTTACCCCCGCGGGCGGGGCAGCAGGGGGCCGTCCGTTACCACGCTGGACTCGCCCCACATGTTTAAAGAAAGACCGAAACAGAACCGGTGCTGGACTGGAGGCAAGGGGGCGACCATCTTCGATGTGTGGGGACACAAGATTTCTGGAGAGTAAAGATTTCATTGGATTTCGTCAGATTCTGGAGTGGCCCCAATTGGCTGGCCATTTCCGTTGGGGCTCATTGAGGGATTGGCGCTTCCGCCCAAATTATCTCGCAGCGCGCCGTCCAGCAGCGGCAGGGGAATGACGAGCAGCCTGATTACCAGCAGTGCTTCGCTGCCCCGCGCTCCGCCTCTCCCGCGCCACGGTGGAGCGCTCATGACTCATGGGAGGGAGAGAGTGACGGCACCGTTTGGAATCAGGCAGCTGAGGCCGCGTCGGGCAGAGAGAGGCGGCAGCGCGGCAGCTGTGTGCGGGCACGACGATGATCTGCAGAGTTGCAAATGATGCGCGACGGCGGCTTAAACAGCCTGGAGGGCGTAGAGTCCCTTGGACGACCTAAGCAGCTAAGAGGGCCTGGCCGCGCTGTCCTGGCTCTGTCGGCCGCCAGGGGGGCGAGGGTCGCGTTGGGGCCACGGGAAGCCGCGGTGCGAGCCTTGTCATTGCCCATCAACCGATTCGCGGTCGTTCGTGTGGTCAATGCGACAATACATCATTCGCTCACCGGCGGAAAGATGGGGCAAGCACCAGTGCCATCCCCGCAGTTTCCCAAAAATCACACCAATTTTTAAAAAAAATCCGTTCATCCAGATGCACATGGAACGTGTGGACGAATATTCCTTAGACGTTATTACGATGCGTTACGGTGCGTGTGTTGTGGGGGTAACCTTGTCTGCCTGTTCCCGCGGTAGTTGGTCTGCGCTTCGCGATTCCAACAGCGTCCTCTTCATCTAGGGCGGGCCGCCGCCGCTGTGTGCCGGGATGGGACCGGCTCCATTTCCGGAGGCCGGCCTCCTCGGAACCCGGAGCCTCCGCGTCCAACGAACTTCCGGCACCGGGCAGAGCGCACGACGGCAACCACCACGCCTGCACCGCCAACTTGCCCGCCCTTTTTTCTTCACATAGAAAATCAGTTTTGGTTTAAAAAAAAAAAAAATGATTTAAAAAATTATGTTGTGTGTGGTTCTAGCCCCTCACCTTTCAATAGCTTCGTCCAAATGTTCTTTGTAATGCCGTCAAGAACCGATCTCCCGATGCGGCGCCAGCATCGATTGCTGCGGTCGAGGCGTGGCAAGTGGTCTGCTGGCATTAATAGACTATTCTAGTCGTTGTCGGCTGAAGAACAAGAAGAAGCACAAAAGCGGAAATAGAGTGGACCGGGAGAATGTAGCAAGCCCGGTTCAAGGGAGAAATCGGCAGAAATGCAAACTTATATGTTTCTTCCCTCTGCCAAAAAGTATTTAACGTAGTAAAAATCGATTTTGAAAGAAAGCCGCTTCGAAAAAACTCTTGAATTAATACACTCAAACGGGCGAGTGAGGTTAAGTTGCCGGTGCCATTTCCGCTTTTGTGATTCTTCTTGTTCTTCATTAGCCGACGACTAGAATAGTCTATTGTTTCTACACACTGAACGTCTGCCAAGCTGTCGGTTGCAGTTTTGGCTCCGGCCCGAGTGTTGCCGCCATGAGGGTCGGGCCGGGGCGGCCGGCACGTGGATGACACGTTGCGGCATTGCGAAACACGCCGCTGTCAGTTCGGTTCCGTTGCGTGACGAGCCGAGAGGCCCCGACAACGCAGGCAGCTCGCTGCGGTCGGCCGGCTGGCCGGGCTGGCCCGCGGGGAAGCTCTAGGGTTAAACATTGTAATAACGGAACGGCAGTCGAGTTTTTGCTCCACCCGGTACCATCCAGCGGGGAGCAAGAAACGACAGCGGGGAAAGTAACTGGACGAGAAGATGTGCTTTGAGTGTGCTCCCTCCCCCTCCCTTGCGGTTAGCACTCCTTAGGGGCCCTCGTGCGTGTCTACCTCAACCTCTCAGCAAAGCGGCGGCGCGGTCTTTGAGGAAGGCCTGCCTGCCGCTGACGCATGTCGTGCTGCGAATTACTCCAGTCAACCCGCTCGCCCCCGCCCTTCCTCTTCCCTTCCCCTCACATTTCCCTCCCCCTTCCAATACCCTCCGCCCTGCCCTCGCGCTACCGGCGTTCCTTTTTTTTTTGGTAATCTTTTCCGCACGCCCTGTCGGTGTGTCGTGGTTTCGGAGCACGGCACTTTGTGTGATTGGCCACCAGGCGCGGGCTTGCAACACAACGCCAAAGAAGGAAAAACAAGAGACGGCACCAGCAAGCGACACCAAGGAACGCTGCGAGCGGCACCATTACCTTGTCGCGGAGAAAGATTTTTTTGTGGGGTCACGGAAAGCACGCTCGGGTGCAGCGCGGGGGAGCTGGCTCTTGTGTTGTTTACGTGAGGCAACATTGAAGGCCGCCGCCTGAGTTCAGTATGCATTCGCAAAAACACACAGAGACACAGACACACAAGCACACACACACAGACACTCGCGTGCGCGCTCCACCCTCGAGGAGATGACTTTGCCTCGAAGACCGTTGTTGAATAAAAGGCCCCGGGGGTTACGCTGACGGCAAGTTGATATAAAGCCGGCAGAGTTTCCCGACGCGTTTGCAGGGAGGCCCCGACCGCCCCGGCAGAATGACTAACTCGCCAGAAGTCGCGGCGCGGAAGTTGGTTGATGACCTGGCCGACCGCGAGTGCGCCCCCCACTGCACCTTGGCGCCCGGGCTTCCCATTCCGCGATCAAGGCCCAACACCTTGACACTGTGAATTTTCTCTGAATGCGTCATGAGAGCGTATACTGTAGGAAACAATGTCGTACTTTGGCAGCGAAGTCGCTGCTAACGTCGGTTTCTAATGACTAAGTTGTTTGCCAACATAGCCATTCTTCGGAGCAAAAATTTTTTTTATTGCCGATGAATTCCTAGGCCTAAACTCCCTTAGTATATAGAGAAGGCTCTCCGAGGGTAGAGCTGAAGGGGTCGAAGAACAGACAGCGCAGCAGCGGCGTGCACAGCGAGGCGGCAATGCGCACGCCGCACTCGAGAGACTCCTTGGCGTGCCCGTCCGCTTCTCGCCCTTTGACACGGCTGCTTGACGCCCTCGACGCCGCTGACGTTGGCCAGGAGTTTGCAGCCGACGCTGCAGCACCGCGGCCGAGCGAGACAAACTTTGAGTCAACTTTTTGGAGGGCCCAGCTGGGCTAGCCTAGCCGGCCCTGCAGTGGCGGCGGCCGGGCCTCTCCTCTAATATGTCGTCCTTTTGGAGGCGGCGCTGCAAACCACGCCGTTGCGAGCCCCGCCTCTTTTTTTCCCGCAACTAATTAGCAAAGCAGAGCCAGTCGTTCGTCTTTCGTCCACGCCACGCCACCGCGGTTTACCTGTAGCGCAGGTGCAGCCCAACCGCTCCGCGCTCATGGAACGGGCCAAAGGTGCTTGCAAGGCGGTCCATGAGCGGTCCAACGGTGGCCAGGGCCAAAGGCCACCCGCAATGGCTTATTCAAAGGACGGACAGACATTAAGTTTCGAGGCCAGCTTCGACACGCCGCGACTCGTGCGTCCGATGAGGCGCTCGGAACGCGCGCCAGCATGCCCTTCAATATACCTTGGGGCCCGCTGCCGCCCCGCCGCCTCGCCGCCCCGCCGCGCCCCTCGGGCCTACTCGGCATTTTTGGCCGTCCTCCCCTGGCGCGCGCGGAGCGCCGTATATTTGCAATTTTGCGCTCTTTGGCGGCCATAAGCCTCTCAGCGCGAACGGCGTCGCACGGCACGCGCGGCTTGTGGCGGCGGGGCCATGGCGGGGCCACCCGAGCGAGGCAAGGGCCGCATGCCGGCGGTGAGACGAGAGAGCTCTTTGATCGCGGTCTCCTTTTTCTTGGAAGGCGAGAACAACAGCGAGCTGAGCCAGCACAGGGCTAGTTGGTGCATCTCCACGGCGCCCCGCGGGGCGGGGCGGGGTGAGGGCGCTCAGCGAGGAGAGACATCGCTCACGTTAAACTGTGCCGAGCGGCCCGCACGAAAAAAAAAAAGACTTAGTTGTGGTAATCAACTTTATTCGATTAGCTAAAACGGAAAGCTGCACTCGAAAAAAGCTGGAAGCCAAGACCGTACAGTTGTACAAGGACAACAAATAATCTGGGGTTTTCTGTCGTCGCACAAGTGCCCGCTCATAGCAGCCACCTGATTGTAGGTATCGAATTTAGCCTTTCGAATAGGATAACGTCAACAAGATTTTTTTTTCGAGCGGCTGGAGAAAGTGTAGAACGGCTGGGAGCGGCTCATATTTTATTTGGTCGCTGCCTTGACCCGTGACTGGCGCCCTGCAAAAAAAAAGCGTGAATGGTGAATCAAAAGACGGGCAGACGTAATTAATAATAAAGTCGCGACAGGATTTCACTTCGTTACGTTTTAGCCCAGCGGGCCGGACGGAGGCGGTCAGGAACACGAGCTGACCGCCACTCTGGTGGCCTGCAGGGCCGGGCCGGGGTTGGCCTCGGTCAGCCGGGATATCCTTGATGGATGACGCGCCGTGCCATGAAACATTGCTGACACCTGATTGGCCAGCTTTTGCTTATCCTTTAGTCATGACAAGGCCGAGCTGCCGAGGCCGCGTCGGCGATCTCGTGTCGGAGGGCCCCCGCAGGGCCAAGACGCGTTCGGCGAGGACACCAGCACCAGCGGTGTAGCCATAGCTGGGGGTCCACGGAGGTCCACAAGAAGGAATGGTTACAGTTATCAAGACACGTTTTGATCTTTTCAGTTCGCTGCAATAGGACTCATACCGTGTACTGTTAAACAATCCCCATTGATCGGTATTCCTGGGGATCCCAGGAGATGGATTTACTGCATCTTACGTGACGAGGCCGTGACGAGGCCGTGACGAGGCCGTGACGAGGCCGTGGCGAGGCCGTGACGGCACCAGGTGGCTGCGTCATTCGAGTCCCACTCACCGACTTCCAGAGTCGAGCCTAGACGGCCTTCCATGGCGCACCCGGGGAAAACAGGTGGGCCTGCAGGGACGCACGCGACAAAGGTCGCACGGCCGCGGTCACCGCCTCAGCCCGCCCAGGGTGAGCGTGCCTTGCCGCCGCGCCGACGAGCACAGCAAACACTCACTGCGCGGCGCGCAAAGGAATCACCGCGGGGCGCGAGCGAGGGCGCGCGGGCTTTGCCATCCCAGAAATTGGTGGCGCTTGACGCTGCGCTCCAGCGAGCCGCTTCAACGGCTTACATAAAGTTGCGCGCCACCAGCACTCTCGCTCTGAAAGGGCCGGTTGGCCGACAACGCGGATGGGAGCTCGGTCCGTTAATACTTTTGTACAGAGAGGCCAGAAATGTTAAACATAAATGCAGTGAGTGGAGCACACTCTGGACCTGCACCGCACAGTGTGCCGCGCAGGCTCGGTCGATCTGAATCAACTTCGCTCTGGCGGGGGGCGGGGCGCGAGAAAGGGCAATGGGGGGAGGGGGGAGTGCGATGCTGAAGTGATATGCACGCCGCGCCTGATGGCCATTCCGCTGATTTATTTCTCCAGCATTTTTGCTATACGCTGCAGATTGGCCGGCTCGCTGCCACTGCCTTCCACTGGCTGACACTAGCTGATGCTGACCGCCACTGACTGCCTTTGGCTGACACTGGCTGCCATGATGAGGGGCGTGTTCCAGCACTGCGACCAGCCGCCCCCAACAGCTCGGGAAAGAGCGGAGAATCACCCCACGGCCCGCAGTCGGCTTCAAGTTTCAAAGAGCAGCGTCGGGACTCGCTTGGCCAACACCTCAATTTTTTCTTTTTAAGGATCATTAAAGTGAAACTTGGGACTCAATAGCAATAGCAATTCAGGGATTGAGAAGGGGTGACGACGACGCGGAGTGCGGAGTGCAGCGCGGAGCGCCCGCCGACCGCCGGGTAGGCAACCCGCCCAACAGGTCTGCGCGGCGGGACGGCCTACCCTCCCATTCGAAGGCGCTTCGCTCCGTTCCGCTCATCTCCACTTATTTCCTCAAGCGCGGACGCACGCGCGCGCGCGCGCGCCCACACACACACACACACACACGGACACACACACACGGACACACTAACTCGCATGAACAAGTGGGGTCAGTTGCGGACAGGACGCCGCCTTGTATTAACGAGGTCCCGGGGGCCAGGTTATGCGGCCCGCCGGGGTCCATGGCCTCCGGGAGCGACGCCGCGGGAAAGGGATGGCCGGGCGGGCGAGAGCCCGCTGGCAAGCAGGTATGAGGAGGAAAATAAATGCGATTTACCGCTGCTGGCTGGCTGCCTGGCTGGCTGGCCGGCCGGCCGCGCCCCTCTCAGGGGGAGATGGAGTTAAGCGCGCAAATGAAGGAAGGCGGGTTTATTTAGAAAGCACAGGGCGTGCATTATGAAGGAGGCCGGCTGCAGGGCCGCTCACGCCCCGCCGAGGCCGCGCTCAGCGAGTTTCTGTTTCGCAGCTCCGCAGCGACGGCCCGGAGATATGCCACGTCGTGAGCGCGGGTAACTTTGCAACTTCCGGCGCCGTTTCTCGTTTCGTGACTCGTTGCTCGTTATCGGCCACTTATTGTTGTTTGGCCGCACCACTCGCAGTGTCTCTCGCCTCGATACCGCCGCCGGCCGCGCTGAGCGGGCTGATCCCAGAGAGTCGCTCTGTCACACAGGGGGCGCGTGCTGTGGCGGTGCGAGAGAGATGGGGCGACGGACCGAGCCTCCGGAATGGCTCGACGTTTAGGCAGCTGTCTTGTGGGGTGTGAAGGCGAAGGCTCAAGTCGAGAGACTCAAGGCGGGCTGCCGCCGCTCCCCGCTGGCCTTGGGTCTGCCGAGCTGGCACAGGGATCGGCTCAGCCAGTCAGCGCGCAGCCCCGGCGCAGCCCCGGCGCAGCCACACGCCCGGACCAGATTTCCGATTCGTCTGCCGCCCCCGATTACGTCTGACGCGATGATCGCTGCTCGCCATAAAGGGCGACAGGCGGCTTTTTCGGGGCGCAGGCACAGAGTGGGCGATACCCGGCGCAGAGCGCCGTGTTTTCAGCCTCCGGCGTTCCGTCACTCTGTCATATGAGCGCCGCGTATATATATATGCGCGGCGTGGAGTGCTATGAGTGTTTCGCGAGCGAGACTCGTCAGCGGCATGCTAAAGCCGCGTGAAATTAAAACGCCCCACCGTTAGTATGCGGCGGCCGGCGGCGGCAGGTTTCGGGGGGAGGGGACGGGTGGGGGAGGGAGACGGGTGGGGGAGGGGGGAGCAGGAGTAGACCCTCGTCACAAAGTTGGCAGGCGCGTGCGAATGGCTTCTTTCCCGGCGGCACTCTCAGAAGTTAATACCATGGGGTGGAGCCGGGGGGGGGGGGGGGGGGGGTAGACACTCTCCACATGTGCATGCCTCGGGACTCGCCGCCGCCGTGTCCAGCGTGCCGGGCTGGTCCACCCCCGTGGACGTCATTTCTTCGGCGCCCGAAGCTGCTTCGCACTGCCACGTGCCCCCCCCCCCTCAAAACTTCTCCCACCCCCTTTTCCCGGATCCGCCACGAAACTCATCAGACTCTCTTGTTGTCGGACGGAGAGGCGGCCACGCAGGCGCCACACAGTGCCCTCCTTGAGCGTCGCGCCCCGCGTGTTGCGCTGCTTTAAAACTCGCGACCCGCCTGTAATTGAATCACCAGGCGCAGGGCAGCGCGCCGCGGCGTCCAGGGCATCGGCCCGCGACCCCTGCGGTCGGCCTGAGGAGTAAAGGAATTAAGGAATTTCAGGACGGCAGCAAAGGGAGGAAAAGCCGTCTGCCCCGTGAAAACCCTCCGAACCCGAGCCCTTCGTCAACGCGTCACAATCGCAATCTCAAGAGTAAAACTGCCAACAACTTAGATCGTGATTGCAGAGCCACCAGCCTTCTCGGGGCCTCGCCGGGCCTCGCCGGGCTTACCAGCCATCCTGCTCGTCTGCTTCCAGGCCGGCGGCCCTCCAGCCGCAGCCCGTCCGTCCAGGCGCTCTGACGGGGAGTGTGGAGTGCGCACAGCTGGAAAAAGGGAAAAAAGGCGAGACAGGAAATTAAATTCAGCACGGAGCCGGGGCGGTGCGGGGTGGGGCTGCCGCCGGTTGAAAAGCGTGATTGAATGGATCTGCCTCGATACAGTACCTTATTTACTTACTGCCTCCCCACCCCCCGTTTTCTCCGGGCTCGTGGCGTCTTTATTTTCTCCTCTCCCAGATAAGGGAAGTAATTCCGCCTAGCCCAGGTAGGGCTCGTGACTCAGCGCTCAAAGGCCCCTCTCTGCCCCATCCCCCCACCCCACAGCGCCACGTCGCTATATTTATTCTATTTGCCGCGGCCCGATCGCCGGCATCGCCGCGCACACACGGCGTGCTCGACGTGCTCGACTTGATTGCAGACATCCGCGTCACCGGCTGAGCACAGGCAGGCTGAGCAGACGGGCTGGCCGAGCTGGCAGGGCTGACGGCGGCTGACAGCGGCGCTGACGCTTGTGGCACGTGTTTATGTTTATAAATTCAGGGAACCCATTCAAGTTAGCACATTGGCCGAGGGCGGCGTGACGCGGCCGAAAGGAGCGTGTGCTAATCAACTTGGTTCCAAGCGGCTGGCGCCACGCGGCGGGACTCAAAAACACGTGACGGGTCACCCTTCGGCCGAGGAATCTGGGTACACCGTGTGTTTGGAGGTTTCGGACTACGTGGCTCAAATGTGCTACGCGGAGTTCAATATCCGGCCAGACTGGTTTTGGCGCTGTGCACCGCCAACGAGCAGCCGTCGCCCAGATTGGCGCCGCATTGTGCTTCCGCCAGGCCGTCGAGGGCCGTCCAGGGCATCCCCGTCCCAGGGGCTCCCCAACCCAGGTGCTCCCCGTCCCAGGGGATCCCCGTCGGCGCCGCCGGTGTCACCTCATCTGCATACACAGCGGCAGTCCGGCACGCCGGGCCACGCACGCGACGGTCGCATGAATATTCGACCGCCGTTTGCATACATTGCGAACAAAGTAAAATAAAGATGATTCCTGTTCATCTATGACTACCTTGATGGCCTCTGGTATGGGATGGACCCCGCCGCCGCCCACCGCCGAGACCTTCGCGTACACTGCACGTGGGGGTGTCTCTCTCTCTCTCTCTATCCTCTCACTCAGACTCAGGCACACTTCCACGTCACTGCCTGCGCGAACCCATTCGGCCAAACGGCGCGCATCCGGCTCGTATTGAACTTCCGCCAATCACTTCGGACTCCCTTTGAAGTGGGCTCCCTTTACGTACCGGACGCGATGGGCCCCACGAGTAACAGCGTGGGGTGAGCGGCGACGGCAGGACGGCAGCAGCACCGCCCTGGTGCACTTCCTCCTCTGACGGGTCGAGAGTGGCACTGCCTGTCGATGCTCTCCATGACACCGTCGGTGTTGCGGCCAGGCCGCGACAAAGCGCGGTTTTTGTGGAGCCCTCGATTTGAATCGATCATTTTCCATGCAAATCCATTGATTGATAACACCATCCATGGTGTCAGATTCGATCCCATTTTGAGGAATAAGGCCTCAAAACGTGCACCAGTCAATAAACGCCAGACTTGGAATATTGTCTGTATTTCCCATATGGCATCGTCTGGAAAGCACAATCCTCTCCTGGGATTCTCTATTTTTGCCCGCACCGCGATGTGGTGACTGACGAGTGACAACGCAAAGCGGCAAGAAAAAGTGGATTGCTAATGACGAGGCCCGGCACTGCCAGTGAAATGCGCCATGGCGACGGCGGTTCCAGGCGCTCTCGCGGTTTTGGGGGTCTCTCAGGGGTCGTGGTTGGCGCCGCGTAACGAGGCTGGGAGCACAGAGGGCTGGCGGTGAGGTGGCACAGTGACGACGGCCAGAGAATACGACGGGCTCCTGGTTTTGTGGAACAGAATGCGACAACAACGCCGTTCGTCTTAGGGGACTTGGCAGGTCTGCTGAGGTGTGCGCGCACTACCTCCACTCCCCGGCCACGGAGGATGTTCCTCTGTCTCAACGACGGCAAACACGCCGACGAGGAAAAATGGAAGCGACTCCTCATAATCCTCTGTGCCACCCTGAGATGGAATTGTGTGGTCTGCAGCCCGACCCACTTTAACGTTTCTCGTCAAATTGTGGCAAAAGTTTCTAGATTTGTTTTACATGCTGTTTACTGTGCCACTTGGCTCTGTGTACATGTACTTACCATTTATCTGTGCCACTCACTCGCAGAAAGTATTGGAACAAGGAAGCTGCTTGATGTGGTTTCCAATAATATACATGGGTAAACAAACAAAAATTGCTTCTGTCTCGGTATCCTCTAACGGTTTTCACAATTTTACATGTCACGCAGAGTTCTGTTGAGGCTCGAATGATGACAACGACCGGAAGCCGACGACGAAATGGGTCAAAGACAATCGTTGCACAGTGCACTTTCCATACATAATTTTATCTTGTCCCGTAGCTTGAAGGCCAACTCAAATCAACCACCTGCTTGCTGCCATTTTGAAGATGAAGACTATCAACTGTATGTTAAGTTCTCATACTCTGAGAGCACTGTTTGCGGCTACAGAGTATGAGAAATTGTCATGCCGTGTTAATCAAAATGTCAGCTTTGTGGGGGAGTTGGACACTGAAATTTACATTTACATTTAAACTGCGCCGTAACGATCTCTCTGATTGGCCCCTATTGTCGTTGCCGGCCAGTCGTTGTCAACCTTCGATCCTCAACAGACATGGTAAACTGTGAACATCGTTGGAGGATACCAAGACTCAGCAGGCAGCTTGCAGAAGCAATTTTTGTTTGTTTACCTTTGGATATTATTGGATACCACAACAAGCAGCTTCCTTGCTCCAATACTTCCTGCGAGTGAGTGGCACAGATAAATGGTAAGTACATGTTCATAGAGCCAAGAGGCACAGGAAACAGCATGTAAAACAAATCTAGAAACTTGTGGTATGAGGGCGTCCCTGACGTAACTTTGCCCATCCACCAAGTCACAGGCCTATTTGTACGGAAGTCTGATTCCAATCTCTTTGTTTTACAAGTCCAATATTTTGTCGATTCTAGTATGAATTCACACACTGCTCTGATTTGGTCTATAATTTTAAACAAACTTCGTCATTCTAACCGAGTACAGAATCCAATCCTATAGTGAGCCTGTGGTTAGAAGCGTAGGACAAACTGTGTCCTACGCTTCCAGGCATAAACCACTGTTGTCCTAGGCATGCTAAAGAAAGTCACTAAATGAAACTTAATACTCATGGAATGGATATTAGCCACTCAATATCTTCCAATGATAATTTAAATTTCCTTTAGTGTCTTTAATAGACTAGGGTTGCAATTATTGCCATATTTTGATGAGAAATTTGATTCTTGCCACATCTTGGCAAGAAATTTGGTTCTCACGAAATAAGGGTGAGACTTTTGTTCCTCGCCACAATTTGGCAAGAAATTTGATTCTCGCCACAGAATGGTGAGACATTGTTGTCCTACCAAATTTTGGCCATCAGTGTCACTTTTCAACTTGCAGTGCGATCAGCGGTGGTCCCTGCCCTCGCTGCCGCACTGCTCGCTCGGCGGCTTACGGCGCGGTCCTAGGGCGACAAAGGACCGCCGTTCCAGGCGTGTGACCGCAGGCTGCCTGCTGGGGCTGGCCGCCGGGGCTGGCCGCTCGAGCTGGCCGGCCGAGATATCGAGGTTTCTAAAAGGAGCCGCGCGCGGCAGCGAGCCTTGGCAGGAAGATACGCTGGACTTGGTGGCGGTCTTTCTTTAGGGACAGGGAGCGCACCGAGGAGGAAGGGTTGGTGGCCGCGTCCGCGCGTCCAGGGTTAAGGGTGTCACCTGCGCGCGTGGGTCGGCGTCGTTGGAGGCCGGAGCGCAAGGGCGGGTGGGGCGAGGGTGGGCTAGGCTGGTCGAGGCCCTTGAGATGGGCCTCTGACAGGACGACGCCAGCGACCCTTGGACCTGCGTAACATCCCACCTACATCGGCCGGCCCGGCCCGGATCGCGGGGCAAGGCGCTCCGTGTTGTCTCTCACACCATGGGTGTTGAATGCGGGCCGCCCCGCCCCGCCCCGCCTCAGCCGCGACGGGGGTGTGGTGTAGCGCCAAGGGACCGCCTTGCGCACCATGCATACCCAAATGCCATCGGCAGCTTTTTGGGGGCTGGCCGCATGGCTGCGCCACTATTGCCAAATCCAATTTGCTAGTTTGCGCGCCCCTCCCCCTCCCCCAGCCGGCGTGACAGAAGAGAGCCGAAGTTGGCCGCGCAGGACAGCGGGAAGCAGTTCTTTGAGGGGGCGGGATGGCGGGGGTGGGGCGGGGGGTCCACAGTCGTGAGCAGCGCCCCGTCAGAGCGGACCACCCACCGCCGCGGAGAGAGATAGCTGACAAAAGTGACTGCAGGAACTCGTTTGTCGAAACAATGTCGGTCCAACAACCAAACGCGGCGCTCGTGGTAAGTCTTATTGCGTATAACGCGGGCGACAAAGTTGCGCAGTTTGTGACGGTGCAGCTGCTGCGCACGACAACAGTTGACTTCTTCCCTTTTCTTTGGTGCGAGGCGACGGTCCGTGCCGCAACGCGCCGCAACGCGCCGCAACGCGCCGCATCTCCCCCGGCGGCTGGAGTCCCCCACGGCCCCGGCCGCCCCCTGCCCCTCGGGGTTCTCCCGGGGGCCCTCGCAGCCATGAGTGTATATCCCGCTATCGGTTTCCAGCTCAGCAAGGGAGCGCTGGGGGGGCCGCGTCCCGACGACACCGGCACGGAACGAAGGAAACAGTACGGGGCCGTCGCTCCGAGGGGATTTACGGACAAGAGGCCAGCGCCCAGCAGCGCCTCCTGAACCTCCATCTCTCTCGCGCATGGCGCGGTCCGTGAGGGTGGGAGAGAGAGAGTCTGAGCCGTCGGAGTGGCGGGGCGCGTTCCCTACTGCAGGGCTGCCGCAGGGCCGGCAGGGAGTAACTCACCGGCCGGGGGGCGCATTAGTCGACGAGGAACGAGATAAGCACTTATTGTCTCAGCGTTAACTGCATCGGGCGGGGTGGCAGTGACGCGGTAAGCCGTGCCTTAAGTCCACAACAGCCTTCCGCGTGCTTCCGCACTGCGCCATCCGGCGTGGCAGTCGCAGGGGGCGCGGCTCTTGATATCGGAATGCTGTCCCCGAGGGGGCAACCACTTGCAATTTTTTTGTACACAGGATTCTTCATAGCTAGGGATTTCGCGAGATTTCGCACGATTTCGCAGGATTTCGCGCCAAAATTAAGCAAGATTTCGCGAGATTTTAGTGGGATTTCGCAAGATTTCACAAGATTTTAGTGGGATTTCGCAAGATTTCGCCAGATTTCAGAGGGATTTCACGAGATTTCGGCAAGATTTCGGTCATTCAAGTGTACACAGGATTTCGCGAGTGGTTGCCCCCTCGGCTGTCCCGTTGCTCGGACTGCCTTTACCGCGGCGCTGCGGTGCGCTGAGTCAATCAGCGCGCGGACGGCGGAACGGGAACTCTTGCTGACGGTGACGGCCTTCTTGTTCCAGGGAGCACCGGCAGCAGCAACGGCGTCAACAACAACAAGAAGGGCTACAACAAGTTGTCGGCCGAAGAGGCGGACTACCACCAGTGCGTCAACAACAACGACACGAACCACGCCAACAACAACATCAGCAACCACCATCATCACCACCACCACCATACCACCCCTAACAACAACAACAACAACAACAACAACGAGGAGGGCTCGGTGTGGGGCTGCGGGTGCCACCATCACGACGACACGGACTCGTCGTGCAGCGACGACTTCGACCTGAATGAGGAGGATGACTTCAGCGATGACACCGACTTCGGTGAGTCTTTGGCAGACAGCCTTCCTGTGACGTGATTTAAAGGTTCGGTTCAAAGCCGAGTTATTCGGAGGGGCAACGCGTAGGAAAGGGCTCCAGGTGCTGTCAAAACAGACTGGCATTCAACAGTCTGGGGTGGTGGTGTTTTTTTTTTTGTTTTTTTTTTGGGGGGGGCACCCTTAACACCAGCGTTTGACTCCCATCTCGTTCCACTCTGAACAGGCTGTCGGAATGCGAAGTCGCAACCTGTCTTCCTTCAAGCGCATGCGCTCGGTGCACAAGTCTCGTTCGCCAAGCAGGACAAACCACCCTTGTCTTGCCTTCGCTGCAACGCTTGAGGCACAAATTGAAAGTGCATTATTGAAGTAAGAACTGACGCGTCCCTCTTCATTTCCCGCCGTCGACGGGGAGGGCCTTCCCAATAATTCAACCGGCTGCGGCTGTGGCAGCGCCGAAGGGGGTGGCAGTTACGCGATAAGTAAACGCCTTTCGCGGGGATCCCAGGGACATGGCCGCGCATTTTAATGGGTTCGGCCCCTCGGCCCCCGGCCCTCGCCAAATGGGCCGATCCAACACGGCGCCGCGATGAGAATTTAGGAGGCGGCGGAGGTGGGAGGAGGGTGAGCTGTGACCTTCCTGAGATAAGGTGCTGCGCTCTTTGGCTCTCACCTTCTCCCCTCCCCCCCTTTTCTCTCTCTCTCGCTCTTCCCTCACTCTCCACGGCGGGCGACGCCCGGGCACCCTAGGCCAGGCACACTGGGGGTCGTTCCGGCGCTTGGCGTGCGCGGCGGTGCGCGCGGATGCGTCCTCATCCTCCCGCCGCCTGCAAGTTCCTCGCGACCGCGATCGAGAGCACGTTCTCGAACGCGCAGCGGCAGGCGCATCGCGCAGGCCATAGTGGCAACGCAGGTCAATGCCAGGTCCAGAGAAGGCGTCAAAATGAGCGTGAGGGCTCATCGTGTGGTTTCGGTGTCCCCGGCAGCTCCTCGCCCCCCCCCCTTTATGGTCGTGTTCCCAGCGTGTGTGTTGAGTACACACGACAGAGAGAGGAAAAGGTGCGCCGAGGGGGACTCCGGCAGTCCCAACACACGAGTGAATGTTGCGCCAGAGCCCACGCAATGCACAGACACAGCACGGACGATCCAAGCTAACTCAAACACAATTACTACCCCGCGTTTCGTCAACGCTGCCCATTCTTTTGTGTATTTGAAAACGCACGGCGGAAGGCGGACTGGGTTCCCGCGGCGCAGTGCCCGTGCCCCTCTGCACCTCCAATCAACACGGACCTTCCGAGGTTGTTGCTGACCGCGCGAGTCGGGTCGCCTTTAGGGCCGTCCGTCCCGCCCCCGCCCCACCCCGCCCCACCCCGCCCCACCCCGCCCCACCCCGCCGCGCAGCCGTAGACACAAGGGACGTCTTTGCGCCCAAGGTCGGCGATGGGGCCTGCCCAGCCAAACCTTGTCGTCGAGGGCCTCGGCCGAGGCGGACAGCACTCTGCCTGTGAGGGTCACACCGCCCACCGCTCGCTTTCTTTCCTGTTTGTTGATGTCTCGTTTCGACTGCTGGTGCCCACTCTGCGCCGTCTCGTGCGTGGGGCGTCTTCTTGACCCTCCGCGTGGAGGCAGGTCATGTGGAGCGGCACCTCCTCTCCTGGAAGAAGAGAGAAGGCCGGCCGTGAGAAAAACCTAATCTGGAACGTCCTCTGGAACACCTGTAGCACGCGCCAGTGTGGGCGGCGGGCGCGGCTCTGCAACGCCACCTGTAGAACCCCCGCCCTGCTCCCCACCCCTTTCGCGACTCCAGCCAGCGGCAATACGTCGCCGCGCTCGCAATGCAAATGAGTTGCCAAGACGGAGGCTGCACGCCGCTGCTTTACATTCGGCGCTCGCCCCGCCTCACCACGCCCCGCCACGCCCCGCCACGCCACGCAGCGGTTGACGCCTCGCGCTCCGAAATTGGTTTACCCCGCTGTGAAATCAGTTGCGGCACGACGACGGTGAGCTGCTTGACGTGCGGCGCGGTGGGGCGTGCCGCCTCAACCTTGGCCGTCGGCGATAGGCGTAGGGTGCGGTTGTAAATCCGTGAGCGCGGCTCCGTAAATTTGTCATTCCGGGAGAGTGACCCCGCGCGGGGTTCAAGGTCGCGGCTCCAGTCGGCCCGACTCCGCGCGTGCTGCTGACTCGTCGCCGCGCGTCGCCCCGGCCGTAAAGGCCCTGACGGCAGAGGGAAGCGCCAAAGCAGAGCCGCGGCCGCGGCGGCCGCATGCCGGTACAAAGGCGGACGGTGGCTGCGGTGCTGCTGTCGCTGCGCCATCGGCGGGATTAAATCAATAGTCCGCCGCTGTTGAAGCGTGGTCGAGGCCCGGCCGGCCACAACGAGGCACGTGTTTGCTCTGCAAATGCTACCCTCTCCGAGCCTCTCTGGCAGTGCACGCCGGCCGGACGGCCGCTCTGGACCCACTGGGCTCGGCACGGCTGGACTCGGCTTTGTCGCCTCGACTCCGGGCTCTGGCCGCGCGTATCGTGGGTGTCAGTCGTTACATTTGGGCTGACATGGGCAAAGAGCCCTGGGCGGGTTTAATCTGGTGTAAGCGCGCCGGACGGAGCATGGGGAGGGGATTGGGGAGCAGGGGCATGCAGACGTCATGCTTGGTGGAGAATCCCAAAGACACACATTTGTACAGCAGCCTGTTGGCCGTGCCGGGGCCGTGAGGGAAACAGGGACGCTGTCGGGCTGAAGGATTAGGAGGAAGGGGAGGGGAGCACATCCACCGGCAAGGGGTAAAAAACACGTCTGGGACAATCACAAATAATGTAATTTTTCCGAAAGCGCCGAGGTGGGCATTGGTGCTCGCCCATTACTGTATTTCCCCAATCTTGCCCGCCAAGCGCCGTCACGGCTCAGAAAGGCATCCTTCCAGATGAGATTGCTGGAACATTAAAAATGGTTGGTCTCGAATAGCGGTTCTCGGCGCTCGTAGTCGGCGGCGCAGCCTGTGATTGGCAACGCGGGGAGTTTGACAACAGTCCGCCCAAAAGTTGGGCGAAGGACGCGAACCGCCCTCTGGTCTATCAGCGGAGCGCCAAGTTGGAGCCGAACTGGGCAGCGCTGCCACCAGCGGTCTCAGGTAGACGGCCTTTGCTGCAGGCGAAGGCGGTCTGGTCTGGTTATGGAGAGGGCCGCCGCGCCGTGCGCCGTGCACCCCTGACAACCCGCGCGAAAATCGTACGGAAATCGGCCGCTGCGCTGCGGCTCCCAGCAGCCTGATTCCGAGGTGGCTGTCGTCGCACGGTCTCTCCCACTCATGGGGCGGGCGGAGCGGAGTTGCGAAAACGACTCTCGAAATCAGTCTATGCAGGACAAGTTTCAAGTGATGCCGCCCGGCTGAAGGGGAGAGGAGAGGATTAGTTTGCGCGCGGCTCCGGCGTGGTCCTAGGTTCGGGCTGGGCCATCGGGCTGGGCTCGGGCTGGGCTATCGGGCTGGGTCCGGGCTGGGCTCGGGCTGGGCTGACGGTGGCGCTGGCGGCGGTTTTGCATGGAGGAAGCGGGTGCACATTATGCTTGCGGCCGGGGCCAGGGCGGCCGGCAGGGGGCAGGGTGGGGCGGCCGGTCCCAATAGGGCCGTGCCGGCAGGGGGTAGGCCCAGGGTAGGCCCGCGCCCAGCCCCGGGCAACTAAGCATTTGCCTGGGCTGTGTGCATCGCCGGCCTGCCCGCTGTCATTACGCTCACTGCGTCGCTGCGGCACGACGCCAATGGGTGCTTGGTGCTGGTCAGCGCGAATTCATTGTCGCCCAACAAGAGGACAGGTCCACGTGGAGCGCGCTTCATCCCGCGCTGCGAGCCGTAATGGCCGCCATTTCCCGGCCGTCTGTTATGGCCGATCCGGTTCGAGTCCGCGAGTCCATGGGCGGGGTGCTGCGCTGCGGCCAGTGTAGGGCAGCACAGAGCCGGGCGTCCTTGTCCTCACTCGTGTCGAGGCGCACACTCGACGTGGCGCACGCGGGCGCGCAAAAGAGTGACGACCTTCGTTCGGGAACTCTCAGCGCCTGTCACAGACAGATCGGCTGAGCTCCTGGGCTGGGTAGGGCGGGGCAGGCAAGGCAGACTCCTCCGCAGCCGCCGTTGGAGTCGCTCGCCGCTCGGGAGGCCCGCGCGACTGCCTGTCCCCAATCTGTTCGGATTTCTTACCTTGCCTCTGCAGGCTGTTTTCGTATAAAGGAACTTCCTCACTCTTGCGCCCCTTCAGCCCTACGGTACGCTCAATAAGTAGGAGAGAGAGCGAGCGACGAAGCTCCGGTACGGAATCAGCCTGCCGGCGCTGGTTGTTCGAATCATCCTCCGGCTCCGGGTGCACCTCGAGCCGCGTGTCCTCGGTCGCCCACCGCACCCCGCCCCACCACGCCCCGCCTCGCGCAGCCAAGGGCTGTAAGCTTTAATGAGCTGCCGTAGCCGACCAAGCCTCTCGACCTTCAGTGCCTTCAGTCCTTTATCCGAGTCGCTTTCGCTCTTTGCCGGCAGGATCCAGGCCCCGCCGTGTCTTCCATTCATTAAGCTTGGCGCTGCACTATTTGGCCTGGTAGAGGGCCAGGACGCCCGGGAGCCGCACTCGAGTTGCCTCTCAATATTAATGTGCGCGCGCGGGGCGGTGGCGTAGGGCTTTCAGCGTTGCGGCCGTTTCTGCGCGGTGTTTCGTCGTAAACAACGGGAGGAAAGGGAGGGGGAGGCGCTGGCGCGCGCTGGCGTGTAACACGGTTGTCCCTGTTTGGCACAACACCGCGGCCAGTGTGCTGCGACGGGGCCGCGAAGGGCGGCCGCCAGGCGTGCGCGGTCGCGCCGCGCCCCGCGACGACGACGCCGGGTCGACCCGGAGCATGGGCCCGGGGACTGCTTTTGCCTCCCGGGCCGCCGAAGCTGCTTTGTAACGGCCGTCAAAGAAAAGAAAGGGGATTTTTTTTGTGTGTTCTCTCGAGGCTGTCTGGCCCCAGCGCTGCAAAAAGGGCCGCAAACACTGTATAAGTGGACCGCAAAGGTGCGGGGAGGGAAGGGGGTCGGCACGTGAAAGAGAGAAGAGAGAGTGGTGGGGGAGAGGAGGCCCCCGCGGGAGACGCTTCATCGTGGACTTCTCCGATACTAGTTGTATTTGATTCCACCCCAAGTTGCTTCAAGGCCCCGAAGAAGAGAAGAAGTGAGGTTGCCGCGAGGAAAAAGAATGTCTCGCCCGGTCGAGGCAGCCGCGAGAGGCGCGAGGGGCACCGCTCTCAAGACTTCTGTCGGACCGCATGTATCCATATTATTGACAATTTTGTGCAAATATCATCATGGATGGAGCTAGCTTGTGATACGGATTATTTCACCCGTATTAATTAATAAGGTTTCCGTGTACATAACGTGCAAAAATAATAATCTGTACATAAGAAATCTTCGTAGGGGTGAAATCATCCGTATAACAAATTAAATCCATCCGTAACCATGTGTGCACAAAATCGTTGTGGAAAAGTTGTAACCGTAACAAGTTTACTGAGCAGGGGTGCCAGGCGCAGGGCTGATTGCGCACCTGGCTGGGAGCGCAGGAAGCCTGGAGCGAAGCGTCGTCGCTGAGGGAGGTGGCGGCGCGGGGTGGAAGGGGGAGGGGGGGCCTCCGGGGGGACTGTCGCAGCGGCGCGGTGAAGTAGTGGGCCGCTAGGTGTGGCGCTGGGTGCGAGCTTTACGACGGCTTCGCCAGGCTTCGCATGCCGCCCGTCCCTGCATCCTCGCGCGCTCCACAAAGGGAAGGTGCGCACGCCGAGTAAATCTTTACGACCGGCCAGTGCAGAGCGCGCCGCAAGCTGCGCGTGGGTGGCGTCCCTGGGGCTGGGCGTCTCTCCCCGCAATGCCCCAGCCCCGCGCACAAAAACGGGTGCCTCTGATTGGCCGTTACGGCGTCGCGCTCCGCGTTCACGGCCGGCGAGGCAGCCAGGCAGCCAGGCACCGTGTCGCCGTAAAGATTCGCCGGTCGATTATTATACGGCACCGTTGCAACCAGCGCTCGGCGCCGCACTCATTTTCCGGCCGCCGACTCGGGCCCCGCGCCGAGCGCCGCCCTTTCCGGCCGCTCCACCTCACACCCCTTCCCTTTTTCCCCACAGCAATTAATGGCGGAATTCGCGGAGCGGAAACTTTGGCCGCAGCCGAATGGAACGCGCCCTGCGATGCCGGGCTGACAGGTCGGTCCTGTCCGTGTGGAACTGCGGTAAAAGCAGTTTTGACCTAGTTTAGGCCTTCTTAAAATTCTGCGGTCTGAGTTTTCAGGACGAACTCTCTTGTCTAAATTAACATTCAGATTCCAAAAGTCAGATTTTATACATCAATTTTCAGCCAAAGTATTTGTATTGCCGTTCCGAATATCTGCTCACGACCATTTCATTTGAATTTCCAGAAAAAAAAAATGCGTACAGCGACTTCCCCGGTGCCTCGACGCACCGGCGGCGTTGTCCAAGACGGCATACGAGGGGGTATGCACTCGCAGCGTCGAGTCACTCTATCCGTAAAAGCACGCGTCATAGTCCGTGTAATGGTGGCGCAATACCCGAAAGTCTCAGAATGTCACTCATTTTTGGGTTGAGTTGGGCCATTTTCAGCTAAATCCGAATAATTTTGAGGCGTATCAGCGTAATATGCGTACTAGTCAGGCCACTGGGTTGAAGAGTGCATGCCCCCTCTACGGCATCCGTGGCCCCGGACCGGAGGCGGACGGGCCGGGGTTTTGCTCGCGGTGCTCGCGCTCCATTTTTCAAGACGCGGCCCACTGACAACGCAACGCGCGCGGCGTTCCGCAGATTTCCCAGAATAGTTGCTCGGCATCCGACTCGGGAGAGAGGATTTCGCGTCGCGCCTCGACGCCGGAAAATGAAGGGATGGATGCACTGCGCCGCGCAGCCCTAGGCACACAGCCAGCAATATGCCCTCCTCCTTATTGCCCCAGCCGCCACCAGCCCACCTCCAGACGCCCGCCCCCCTCCCCGCCTGCCGCGCCCACGCCCTCGCCCCTGAGAATATGAGACTTGTAGAGGCCTGGGGACTGGTGGGACCCAGCTGGGCCGGCCCCGGCCGTTTCTCACATGGGAGGTGGCCGGCGAGATCATCCAGGAGCAGAACCTCATTGTGGTGCTTGTGTTGCAGACGAGGCCCTGACGTGCAACGTGTGCGACCGGTCGTTCGTCACGCCCCGCCAGCTGGCGCACCACCAGCAGAAGAAGCGCCACTTCGGGTGAGTAGGGGCACTGAGGGGCCAGGGCAGTCACCCGCGGTGCCTTGTCCGAGGCCGTGTCCGAGGCCGAGGCCGAGGCCGAGCGCCTGCACAGCCGAATCACCGAATCGAACACAGCGTTCCGCTAGAGCCCTGGTGGGCTGCTGTTGCCTGCCTGCCTGCCTGCACAGGTGTGCACGCGCGTCGCCCCACTTTTTTGAACTTTTACTTGCACAGGTAATAAGGGGTGCGGGGTAACAACGCGGCTATTGGCGTGGAAACTTTGTTTCAGGGAACTAGTTAGCTTGGCGGCGAAGCACAACAAAATAAAAAAAGTCGTGCAGCACAGTGGGTAAACAAGGCGCCAGCACACACACGCACGTGCACACCATCGCGCGCCGTGCCGTGACGCATGCGAAGAGACACGCGGAACACAAGCTGGTCAGGATATGTGTACGTTGTAACGGCAACTGTTACCGCAGGCGGGGCGGGGCGACGACGAGGACATCGGTGATGTCACGCCGCACCAACGCGCGCGTCCACAAGCATGCCGTCCCTGCGGTCCCCCCGCCCCCCGATGCAGCCCTCCGCCAGCCGGCTCGGGCCCTGTCCGACGTGGCCGAGGCCGCGGCCATGGAATATGTACAAGTCCTCTCCACCACCCGTCGTCTGTCGGCCATACATTGTCATCGCCACAACCCACAATCCGCTATGTGTCAGAGTTTTCGTTCGCGTCGGGGATTAGCCCGAGTTAGACAGGCACGAGTCATAAGCCCGAGTGAAACACTGAATTGGGGGTTGTCGAATATCAGCTGAAACACTGTTTGGACGACAAACATCCGGGCGAAAACATCTCCCTCGCGGCAGGACAACTTCCAAACGACACTTCACCAGCGGACTGTCGAGTATGAACTGAACGAGTATAAAACGTGTTGAAAACAAGGTTTTGAGGAGGGGTTGAAGCAAACACCGAAATTGAATAGTTTCCGCTTTAGCTCTCCCAGCGTGCTTGCCACGTCCAGATCTCCCCGCGGCCCTGTTTCGCGATGCCCCTTGCGGGCCAAGAGAGCCGTGCTGTAGCCTCCACCAGCACGTCCACTCCGCACTCCGCCCCTAAGGAAGGTGGCCTCAAGGTCGCCCCCAAGGCCGTGCTGCCGCGCCCTGTGTCCGACCCTCCGACCAGACCCCTGACTTCCTTCATCTCGTCTTTAGGAGTTCCTCCGGCTTTTATAGAGGCCTAGGACCCCAGGACCTCCTGTGTCTTTCTCTCTCCCCCTCCATCCCTCCATCCCCGCCCCCTTCCCACTTCCCTCCCGGAGCGCCCTTCCTGGCCCGGCGATGTAAAACAAAAACCGCGAGATGAAATTGCGCGACGAGCGGCCCGACGCTGAGTGGGTGGCTGGCGGAAAGAGGGGGAGGGGGAGCTTTTTGTCATACATAAAAGTGGCGGCGGTGTAGCGACGGCCGCGAGTGGGCGCGGCGGTGCCAGAGCAGGGAGGGCGAACGCCCATTGGGCACGAGACAGACACGGGATGGATACGAATCAGACACGGGCGGACACGGACGGCTCACGCAGCAGTCACCGAGCCTTCCCACAGCCTTGTTAGAGGCTGCGTGAGCGAAAAAACGTGAGGCGGGCGGACGGACGGCTATCGCAGCCTTCACCGGGCCTTCCCACAGCCTTGGTCCTCAGCGTCTCGGAGCGCTTGGCAGCAGGGAGCAAGGGCGAGCCAGGGGTGGATTGGATATGCTGAGGACGAACCTTGGCCTTACGGCGGGGTTCATGTGCATGCAGGCCGGCGCGAAGGGCGTGCCGATGGGAGGCGCAGCAAATGTCAGAGCAGGGCCGCGCCGCGCCGTTGCAGGGGCTGGCGGGGGGAAGATCGAGCGGTGCGCAGGGGATGTCAATGCACTCCGGAAGTCCTTTGTTTTCTGGGACAGTTTTTTTAAAATTTCGGTAGATTTCTACTTTGAGCGAATTTTACTTTATTTTACCGTGACATTCTCGATATTATTGAACTGTCCCTACTCTTGTTGGGCCGACGCGCGCTTTTCAGGCGGCTCCAGGTGAAGGCTGACTGCTGGAAGCGAATCGCTCGACATAAAACTTTTCGATTCGGACACGAGGGGCACGGCCTGGACGACGTGGGCAGGGCAAGGCAAGGCTCGGACTGGCCTATAGGGCCCAGTCACCCCGACCCCGGCGCGCCTTGAGTGCAGGGGCGTCTATGCTCCATCCCCAGGGCCGTCCTCCCCATCTGCTTCGTGCGAGGAGTCATCCGCCGTGCTTTTGTGAACGCAGCGCGCCGCCCCGCCCCCGTCCCGGGGGGCTGGCGATGGCGAGGCCCGCCGGGGCCTGAGGGGCGGTGGGCCAGGAATGCGGGGGAATGCGCATGTTGTGGGACGGCGCGCTGGTTGCTGCGGCATCGCAGGGTGCTTTGTTGGCTTGCTACGCTTGCTGCGCGGGTCGCCGCGCGTGCACCGGGGTGACGCGCGGCCTGCACCAGGGTCTCGAGGGCCTCGCTGCTGCGCAGTCGGCGTGCGTCCCACGGCGGGGAGGGTGGGCTTCGCCAGAGGCGGGCCGGCCGTGTCGCCGTCCGGGACCCGGGCTCCGGGAAAGGGTTGGGGCGGGCCTGCCTGCCTGCCGGCCAAGGTGCGGACCGTAACAGTGTCACTTTGTTTCTTCCAGGTGCAACGCGTGTGACAGCCTGTTCCCCTCCCTGATGGCCCTGGAGCACCACAAGGAGGAGTTCGAGCACTGGTCCGGTGACGAGCTGAGCGTGGGCCGGGCGTCGTGCGACGAGGACGAGGACGACAGCCTGGACACGGTGTGCAGCGAGGAGCTGGAGCGGCTGCTGTAAGCCGCGCCGCGCCACCTGCGTTGCATTACGTCAGCATCGTCAACAACTTTTCCGTCTTGGAGCATCTCTGTGAAGTTTATTGTACTATCGATCTTCTGTAAATATGATTACTGTCCTGTATAGTTGGATCCTTGTCGCCAGATGGCGCGCCCACGATAATTATTAGCCTAACTGGGCCGGCCCGCGCTGCTGCGCTCGGCGCCAAACTTGGTGACAGTGACAAGCCAGGCCAGCGCCGCGCTCAGCCGGCATCCGGCCCAGTTCCTTCCTCGCCGGCTGTCCCTCCCTCCCCTCCACCCTGCACCTCCGTTGCAGTTCCGCAGCCAGCCGCGAAGCGCGAAGGCGCCTACAGGCGAGCATCGAAGGCGGTTTACAGGATCGATGGGTCGACTGAGAAGACAAAGCGATGCCCGTCGAAACAGAATCGCCGTCAATGAGGAACCGCCTTGGATGCTTGAGATTTCGAGATGAAACGTTTATTGAATGGTGTTTTTGTTCCCACGGAGACATATTTTTGTACCGCTAGCTGTTTCTTTCTATTTAAGAGGAAAACTTCGGTAACCACGTGTTTTCCCACCGGGGCCAGGAGGAGCTTCGCCTTCCTGGACCTGCGGCCGCGGTGGTGGGCTCAAGCGTTCCGACTGGGCTCGCCCAGAAGACCCCCGTTCAAGGCGGACAGAAAGAACTCTGCACACGTTCCGAACGGACACAGCTCAAATCAAACACAATGATGGTTTTTGCAATGGATCGCTCTGAAGACAAGAGAAACTATTATTGCTTTCATCGTGTAGCGTTTGATTCGAAATCCTGTACGGGACTGTAGAGCTCGAAACATGTCCAGAGTTGTGCCGCCGACAGGCCGACAGGCACAAGTAGTGCGGAGGTGCTCGCGCCCCCGCCTGGCAGGTAGGCCACCCAACGCACGTGGTGGGGCCCGCCCAGTCGCTTGATTCAGAACACTGCCTCCTCGCTCTGTCTCTCTCGCACAGCTACGGGCCACCCAATGAGTGCGAGAGAGACAGCGTAGAACTCTGTTCGGAATCCGCCTGCAGACCGCCGCCGCGCCGCGAAGCCTCTCGTGTGATCTTCTCTTCTCCCTCTAGGCCTTCCTCTAGTGTAGGGCCGCGACGGCGGGCCTTCCCCCTTGCAGATGTTCGCGGGGCGTGCGGTGCGTCATGCGTGTTGTCTCGAGGACTTTGATGCCGTCAGGCAGGCAGTCGCGTCAGCAGTCGCCGTCACTGTTGGGACCAAGTCCTTAGTTTGGAAGGCGACATTGTGCTGTGTGAGTGTGAGTCTAGTGTGTACGTGTGATGTGTGATTGTGTGGGTCGTGGTTGTGCATGTTATCGTGTGGGATTGCGCACGTGACATCTACGGTCTGTAACTTATTAAGTACGGTACGCAAAAATGGTACCCCCGCTCGTTTCCTGTTTGGTGTTTCTATCCTCTAATGTAAATTTACGTGAAAAATTCTTGTGTTAGAACTAGCAGTGTCGTTCAAGTTATAACGTATCAGCAGACATACTTTCACATGCAGTCAGTGTTGATAGTATTCTGTTTAACTAGTCGTGTAAGTCATTCTTATGTTGGGACCTTCCAGAGAAAGAAAACGGACGATTATTGTACCGATTGATACTTGGAGACTTCATATCGTTTGTTGTTGGAGAGCGCGAATGGCACAATGAAGTGTATTCGTGCTGTAGGTTTATTTTATTTATTAGGTTTTCATATCATTTACCATTCCCTTTTATGAGAAAAAGGTTTTCTATGGATCTCGTCATTTTAATAGATGTGACTTCTCTTTTATTCCTTTACGAAGCGATTTCACTTGCTACACTTTTAGAAAACCTGGCTTAAATTGGGTGTAAAACAAATATGCAATTATTTATTATAACCAACACCTCCCGACATGCTGCAAAAGAAAACACTGTGTATTGTACATAAGCCACATTTTCTTCGTAAGGAAAAAAATAGTATTCGAGTGTGCCAATGTCATTGAGATTTAGTATACAATCTCAACCCTCTTTACCTATGTGTTAGATCTTACGAGATACAGTAGCCATTTCAGACAAAAAAATATTGAGCTTTGCTTCAAACCCTCTACGCGATTGTCTCCTTGGATTGCACGGCTTCTTCCGAGCGCAACAGCATTAAATTTGCCGGCCTCTTCACGGAATCTCCAAATGCTTGTGATCAATACTTGTAGAATTATTATCTGATGATTAATATAGGAACCCTGCTTATGTTGAATCCATGTCGCATTTCAAGAAAGGCTATCGATCCGCGCGTCAGATATTGATGGATGGTCCTCGGAAGCGCTGTGTGTGGGCGCATCTCACTACTTCAAGGGAAAGGAAGCAAATATTGTCTTAGGCGTGGCAGCGGCCCTTCCGATGTATTTTTCTGTACAGATGTAACAATAAAGCTTGGTCAAGTAAGATGTGTCGTCCCTCGACCTCGGCCGCCAGTGAGAGTCCCGTCCCACGCAAACCCAAGCCCAGCCCCCACGTCTGAGCCGGGCCGCGCTTCCTCTTTTTTTGCCTTTGTCGTCATAATAAGTCCACTGTCGGCGGTGAGGACGCCCGGCCCGCTGCGCATCGTGTGCGGAGTTGGCCCAGCCCGACACTGCTCCGCGCCGACCTTACGACCCGGGTCCGCCGGCCCCGCCGTGGTCCTGTCTGCCCGCGCCAGGTGGACTGCTGGACTGGTCGGCTCATCTTCGCACGCGGAGGCGAGGCGGTCTTGTTCGGCCGTATTGTTCGCGCGGCAAAAGTTTGCTGTTCCTCCGCTTTGTTTATGGCCGTGCTGGAACACTAAGCCTGGCCATGCCAGGGGGAACCCATTAATGAACTCACCAAAAAAACTAAAAAGCATCCACGTGACGAAACGGAGTGGGCCCATCGTCATGACGCTCATCCCGCGGCCCACGGACACGTGCAGTCCGCGGCCAGGTCGTCGGCCGAGGACCGCGCCGTGGCAGCGCCGTGGTCATCGAGGGGGCCAAGAAGCAGTGCCAACCAGCGACGGCAGAGCTCACTCCCCACCCCCTCCATCTGGAGGGCGCAGAGTGCAAGTGTAGTGTAGGTGCGCCCCAGAGCCAAAGCAGAAATCACCCTGCTTTCACTACCCCACGCGCGGTGAAGTGTCTCCAGGAGCATCGTTGGCGCGCGGGGTAGCACCGGACCAATTCGCGGACCGGTGGTGTGTTGCCGCTGGCGTCCTCACCGCGGACCCACCCACGCGAAACGTCGGCAAAGCGGCATTTTCCCGCGCCATGTTCACAAAATGGAATGACGCCGCACCCACGCCGCTCCACCAATAATTATCCCATTCCACACTCGCGGCGAAAGCCCCTCCCCCCTCTCCCTTCCCCCTCCCCCCTCTCCCTTCCCCCTTCCCCCTCTCCCTTCCCCCTCCCCCCTCTCCCTCCCCCCTCTCCCTTCCCCCTCCCCCCTCTCCCTTCCCCCTTCCCCCTCTCCCTTCCCCCTCCCCCCTCTCCCTTCCCCCTCTCCCTTCCCCCTTGCCCCCGCAAGCGGATTGCGGCCCGAGGATTGCCGCCTTTTGTTATCGAGACCCTTATTAGCCATTTATCACAGCGGCCCCAAGGACGCGGGGAGCAATCGCGGCGCCATCTCTCGTCCAATCGCAAAACTGGACCGTTAATTATGGAACGTGGATCCTGGATCCCCGAATCCCTATCCACGGCCCAGCCTTCAGCCTTGGGCTGCCTTCGCCTTGCCTGCGAAGCGGGCCATCATGACTCAACACGGCAAGCTCGCCGCCAAGCGGACCCGCGTTGTGGACACACCGTCGTCGGGAAGGGCACTACAAGGCCGCTGCCGGCAAACTATCGTGCGCACCGCGGGACGCTTCTTTTAACTCTGTTTTTTTTAGCGATGGTACTTTCGCCGTCACCTGTCTTGAAGCAGGGGCACTGACTCCCCGGTGAGAGTAATGACTACGCACTCACACCGTCCACTCTACGCGCTGTTCGAACTTCGAACTTCACAGGGCAGTGCGGAAGTAAGTGCCTGCCGCCGGGACCTCTCGCGTGAGTCTTGAAGACGCCCCCCCCCCCCCCACCTGCCCCCGGTGCGCGACCGGGGCTCCACACCCCGGCCGGCCCGCGCGGCCCCGGCAGTCCCATCCCATGCCGCCCGGCGACGACGCCTATATAAGATGCCGGCAGCCTGGAACGGGCAGTACACATACGGAGCACACACACGCTAACAACCATGAAGCTGGTGAGTCTGGTGAAGTCGTGATGATAGAGCCACAGCGCAACGATAGTCCTTAAATCCTAAGAGCAAGTCTTGAAGTAGTTTAACCTGTAAAAAAAAAACACAAAAAAAGCGAGACTGTGACCGAAGCCTATTCCCTGCGCAGGTCATCGCCGTCGTCTGCGCCACCCTGGCCGTGGCCCTGGCCCGCCCCCAGCAGCAGCCCCTGTACAAGCCCCCCGTGCCCATCCTGGCCCAGGACTCCCAGTTCAACATCGACGGCTCCCACACCTCCAGGTACTCGCAATGACGCCCAAATCTCTCGTCAGATGGAAGAGTAAGGGTTCCCATTTCTTTAAGCAGTGTACGCGTAATGTGTGCGCAAATCTCCTCTTCCGTGTGAGCAAGCACTGAGTGTGTGCGTGTGTGTGTGTGTGTGTGTGTGTGTTCAATACACAACAGCGTGCATTGTGTTGCAAGCAGTTCTACGCCTCTCTCTCTCTCTCTCTCTCTCTCTCTCTCTCTCTCTCTCTCTCTCTCTCTCTCTCTCTCTCTCTCTCTCACTCTCTCTGCTTGCTATTCAATTCCAATTCGCGACTGACGGAATGGCCTGGGGCAGGGAGAGAGTGGGGGAGAGGGGAGCTGCACAGCCAAGTTACGCAAAGCCTGGTGTGCTGTACCGTCCCGTACCGTTCGGTTCAACGGCAGTGCAAAGGAAGCCCAACGACCGGCAAGGCGGCGCCTTGGGGCCGGCGTCCCCGCGGCCGCGGACGGCAGCAGCGCGCTGAAAGTCACTCCGTCGGGAGTAGAATTATAAATATAAATTCTGAATTAAAAGGGGGCCCATGTTCTTTTGCCACTGTCCAGCTTCCAGACCGGTGACGGCCAGAGCCGCTCCGAGCAGGGCGTGCAGAAGCAGCTGGGCCCCAACGACCAGGGCGAGGCCATCCAGGGCCAGATCTCGTGGACGGACAACGACGGTGTGGCCCACCAGCTGGCCTACACCGCCGACGAGAACGGCTACCGTCCCAGCGGCGACCTGGTGCCCGCCATCCCCGTCGCCATCCAGCGCGCCCTGGAATGGAACGCGGCGCACCCCGAGGAGGAGGACCCCCGGGACAGCCAGCGGCAGTGAGGCACCGGCCGACAACCACCCCGACCACCAGCCCCAGCTACAGCCCCAGCTACAGCCCCAGCTACAGCCCCCGGCGTGCCAGAACGACCTCCGCGTGGAGTCCCGGCAGGACTTCCACGAGTTGGCGGGGACGCGCGCCGCCTCCCACGAGGCCGTGCCGAGGACAGGCGTGGTCCTTGACCCGCCCGATAGCGCCTTGCCCTTCTTCGTGACGCGGCTCGCTCCTTTGTTCCTTTTTCAACGGACTGATCTGTTCCCTGTTTTCCGCCGCACTCCGAGCAATAAAACCACGAACCCCGAGTCCGCCAGAGGCATCCTTTACCCGTCCCACAACACCGAGTCCGCGGTAGCATGAACCACTCCGCGTCCCAACGGCGGCGGCCTTGTTGCCTCACTCCAAAACACGCGCCAAAGCTAATTTTAGGAGGTGGTGTCAGTACCTCCAGATTTATACGTGCGTTCTTCTAAGCCTTTATTTTTTATCTATTTTAGAAGTATTTTTTGTTTAATTGTGAGGACGCATCTGACGCGGTGGGCCGCATCCTCTGCCGCTGCGCTACCAGTTTAAAAGAAGAACCGGTCCTGGCCGCCCGTGCCGCCGCCGCCAGTGAGATGGAAAGTGCTAAGGAGACGAAGGCGAAGGCCAAAGGCGACCAGTCCACAAACAGGGGCGGGGCCGGCGGTGGAAAAGGGGGAGGGGGGGAGAAGGCAGCGGAGAGCGCGCTGGTCCACCTTCGGCAACAAAACCGGGCCATCTTCTTCTTATGAGTTTACTCGGCGGTGCAGTCACACACCTGATTCGGAGGGAAAAGAAAAAATAACTTGCTACGACAAAACGGGGCCATTTTTCATTTTCCCAAGGCGTTTAAATTAAGTCCAAACGCATTACACACATTTTAAACATTTTATGGGCCTATAAAGACATTCTCACTTTATTCCTACCGAACAAAATTATTGCACAAAAATGGCAGACAAAAAAAATATTGGAGGTAAATTAGGGCGCGCTCTGCTACGGGAAACGTTTTCCTTTTTCAGCCAAAATATGGTAGTTTTCGGACGTCACTCCCCCATCATTAATTTCAGTACATTTATGACAACTCTAGGATAGTGGGCAACTCATACTCACTAGGCGACACGCGGCCCCCGGTCTGTTCCCGCAGAGGCCACACAGTGTCCGCGTGGTGTGTATCCGATGTATAATCACCGTGGTGACGATGCGATGCGCACCCTCGCAAGGAAGCCAGCGCGTTGCCACGGGTTGCCCGGCCGTCCGGCGGTCGGGCTGCGTGGGTGGCCCGACCGCGGCGGGCCTCCTCGCGACCTCGCGGTGCAGCGCCCGACCAACGAGCCGTCGGCTGGCCCGCCGAGCTGCCTACCCAGCAGGGGCCCTCCCGCGCCGTGCCGCCGCCATGAGCCGACGCCAGGAAACTCCGGGGAGTCCACAAAACTCGGCGCTCAATGCGACCATAGCGCTAACGAGAAATTAATAATAGAGCTAGCCGTGTCGTGGTGTGCTGACGGGGAAGGACGCAGGGCACTCGAATAAGCAACGCTCGCTACGATCTTAAGGTTTAATTATCATCACAAAGAGGACATTCGAAGGATGTGTTGATCGCGTACAAATATTGTACAAGTATGGAAAACACCGACCGCGGGGTCAGTATTTCTGAGAATGGCGGATGAAAGGAGTGCTGATGATGAAGTGGTGCCCCCGACGGGGCCGCGCGGGGCCGCGAGCAGTCAGTCCTCGGCGCTGTCGCGGCCCGCCTGCGCTGTCGATCGTACGTCATGGAGTGCGTAGTGCGTCGTGGAGTAGGGTCGTTGAAAAACGGGATTTGCTTTGCCTTTTGCAACCGGGTCGAGATGTCGGCATGGATGCGGACGAGGCGTCGCGAGTCGTTCTCCGTCGCGTTGAGTGGCGGTGTGTCACGGCGTCCTTGGAGCGTCCCTGGCTGGCCGTCCCTGACGCGCTGCTCACGAGGTGTACTTCTGGGACTCGTCCTCCTCGGGGTGCGCCAGGTTGTACTCGATGGAGCGCTGGATCTCGGCGGGGATGGGCGGCGACTGGGGCAGGTGGGAGCCCTCGGGGTGGTAGCCGTTCTCGTCCGCGGTGAACCTCAGGTCGAACTGGTTGCCCTCGCGGTCGGAGTACTGCACCTGGCCCTGCACCACCTCGGCGACGTCCTTGCCGCCCAGCTGCCGCAGCTGTCCCACCTCCTGGCGACGGACGCCGTCTTCCGTCTCGAACCTGGCGACATCAAGACGTCAGCAAGCCACGCCGCGTGCAGGGGCGTTGCCGGGCGTTGCCGGGCGTTGGGCGTGCGTCGGGTCCTACCTGGAGTGGAAGGAGCCGTCGGAGTTGACCACCGCGTCCTGCGACAGGATGGCGACGGGCCGGGGCGTCTGCTGCTGGGGGCGGGCCGCCACGACGGCCAGCACGGCCAGCACCGCGGCGCTCACGAGCATCTGCAGACAGGCGGCACTTTTAGCGGGGAGTGTTCTAAGTGGCAGTTGGTTGCGGCGCAGCCTGTATGTACCGCGCATGGCTTGCATTAGGACCAGGTGCATCGCCGCCGCCGCGGGGCACGCCGAGGACCTCCTTGCTGCACGGTGCGGCACCGAGTGGCCGCGTCTTACGTCATCAGTAAACCTCTTGTCACCCGTGAGGAGGGGCCGAGCGGAGCGCCGGGCCCTGCGATAGGAACCCGGTCAGAGGAATCGAAATAAGGCTGTGCACCTCGGTTAATCCTCTCATTCAATCAGATTTGGCGCGGCTGTGCGGTCCCGCCATTCGAATCAGCGTTCGCTCCTCATGTTGCAGTCCTCGACGCTGGAGGAAGCCGTTCAAACAGCTGGTTCAATGAACTGGAGCAGCCCCGCTGAGACACAGGCACACCGGGCTTAGGCGAAGTGAACCTGAACGGGCACCAACTACCCACCGGCCTTGGGCCTGCGCGGCCCCAAAGAGCGCTGTGAGGCAACATGAGCAGCTCCCGGCGGGAATCTTGACCCCAAATCGTACAGCAGACTCCTCTATGGATTAATCAGTACAGAAATCACTGTTTCCGAACTTTTTTTTCAGCCAGGTGCGTTCGTACAGATCCAGCCGCGCAACGTGCCAGGCTCCTGTCCTGCTTGCGAAACGTTCCGCCAATAAGCCACTGGACAAGGGGCCTCCTGGGCCCCCTCCCCTCCCCGAAGGCGAGTCGCGACCGCCGCCATGAGCGTCGTCGCGAAGTACTCCGTGATGTCGTAACTGCCATGAAAACAGCATTGGTTTGCATGCGACCACAGCAACGCAGCTCTCAAAGACAGAAATCGTATTTGAAAAACTTGGAAGTTCCCCTTGAGCTGATGCTTTAATAGGGACTTCCCCAGCGACGCGAGAGGCCCGTTGGCACTGTGGGTGCCCGAGCACCGCAGTACCCATCTACCCCCATCGGCTCGGGCTGGCTGAGTGCCCAGTACTCACCGACTTCATGATGTGGACGAGGGGATGACTGCGCAGACGTTGAGCCGGCCCAACCTAGCCGTGGGGCTCCTTATATACCCCACGACGCCCCACCCTGCTGCCGCGCCCCTCCTGACCCACCTAGGGCACCCCCTCCACGCCCTCAGATCCAACGCGGGGGCCTCGGCAGTGGCCTGCCTGCACGCTGCAACGGCCTATCGTGGCCGTCGTGGTCGTGGTGGCCATGTAGTTCCCGCCAAGATGCACTCCAGCCCAGCCAGCGCTCCTGCCCGTACTCCGCTACAGCACCCCCCCCCTCCCCCTTTTTGTGGTTTTGATGTTGCACTTAATTTTTGAGGAATAATAAGTGCATAGACGGGAAAACACAGTTTGTTTTAATTTATTTTATTTTACTTTGTGCATTTTTTTGGTCATCACAAACAGATGTTTTATAGTGTGTTCATAGGTTTTAATTTGGAATCGAAATTAAGTTTGCTCTTAGACATACCACGAAGAAGTGTCACCAGGTCATGTATTCAACCTGGAACAAACAATACTAATTAAAAAGACTATGATAGAGTCAAAGAATCTTTTTTTTTTTTCTCCCCACACTTTATTTGTGGACTTGCTTAGGAATGAAACAAATTTTATAGCAACAGCCCGACCACCATGCAAACACCAGAACTTTTGTTGAGGCCTCCCAGTTATCAAGAAGCAAATCATGCAAGCAATGTAAGACCATGGCATCAGCAGAGCTTTGCTTTGTGTATTTCTAAATTGATTGAGGGGAGGTAAGGTGTCCATTTAAATTTTCCAAATGCAGAACTTTTGAAGACTCACTAACAATTTATTACAAAAAAGTGTGGAGTGTTTATCACAGATCACAAAGCCATTTCTTTTTTTAAATTAAAAATCACAACCCAAAATTAACAAATATTAGTACTTTGATCTGTTAAAATTTATCGTGCAGCAAAAAGTTTGACAAAAATGCATTGTAAAACAAAACGTCAGAAAAACTGTTGCCGTTCTCAAAGTTCCCTTAACTATAGCACCACAAATTTTCGGTCACAACAATTTGTGGATGAATGCAAAAACAATTGATGGTTGAAAAATGAGAGGCATAGTATAGATGGTTGGTAATCTCCATCACTTAAACAACTTGTAATGTTAGCAAACATTTTTTTTCTCTTATTTTGATCATTGTTATCCAAATTTACTTCACATTTGTAAACCTATTTTGTTCAAGATATATAAACTGGCTGTTGAAGTGTGCTCCTATGCCATTACAACCCATACAATAAATAGGTGGGTACTTATAAACCCAACATAAGTCTAATAAAACATAAGGAATGATGATCATGTTATCACAAATGTTACAAAACTGTTACTACTAAAGCAAGCTCGTATTGCAAACACTCATGTCAAGTCAAGTCAAGAAGTTTATGCAAGCCAGAAAATGAGATCTTGCTCCAAACAGTGCATAAGGAGTTAACGTAAACATAACACTATGAGTAGCACACAGTTTTTTTAGGCTGGTCAATAACAACGCAACTGACACACACATGGTTTGAAAGTGAGAGGAAGAGAGGAAACAGAGAGAGATTACGAGACATTAATTACAGGCAAAGTGCCAAAACCACTTTGATATACAGTATGACTCCTTCTTTTAAGGTAGATTTAAGTGAAAGATTAACAAATATTCATAAATAAAATAAATACTGTGAACAGCTATAATTGTAACAAAAAATGACTTAACTTACTTAAGTACAAAAGATTTGTTCCAGTGAGCTAGCTTGTACAAACTTACTTTAGTTCCATTGAAAAGTAAACACTAATAATAATAATAAGAATAAAAATAACAATAAAAATATAACGTTATTTTGATCTGAGCATTGATCTAAAGACAGCAACAAACCAGAGACTATCACTGGTACATAAAAAAGTGAAGTGAAAATAATTTCTTAGAAATCGGTCTAAACAAAAAAGGAGAACAAGCATCAGGCTCGAGCAGAGAGAGGAAAGCAAAGTATAGGCACAGCTTCACATAGATATAGCACTGCGTCTGACAGCAGCACTCAGTAATGGATTAGGATCCGGTTCTTCCGTAATAATATTCACCTTGACCCACTCTCTGTTGGCACTTGATTTCCGCAATGCATCAATGACAGCTTGAACATACAATCCATCTTCAAATGTTGCTGCCTGGGCCACAGGATTCTTAACCCACCCTCGTTTGTCTTCAACTGGGAGGAAGGCTTCCCTCAAGGCACATATCATTTTGAAAAGTCCCTTTATGTAGGGTCTGGGAATTGACTTGGCAGCAGTGGCATTTATGTTTCCATTCCTTTGAAGATCCTCAACATCAACATAAATCACTTCTTCTTTTGAGCCGCTGTTCTTCTGTCCATACAAGTCACCTCCCCTGACAACTAAGTTTCCATGCTGTCCACAAACTAAGACTTCTTGGCTGAATGAACCTTGTAAATGGTTGTTCAAAGTGACAGTCACCAAGGTACCACCACTCATCTCCATCTGAAAGCTGCAGAAATCTGGACTGGAGATATGACGGATGCCATTAATATTAGCGGTGGTCTTTGTGAATGTTCTAACCACACCATGGACTCGGACAGCTTTTTGTTCAGTGAGATACGTGACTAAATCAATGACATGACTTCCAACAAGCGTCAGAATACCTCCACCCATGGTGTCATCACAGTGCCAATCATAAGTGGAGTGCAAGAGGCTTCCCATTTGAACCCGAATGTCACACACAGTAATTTCACTGTCTTTCCCCAGAAAGCCATCACAAATGGATTTCCTCATGTGTACAAAAGCAGGTAAAAACCTCAAACTATGGTTAACAATCGATATGAGAGAAGGATAATACTGACATGCACGCACCATTTTCAAAGCTTCTCCCTGGCAGAGCCCAGCAGGTTTATCACACAAAACATGTTTCCCAATGCCCAATGCCTTCACAGCTATTTGAGAGTGTAAATTTGGGGAGCACATAATAAAAATAAGGTCAACATCTTTCCGCAAGAGCACATCATCAATCTTATTTGTGAAAAAGGGAATTTCAAGCTCTAAGGCAACTTCCTGCGCAGCAGCTAATGTTCTTCCCCACAAAGCTTCAATCTTGAATCCTTTCTCGCGCAGGAATGGTACCATCACCCTCACAACATTTCCAGTTCCAAACACACCTATTCCAGGCAACATTTTTCTATATGTTCACACAAAGTCCTAAGAACAATACTTCCCACAACTATACAAGCAAACTTGGGCTATTGAATTTCACAGACATCTTGAACCTCCCTTGAAAATACATAACTGTCACGGAAGCATAGCTTGCTATTGCACTTGTCAATGAATGAAAAAAGCTGATCTCTAAGCTCTAGACGCTGGACGAAAATATGTAGGACTCTGGAAAATAGAAAAGGGGCTGTATTATTTCTCATTTTGCAGTTCTCATACCAAACTAACAGTGTTGCCACATACACAATACTTGAAGACCCCAACCCGCAGACGTTTCAAATTTACAAAAACGTTCACATAAACGCATTCATTTTTTGAAAAAAATAAAAAAATTGTTGGTTTTCAAAATTATTGTGTTTTTTGTGTGGCTGGGCATTCATTGAACTTCAAGTCATAAATCAAGTTTTCCTTTGAATTCATTCGCCCAGGTTTTCAGCGTGAGCAGTGTTGTGCTTTTGCTCTTGTTGTTGTTATTGTTATTGCATATGTAAAAATTGCCCACAAATTAGCCCGGTTCTCGTCTTGCCTTGAGGTAATTTTGCTTCATTTGATTTATAGTTAATGAGCTCTAGATGAGATACTGCCACTATTAATTCCTATTCTCAAAACTTCTTTAAACAATCAACTCGTAGCCACCAAACAAACTTGTTGCTACAACCCCTCTGTGTTGTTCTGAGACAAGGATGGTTTCAGTTTCCTCACTTGTTCACTTGATTATTAACTCATCATTAAGTATTGAGGTGGTTCACATCGTCTACATCGTGACCTTGCTTAGAACATCAGTTCGTATGTGTTTGTTTCCCTGATGATAAACTGTCTTCTTATATTGTGCGTTCCTTGTTTTGCAGAGGGACTTCGCCTACAAAATGAAGGATGCCTGTGGTGAAACATCTGAGGATAGTGAGATTGTTGGTGGAAATGAGCCAAACAAACATGTTGCATCTCCAAATGGTAATAAATCGAATGACAATGAACAGAATCCCACTTCGGAAGATCACTCAGGGAACGAAACATCATCATTGAGACATTCGGTAAATAGTAAAGAATCTTGCATTGATGGCAATAATGAATGCGAGAGTATTTCTTCCAAAGAAGAAAAGAATGCCAAGACATTAAAAGAAAGTAGAAATTGCCTGCCACCTGTAAGTGAGCATGAACTTCAGAATTGTATCCAATTGTGATCTAAACATATTACTATACTAATAAACTTTGACTTCATTCCCTTCTTATTCTTTTAGCTTGGAAGGCGTTCTAGTAGACTTATAGGAAAGCAACCCAAACTGACGGAAATTATTACTACAAGTGATGAAGAGGAAAATCTTGAGAGTGAAGAAGACCTGAGTGATAAGGAAATAAAAAGGAAAAAGAAAGGAAGAAATACATCACTTTTACGGCAAAGTAAAGATCAGTCTTTGACTCCTGCTGAAAGGTTTGATTTCAAACCACATTTAAAAATACCAAGAAAGGAAAGGAAAAGTAAGAAAGACATTGCAGCCAGTAAGCTTCCAAACGAATTCTCGGTAAGTATGCTGCACAAACAGCATAGATTTGAGGCTGACTTACCTTCTACTCAAAGTTGTGAGTGCTCTTTTCCAGTCTGGTTCATTTGTTGTCATCAAGTCTGATTTTCACTCCACTACAACCCCTGCTATATGGAGAATAGACGGCAAAGCTCTCCTTCAGAAATATGTCCATTTTGATCAGGATGGACAGATAATGTATAAGAACACCTCAACGGTAAATTTCCTGTGATGATACTCATTTTAGCCCTCTACCTGATATTTTTTTTACTGTCCATAAAATCATTTTGATTTTTAAATTTCTGTTTTTTCAGTATTCAGGATGGACAGTAAGTAATAGGGATCAGTACTATCCTGCTGCAGTTGAGATCAAATCACAAAAACGTAATGAAACTATTGTTAAGTTCAAAAGAGAGCTAATAACGGTGTAAGTATGTTGTGCAGTATACAATATTTTTTCTTTTTCCAGCGTTATCAATTATTATGCATTTTTTATTTATTTGCAGTGATGACAGCGATTGACTTTTATTGGGACACTTTGAACCTTGACTGACTATAACGCCTGATTATTTTGCATTAGTATTGGTACTTTGGAATACCCTTTTCAACATAAGATTATATTCCTTTTGGTAGGAAAGGATATCATATTCATCTAAGGCCTTTGATGTTGTACCTCATTAAGACTGAAGATTGTATAAGCTACTTAAAAATGTACTTTGTAACTATGTTCTAGCAGCTGGGACAGAAAAGCCTTTACTCTTTTATTTTGTAAGTAAGCAGTTTGGCTAGCCAGGCACTGCTCTATGTGAATTTCTGGTTGTGTGACAATGTAAAGCAACTAAAGTCTCTAGGCATTGGTTAATACCATTTTCCTGTCAACAAACTGCTTGTGTGTTATCCCTTCCTTAATTTTAGAAAATTTCAATGTGAACCTTGGCTTAAATTTTTTGAATTTGCATCATTGCTTGCAGTTGAGATGTTTGTTCACAGTGTTTCTGTTAAGCTAAGACCGCATCAACAATGCTCTTGTCTTTTTATAGAATTGATGCTCAAGACGAGAAGGTATTCACTGCTATTGCTGTGAACAATGAACAAAAATAACTACTATCTATGTTATTTTTTTTCTGATAAAATTTTTGCTGAAAATAAGTAACTTGCTATCTCTATTCATAATTAAAGCATAGTGTTTCTGATTCCAATGTGTACTATGTAATTAGTTACCATTATTTATATTATAATGAATAAGTTAAATTTTACAACATTTGAACTATCATGTACTGAAGTTGGTAATTCTACGATATACAGAAGGGCAGGGCCTTGTTAAAAAAACAATTGAACATTTTCTCTTACTAAAGCTTGTATTTTTACCAAGTGCCATACAGCAATAAAAGCAAACAATTTTTAAGAAAACTAAGATGTTAAATAAACCTTGACAATTTAAGATGCCAAACACGAAAATGTGAGGGCCATATAGATGCCAGATACCAACATTTTACAGTACTAAATTTGCAATTTGAAACAAACATGATAAATATATTTAGCAATGCCCAGGTATCAGTCATTCCCTAAACAAAATTCAGAGTACCCAAAAATTCTATCAATGCAAAACATGAAAATACGAAGGCAAAATTTTAAATACACTAGTAATTTTAACAATTTGTTTCAAAAAATAAAATTAACCATGGCACAATGCTCTAGAGAAAAAAACAAGGGCGTAGATGTGGTTTAAACAAATGATAAATCTTGGCATCACACATAAGTTCTCCCACACCTGCAAAAAATGGATAGAGGCATTATATTAAAACCATGGCCTTAACCCAATGATGAAGACTAGTGGTGACAATTTACATTCCACCACAGTTAGTTGACAAAGATTACTTTACCTCACTGCTTCAATTTTTCTAACAGAACCCAGCAAGGAGGGAGCGGAGAATCTAAAAACCAAACATGAAAACACACACAAAAAAAAATAAAATTAGGAGAACAATAACTGACCAGAAGAATGACACAATTCAGGTGAACGCGAAAGAAGACGAAGTTCTAGAAAGGTTGTAAGCCATCGTGAGCTGTAAATATTGACCTTGAGTTGACGCAGCGGCAGCAACTCGGCCTGAAGCGGAAGGCCGCGGTGGGCTGCAGGTACAAACACAGGGACGATCCTCCTCAGCGCGTCTTCCAGCAGGTGGCGTGGCTGATTCCTCACCTGGAGAGGGGAGCCCACAGGTACAATACCAAGAAAGCACACGTCTCGGAGAGACCGCGGGCGGAGAGAGAACTCACAAGTGCAGTGGGCGGCGTCGTTCGCCGAGTCCTCGGCCTCCAGAACGACAACTTCCAGTCGAGCCTCCGGGGAGCGACTGCGGCGTTGGCCATGTCCACCCGAGGTCGTCGCGGGTCCGGCTGCCGAGGCCCCCCCTGGACCCGCGGGTCCGTCCGCGTCTATCACGATGGTCTCGTCCGACATGACGCTGTTGGACCTCTGCCTTTCCAGGCCCTGCCACTGCCCGAACAAGTCCTGCAGCGTGACGGAGGCGACGGACAGGTCGCTGTTGGCGAGGCTTGCGCTCATGCTGAAATGGCAATAGAAGCGAAAGCTTAGCACATGGGGGCAAAGGTTAAGATGTACCCATGACTAACTATGCGAACCTGCTGTTCCTCTTGCACGGCACCAGCGGCTCGTCCTCGTCGCTCATGTCGCTGCCGGCACAGGGGAGAATCGACCACTCTTGGCTCGGCGGCGGCGGCGGTGGCTCCTCCTCGCTGGCCTTCTCGTTGGGGGCGTCCACCTTGGCGGGGCTCGGCGGCGGCTCCTCCTCGCTGGCCTTCTCGTTGGGGGCGTCCACCTTGGCGGGGCTCTGCCGGGCGGCTTCTACGACGGTGCTCGCAGCGCGGCGTCGCCTCTTGCCGCGTGACTTGAGGATTGGGGACGAGGGCGGCGAGGACACGTCCATCTCGGGGACGTCCAGGACCGCGCTGCTGGTCACCATCCCTGGAAAGAAACAAGGATCAATGCACACAGTCCTACATGGGCGAGTCCAACCCGGCAAAGCACTACTGTAATGCAAATGGGGTCAAGCACCCAGGGTTCTGTGAAAGGGTGGCAATTCAATGAGTATTAAGGGCAGTAAACATGCAAAACAATTGGATGTAAATTAAGTCACTACTGTTGCCACAACATGAAAAAGGATACAGGGCGTCAAGTCCTGGAGATGAATCCAAAATACGCTGCTGACATGATGACATCTCACAAAATACTGCTGCGGACAAAGAAGCACAAATTTATTAATATACAAGAATATAACACAACAGATTGGATTGCAGGAGGGGGCATGGGTTGTGTGTGTGTGTCTGTGGGGAACAAAGGAGACCAGTATTATTCTTTATTAATAATGAGACAAAAGCAGGCATCAGGAATCATAATGGATTCCCCCTTAACTAAAGTCAAACGAAAACGTACGATTTATTTCAAAACATAAAATCAATCACGGCACAAAGCTCAAGAACAAATAAAACTGTAAAAGCATGTAAAATAAGGAGTTTAAAAAAACGCTTGATCTTGTGGTCACACTTTAAATCCTCCACCCTGCCAAAAAAATGGATTAGAGAACTTATTTTAAAAGCACAGGCTTTTAACTCAATGGTGATGACTCCTGGTGACGATTCCACTTCAAAAATTTGTAGACAAGTCACTGCCTCACTGCCTCAATTTTTCTAACAGGACCCAGCATGGAGGGAGAGGAGAATCTAAGAACCAAACATGCAAAAACCACAAAAAAAAACACTTAAAATCAGAAGAAGAAAAAAATGACTAGAAAAATGACACAATTTAACTGGAGGTCGACGCTCACCTTCTTTGGTGGGCGGAGGTGGTGGAGGAGGTTTCTCAGGGAAGCCGCGGGGGGGCCTGTCCACGTGACCCACGTCGTCGACGTCGTGCGACGGCTCGCAGGCTGCTGCCTGTGGCTCCGGGGACCCATCCCCGCCAACACCGCGACCGCCTTCCCTGCCGGAGCCCGTTGTTGCCGCCACCAAAGGCACCGACGGCTCCGGGGGATCGCCAGGGTGGGAGGGCTGGTCCTGGTCCTCTTCCTGAAGCCACAGGAGGCTGTCAAGGCTGGCCCGACTCTCCAAGCTTCGCCGCAGTTCAAAGTAGTCCTCAAAAGTGGCGGCGGCAATGGAGAGGTCACTGAACGCCAGGTGCTCAAACATGCCGAGCGGTGAGCTGCGAAGGGACGTGAAGAAATAAATTGTTCAGATGCCCCCACAATAATTTGAGAAATAATCAGAATGAGAAAGACACGAACATGCTCGGCCGCAGAGTGCACGCGCGCTTCAGCTCGTCGCTGTCGGGGCGCTGAGTGGGCGAGGGCGAGGAGTCCCGCTCCGCCTCGGCGACGCGGGGCGCGCGCCGGCTGTCCGCGGGGCTGTGCGCAGGGCTGTCCGCGGGGCTGCCCACGGAGGCGTCGGAGGCGGGGCTCTGCACCACCACCTCGTTCTCGCGCGGCCAGGGTAGGGTGCCGCTCGAGCGCAGGATCGGCGAGTACGCTGGCGAGGGCACGTCGGCGCAGCCAGGGTACACTCGCGGGGACTTGGGTAGAAGTGTCGGTGGTGGCTCATCCGGCTCGCTGTCGTCCAGGAACACGACGGGGAGCACGCGCCCAGACACTGCCCTCCCGGACGCGAGTCCTGGAAGCAAAAACGGAGACCAAATGCACACAATTCTCCGGAGACGAGTCCAACCCGACGTAGAACTAGGATCCAAACGAGGACAACCGTCAGAGCACTACCCAGCAAGCAAAGTTCCAGTCACCTCCACCAAAGCAGCGCATGCAAAAGGATACAGGATCACATGACAAAACATCCACTTCCGTTCCTTGCTTTGATGGAAGATAAGTAGTCACAAAATACTGCAAACACAAGATTAATAGTTAGAAAGCAAAGTAAACGGGTGCGCGTGAAAGAGGTGCATTTTCCTTGGTTGTGTGACTAGGAGCAGTTTTGTGTCGGTGTACGTACACTGTTCACTGTGTCGCAGGGATCAGCACCAGTGCCAATCTTAGAGTTATGGATGTAGCGACAAACATGCGCACAGATATTTGCATCCCAAAGGATTTAATAAGTTGGGGTCCATCCATTACCAGCCTGAATACAAATTGACAAAGGATTATTTTTCAAGGTTGTGTATGCCAAGAGATCGTAGAAATAATTTACCTGCTGCTACCAGTAAACGACAAATTTGAGTTAACTCTGAGAGTGACAACCACCCTTAAAAGACACCAGCACTCGAAAAGTAACCTAGCTTTTTCATAGAAAGCACCTACATTGATGTGGCTCCTCTAGTATTTAAAAACTTGCAAACAGTATCATCAGTTGGTGATGAAACGTGGTACAGCAACATAACCTCTCGCATGTGCGGCGGCAAGTCAAATAAAACTTGAGGCGATGACTGACATCGCAGGGAAACGCTGACCAAACTTAGCTTGTTCTCTGGGCTGACGTGTGGCTGACCGTGCCAGTGTTTCAAAGGAGGATATGCTCGAAAATATATCTTGATAAGCTGGACGAGCTTGCATCGAGGGACCGACGCCGCTGCATCGTTCAGGTCGTTCGAGTCGTCCAAGTCGACAAGCAGACACCCGCCGATCACTTCGAACCGGTGTTTGGCACTTCTTTCATCACAATATTCAAAATCTTAAAGAGCCACTGAACTAAATGTAATCATTTCCTCCCACGACCCACGCCGCCCGCCGTCGAGAGAGGAAGGCGAGTCGACTCGGCCGGCGGCGGCACGGCGAGGCGTTCGGCGTTCGCGCCTTGTCAGCGTCAGCCCCCACGGCCCCCACCTCCACCTCCACGACCTCCACTGCCGCCGCAAACAAAACATTGTTGTTGTTTTTGTTTGAGAAGCACACACACGGACACGCGCCCGCTCACAGGACGCAGAGTTGCAACGGAGGAGGATCCACACGCTGCTAAAGAGGTTAGAACTAAACTTCATATGCCTCTCTGCTGGGCAAATAAATCCAACACCGATTATTCTACTGAATGCCTGTGATTGCGTCGTCCATAATCACATCCTGAAGGTGTTGTCTGGTCTGTCTGTTTCACTGAATAAGAGAGGCGTCGTGTAAAGCCGGCACGTTGTGCCTCGGAAAGGCCGTCTCGCAGAATAAGTTCTATGCCGGCCGGCGAGTTTGCCATCAAAATACCGCTGCCTCGAGCGCGATGATGATGCGGTGAAACACATTATTTGAGTTCGTTTCCGTACCTGAAGTGCGTTGTGAACGCTATCAGCCGCCGTCCGTGCCGGCATCAGTGACGACGGCTCACACTGAGCTTACTTTTTCTCTCCCGTTTCAGATGGCCGACGCTGCGGGCGCGGTGTCGAGGCCTGCGACGGCTGCGCGGCGCCACACTTGTCTGGCGTGCCCGTTGACGTTCGCCACGGCCCGCGAGTCTGTGATGCACCTCAAGGCCGTGCACCTCAACGCACAGCCCTTCCGCTGCATGGCGTGCGGTGCGCGCTTCGCCCTCGCCCACTACGCCCTGTTCAAGACGCACATCGCCGAGCACGACCGGGAGGACGCCGTCAAGCGGGAGGACGCCGTCAAGCGGGAGGACGCCGTCAAGGAGGAGAACGACGTCAAGAAGGAAGACGCCGCGCCTTACGGAAATGCGGCCGTTCAAGTGAGCATTTTTAAAAAAAACTCTTAGTCGGCTGTTGGACAGAATTAAGACAGTTGTTAAAAATTTAATTCATGAAGTTAACTGCAATCAGATGCTGTCAGGCAAGCGGGGGGGGGGGGGGCGCGCTACCGTGCTGTGCTCGCGACGTGTCGGGTTCGCGGCCGTCATCGCGTTATCTCCCCCCCCCCCCTATCCGCCCGCCCGCCCCGCTTACGTGGATAATTGTTTGTACATTCGCGTGACTCGCATTAGAGTGCAACATTGTCCGTCCCCTTCCGCAGGGCTCGCCGCCGCCACGCCGAGGTCATGGACGCCCCTCACGAGGCGCCCGTACTCCTGGAAGCCGCTCCGGCAGAGGAGGTCCTCCGGATCGCGGGCCCCGCAAGGAGACTCCAGACCGCGTCACTGTGCCTGCCCGCGCTGGGCGGCTCGGTTCGCGAAGCAGCCCTCGAGACGCCGTGCGACGTCCCCTCAGTCCACCGCTCGGCCCACAAGAGAGTCCTCGTCCAAGCGGTCTTGGCGCACCAAGTCCATCTGAAAATTGTTTCGTAGGTTCAGGCACAAGCAAGGCTCAACAGCAGAGCCAACGTGGAAACCTCCGAAAGCGTGGAGGAAACGCCATTAGCGTGGGCAGTCGGTCCAAATCTATGCAGCCACGCCAATCTCAGAGCAGTGAGGACACCGCCAAGGCCGGTTCATCGGTTCAGCACCAGGGTGCCGTCAAGGCCAGCCCATCCGCGGAGCCGCAGGACCTCGTTCAGCAGATCGGCTCTCGAGCGCCGCTGGTCCCGGACACACTCCAGCAGACCAGGTCTCCAGCGCCGACCCAGGAGCCCGTCACTCAAACTGTGTCTTCGGCGCGCGACAACGGCCAACAGCAAAGATCGGCGCAGCCTCCGAACGATGTCGTGACGAGTCCAACGGCGCTGCTGCAGCACATCTGCGAGTCTAGACCGTCGGTGAAGCCTCATGACCCCATCCAGCAGGCCACTTTTTCAGCACTACTACAGGACCTCTCCCAACCGGCTGGTCCTTCGGTGCACATCGACGGTCAACATCAGAGAAGCACTCGTGGTCGAGGCCGTGGCCGTGGCCGTGGCCGAGCTCTCGGTCGGGGCCGTGGAGAAAGGATGCCGGAGGTGGTCAGCACTGCTCAAGGCCAGGACGCTTCGCCTCAGGCACTGCCGTCGCGGAAGAGGCTGGCGGAAGACGCCCTCTCGGAGAGCACGACGAAGCGGCGCGGTCCGTTGCCGCCACCCGCCACTGGTGTCCCGGCCACCAGCGAGATCGCCGTCAACGTGGTACATCAGTCCCTACCTCAGCCGATGCACTTCGCAGGGCCGCCGAGTCCTTCGTGTCCTGCGCTTCCGCTCCAGCACTCTCTGCGGTCGCTTAGTCCTGCACCTCCGCTTCTGGACTTCACGGGACCGCCAAGTCCTTCGCCTCCGCTCCAGTACTTCGCAGAGCCACCAAGTCTTTCGCCTGCGCTTTTGGACTTCTCAGGGCCGCGCAGTCCTTCACCGCCAAGCCCTTCGCCGTCCAGCCCTTCGCCGTCCAGCCCTTCGCCGTCCAGCCCTTCGCCGTCTAGCGCTTCGCCGTCCAGCCCTTCGCCGTCTAGCGCTTCGCCGTCTAGCCCTTCGCCGTCCAGCCCTTCCCCGCAGCGCCAGGACCTCGTCGTCATGCCTTCGACGCCCAACGGCGACCGACCAAGGAGCATTCCGGGTTTCGGCCGCCTTGGACGTCCGCGTGGCCGAGGACGTGGCCGCGGTGGCCGAGGGCGTGGCCAAGGACGCGGCCGAGGACTGGGCCGCTCAGTACGCCCTCTGTCTAGCTCCTCGGATGCCTCGCCGCCGTCGTCGCCGCCCTTCTCTGACACCCTGGAGCGGAACAGAGAGTCCACGACACCACCGCTGGAGCTGGACGCGAAGCTGCCGAGGAAGACCAGGATGTCGACGGGCGTAGCCTCCACCGCGCCCACCGCCCAGGCCAGGAGCAGTGCCCCGAGGGGCCGTGGCGGCGCCGCGGCCAAGACCGTGCTGAACAAGCCGGTCCCTATTCACGACCTGCTGGAGATGCTGACCAGGGACGGCGTCAAGCCGAGCAATCTGTTCCTGACGCCGAAGAAGCGAAGGAGCAAGAGCGTGGGGCCTCGCGTGGCGCGCAGCACCAAGCGCTTCACCTGCGAACTATGTGGGAAGGGATACGCCCAGGAGAAGTCTCTCTTGTACCACAAAGCCTATCACGGATAAATGCCTGTATTTTTTTCCTGATACAATTTCACATTCCCCAACATTTAATTTTTCGTTTTGACGTTTTTTTTTTATTTTTAGTGGTTGTCATGTAATCCTTGGAGTTTGTGAGTGTTCATTGTACTATTTAATTTTTATGAAAGGAAACCATCCAATTATCTTTGTTGTGAATTTATTTTAAGAACTAACCTGCACTTGGGAGGATAAGTAATTACATACAATGCAGTGATAAAACGTTCTAGCACTGAAAAGTCAATGCGGTGATTTTCTTCTTATGTTGAAGTTAGATTTGTGTTTTAGTGCGTAATTTATTTTTTGTTTCCACACTCTTTAATGGTGAAGTTTGTTGAGTGCCAACAGTTTAGTTCTCTTGACTGATTTGAAATACAAATACCTCAATCATAAGCATTTAAAAATGTGTCTTTTCTGTTTTTTGTTTTTAATACTCCCTTTTAATTAAATCATTACCGGCTCTCATTCTGGGCACAGTAAATTTAGCAGCAAGGTTACTGCGCATCGAGAAGGGCCTGCGGCGCCACGCGGTGTCTCGCCGGCCCGTGCGGGGACGCCAGGCACGCCCACGGGTCGTCCTCTCTGTTTTCCAGTCACCTTGGTTGGGCCTCAGCCGCGCAGTGGAGTGTGAGGAGCGGGGCCTTCCCACTTTTGGCCGAGTGGGTTGCCTATCCCCGGCTCTGCGGGCGCTCTAGGTGGGCAGGAAGTGCCGTCCTGCTGCCGCGCGCTCAGGCTGCAACAAGTAGCGTTGGGAGTGAAGTTGCTGCTGCCATGGGCAAGTTCAATTGGGGAAGGCCCCCTGGGGGTTCTCTTTCAACCTCGGTCACCTGGCTGCTGGCTGACAGCGAGACATCCGAGGCCATTCATGAATGTTATTTTGAATGTAAACCGGAGCAACCCGCAGCCCCAGCTGACACCGAGTATCCGAATCGATTCCCCCTCGGCGGTAATGCACGTGCTGCTGCTGCGTCAACACGGTCCTCGTCTTCCTGGGTCGCGGTGGCCGCGCCGTGGCACTTGTTTTCCTCCCGTGCGCGTCAGACGCCGCCTCTCCCCCCGCCACCATCGCCCTCACCCTCTGGCCGCCCCTACTGGGGTGCTGGCGCGGTGTGGTATATAGAGCACCCCTCCCGGCCCCGCGGACCACTCCGGGGCTGGTCTCCACCCGAGCCGCGTGCTCCCTCGGCTCCTGCACCGGCCTCCGCCACGGACTCCCTGGCTCGCTCGAGGTAAGTCCAGCGGGTGCCGGCAGCGACGCGCTCCTCCCGCTCCTGGCCGAGCAGTCCCTCAGGAGCCCCGGCTAGCTAGCGCCTCAAGGTAGGCAGCCCGCCCGACACACGCCGACGTGCATCCTCGCATTCTCTGTCTTGTTGCTTTCTCGCTGCAACTTCACCGACTGTGAGCAACGCTATCTCAAACGACGTGTTGTCGTCCTGAACAGTTGAACGGGTTGAGCTGGACGGCGACGTTTCCAAAACGCTTACCCACTCGTAACTGACTCGTCTTAACCGGTCGGAACGATGTCAAATAGACGTTTCAGCCGGTTTTGGACTTCTTTCTGACTGGATTGGTAGCCGGACACAAGAGCGCACTTCTTGTTGGATTCGCCACATTTCATACGCTTTCTGCGCACATTATCAGCTGAACCGTTTCGGTTGCCGCAGATGTGGTGCGTCGAGGGCGTGACGTCGGTGCGGCTGGGGCTGCTGGTGGTGGCCATGCTCGTCTGCTTGACGTACGCCGAGCGGCAGCAGTACTGCGGCAAGGCCCTGCCCCAGATGCTCAGCCTCGTCTGCAACGGCTGCTACAACACGCGCGACAAGAAGTTCATCCACTCTGCCATCGACGGTGCGTACCTGTTGTTCTGTCCTTAGCAGAGGAGAAAGTCAATCGTCACGATGACGTCGATTTCGACCAAATATCGGGTCTGATGGACGTTGACGTGACGTCACCGCGCTGTTCTGCCACCATCCCTCACCGTCTCGAAAGACCTTCTGTGGAAATGACCCTTCCGTCCTGTTCCCCGCAGACAGCTACTGGGCGTGGGCCAGCCTGCCCAAGACGGCGGTGAGCAGGCAGGACGGCGGCGAGGATCTGGAGGACGTGGAGGAGTCTGAGCACCAGCCGCCGTTCCGGGATCGCCTCCGCGCCGCCGACATGATCGGCGACACGTTCCGGCGCTTCACGCGCGGCGTGGCGGACGAGTGCTGCCATAAGCAGTGCAGCTTGTCGGAGGTGGTCAACTACTGCTGCCCCAAGACGCGGCGCAGCTTCTGAGGCACACGGACGGCATTCGCACAACGGACGCTCTAATCATGGGGTGCGAAACGAACGAGTCGCTTCGACGGAGCATCGCCTTCGTAGTCGTATTTACTCGTATTTACTATTTAAAAAAAAACCTTTTGTAATGTTGTGGAGTGTCTTTTCTTCTTGTTTTATATTATTTTGGCAAACACTGCAACACAGTGACGACGGTTCCAAAATGGCTACCTTACACCTAGTGCTGATTTATCAGATTGTTTTAAAATTTGACTCGGTATAGTTGACGCATTGCGGACTCCTGCTCTTGATAATATGAGAAACTACTGTCGGGTCAAACCAAAACGAAATACATAGATTGTGAACCGTTGATTGTGTTTTATGAGGCGTACCTCCGAGCCCCACGAAGCTGTAGTGTAGGAAACTAGTACTGTAGAGCAGAAGCTGTCGCCACTCACATGTTGGTGACGTAGCCTGACTTGCTCATACGGGCCCGGCGAAAAAAAAAAAACAAACAAATTGCTTACCCGTCAGGCGTTTTTTTAAGGGTAGATATGGAGGGGGGAGGGTCCTTAATCCCCGCCCTCCTTGCAAAACGGAGGGAAGCCGCGACGCTGTTGCTCTGCGAGTTCATCGGGACGGCCTACCTCACCACCACGCGCCCCCTCCCCGCACCACTCCATGTTCGTGGAAGCGCCCTTCTCCGCATAGCCTCATCATTCCTCATCACCACCCACCACACAAACAACGCCCGCTGAAAAAGGACTCTCCTAATGAATATTAATCAACAGCTGACACGGGAGAGGGTGTCGCCCGCCGGGCCGCCAGCCCCGTCTGACTCGCCGGACCGCCCTGGCACTTTTCAAGAACAGCCGATCGCGCGGAACGGCGCGGAAAATGTAAGTCCCTTGACGCGGACGCGGGTGCCTGGCATCCTGCCGGGCCGCGTGTATCCGGTAGTGAGAAAGGAGGCAGGGAAGGAAAAATAATGGTTCCCCCTCCTTCTTTTTTGTGTAGAATATCTTTACTTTAATTTACAACTAAACAACAAAAAACACATTAAAACATATCACATTTTTTCCAGTGAGGCCTGAGAAGCTTCAGAGATTGCGAGAAGTTTGAAATTCGATCGAATTCTATTCAACTCAACTCGAAAGCAGCCGGTGCGAGCTTCTCTAAACGCCTGCCTCCGGCCGGCGCCCTCCTTGTCTCGTCGTGTACAGGCTGTCCCAAAAGCCCATGTGGGGGGACAGACTGCCCTGCTTCATCTCCAGGTTCACTCCTATGTCCAGGTACAGTCCGCTCTGGTTGTTGGCTGGCAGCCACTCCGTGTTAAGCAGCGCACTGTGGCCTCCGTTCGGGGATCTGTTAAGCAGCAGAATGTGACTTCAATCAATTGCCTACCTTGGAAATGCCGCTCCAGGCGGGGACGTTACTGACCCGGTCCGGGCGAAGTTGGTCCACAGCTTGACCATCCTGCGGCGCACCAGCGTGTCCAGCTCCGACTCGCTGCCGCTCGGCAGCAGGTCCTGCGTGAAGAGGTAGCCGAGCTCGTCGCCGTGGATCACGCCGGGGAGCTTCTTGTCGAGCAGGCGCTGCGAGAAGGACAGCCCGCCGTCGTGGCTGAAGTGATACACGTAGAAGGCGGGGCTGTCCATCCGGGAGAAGACGTTGACGGTCCGGTGCACGACCCAGCTCACGAACAGATCGGAGTAGAACTGCAACAAGCACATGCGGGAAGCTGTTTGCACTTGCAGCACCGTCGTCATCGTCGTCGAGAGCCTCACCTGGGCGAGCTGCTCGTCGGATGGCATCGCGTTGTCGCCGAAGTACTCGCGCCGCATCCTGGCGGCGACCTCCTTGTTCTCGGGCGAGCCGTACTTCAGGCCCAGGTCGGACGGCACCAGGTTCTCCGTCTCCTTGTCTAACTGCAGCACGGAGTAGTCTCGAGGCTTGTCTGCAAGTCGCCGTAGACGAGTTTAGTTGGCAGAGTTAAAGCGGAGCTTGCGTCATGTTTCGGGGACGGCTGTGCCGGCTGCGCCACTCACTCAGCATGAAGCCGGCCTCCAGGCTGTTGATGCCGACGATGTAGGGCACCTTGGCGATGTCGCCGCGCGCCAGCAGCTCGTGGGGCGTGCCGGGCAGGAAGGCGGCCGAGGTGGTGGGTTCCGGGGACGGCACGAACGGGTGGACGGCGAGGCCACGGGAGCGCTCCTCAGCCGTCAGCACGGACTCCGACTTGGCCGTGAGAAAATGGGCTGGCACCTGGCGCAGTGCATGAGTGCGGTCAGGAGGGGGATTACCGGCGGCGGCCACGGTACCCTCCATGTCAAAGTACCTGCTGCAGGCGCTTCACCAGCTCCGCGTCGTCGACAGAGTCGATGCCCACCAGCCGCGCCAGGCGGTAGGCGTTCTCCCGGCCTTCGGTGGTGCTGGACCGGGGGTTGAACGCGGACCCGCTCTGCGAGATGGCGGCGTGGAACAGTCCTGCGCAGCGTGACAGACGTGAGGAAGAGGTAGGCGATCCTGTTGGAGGGGGACGGCGGAGTGCTGCGCGATGCCTACCGGGCCGCCGACAGGCGCTCGAGTGGCTCTTACCCCCATGCGTTGCCCCACTCCCCCTCCAGCACGGCGGCCTCGGCCTCATCACCATGCGACACAATCAATTTCGTGGAACCTCGCTAAAGTCCCCCTCCGCGAAAACGGCCTGTCAATGAATATTAATAAACGGCGGGAAGACTAAATGCAGGGTGGCGGGGCAGGGTGGTGACGCCCCCGCCTGGCCCTGCAACGGGAACAGCTGATCGCGCGGTGTCCAGGGCGGCTGCGGCCGGGGCGTACCTCTTGACATCGGCGACAGGAGGTGCATCTGCACGCTGGTGCCGCCCGCGCTCTCGCCGAAGATGGTGACGCGGTTGGGGTTGCCGCCGAACGCCGCGATGTTGTCGCGCACCCACCGCAGCGCTGCGTTCTGGTCCTTGAGGCCGGCGTTGCCCGGGGCGCCGCCGTCCGGGACGCTGAGGAAGCCGAGCGGCCCGAGGCGGTAGTTGATAGTGACGAGCACCACGTCGTCGCCGTCCTCCGTGTCCATCAGGTAGTCGGGGCCGTAGAGGCCGGGACCGCCGTTACCCAGGTGGAAGCCGCCGCCGTGGATCCACACCATGACGGGCCGCGGCGACGCGGGCTGCACCTCACGCGTGTACACGTTGAGGAACAGGCAGTCCTCGCTCTGCCGCCTGCCGGAGGTCAACATGGACAGGAAGCTCGGCAGCGCGCGGACGAGGAGCAGCGCCTGCCGCAGCGTGGGCTGCACGCATGGACAAGCATTAGAAAAGGGGAGCGGCGGCGTGTTGGCGCGGTCGATCCGAGACTCGCACCCACCGAAAGAGACTCGACGACGCCGCCCTGGCCGGACTGCAAGCACTGCGCCCCGGGATGCAGCGCGCGCAACACGCCGGTCCACGGCTCGGCTGGCTGGGGGTCCTGCAAGGCACGTTACAATAAGACTCCTGGAAATGTCATCAATGCAGTACGCTGATTATCACCAGACTGGTTCCCATAGTTAGATCATCAAACAAACCACGCCCTTCGTGCACGCCGGTTGAGCCACCTGCGGCGCCCCACGCCCCACCGAGGGGCCGCACTCACCTTGAAGCGCAGGTCGCCGACGGGCGGCTTGGCGTACGGGATGCCCTGGAAGGACTGATAGGTGACTGAGGTCTTGGACACCGCCGCGCGGCCGCACACCTGGCCAAGGCGCGTCCACACGGTGGGGCCGGTGCACTCTGCAACGGACAAGGTCCAGAGGGACGCGGCGAGCTGAGGGCCCCGCGAGACGGTCGGGGCGGCGGGGATGTGGGGCGACCGCGCCGCCAGTCTGGGGGCGGGGTTACCCCACGACAAGGACCCCTTCGTGCCCAAGACCAGCCGCAGCCCGTGCAGCCCCACGGAGACCTGGTTTGTCAGGACGAACCTCCGGTGGCGGCCGCTGCCTTGGCTGCTGCCTTGGCTGCTGCCTCGGCTGCGGTCCCCTTCCCCCTGCCCCCTCCCCCACTCACCGTCGTCCGCGGTCTGCGAGGCGCCGAGGAAGAGCGCCGCGACGACGACCACCGTCGCCCACATCAGGCGGGACCCCACTGCAACAAGAGAGTCAACGTTTTTGGATGATGCCGGTGATAGCGAGCCGTGACCTTTAGCCGCCATTGTGTTCCGTCTGCAGCGGGGCTGCCGGGGCTGCCGGGGCAGCCGGCAGAACGAGCCCCGCGCCAGTCCGATGTGTCATTACTCCGGTACATAATGGCATACAGGCCGTCAAGCAAGCGCCAGCGTGACATGAAGGTTGTATGTGCGTTTGCGCGCGTGCGCATGTGTGTGCGTGCGTTCTGCTGGCTGGTCGGATGGGCCTTGCACAAAACTTCATAGTGTAAGAAGTAAACTTACATCAAACTAGAAAGGCCTTGATTTAAGAATCACAAGGCTAGGGACTGACTTTTTGACCTCACAGGAGGATCACAGTCGGTATTTTATGGTCAACAATCGGTATGAGACTTATGTCTGTTGGGCCCTATTACACCTCACTGTTACCGAATAAAATGGGCACGCCACGACCACCTTGATGGAGGCCTTTACGGTGGCCTTGTGGGAGCAAGGGGTGTTGCTGATACGGCACGCGCGGGGCAGACCGTACTCCTGTGCGGCTTTTGGGAAGGAGTGAGACGAACCGGTCGTCTCGGCCTGGGTGGCGTGGGTGGTCACTCACTTGTCTGTCCGTGCAGGCCGCGGCAAGAGACGCGGGGCCGGTGTGTGCGCTACGCTACGCGGACCAGGTGAAGGTGCACCGACGACTAGCCGACCGGCTGGCGCTGAGGGCTGGCCGGGCCACGGTCTGAGTCGCGGAGCGCGGAGCCGAGCGGAGCGTTGCCAAAAGTGGAGGGGCCCCGCGGACCACGGGCGCGCGTGGCGTGTCGCGGGGCAGGTTGACATGCCGGAGGCTCCGGGGTCTAGGCTGCCCCCGGATGAGGCCTTCACCTTCGCAACAATTATGTTGGGCTCATCCGGTTCAGCGTCTCACGCGTCCGAACCCACATTTAAATAGAAACCGTTTAGCAGATATATTTAGGTCAGAAAAAAAAACCATTCCTTTCTAGCTTATACATGTGATAAAAGAAACATTGATCCAATTCCAAGTGATAAAAACGTTCAATGCACTCTAATTACGCATTAAAACGCGCTTCGCACACTCCCACCGATACCACAAAAGCTGTGGATAAATTTTCGTGGATATGTGATACACATATCAGTTGGAGTCCCGCAGATGAAACAGGCCCGTTTCTTTGTTTTCTTAAAAAACACCCTCTTTCAAAATGGGGCCAATTTTAGCACGCGTAGATGCGCGTACCGCGCACCCTGGATTCCGTTTAAAATCTTTCTGGCTGGATCGTTTTACGGCGAACGAGCATCTCTCAGCGGGAGTGCCGAAAACGTACTTAAGGCAAAACAATTACGCGCAAGGGCGCGGTGCAAGCCTCGCTGCTCCTCGCCGCAGCCGCGGGCGTGCTGCTCCGCTGCTGCACGCCTCTGCGACCGCGGAGTATCGCCGCCGAGCTCGGCGCGACGCCGCGCGGCAGAGACTCTCGGCGTTGTGAGGCCGCCGCGGCCATGAGGGTCCAGCTGCTGGAAAAGATAAGGCAGCGTCGTGCGAGTGTCGTGCATGCGGGAGCGGGCGTCCTGAAAGAGTGAGAGAAGAGATCGCAGAGGAGAGGAGAGAGAGAGAGAGAGAAGAGAGAGAGAGAGAGAGGAGATGATTGTAGTGAGAGAGGAGGAGGGAGAGAGAGATGACAGAGGAGGAGAGAGAGATGGGGGAGAGAGAGGAGAGAGAGAACGAAGAAGTGAGGAGAGAGAGAGATTGAGGAGAACAGGGAAACAGTGGGGAAGGGGGGGGCGGGGACATCTGTGCTGCTGATGGATTCTGAGTGCTCGCTGCAGTGGTTTCCCTCTCTTTCTCTCATTACGCTCATCGCTGTCAAGTCCATGCCCGCGGGCCCCCCCAAGCCCCCTAGTCCTAAGCCCCGCCCCGCCCCACCACCGCCACCGGTCCGAGGCATTCAAGACCCGCAACCAGGCTGGTCGGCGGGGCAGCGTTGGAAGCCGCGACTCGTGTGTCCGCCGTGCAGTTGCATGTTGGACCGGACCGCGGACCGGTGGTGTGCACTGCAGCGGACAAGGGGGCGTCGTCCGCCTCCTGCGCAGGTACGTGCGCAAACCAATGTCTGCGTTTGTGTCGGTTGTCATTCTGGTTGTTGCGTGTGTCCGTGATTCGGTGGGCACGCCGGTCAGGAAAATTCCGGCGCATCCATTGACGCCTTGGCGGCTGGGAAAGTGGAAAGGAGAGGCCTTCCTCCTGGACCGACCCGCTTCCTCCACCTGTTGGCCGCGGCCCCGCGGTTTTGCGTTGAGATGGCAAAGGACTTGCCTCTGGGCCTATCGAGGCGCCTGGCTGCTTGTGGCCTGTCTCCCCACAAACTGCGCTTAAGAAAAGGCGCCTCTTCACAAACATGGGGACGTGCTGCGCGCCCGATGCAGGGCGACGTGCAGTGTAGGCAGCGTGGCGGCCGCACGTGCTGGGCGGGTCGGCCCCTACGATTGCTGAGGACCCGGCGGCGGCGGGCCAAGGCCGGTCCAACGGGTTTCCGTCGCGCCGGCCATCGCGCTGCTCCGCATCCTCGGGGTAACACATCCCCGATCGAACCCGCACCTCTATCAAAACCCATTACGATCACGGAGCGCCTTCCCGTGAAAACTTTGTGGATCGATTCGGCGCCGACGTGTTTTCTGATTCCACTCATTCAACTGTCCCTCTGCTGGCGTGGGGTCAACGAGTCGTGGTCAACGACCAGGGCCGCAGAAACGCCCCCCCGACCCGGTAGAAATTTAAATCGTGTGGGCCGCGGTGGCCGGAAAGGACAAGCGGGGAAGGGGAAGGG